>CM062809.1:326809786-327409786 GCA_031772625.1 Pinus tabuliformis
TTACAATGCGGCAAGAATTTGGGTGTAAATTTAAGGAAGTTAATTTTGCTACAACATTCAGTTACTCAAAGCTACTTGATCTAAGAATCCATGGATGGGGGGTATATATTTTACCAAAGTTTCCCTATACTTGGACCTGGTCCCAATTGCAATGAATGACTTACATAGTCCCACTTCTCCATGAGGGGTAAACGGTCTGTGGGAATTGAACTTTAATGGGGAGATTATCACCCCCTTGTTTTTATGAACCAACCAAACCTTCGTCGACTTCTTAATGATTTTGAAATGTTTATGAAATTAGATGGTTATTTGATGAATGACGTATCTACAAAAACTAAGGGTTCAAGAAGATGGAGAGTATTATTTAATAGAAGCTTGAGTTGTTGGATTAAGTTCTCAAATAAAGTGTGATTTTATGTCCTATTGTTCTTCTATTGGAGCAAAGTTGCATAAAAGTTGTTTTCCTTCTATGGTTCTTTGTACAATGTAAAAGTGGGGTGTCCTATAACCCCTACTAAGGCTCAAATCTCCCATAGACATGTTTTGGTTGTCGTGGGCCATCTTGCCTGCATAAGAAGGCCTCTAGGGGAGTTTTGCAGGTTCAAGCCTAGGATATATTTGGCAGAGTAGATTTAGCTGAGTCTTAGCTTTTAGCTAACAAATTCTTTTGAGGGTTGTAAGCAATCTACATCTCATTTTCATATTTTCATATTGTGAAGCTTGTTTCCAATTCAATATGAAGAATTTAAATTAGTTAAGAGGTTGTTTTCCTTTCCCCATTTCTTTCTCTAGGTTGGTTTCATTCTGAAGAAAAAAATTTACATATTTTTGGTATCTTTACTCTATGTCAATATCTGTTGTTTTTTGTGACTGTGTAACAATTATCACTCCTAACTTATCTTTTGTATGTTTTAATCTCTTTATTATCGTTGTTCAATATATCATGATGCAAATTATATTATTTAGGGATACAAGCCAAAGACTTTTGCCAAGTTATATTAGAGCTCATCTTCTGATCAAAACTACTTTGGGAACTGTTTCTATCATGCTCTACTATTTTTCCTATTTTTCTTCGTCCTAGACATCATATTGTTCTTTACATCTGTCGCGGATAAGTGTTATAATAATATGAAAAGGTTAATAATTTGTTGTTATGTTCATTCTTGAGAAAATTGAATTTTGTATGCTTGCATCTTCATTATACTCTGTGTGTCGTACTAATTGTTGTTGCTATCTCTGATTCTTGCAATCTCTTTTTGCTTTCAACATTGTAACTAAAAATAATAGAAGTAAATAAAGAAATAAACAGTGGATATAATTTCCCAGTGTTCACTTTTTGTCCACCTATTTAAAAATCCTCACAATCCTCATATTGGTTCATTAATATTACTCCCAGATATGTGTACAATAGTCAACTTCCTCTTTCCTTGTATGGTATAAAGGGATTGTCAAGAAAAAACACAGAGCTATGCTATCGTGAGGAGAAACTACTCTAAACATAATATAGTAGGATCGGCTACAACTCATGAGTAATAGTCATATCCTTATATTTAATAATATACATTAGGTTATTTTAGTTTAACGAGTGATATATGAGCTCCTACCCTTGATTTGCATGTAATTCTATTTTTGTAGCTCCACTATTCAAGATTGTTTTGCATCTAGATCCAAACGTTAAATTAGAGTTGGGTGTTAGTATTTTCTTAATTTAACTATGCAACATGGATTCACAGACACCTTGTTTTTCTTGAATTTGTGTAAGACATTGAACAATAGTGTTCTTCTTCAATGCATTGACAATGTTGAGGTGCTAGAGATGTAGATGTTATTCAGACTTTTTGCTTGAAAGGAAAGCCTCTTTTTTTATCTGCTATGCTTTCAAATTTGCATAAATTATTTGTGCTAGTATATCTAGCTATAATTTTGTTATTACCTTCTTTGATTAGACATTGCTTTTTGATCAAAATCAATTATGTAATTTTGGAAGTAAACTTGTGTTATGCCAGTACATAAGGAACATTCTTAGCCTTTTGTAGATATCATCTCCAAGTACAATATTACCAACGTTACAAATTTGAATTTTGCATAACCACTTGTTTCTGTCTGCCATATGTTTGGTGGTGCCTGAATTTAGATATCAAACACTTTGGGATGCATCTAAGTGAGAACTCGAAAACAGAAAATCATTCTCCTTTTCTTCATTGAACTTATTCCTGTTATTTCCTCTACCTCTTATTTTGTTTGCATTTAATTTGATTCTTTTGCAATTCTCTTTGTTTCTAATGTCAAGGTATTTCAATGTGACCACTTTTTCTGCAATAATTGCAATGTTTCCATGTATTGTTATGTTAGCTAGAATTGTCATAAGACGTACCTTGTACAAGGAGATTATTACTCCTCTATTCGTTGTTCCCACCTCTTCTTCCTCAACCTCTACTACAACCTCTTTCTTTTTGTCAAAATCTTTCTTTGTAAGCTAGTTTTCTCTCACATTCAATCAACATTCCACCAACTGAAGCATCCCTACAGCTTCTTCATACAAAGAAATTCTTGTCTTGGAAAATACAGAGTGTGGGTCAAAATTTGGAAATCATTTATACAAGTGAGGGTATGTGTTTGTTGTTATTTCAATGTTTGAGATGACTTAATGTAATTCCCTTGTCGTAAAGTCAGCAATAAATTGATTTAAAAGTGAGGTATATGCCTAACAAATAGGAGTCTGACTCTGCAACTCTAATTTAGTGGCAAGGAAATATTCAATTGTAAATGCCTAATCTCCTACAGTGTAAATTTCTAGATAAATGGCTAGCCTAAATCTGTCCATTGTCCACATATCCCAAAAAACCATGTATGTCTGCACTCTAGTTGTGTGTGAGAGAGGGGAGATCACATAAATAATCCATTATCAAAAGTAAAAGTTAAAGCACAAAATCCTATGGAGAATTTTTTTTAAATTTTATTACATACCTTAGAAAGTTTGAAAGGACAGAACTGAAGCTTCCCTCTCCTTCCACACTTCATTAAATATGCCCCTTTTCCAATGCAGATGTGGCCTGCAGAATCACAATCAACAAACAAAATATGAAAAGTAAGTTTAATGAATTAAAGTAGCTTTGTTATACCTCAAGCAAATGGACTCTGAGAAATTGGATTCATTCTCTACAAAAGATGATATAGCAAGATCTAATCACATTTTTAATTGAAAAAAAGGTAAATTGGATTCATGCTTGCAATAGATGATATAATGAGATCTAATGACATTTTCAACTCAAACAAAGGTAAGTTGAGTAAGTTCAAGCTCCAAAATGATGGCATCCAACTTCTGAGTGGCAATTACTGTATATATCTAGCTAGAGGCTATAACATAAAGATATTTTTTATATGTGAAGATAAAAAAATGAAAGGAATGTGAAATTTTGACCATCAACTATAAGTTCCTTTCAAGGACTAGATCAAACCATAACATTGTTATCAAGATAATCAACTCACCCATGCTAGTACGCTTCTAGTAGTTTCATGATAAAAATCAAACTCAATAAACTTCAAACAACATAAATTAACCAACGATATGTCTGAGGTTGGTTACCTAAGGATTATATCATACTAAATTTAGGGAAGCTTTAGTGGAACCATTGTCAACTTGTTGAGGCTTTTGAATGTTTTGAGGTGTTATCTACTAATTTTAGTCATCCCAACTCAATGGCCTATAAAAATGACTAGATCTCTGTAACTTTTAAGATATATTGAACCACAGAACCGGGAAAAGAAAAATACAAAATAAATAAATCTAAATGATAATGTTGGTGCAGACAAGAGTGGGAGTTTTTATTGGGTAGCCAGACACACTAATGTTTTTGTTTGATTATTTGAAAATTTTCCAGCTAGTCATAAGGATAATTATGAGATTATGTTTTTCAACAAAATTTAAGTGAGGTAAGTGATAATCATGAGATTTTTTTGAATGATCCTATTTTTAAGGCTTTTAAGTAAAATATTTATTATTTCATGGTTTTAAGCTAATTGATATTTTCATTTTCCCAATTCTATGCATGAAAGAAAGGAATCGTGTTTACAATGTGGATCAAATTTTGATATTTAGTTAGTCTATGTCTGCTTGATAAAGTTCCATAACCTTTTGGGAACACAATTCTTCAACTTTTGTCACAAACATGAGTCCTAGTAGATCTGAGTCTAGAATATTTGAATCCATTTCCAATATTTCCTTGCAAATTGAATATAATTATGGATCTGCATGTTGTGTATCTTCCTAAGAGATCTAGAGACCAACCAATTGCTTGAAGAAATGTTTGAGCTAGGACCATGTCAATTTGCACCCTATGTATCAATACAACTAAGAAATACATTCTACCACACAACATTATAATTGAGGAATCAAGATAGATTTAACACCTAATTCTAGTAGATAAATGAACATGACTACACAACCTGTGGCATCATAAACACAATCTATTTATTTATTAGCTCCTCCTCTAAACTTTAATGCAGCACACAGGTCCAAACCATGGTTTCCAGCCAATGATTAATGCCACATGCATACTAAGGCTCCTATGAGCACATTATCTCTTTGCCTCTATTACATAGAGGCAGGCTTGTCCCCTTATACATAGAGATTACTTTCATTATATCCTAAATTTCTTGAAAGAAATACATCTAAACCCCCAAATACTAATGCTGCCACATTTTTTGGGTGTTAGATACCCACTACAAAGTGCATAGGAATCTTGCTTCATGGTCTTACTGTAATTTATCTTCTTGCAATTTGGCTCCAAAATCCATCCTTAGCTCCTCATGATTAACAGACCCAACAACTCCCATAAATGGGTCAATAAGTTGGAGGTGTGTCATGCTCTACTGCCCCTGCATCGAGCACAAATCTATATAGACCCGTGTCTGAGATGCCATGCCAAAGAGGGATCTAATCTCATGGAATGCAATAATTTCTTGTTATGTGCATTGAATGGATATTGTGATGAGGTGTTGGGACTCTTTTATCAACTTCAAAATGACAGGTATCAACAGATGTAATTAGTGTGATCATTGTGAGATATACTCAATTTGGTCATAGTGTTGAATCCTTGAAATTCTTCAGTTGAATGCAAGTTGCAGAGGTGAAGCCTAACTCTGTTACCATAGCAATTCTTTTTCCTTAATGTGTTGACTTAGTGGATTTGAAGTGTGGGTATTGAATGTATGGGCATGAGGAAGATGCCCTAACACTTTTATGAAATAAAAGAAGCAGACATTAAGGTAGGCCATATCAGCTTCATTGCTATTTTATCTGCTTGCAGCCAGGAAGGACTAGTACATGAAGGCTAGCATCATTTTGATTGAATTAGCAAAAAGTTTGAGGTGAAGCCTATAGTGGAGCATCATGCATGCATGGTTGACCTCCACAGCCACTCAAGGCACTTGAATGGAGCATATGTGATATTGTCAAACATCTATGCTACTTCTATGGGATGATGTAGTCAACGTGAGAAAGCTAATGTTAGATAAGGGAATTAGAAAAAAGGAACCAACATCTCATTTTCACAGACAGTTCTAGTTGTTGCTAACTTAGGATGTTTTGAAATATATCATGGAAACTCTTCAACATTGTTCTCAAGTTTCAATGATAATACACCTTCTTCATTTGAATGTTGCCTCTCTGAAACCATGGAGAGGAGAGACATGGAGGAGTTACAACTTTGCATACTTCCTCAACAATCCTCAAGGTGGCTAGAAATAGATAATCATGATAAGCTCCAAGTATTGGACAAGTTTGGTTGAAGCCTTATGTTGTAAAAGACGAATTCAAGCAAGTCCTAGGCCATGTTTGGGACTTCGTTGAGGAGTTTTAATTTCGAATATTACTCAAGATCTTCTACAATGTTTGGTTATAGAAAATCAGTGGAGCAAAAAAAAGGCATTTTCAGGGAAACAAGCCAGCCTAACGGAGGCCAAAATTTGGGTTACTAGTTTGAAAATAAGAATTTCATTGTCAAGCAAATTGGATGGAGGGGCCAGCAAGGGAATATGACAAGTTGTTGCTTCAAGCTTGCATATTTTTATGGGCTTGTTTGTTGTTTTCAAGGTGGTTTTGTGGTCAGAGAACCCTAGAGGAGTGCATGATTTGGTCCTGCAGCACATTTGGTAGGCACTATAATTGTTTTGGTGGGATTCTTTCTTATTCAATTGAAGACTATGTCATGACAAGACTCAGGTGAGAAGGCAATGAATTCCATGGATGTTATAGGGATTTGACAAGAGTTTGCAAGGTCTGGGAGAATATGGAAGTGCAGATATGCTTTTAATTGATACTTCAAATGTGACCAAGCTTAAAAATCAAGATGGTTCTGGTGTAGAAGGTTAAAAAAACAAAACACAGAGAAAAAAATGGAGACCTTGTGCACCTCTAGAAAGCAGTTCTACACTGCCTCACATCTATTGTAGCTATTGCAAAACCCTCATATATGCCTGAACATGGGAGAAACATGATCACAACATTATTTTATTTCCCTTTATTCTCTTCATTTATGAATTTCATGGCAAGTAAAATCATCATTTTCTTCTTTTATTTGAGCATTATATGGAAGGCTGAAATGTAACTTTTTCACAAGGTGCCAGAATTTATTTTCAAGAGAAAATTATTCAACACACCCTAATTAATAGGTCCTAATGGATCCTGTTACAACTAATACTTAAATATATCATTCCAGAAATTCTCCTCCTTCCAATTGTAAATTGAGTAAGTGGGCTTTCTATATTTTATTTCCAACCAAAGTTTGTGCCTGCCCCTTGGTGCTCTTGTCGATGTGTAAATCCAGGGTCTAAGTGTTTGGTGTCAAGTTCTTGGAGGTATAGATCGATCAAAGCAATTAGGCATGGATCAATCAATATACTCATATGTAAATGACATGCTCAATGTTTTCTGGTGGGAACATGGAACATAATAAATCTCATTCATTGGATTGATGGGGCCTTCTCACCTATCGTGTATGAATTGATAGGGGCCTTCTTGGCGGATTTCTATCTCTTCTGGTGGTAACATTGGAAACTCACATGTCGTTACAGCAAACATAGAAGCGATGTCACAGAAGGTAATGTCGTCAAAGAAGCCATGTCACTGCCTGCATGAAGACATTCACTGCATTACATAGCTGCAATGGTTAACAGTACATAGTTCCTTCCTCGGGGTTCCTTATCTCTATCTCTCGTCTAACCGGTGAGTGATTCTGTAAGAAAGATATTTGAGATGCTAGGTAGAGCGTCTAGAAAGCTTCAGGTATTGGAAAGGTGCTTCCACAATTGAAACAAGGTTGAAAGGGATGCTTGATATACTTGAAGACTTCTTGAACTTCTTAGAATTTGTAAATTTTTGAATGGATGTGAGCACTTCAACATTAGAAAAGTAGCATTGAATCAAGAACTTCAGTGGCCCAGATAATGAAATTTTTATTTTTCTTATTTCAACTCAGACCAAGGGGTTGGAATCAATTTTCCAAGTGCAGATACAGTTATTATAGATTATCTACATTTTAGTTATTTATGAGCTCAATCATGATCTCACAGGATAGGCCAAGAAAAAACGGTGATTGTATATTAGTTGATAAGAAAGTGTTTTGTTGAGAAGAGAATATTGCAGCAGTCAAGAACAAAGATGGATTTGGAGAATCTGGTGATGAATCTTTGTTAAAATGAAATTTTAAAGAATTATCTAGATCACAAAGAACCTTTGTGTTTGTGGAGACTGCCACAATACCACCAAGTTCATCTCCAGAATTGTCAAGTGAAAAATTATTGTGGGTATTATGTTCTTGTGCAATTACTAATAATGGCAAACCATGTAGAAATGTTGTTTATGATGTGAGCAGAGTTCATTGTACAAAGATAAATGGTTCAATATTTTTGGTAATACAAGACCCCAACCAGGTTTCATTAGTTTACTTTGTTAACCAAAACAGGTTTCATCAGTCTATGAAGTACATATGACATTCTAATAGCTCACTAAGGGTGTTTGTACTACCTATTTCTTCTACTCAAGGAAAAAGGTCTAGCAAATACAAATCTGATAATAGTTCAACGAAGTAGGTGATGACCCTCTAAGAAGTGAGGAGTCTTTGGGAATAGACACTCATTCACAATAAAAAAGCTCCAGGAGTCTGGTAGGTGCATCGGATAGAATGTTTGTAATCATTGCTACATCATTTATTTATACTCCTACTGAGTGTGTTAAAAACAGATGCAAAATGGTTTACAGTATTGCAACAATTGGTAAGTCTATTGGAACTAGAGTTTCCATTTCTAGATATAGATCTCCAACAGCAAGAAAGTAATGTGAGGACTAGACTAGACTGGACCATAAATGAATAAAATTCAATGCCAAGTTCCAGAAATTGTTAAGTGGTAAGCAACAGAATAGGAAGGAATGCTTTTAGCTACTTGAAATCGATATCATCATGTTGTGTTAGATGAAGACTTCCATTACATGATCAACTGGGCAAAAGTTGGCACAGGTATCAAATTTTGTAGAAGTAGATTGTTGAGAGGTTGGCCTATTGGAAACTGTCAAAAACGTTACAATGCCTGAACCTGGTAATTGTAGAGGTGCCAAAATTATGGACTCCAATAAATTTAGCTCATTGAATTGTCCTATTTGGATAACCATTCAAATAAAATATGTTATTGGCTCTACTGACAGTTTGCGTAGATGCACATGTACAGGAGCAAAATGCTAGTTTTCCTAATATAGATTTTGTTCATCTAGCCATAAATGAATAATGTTGGAATTGACCTAACCTTATCTGAATGTAAATATGAGTTTCATTAAATATGTATGTGGATGGTGCTCAATAAGTTTCGGATGGATACATATGGTGTATGGAAACTACGGTCTCATAGCATTCTACTGCTACTCGACAAAATTTGTACCTTGCCACCAGTGTTTCCTAAAGGTAGGATGAAGATAGCAATGATTTTGAAGAGGCTGCATATTAATTTGATCTAGTCGAATGCATATGAATATGCTAAGTATAGATCAAATAGTTGTGGTTAAATGAAATCTTGACATTGATGGCCATACTTTTGTGTTTGAAAGACATGAATGTCAACAAGGGTGTTCTGGCTTGAGTGGTGTTTAGGGGCTGTTAGTTTTAAAATTATGGATGCACATCAAGCTCTTAATGTGCAGCCATCATGGTCAACAATTATTTTGACCAATCTACCTGAATGGTGGCCACAACTGCATACAGAACTTCCTAACTTGTTTCATCTGCTTTATTACATCTTACTGTTTGTTGAAAGGATCAACCACCCACAAAAACTTCTACCATAAACAGTGATTCATCAATCTACAGGTTGAATACAAAGCCCGTACATGGAAGGTGCTACAACCTAGTTGGAAGCGTGTTGAATCTTTTAAAGAGGTGGGTAATAGCACCACTAACAGTAGAAATTTTGAGCATAAGCAATAACATATACAAACAACAACAAAATGAAAATTATTCCTACTTAACAGTTGCATTCATATACTCGCAATCTCTCCAAGTCCTAATGGTACCCACCAAGAAAATTGTGACCAACACCACATGGGGAACTCTACAAAGAAAGTATGATGTGATGAGGGGACTTTGATCTCATCTATCTTCATTGGTATGTTGATCTTTAGGAAAAACATCCCTCTCAGATTGAACCAAAGTCTCACCTCTAACCTGAAGCTAGTTTAACGTTGAAGTTTACATCAAGGAGGATTATCAATATAGAAGCAACCAATAATGTATTAGTATAAGAATCATCCCACTTTCCTTGTAAGAGAAAGACTAATATCCCTCATCCACCTTGTAGCCTATAAGTAAGCCATGCAAGAAATAGTTTATAACTACAAAAATTAAAGACTTGAGAAAGGCTTCCTAATTAGGTGGGACATGCATGTATCTTCATTGGGGACATCAAAGAACAACAGGAAGCCCGTGATGCACAGGTAAAAACTCTACAAGATGATGAAGGCACATGTCTTATGGACATGAACCCCTCACAATCATCCATATCAACCATCATTAGAGGCTAGATCCCTATTCAAGAGTTGGGAACAAATCTAGCCAGGGCATGAAAGGTTATTAACATTAGCCAATTCGAATATGACCAAAACTTAAGTATGATCATTCAATAAATAGGGAGAACAATGTCCATACCTAACTTGGCCCTTCCCTCTATCACAAAAAAAAAAAAAAAAAAAAAAAAAAAAAATCCATCTCAAATACCTATAAAGATCTAGTAGCTATGGATTCTTCTAGCATAGTGCTATCACAGGAAAATGAAAAAAAATATATCATAGATAATAGAAATACCAAATAGAAAATTTAGGGAAACAAAATTGGATGCTCATAACTGAGAATGAGGCATTACAACTAGAAAAGACCAACCTGGAAGGTTACCAATCCTATATTGTTGAAATGCATCGATCATATAAAGAAATGGTGAGGAAAGTCTTCCCTTTCCTTCAACAAATGCATAGAACCTCTACCAAGTTGCCCCACTAAGGGAGAAAGTGGAGGAAAAAGGGATACAACTAAAAAGGAGTATCAAACATTATTGATCAACTCATAAAGTTCCCAAAAGAGATATCAGGATGCTTCTTCTAAAGAACCTAAGATTGGTGAGGAGGAAATTAACTATGATTATGTAGAAGTTAAACAAGCCCTTGAAGCTTTAGAAAATGTAGGAAACGATGTAACCTGGTGCTACAACCTAGTTGGAAGCGTGTTGAATGTTTTGAAGAGGTGAGTAATAGCACCACTAACAGCAGAAATTTTGAGCATAAGAAATAACATATACAAACAACAACAAAATGAAAATTATTCCTACTTAACAACTGCATTCATATACTCGCACTCTCTCCAAGTCTTGATGGTACCCACTGAGATAATTGTGACCAACACCACATGGGGAACTCTACAAAGAAAGTATGATGTGATGAGGGGACTTTGATCTCATCTATCTTCATTGGTAAGTTGATCTTTGGAAACACATCCCTCTCAGATTGAACCAAGGTCTCACCTCTAACCTGAAGCTAGTCGAATGTTGAAATTTCCATCAAGGAGGATTATCAATATAGAAGCAACCAATAATGTCTTAGTATAAGAATTATCCCACTTTCCTTGCAAGAGAAATACTGAGATTCCTCATCCACATTCTAGCCTATAAGTAGGTCGTGCAAGAAATAGTTTATAACTACAAAAAGTAGGTAAAGACTTGAGAAAGGCTTCCTAATTAGGTGGGACATGCATGTATCTTCATTGGGGACCTCAAAGAATAGGAAGCCCATGATGCACAGGTCAAAACTCAACAAGATAATGAAGGCACATGTCTTATGGACATGAACCCCTCACAATCATCCTTATCAACCATCAGTAGCGGCCAGATCTTTGTTCAAGAGTTAGGAAGAAATCTAGCGAGGGCATGAAAGGTTGTTAACATTAGCCAATTCAAATATGACCAAAACTTAAGTATGATCATTCAATAAATAGGGATAACAATGTCCATACCTAACTTGGCCCTTCCCATTATCACAACAACAACAAAAAAGTTGTCATCTCAAATACCTATAAAGATATAGTAGCTATCGATTCTTCTAGCATAGTGCTGTCACAGGAAAATGAAAAGAAATATCAGAGATAATAGAAATACCAAATAGCAAAATTAGGGAAACAAAATTGAATGCTCATATCTGAGAATGAGGCATTAAAACTAGAAAAGACCAACTTGGAAGGTTACCAATCCCATATTGTTGAAATGCATTGATCATATAAAGAAATGGTGAGGAAAGTCTTCCCTTTCCTTCAACAAATGTAGAGAACCTCTGCCAAGTTGCTCCCACTAAGGGAGAAGGTGGAGGAAAAATGAATACAACTAAAAGGAGTATCAAGCATGATTGATCAACTCATAAAGTTCCCAAAAAGAGTATCATGATGCTGCTTCTAAAGAACCTAAGATTAGTGAGGAGGAAATTAACTATGATTATGTAGAAGTTAGACAAGCCCTCAAAGCTTTATAAAATGTAGGAAATGATGTAGCCTAGTGAAATGACCTTATTGGAAGTGTGTTGAATCTTTTGAAGAGGTGGGTAATAGCACCACTAATAGCAGAAAATTTGAGCATAAGCAATAACATATACAAACAACAACAAAATGAAAATTATTCCTACTTAACAGCTGCATTCATATACTCACACTCTCTCCAAGTATTGATGTTACCCACCGAGAAAATTATGACCAACACCACATGGGGAACTCTACAAAGAAAGTACAATCTAATGAGGGCACTTTTATGTCATCTATCTCATTGATATGTTGATTCTTTAGGAAACACATCCCTCTCATCGAACCAAGGTCTCACCTCTAACCTGAAGCTAGTCGAATGTTGAAATTTCCATCAAGGAGGATTATCAATATAGAAGCAACCAATAATGTCTTAGTATAAGGATCATCCCACTTTCCCTGTAAGAAAAATACTGAGATCCCTCATCCACCTTCTATCCTATAAGTAGGCCATGCAAGATATAGTTTATAACTACAAAAAGTAGGTAAAGACTTGAGAAAGGCTTCCTAATTAGGTGGGACATGCATGTATCTTCATTGGGGACCTCAAAGAACAATAGGAAGCCCATGATGCATAAGTCAAACTCAAAAAGATGATGAAGACACATGTCTTATGGACATGAACCCCTCACAATCATCCATATCAACCACAGTAGAGGCCAGATCTCTGTTCAAGAGTTGGGAACAAATCTAGCCAGGGCATGATAGATTGTTAACATTAGCCAATTCAAATATGACCAAAGCTTAAGTATGATCATTCAATAAATAGGAGAACAATGTCCATACCTAACTTTACCCTTCGCTCTATCACAATAAAAAAAAAATTTCAATCTCAAATACCTATAAAGATCTAGTAGGTATGGATTCTTCTAGCATAGTGTTGTCACAGGAAAATGAAAAAAGATATCAGAGATAATAGAAATACTAGATAGCAAAATTAGGGAAACAAAATTGGATGTTGATAGCTGAGAATGAGGCATTAAAACTAGAAAATACCAACCTGGAAGGTTACCAATCCTATATTGTTGAAATGCATTGATCATATAAAGAAATGGTGAGGAAAGTCTTCCCTTTCCTTCAAAAAATGCAAAGAACCTCTACCAAGTTTCTCCCACTAAGGGAGAAGGTGGAGGAAAAAGGGATACAATAAAAAGGAGTATCAAGCATGATCGATCAACTCATAAAGTTCCCAAAAAGTGTACCATGATGTTGCTTCTAAAGAACCTAAGATTAGTGAGGAGGAAATTAACTATGATTATGTAGAAGTTAAACAAGCCCTCGAAGCTTTAGAAAATGTAGGAAATGATAGAGCCTAGTGCTACGACCTGGCTAGAAGCCTGTTGAATCTTTTGAAGAGATGGGTAATAGAACCACTAACAACATAAATTTTGAGCATAAGCAATAACATATACAAACAACAACAAAATGAAAATTATTCCTACTTAAGAGTTGCATTCATATACTCGCACTCTCGCCAAGTCTTCATGGTACCCACCAAGAAAATTGTGACCAACATCACATGGGGAACTCTACAAAGAAAGTACAATGTGATGAGGGGACTTTGATCATCTCTCTTCATTGGTATGTTGATATTTAGGAAACACATCCCTATCAGATCGAATCAAGGTCTCACCTCTAACCTGAAGCTAGTCGAATGTTGAAATTTCCATCAAGGAGGATTATCAATATAGAAGCAACCAATAATGTCTTAGTATAAGAATCATCCCACTTTCCTTGTAAGAGAAAGACTAAGATCCCTCATCCACCTTCTATCCTATAAGTAGGCCATGCAAGAAATATTTTATAACTACAAAAATTAGGTAAAGACTTTGGAAAGGCTTCCTAATTGGGCGGGACATGCATGTATCTTCATTGGGGACCTCAAAGAACAACAGGAAGCCCATGATGCACGGGTCAAAACTAAACAAGATGATGAAGGAAAATGTTTTATGGACATGAACCCCTCAGAATCAACCATATCAACCATCAGTAAATGCCAGATCTCAGTTCAAGAGTTGGGAACAAATCTAGCGAGGGCATGAAAGGTTGTTAACATTAGCCAATTCAAATATGACCAAAACTTAAGTATGATCATTCAATAAATAGGGAGAACAATTCCCATACCTAACTTCACCCTTCCCTCTATCACAATAAAAAAATTTCCATCTCAAATACCTATAAAGATCTAGTAGCTATGGATTTTTCTAGCATATTGCTATTAGAGGAAAATGAAAAAAAATATCATAGATAATAGAAATACCAAATAGCAAAAGTAGGGAAACAAAATTGGATGCTCATAGCTAAGAATGAGGCATTAAAACTAGAAAAGACCAACCTACAAGGTTACCAATCCTATATTGTTGAAATGCATTGATCATATAAAGAAATGGTGAGGAAAGTCTTCCCTTTCCTTCAACAAATGCAGAGAACCTCTACCAAGTTTCTCCCACTAAGGGAGAAGGTGGAGGAAAAAGGGATACAACTAAAAGGAGTATCAAGCATGATTGATCAACTCATAAAGTTCCCAAAAATAGTATGACAATGCTGCTTCTAAAGAACCTAAGATTAGTGAGGAGGAAATTAACTATGATTATGTAGAAGTTAAACAAGCCCTCGAAGCTTTAGAAAATGTAGGAAATGATGTAGCCTAGTGCTACGACCTGGTTGGAAGCCTGTTGAATCTTTTGAAGAGGTGGGTAATAGCACCACTAACAACAGAAATTTTGAGCATAAACAATAACATATACAAACAACAACAAAATGAAAATTATTCCTACTTAACAACTACATTCATATACTCACACTCTCTCCAAGTCTTGATGGTACCCACCGAGAAAATTGTGACCAACACCACATGGGGAACTCTACAAAGAAATTACCATGTGATGAGGGGACTTTGATATCATCTATATTGGTTGGTATGTTGATATTTAGGAAACACATCCCTCTCAGATTGAACCAAGGTCTCACCTCCAACCTAAAGCTAGTCGAATGCTGAAATTTCCATCAAGGAGGATTATCAATATAGAAGCAACCAATAATGTCTTAGTATAAGAATCATCCCACTCTCCTTGGAAGAGAAAGACTGAGATCCCTCATCCACCTTATAGCCTATGAGTAAGCCATGCAAGAAAGAGTTTATAAGTACAAAAAGTAGGTAACGACTTGAGAAAGGCTTCCTAATTAGGTGGGACATGCATGTATCTTCATTGGGGACCTCAAAGAACAACAGGAAGCCCATGAGGCATAAGTAAAAACTCAACAAGATGATGAAGGCACATGTCTTATGGACATGAATCCCACACAATCATCCATATCAACCATCATTAGAGGCCAGATCCCTGTTCAAGAGTTGGGAACAAATCTAGCCAAGGCATGAAAGGTTGTTAACATTAGCCAATTCAAATATGACCAAAAATCAAGTATGATCATTCAATAAATAGGAAGAACAATGTCCATACCTAACTTGTCCCTTCCCTCCATCACAATAAAAAAATTGCCATCTCAAATACCTATAATGATCTAGTAGTTATGGATTCTTCTAGCATAGTGCTGTCACAGGAAAATGAAAAAAAAATATCAGAGATAATAGAAATACCAAATAGAAAAATTAGGGAAACAAAATTGGATGCTCATAGCTGAGAATGAGGCATTAAAACTAGAAAAGACCAACCTGTAAGGTTACCAATCCTATATTGTTGAAATTCATTGATCGTATAAAGAAATGGTGCGGAAAGTCTTCCCTTTCCTTCAACAAATGCAGAGAACCTCTACCAAGTTGCTCCCACTAAGGGAGAAGGTGGAGGAGAAAGGGATACAACTAAAAGGAGTATCAAGCATGATTGATCAACTCATAAAGTTCCCAAAAACAGTATCATGATGTTGCTTCTAAAGAACCTAAGATTAGTGAGGAGGAAATTAAATATGATTATGTAGAAGTTAAACAAGCCCTCGAAGCTTTAGAAAATGTAGGAGATGATGTAGCGTAGTGCTACGACCTAGTTGGAAGCCTGTTGAATCTTTTGAAGAGATGGGTAATAGAACCACTAACAGCAGAAATTTTGAGCATAAGCAATAACATATACAAACAACAACAAAATGAAAATTATTCCTACTTAACAGCTGCATTCATATACTCACACTCTCTCCAAGTCTTGATGGTACCCACCAAGAAAATTGTGACCAACACCACATGGGAACTCTACAAAGAAATTACAATGTGATGAGGGGACTTTGATATCATCTATATTGGTTGGTATGTTGATCTTTAGGAAACACATCTCTCTCAGATCGAACCAAGGTCTCACCTCTAACCTGAAGCTAGTCAAATGTTGAAATTTCCATCAAGGAGGATTATCAATATAGAAGCAACCAATAATGTCTTAGTATAAGAATCATCCCACTTTCCTTGGAAGAGAAAAACTGAGATCCCTCGTCCACCTTCTAGCCTATAAGTAGGCCATGCAAGAAATAGTTTATAACTACAAAAAGTAGGTAAAGACTTGAGAAAGGCTTCCTAATTAGGTGGGACATGCATGTATCTTCATTGGGGACCTCAAAGAACAACAGGAAGCCCATGATGCACAGGTCAAAACTCAACAAGATGATGAAGGCACATGTCTTATGGACATGAATCCCTCACAATCATCTATATCAACCATTAGTAGAGGCCAAATCCTTGTTCAAGAGTTGGGAACAAATCTAGCCAGGGCATGAAAGGTTGTTAACATTAGCCAATTCAAATATGACCAAAACTTAAGTATGATCATTCAATTAGGGAGAACAATGTCCATACCTAACTTGGACCTTCCCTCTATCACAATAAAAAAAAATTGCCATCTCAAATACCTATAAAGATCTAGTAGCTATGGATTCTTCTACCATAGTGTTGTCACAGGAAAATGAAAAAAATATCAAAGATATGGTAAAGTGATTCCGGAAATAGAAATACCAAATAGCAAAATTAGGGAAACAAAATTGGATGCTCATAGCTGAGAATGATGCATTAAAACTAGAAAAGACCAACCTGGAAGGTTACCAATCCTATATTGTTGAAGTGCATTGATCATATAAAGAAATGGTGAGGAAATTCTTCCCTTTCCTTCCAAAAATGCAGAGAATCTCTACCAAGTCACTCCCACTAAGGGAGAAGGTGGAGGAAAAAGGGATAAAACTAAAAGGAGTATCAAACATGATTGATCAACTCATAAAATTCCCAAAAAGAGTATCATGATGCTGCTTCCAAAGAACATAAGATTATTGGGGAGGAAATTAACTATGATTATGTAGAAGTTAAACAAGCCCTCGAAGCTTTAGAAAATGTAGGAAATGATGTAGCCTCCTAGTCTATGGATCTCTACCATAGGGACCACTCTTTAAAAAAATGGTTGATCAAAATGAACAATCTATCATTCATTGGAGATCAAGGAGAAGCAAGGATCAATATTGAAGTGATGCATGGGAACTATCATTAAACATATTCATGAGTAAAGTAACCAAGTATTCCTTGAAAAAACTTATTGCAAAACTAGTCAAGCAATAGAATATACTAAATTATTTTATGGTTTCCTTGGAAAAGGATATTGAGAATATTGTAGAGAGAAAATATGAGTACTATGTAGCCATTGAAGGACTATTGCCCACCAAGATCAAGATGATATCCTCTCAACTCAAATCTAGGAAACCTATCTATATGACATCTCAGGGGTTAAAGTAAATGGCCTAGTGATCTTGTAATGGGTGTCATTTTGCTACTTTGAAAATTATAATAATTTTTTATTAAATTGAGATAGAAAAAAAAAAAAAAAAACAAGTGGGGGAAAAATTGTAACTACTCTTGGGAGAAGTCAAGAATCCTAAATAAACAATTACTTTTGTATCTATAAGATGTCCTAAACAAGAGAAAATTACTTTTTTTAAATTTCTATACTAGGGAATCTTGAGATATAATATTGAGAAGCCCTAAGGGTGAAGAAGGAAGTAGATTGAAATTTATACATTTGTACATGTGTTACTAATGAATTTTCTATAGTAATATCCATGTATATTTACGCTCATGTGAGATTTTTAACTAGTCACTAGTGGACTTTTCCAGTTATTAATTGATATATATCACACATTCAATCTTTGTTTTGTAGTTGTATTCGTATCTAAATGAATAAGTATTAATTGGATTATATACTGATTTTTTTGTATTTAACCAATTCGGAAAATATTGACATTGCTTGCACCAAGAAAACAACTAACTACTTTCCTCCATTTTTTAGCAATACAATATGTTCATTTGATAGTTCATCTCTCACCATTTATTTCATTATATTAGAGTAGAGTAGTTTTAATTTGTTATAGTTAGGTAATTTACCTTACCATTTTTGGGATCTTATGTGTTGTGTATATTTTTCCATTTCACATAACATTCAATCCTCTTAATCACCACTGAGCTAGAATTCAAATGGGTCTCTCATCTCATCCCAAAGTGTGTGAGGTATAATTTGAACTTCATAACATCTAGAATATCCCTATCACTATTGCTAAGAATTTATCCCTATCAAAAAACACTACAAGCACCATAAAATACTTCTGCAAAAACCTCTTCCCATCCCAAACTTTTTACTTATAGTGAAAATTCATCTAAACTGCCACAAATTCCTTCAATACAAATGATAGAGGTTATGGTGGAGGTTTTCTTTGAAAATTTTTGCCAACCTGTAACACAAAAGCCACATAAAACTCTGCTACAAGGTATTCTCCATGTAGTATAATGACCACCATGTGTTTTGAAGGTTGTTTGGAGAACGTTTTCTTTCCTTATTCTAATGTGAAGATATCCAAAATATGAATCCAACTTAGTAAAGAAATTGTATCCATGAAATTCATCTAATAATTTATTTGGCACTTACCATGTCCATTTCAAAGAGATTGCCAAGATTGTGACCCTGGGGCATGGAAATAAGTTCAACAACATTCATCACATCTGGTTTTGTTTCCTTCTTTTCCGTAACAAGATGTTCCTGGCATAAACACACCATAATTCGCTGATAAGAATCTCCCTCAAGGAAAAGAAAACTCCACATAATAACTCACTGCATAAGATTACACAACAATAAAATCATGCATATTCTCTTTAAATCAGTTAAATTTTCTTACTTCTAAGTCATTGAAGAGTCAACACATTTCACACGCTTTTCTCTTTTACATGTTTACTTTATCCTGGAGCATGCCTACTGGGTTTGACCCTATGTCATTTTGGTGACAAGTGCTTCAACTCACGGTTAGACTATAGCATCATTCATGTTTATATATACGACAGGTTAGGTCTTAATTGGTGCAGCCATTATCGCCCACGCCTTTGGCTTCCTCCATGAAATCCTGAACATACATTTGAGTGCCTTGTTCCACTTGTATAGAAGTATTTTGAAGTTGCGAAGAGAGATGGATGGGCCATCACCCAAGGGTGTGGGGAATATTGTGCAGATTCCTTCTGTGGAAGGACGAAATCACCAGGATCCAATTTCTTGACTTCAAGTAAATGTATCAGATCATACCTACCACAGCATGGTCGTTGTTACACAAAATATTGTCACCATGACTTTCTGCAGTCAGTGTGAGTCTATCATCACTCATATTGTCCTCCTTTGCAAGTCTCAAACCTCATCTCTTCATGTCAAGCCTTAAAAATGAGAGAAAGTCTTTGAAAATCTCTAAAACTCTGGTTCCGCACTTTCTCTTACCATTACCTACGGTCCCGCACCCCTTGGTCATGTTACCTGCGGACCTGCCCGCTCTGTCTCTAAAGGAGTGGGTGCGGACCCCTGTAAGAGTCAAAAAGGCGCAAGTTTATTATTAAAAACTCACTTTGGATTAATTCTAGACGCTTCTAGAAGGAATCTTGAGGTGGCAAGTTCGCTCCTAGGTGGTTCATGCATCCCATGACTAAAGGAGCTAACCCCTTGATGAGAGGAGCTTATCCCTTTGAAGGAGGACTCTGTCCCTTTGAAGGTGGACCTAGTAACTTCCTTCCTTTGCACTATAAAATGAGGCATTGGGTTGGTTTCTAGGGAGGTTGAAAGCTAAACATTTTTTAGGGTAAATGTTGTTGGAATTGAGACTTCCTAGTTGAGCTTGGAAGGAGAGATTACACACCTTTTGGCTTCTTTGGGAAGAGAGTGAAACTTGTCAAAGTAGAGGAGATTCTTGCTGGACCCTGGGAGGAGCTTCTACAGCATCAAGGCACCAAGGTTGTAAAGTTCTTCTTTGACTAAAGTTAATACAATCAGATTCATTTTTCTCAATAAATTGTCTTCTATGGTTTATTTCATGAATTCCTTGATCATCATGATAAATATGGTTTATTATATTGGCTATGCAAGTGTTATTTGATGTGTGTGCCTATTTGTGTTTGCAGATTCTTTAAAAGGGAGCTCATTTGGACAAACGGAGCGTGGCTTCCACAAACTAGCACTGGACATGAGGTAGGCCTAAAACATCTGTTGGCCTTTATTTATAAATTGCATATTTAGAGAAAGATAGAATTTGTTTGGTTTGCTTGTCGCTAGATATCCATAGATACTAGGGAGATTGGTCTTGTTCGCAAGAACGATTTATCCGCCCGACAGTCGCGCCCTTCCTCCTCCTGTAGTGGATAAACCCAACCAAATGTACCAAATCAGACCTGACACAGCATGGCTACGCCTTTCCTCCTCCCGCCCTGGACAAACCTAACCAAATGTACCAGATCAGACCTGCCACATCATGGCTGCCCCCTTTCTCCTCCTGCCCTGGTGTGGTCGCACCCTTTCTCCTCCTGCCCTGGACAACGCTACAATGCTCGGGAAATGAAAAAAATTGATATTTGAAAATAAATGAGATTTTGATATGAAATGTTGCCACATCATGGTCGCCCCCTTTCTTCTCCTGCCCTGGTGTAGTCGCGCCCTTTCTCCTCTTGCCCTGGACAATGCTACAACGCCTGGGAAATGAAAAAATTTGATATTTGAAAATAAATGAGATTTTGATATGAAATGTGTGTGTTTTTCAAGGTGACTTTTAAAATTGGTCATAAAAGCATGAAGCATAGAAGAAACTTAGGGGTGACTTGGAAGGCATGGTGGAGGCACTAAGTTTTAGCATAGAGAAAAGCTTAATGAAATTTGAAAAAAATATAAATGGGTAGAAAGAAGTAAATAGGTGGAAGGTTGAATATGTTGATCTATGGAAAGCTAAGTACATAAGGTTAAGGAGTTATGTGCACTTGTGTATTTCTTAAAAAAAAATAGATTTTTTGTATGTTATTTGTGTGTTAAGTGTTTTATAGTTTAAAATAAATATATATATATATATTGTATGTTATTTGTGTGTTGAGTGTTTTATAGTTGGTAGATTTTATATTATAATTTTGAGTTTTTTTAAGTTATTTTAGTTTTTTATATATGCAAGTTTGGTAAGTTACTTAAATAGATTAAATACTAGGGAGAAGTTGTAAGAGGGATTACATTTGTTATTGGCTTTTGGTGTTCACTCTACATTAGAGTTATGTAATATCATGCATGTTATTAGTATAATGGATTATTATTCTACTTATGTGTTTGTATTTGTAATATATTTGTGTGATCTATGCTTGTTTTTTATTCATCTGAATGATATTAGTTATAGTGGTTTAAATGGATGCTAATAATATCATAACAAATGTGATCCCCACTAAAATGTTTAACATGTTGTGCTTTATTAATGGAAATTATTGTGTGTCTCAAGTGAGACCTTCTTGCCCCTATAAGATGGAATACATTAGGACATTAGACAACAATAGGCCATATTTAGAAACATTTCATTAAGCATGAGTCTAGCATAGAGCCAACATACAATAATGGTAAATAATTGTCTAAAATCTTTGAAATATGGTAGATGAGTTAAATTAGGGTTTAATGACCGAGGGGGTAGGGTTTAACCTACAAAATGCCTTCAAGTGACTTGAATGCTTTTAACCCTGACCCTAAATTTTCCCTAGGCTTATGTAGGGATGTTAATTATTCTTGGAAATGGGTTGGGAAAGGTAGAAGGTGACATTAGGAAGAGGTGCTTGAGGAAAAAAAGTTATTTTATTAGCTCTTGGGAAAAATGGAAAAGAAATGTTACTTATAGGACTTTGTTTGGCTATGTTAATGTTCAATTTCTATGCTAGGCAGTGCTATGGCATTCTAGAGTGTCAAGGCATGTCAAGGAGTGTTAGGGTATGCTAGGGAGTGTCAAAGTCTGCCAAGGAATGTAGGGGATGCTAAGTACATGTGCCACATAGTGCCAAGGGATTCTAAGGCGTGTTAGGTGCTATGGCATGTCAAGATGTAAACTATGTTGCTTAGTTGTTTTATGGCCATGGTTGGACATGAGCCTTATCTTGGTAACTTGTTAAGTGGGATGAGTTGAGATTGGACATGAGTAGCCTAAGATGAGTTATAGGAAGTTCTTAGGTGACAAGGCATAATCTAGTTGTAGTATTTGTAACTTGGTCAAGTTGTTATAGTCAAGCCAGAACTTGGTTGGATTCCCAAATCGCAAAAAAAGTAAGGATAGTTGTGAGGGCATGATAGTTAAGGACTTCCAAGGCATGCCAAGAAATGAAAAAGGCATGCAAAAACATGCCAAACAGTGTTAATGCATGCCAAGGAGTATTAGGGAGTGTCAATGCATCACAAGGGAGAACTAGGTCAAAATGAATGGAAATGAATGAATAAGAATGTGTGCCAAAGAGTGTTAGATAATTCTAAGTATTCCAAGGACGAAGTGTGTTAAGAGAAGTTCTAAATAGGATTTGTAGGAGGCAAGCCTACGGTTATGATAAGGGGATGGAAAAATCAGTTTTAGACAAAGGGAGACTTTGTGTTGGGCACAACATTATTTTTCCAATGATTTGGTTGGGTTCCCAAGTTGCAAAAAAACTAAGTCTATCTATTAGCTACCTATATCAATAGGCTTCATATTTCATGATTGGCACAGAAAGTTCCAAATATGCTCTGCTTTGGTGATGCAAAGATCCCATATTTCCAAGAGAGAACAATGTATATAGCTTAATGTTGACTCAATTTTGATGGATGGTCCAACAGCCTAATCTGGATCATGTCATGTTTCAATTTTTTGTTGTAGAATAGAGAAAGAAGTCTGTCCAAACTGTTTAATCTTGGCAGACCAGTAGCTTAGGTAGAGAAGTAAGGTTCCCAACTGCTTAATCTGGGACCTTGGAAGCAATAAGGGTAGTTCTAGATTAAAAATCAAAAGAAAAGCCAAGAGAAAAGAAAAGGCAAAATAAGGGTCTGCAAGTCTAAGTGCACCCTCCATGAAGAAACAAAAAATGCTAGGCAAGTAGATGGGTAGGTAGATGGGGTTGCAGAAATGTCATTTATTTCAACTGAATCTTGCTGGTCTAGCATAAAGGAAAATCAGTGGATAGAGAAGCTCCTCTTCTCCATCATGTTGCAGCAAAGTAAAGGAGCATGACTAACTCCCTTTTCTTCCCTTTCGCATTCATTACTAACATCCCTTCATCAGTTGTGTTCATGAAAGAATTTAAGGTTTTATGTTGGTTCTTATTCCTTTAAAAGCCACATTTCTTGTCTAAAATTCTTTTCATTTTGATCTACTCCCTAAGCTAAGTTGTTTTCATATAAACTTAGTGATCTCACTCCTCATTCACTTCTTCCATTCATATTAACCCCTAACTTCTTATTATCTAAATCCCCTATGTTACCCTTTCCCTATTATTATAAACACTATGGTGTATAAACCCCAAGCATTCTATAAATATCCCTTCCCCCATGGCATTATAGCCATATGTTCACAGTCAGGGATTAATTGACATCTGGTCAGTTTAAGAACCCAAACCTAACCCCTCTTTCCCCTTCAAAAGTTTTCTAAACCATTAAACCCTTCATTTGCAAAAGAACCTTGTAAATAAACCCATTTTCACCCCTAACCCGCTCATTTGCAAAATTACATGAAAAAACCCACTTTTTCCCGTTTTACCCAAAGTTTGGCGCAAAAGCACGTTTTCATAAAATACATTGAAAAACAATACAAATCCGCCAAAATTCTAAAGTCCCCGCCGGGCGCAATTTCCAAAGAATATATTATTTTATTCCCGCCCCCTTCCGTATTGACCTGGCACATTAACGATCCGTCAACCGTCGGATCTGGCCTTTTTCATCCGACGGCCCACATGCATATCGGAGCGGCCCCGACGTCCGTAAGATAGCTTCCGATATTTGTCAGAGGGTGACGTCAGGCCTCTGCCACGCGTCACCCCCAAATCGCATCGGAGCGCCCTCTGACAATTCCGCTTCCGTATATAAGGCGGTGCGATATCAAACCGCTTACCGTTTCCGGTTTCTGTGAACCCTCCTTGCCAACGTCACCACCACGTCATTACCGCGTCACTGCTACATCACCGCCGCGTCAGCGCCCCCGTCCGCCACTGCTCTGACCTGTCCGCCACCTCACCATCCCCGTGGACCACTCTTAAGCCGCCACGTCGCTCGATGACGTCATGCTGATGTCATCCGACCTTGACCCCACCTGATGACGTCATGCTGACGTCATCCAAAAAAGGGCGCCAATGTTCCAAAAAATCCATATTTTTGCCAAAAAACCGTGTTTTTCGTTACTTTTGCAAAAGAGACTGTTACTCCCCCTGCATGCATTTTACGTCCAAACTGTCGCCAACCTGCAGAAATCGACCCAAGGACCGTTGGCGCGCCAAATCCACCTGCATTGTCACCATTGCCAAGCAAATTTACCAGGTATTTATCAAATTTACCTCCCCTGTGCTCGGTTGTGTCCAGAATTGTCTGAAACAAAGCTTAAAAGAGTGAAAAAACACTGAATTCACCGCAAATTCCCTGTGGCTAACCTCCATTTTCAAATGTTGAGTCGAAATTCACCTGCAGAGCCGTGTTTATCCAAATTTTCACCAAACCTGCAGTCTGTCCGCGCATTCATGGATTTAGACCCTGAAACTATAAAAATTCACCGTGGAGACACTTGAATCAGTCCTGATATTGGTTCAATAGTGCTCTGTGCAGCATTTCAATTGCTGCCATTTCCATGTTATCCTCTGTTCCTCAGTAAATCACCTCTCTTTCCAAGAAATACTCCTTTGTGTTGCTCTGCATAGTAACACCAGTGCATACAAACAGAAGTCTAAAGTAACCATGGATGTACCAGTAGCTCCTGTAGCCTTGAACATTGCTCCATTAAATGCCCCTCAGAGAGAATTGGAATGGCAACCATTAGCAGACCTGGATTATCAGATATCAGAAGAAATGCTAATGCACAACAAGTACCACATCCACCTGTTAAACGAATTGAAGATTAAACATGAGACTGGAACAGATGTATTAGGCATTTGGGATTCTTTCCTCCCTCTCTTCAAGCTCCCTCAGGTCAACCAGTTTCCTGACCTAATTCACCTATGTGCTGAATGCTACGACGCCACTCAGAGGGCTATGATTGACCCTTCAGGCTCAGTTTTTTTCTATGTCACCCCTGAAGCCATCAGAGAGATGCTGCACTTCAAAACTGAGAAGAAATTAGTCCCTTTATCACTGGCTGATCTGATAAAGCAAGGAGCTAAATTGACAGATGCTCAGGTCACCAAACTAAATCAATTATACATTGACTCTGACACTGTGAAGTACCCTCCCATTTCTCATGTTTACCTCAACCAATTGGGCAGGGACCTTGTAGACATGATCAGTCCCATTCTGGGCTATAATTCAATTGAATTTGTTGATGAAACTGTGCTAGTGATGATGCTCATGTTTTCCCCTGGCAAGTCTCCAATCTGCTATGACTATGCCACCTACATATCTGACAAAATACATGAGCAATTAATGAACTTGGCCAGAGAAAGGGTGTTCAGATACACCTCTTACATTTACCACTTAATTTTGTATTATCAACATGAGAAATTTCATTTTGCTATGAAGAGAGTGGATGCACAAGGAAATCCAAGGTCAGTGGTTTATTGGTCCTCTGCCTTCCACTGCAGATCTTGCTCTCCATATACTTATTGTGAGTTTATAGACCTCTTCATCCACCCAGCCATGTCTCTGCTTATGAGCTCACCTCCTCCTAGACTAACTGATGAGATGCAGAGGATTCTTCAGCTGTCCAAGGCATACAGCATTGGGGACTGGTACTATTACCAACACCACACAGTCATTAGAATATATGGGTGTGAGTTGCCCCCATACAGATTGCCCAGATATGTACCCATGAGATTATTTGCCCTTGAATACTTCAGGCAGTTTGGGAATGCTGATATACTACATTTTTCAGGGAAAGGCAAGAAGGCACAGCTCAAGGTAAGAAACCAATTAGGCCACTTCATTTACAACAAAAGGGAGGAAGGTTGGCAAGAAGCAGACAGAATGCTAGAATCTCTTGGCCTACAGACCAGTTTCCTTTGGAAACCTTATGACCCCAATCACTTCATAACTTTAAGAAGGGTCAAGTATAGGCTGGCCAGTTATGACCATGTAAGGTTGCCTCATATAGAAAAATATGCAAATCAAATAAAGTGGAGGAGAGGCACCTTAGAGGAAGCTATCACACAAGAAGAATTAAATCAAAGAGCAATTAAAAATCTTCAAAAGATGGCTGACTTAGAGCTTTGTGCACAGGTATTTGCTCTTACAGGCACACAAGTGGGAGCAGCTGCCTCATCCTCCACAGCACAGCAGCAAACAGCCAAAGCTACTGATCAAATCTCTAGCAAAGGCAAAGAGAAAGAGATGGAGTCAGAGCAGCCACCTCATGAACAGGTACAGCAGCAGGAAGTGCAGCAACAACAGCCACAGGAACAACAGCAACAAGGGGGGCAGCAAGAAAAAGAACAGCCAGTGCAGCAAGAGCAAACATCACAGGCCCCAGAATCCACCGGGCAGCAAGCTCAGGACACCCTGCCTCCTAGGCAGGAGGCAACAGTGGAGGCCTCAGTCTTCCAAACCCCACAAAAAGAAGACATAAGTGAAAGAGGGACAGAGAGACTCCCCTCACAACATCAACAACTCATGGGGAGAAAAGACATAGAATGAATCCCCTCTCAGAGGAAGAAATGCCTATAGGACAATCTTTGGGCATGGGCCCACCTAGCATGGAGGCATCTGCAAGTTCCTTCCAGCAAGAACAAGAGAGGACAGTGGGAGGAGAAGTCAGCTCCTCAAGCCAGCAAAGAGGAGCTGAGGTGGGCATCAAGCAGCAGTTCATTGACATAAAGAAAAGGAATGAGCCCATAAGAGTACAGCTATATAATCATTTGTTGAAAATGGCTCCCACTAACCAGCAAAGACTAATGTCCGCATTTGATGTCCAAGAGGGCAAGATGATCATGAGCCACTTCATGCCAGCCGTATTGCAGCCGCAGTCAGCTGCAGATTACATAAGGACCAACCTTGAGGTCCTTGCCAAGGACATCCACCCAATGGACAAAATCGAATTGCATAAGCAAACGGGTGAGATGGTGTATGCCTCCTTGGCAGATAAGACATTGGAGAACTACAGGCTAGAAAATAGCCTAAATAATACAGCTGCCCAACTTGAGTTGGAGAGAGCATCCTCTCAAGCAAAGGACAACAGAATCAAAGCCTTGGAGGAGATAATCATAGAACTTGGGCATGATCCCAAGGACATCAAGGTTGTGCAGGCATTGTTGAAATTGAGAGATGCAGATATGGCAGCATTAAGGAAAATGGTAAAAGTCCCAGCAACCATTCACCCACAAACTGGAGAAGTTGCCCAGCTGAGACATGACCAAGATGCATCAGCTATGCTGGTGTCCCTATACAAACAGCTGATCCAAACACAAGAGAAATTGGGAGAATCAGAGGCTGCACAGGCTGCACTGCAGGCAGCATTACAACAAAAAGAAGGAGGACAGACATCTCAGCCCCCTCCAGAAATAATTAACCTGGAGGAACCTCCTCAGACTACGGCTCCTCCTACTGAACAGACAGCACCATCTACATCAGCAACTGCACCAACAACAGAGCAGGCTCCAAGCCTGGACACGCAGAAGCTCAAGAATGAAATTCAAGCCCTAGAAGCCCAAATGGCAGAGCTAAATGAGGCCAGGGAGAATCTAGCCAAGCTCAATGAAAGATATGATAAATCCAAGCAGACTGTAGCAGAAAAAGGAAGGGAAATCAAGGCCCTTAAGGATAAGATAAAGGAGCTGGAGAAGGAGCTCACACTTGACAAAGTGACAGCTGAGCTTAAGACAGTTTTATGGGCCAACATTGGCCAATCAATCATTGATCAATGGCAATACATTGAGACCATTCATGAGCAAATAGAGCTCATAAGAAAAGCACACAGAGAAATCCAGAGATCAAGGGCATCTCTAGGCAATATGCCTGAGGTTGCCAATAGAATGATTAATGTGCTTAATAACAGAACAAGTGCTCAGCTGGCAGAAATGGGAATCTCCAGTAGAACTGAAACCATCCAGCTGATAAAGAGGATCCTCACACTAAGAAACCTGGTACAAACACTGGAAAGAAGAAGCCAGGATATGCAGACAGAGGTTAATAAGTTCACAGACAAATTTGTGGCATTGCAAAACAGAGGTCTTCCTAGCTTACTGAACAGCGCAGGAAGACTACTTTCCCATGAGCATTATGCCAAAAGGGTCAACACATTTGCTACAAATCAGATTACAGAAAGACCCAGCACTTCAGAAGAATCAGGGCCAACATCAGGGAAAAGTCTCTACAACAGGGTTGAGAATTTATTTTTCATTATGAATGAGATCCAGCATTTATTTGAAGTGCCTCCAAATTTCTACAAATACACAGAGGCAAATGAGACTCTAGAGGCAATCCTGAGACATCAATTGCCCACACAGGAATTCTGGACCAAAATGATACAAACAATACTGTAAACCAGAGCCTGTATTCAAGTTTTTCTTTTTTATATAAATTATCATGCACAGGAAAATTTTGATAAAATCAGCATGCATGGAGAAGAATGGGCTGAGCCAACTCAGCAAAACTATTTGGCCACTAAAGCAGCACTGACAGTCACAGGTGACAGGGCCGAAAAGCTACAGGATGACAGAGCTACAAAGACACGTCATTCATCATTTATAACAGAACATTCAACCGACTCAGTGGCCTCCAAAGGTCAAAAAAGTCTTCTGACAGAATTGAAGAGCATTTATGTTGTATTCAAAGCTGTAATAACTTCTTATCTGTTGTTCTGTACAAGTTGGTGAACACATTTATTTCTCAGATGACTCAACGCCTCAGATATTTTGTATCACCGCTTGTATATATTCCCCCCTCGCATAAGCTTGCAGGGGTTGTTGTTGATTTCTCTTCTAGAGTTCTTATGCTGTAAATTTTCAGAGAATTAATACAAAGCTGATGGAATTTCCAAAGCTCTGCGTTACCTGAGGCATTGTGGTGTTTTTGCTGAATGTTACAGGATTCCTGCGTATTTCATGGTTCAATAAGTTTTCTTAAAACTCTTCGTTATGTGTTTTTGTCATCTTTTCATAGCTCATTCATGTTCTGTGTTTCACAGTTAATGGCAAGGAAAAAGAATAGTTCTAGGATTTAATCACAGATTACCCTGAACTCAATCTATGCTATTATAAATGTTTTTTCTTCAGTTATAGTAATAAAGGTGTAATTCTTAATTGCTGCACCTCCACGCTATATCTTTCACAGTGATTATTGTTTCAGGAATTCAAGTCTGCTCCTGCGCAGTATATCTCTTTCTCACACTCCCAGCTTAGTGGAAAATTCTTAATTGCTTTTCACTGGTTAAACACACTTCACCATCACAATTTCAAGTTTGTTTCATGAAGTATTTAAAAGGCCCTGTAGTTTCAGCAACTCAACTCAATATTTCAAACAACCTGTAGCCACAGACTCCATAGCCCAATGGATTAGAACTATCTGAAGATTTCCACCTTAGGTACAGAAAGATATCCCTCAACCAAAACATAAACCAAACCCTGAACTCATAACTAGCCTAAAATCTTCACAAAACAGAGACAAACCTTAAAGAGAGAGCCCTCTCTGATTACAGTGTGGCTAGAAGCTGTAATCCAAAGATTGGTTAGTGGTTACCCCGGCCGTATTCCCTTGGGAGTCAAAGGGAACAACCTGGGTGTTAACACTATCTATGAGGGGATGACAACTAGAGAGTTCCAAGGTGTGTCAGGGAATTCCAAGAAGTGCTAATACATTCTAAATAGTTCCAAGGATTGTTAGGCATGCCAAGATGTGCCAGGTGCCAGGGTGTGCCAACGCATGCCAGGGAGTGTTAATGAGTGCCAAGGAAACACAAGGGAGCATTAGTTTCAAATGCATGGAAATGAATGAATAAGAGTGTGTGACGGGGAGTGTTAATGATTTTTAGGTGTGCTAAGGAGGGAGTGAAAAGGTATGCTAGGTATTTCCAAGGAATGTTAGAGTGCCAAGACAACATTCCAAGATGTGTTAGGTGCTAGGGTGTGCCAATGTGTGCCACACAGTGTTAGGGAGTTCTAGGAAAACACAAGGGATCACTAGGTAAAAATGCATGGAAATGAACAAATAAGAGTGTGTGACAAGGAGTGTCAGTGATTTCTAAGTGTGATAAGGAGGGATGACAAGGTGTGCTAGGTAGTGCCAAGGAATGCTAGAGTGCTAGGGTGGCATGCCGAGATGTGCCAAGTGCCAAGGTGTGTCAATGCATGCCAGGGAGTGTTAGGGAGTGCGACGGAAACACAAGGGAGAACTAGTTCAAAATGCATGGAAATGAACAAATAAGAGTTTGTTAAGGAGGGAGTGACAAAGTTATATGTTAGGTAGTGCCAAGGCATGCAAGAGTGCCAGGGCATGTCAAGGAGTGGTACAATGTGCTAGGGAGTGATAAAGTATGCTAAGGAGGGACTGATAAGGTATGTTAGGCAGTGTTAAGGCATGTTAGAGGCCAAGGAAACATGCCAATATGTGTTAGTGCTAAGGTGTGCCAATGCATGCCAGGGAGTGTTATGGAGTGCCAAGGAAACACAAGGAAGCACTAGTTTCAAATCCATGGAAATGAATGAATAAGAGTGTGTGACAAGGAGTGTCATCAAGTTCTAGGTGTGCTAAGGAGGGAGTGACAAGGTATGCTAGGTAGTGTCAAGGAATGCTAGAGTGCTAGGGAGACATGACAAGATGTGTCAAGTGCCAAGGTGTGCTAATGTGTGTCAGGGAGTGTTAGGGAGTGTGATGGAAACAAAAGGGGGAACTAGTTCAAAATGCATGGAAATGAACAAATAAAAGTGTGTGATAGAGAGTGTCAGCGAGTTCCAAATGTGTTAAGGAGGGAGTGACAAAGTTATATGTTAGGCAGTGCCAAGGCATGCAAGAGTGCTAGGGCATGTCAAGGAGTAGTATAGTGTGCTAGGGAGTGCTAAATCATGCCAAGGAATGTAGGGGATGCCAACACATGCCACATAGTGCTAAGGGATTGTTAGACGTGCCACGTGCCAGGTGTTATGGCATGTCAAGATGTAAACTATGTTTCTTAGTTGTTTTATGGCCATGGTTGGACGTGAGCCTTGACTTGGTAACTTGTTAAGTGGGATGAGTTAAGATTGGACATGAGTAGCCTAAGATGAGTTATAGGCCATTCTTAGGTGAACAAGGCATAGTATAGTTGTAGTAACTGTAACTTGGTCAAGATGTTGTAGTCGAGGTAGGACTTGGTTGGTTCCCAAGTCTTAAAAAAAAAGGGTAGTTATGAGGGCATGATATCTAAGGAGTGTCAGGACGTGCCAAGGAATGAAAAGGCGTGCTAACACATGCTAGACTGTGTCAATGCATGTCAAGTAGTGTTGGGGAGTGTCAGGGCATCACAAGGGAGAACTAGGTCAAAGTGCATGGAAACGAATGAATAAGAATGTCTTCCAGGGAGTGTCAGTGAATTCCAGGTGTCCCAAGGACAAAGTGTGTTAGGAGAATTTCATAATAGGACTTGCAAGAGGTAAGCCTATGATTACGATAAGGGGATGGACAAAGAAATTTTAGACAAAGGGAGACTTTGGGCTAGGGACAACACTATTTTTTCAATGACTTGGTTGGGTTCCCAAGTTGCAAAAAAAGTAAGGCTATCTATGAGGGCATGCCAACTAGGGAGTGCCAAGGTGTGCAAGGAATGTCAAGAAGTGCTAACACATGCTAGAAAGTTCCAAGGCATGTTAGGCATGCCAAGACATACCAAGTGCTAAGGCATGCCAAGATGTGCTAGGTGTTAGGGTGTGGCACCAACACATGCTAAGGAGTGTCAAGGAAACACAAGGGAGGACTAGTTTCAATTGCATGGAAATGAATGAATAAGAGTGTGTGATAGGGAGTGTTAGAAAGTTATGAGTGTGGTAAGGAGGGAGTGACAAGGTATGTTAGGTAGTGTCAAGGCATGATAGAGTGCTAGGAAAGCATGTCGAAATGTGCCAAGTGTCAAGGTGTGCCAATGTGTGCCAAGGAGTGTTAAGGAGTGTTAGGGAAACACAAGATAATGCATGGAAATTAATGAATAAGAGTGTGTGACAGGGAGTTTCAACGAGTTCCAAGTGTGCTAAGGAGGAGTGACAAGGCATGCTTGGCAGTGCTAAGGAATGCTAGAGTGTTAGGGTGGCATGTGACTAAGATGTGTCAACATGTGCAAGGAAGTGTTAGTTGGGAGGGAAACACAAGGGAGCACTACATCAAAATGCATGGAAATGAACAGATTATAAGAGTTTGTGATTGGAAGTGTCAGTGAGTTCAAGGTGTGTTAAGGAGGGAGTGACAAGGTATGCTAGGTAGTGTTAAGGCACGCTAAAGGGCAGGGAAACATGCCAAGATATCCTAGGTGCTAGGGTGTACCAACATGTGCCAAGGAGTGTTAAGGAGTGTTAGGGAAACACAAGGGAGCACAAGGTCAAAATGCATGGAAATGAATGAATAAGAGTTTGTGACCAGGAGTGTCAACAAGCTCTAAGTGTGCTAAGGAGAGAGTGACAAGTTATGTTAGGTAGTGCCAAGGAATTCTAGAGTGCTAGGCTGACATGCCAAGATGTGTCAGGTGCTAGGGTGTGCCAATGCGTGCTAGGGAGTGTCAAGGAAACACAAGGAAGCACCAGGTCAAAATTCATGGAAATCAATGAATAAAAGTGTGTGACAGGGAGTGTAAACGAGTTCTAGGTGTGTTAAGGAGGGAGTGACAAGGTTATATGCTAGGTAGTGCCAAGGTATGCTAAACTACCAAGGCATGTCAGGAAGTGCTAGGATGTGTTAGGGAGTGTCAAAGCATGCCAAGGAATGTAGGGGATGCTAACACATGCCACATAGTGCTAAGGAATTCTGAGACATGTCAGGTGTTATGGCATGTCAAGATGTAAATTGTGTTGCTTAGTTGTTTTATGGCCATGGTTGGATGTGATGAGCCTTGTCTTGGTAACTTGTTAAGTGGGATGAGTTTACATTGTACATGAGTAGCCTAAGATGAGTTACATGTAGTTCTTAGGTGAACAAGGCATATGTTGAATTTCCATGGCACGTGAGAATCTAGGTTTGGTCTTAGAATCTTAGAATCTGGGTTTGGTCTTAAAATATTTAGAATCTAAATCACTACATCACCCCAAGGCATAATATCACCATCGCTAATGATAATGGAAATATGCGTGCAATAATCAAGTTTTATTAATGCCTAGACTAGGTTGTGGCTCCATAAGTGTGGGTCCTTACAAATATTAACCAACAAGTTGTATTCCTTTATCCTTTTTTATTAGTTCAAACCATTATCTTATTTTCCAATCCGTCATCTTCAAAAAAATTGGCTGCCTTAGATTCCTTGAATATGTCAGGATGCCATGTTTATATAGATCTCCTTGGAAACATTTGTAATTCTCAAAAATATATATGGCTGAGAGTTTTCATTCCACAGTGATATAATACTTCAGATGTGTTATGAACCATAGAGAAGCGTCATAGAGCCACATAGATTTCCAAACTTGTTTGTCATAGTGTCATAAAAATTTCCTGTATCACAGTACCATAAAAGAATCAAATGCTACCAGGTCTTCAGCAACACTCAAAACCTCATTCAAGTAATCAAAATTTCAAGTCAACTATTTGTTGCACTTCTGCCAAGATTTGTTGTGTTTCTGTGTGACCAACTTCAAGCTTGGATTCTGAACAAATGGGAAAGTATTTTTGAAAACAGGAGGAGGTTTTTGTTCATAACATACCCAAAAACAAAAGTCTCTCTCATTTTTTACATAGAACTTACTGTCTTGGAGTTATAGGTGGCACTTTGAGACCCATTTTTCACAATTTTGCTAGGCCAAAATTGTTGACAGGGATCTAAAAAAATTTGAAATTTAACTTGGTGGACCTCCAACTTGGCATCGTTGACCCAAAATCTATTTGGATAATCAAGTTTGAGTATTTTCTATCATATCCCATGATTATCTCTTCAGTTATCACATTTTTAGTTAGTCAAAAACCAAACCCTAGATAGTAGGATATGGGCAAATTTTGTAAATATTTTATCCATGCATGCTAGGGAGTGTGAGGACCAAGTGCCAGGGAAACACAAGGGATCACTCATTTCAAATTCATGGAAATGAATTTTCAGCGAGTTACAGGTGTGCTAAGGAGGGAGTGAAAAGGTATACTAGCCAGTGCCAAGGCATCACAAGGGAGAACTAGGTCAAAATTCTTGGAAATGAACAAATAAGAGTGTAGTGTGCCAAGGAGTGTCAGTGAATTCCAGGTGCCCCAAGGACGAAGTGTGTTAGGATAAGTTTAGAATAGGACTTGCAGGAGGCAAGCCTATGGTTTTGATAAAGTGTGTAGAAAGTAGTTTCAAACAAAGGGAGAATTTGGGTTGGGCACAACATTGTTTTGTCAATGACTTGGTTGGGTTCCCAAGTCACAAAAAAAGTAAGGCTATCTATGAGGGCATGATAGCTAGGGAGTTCCAAGGTGTTCCAGGGAATTCCAGGAAGTACTAACACATGCTAGGGAGTGTTAGGGCCAAGTTCCAGGGAAACACAAGGGAGCAGTAGTTTCAAATGCATGGATATGAATGAATAAGTGTGTGACAGAGAGTGTTAGCTAGTGAGTATGAGGTGTGCTAAGTGTTAGACAATGCTAGGGAGTGCCAAAGCATGCCAAGAAATGTAGGGGATGCTAACACGTGCTACATAGTGCCAAGGGATTATTAGGCACGCCATATGTTATGGCATGTCAAAATGTAAAATTTGTTGCTTAGTTGTTTAATTTTACGACCACGGTTGGATGTGAGCCTTGTCTTCATAACTTGTTAAGTTGGATAAGTTGAAATTATACATGAGTAGCCTAAGATGGGTTATAGGAAGTTCTTAAGTGAACAAGGCATAGTCTAGTTGTACTTATGGTAGCTTTGTCAAGATGTTGTTATAATGTTGTTGTTATAGTTGAGGTAGGATTTTGTTGGGTTCCTATGTTGCAAAAAATGTAAGGGTAGTTGTGAGTGCATGGGCGTGCTAAGGAGTGTTAGGGAGTGCTAGAGAAACATAAGGGAGCACTAGGTCAAAATGCATGGAAATGAATGAATAAGAGTGTGTGACAGGAAGTGTCAATGAGTTCCAAGTGTGCTAAGGAGAGAGTGACATGGTATGCTAGGTTGCACTAAGTCATGCTAGATTGCTAGGGTGACATGTAGCCAAGATGTGCCAGGTGCCAAGGTGTGTCAACATGTGCTAGGACGTGTTAGGGAGTGCCAGGGAAACACAAGGGAGCACTAGGTAAAATTAGTGCATGCAAATGAACAAATAAGAGTTTGTGACAGGAAGTGTCAGTGAGATATAGGTGTGCTGAGGGAGTAACAAGGTATGGTAGGTAGTGCTAAGGCATGCTAGAGGCCAGGGAAACATGTCAATATGTGTCAGGTGCTAGGGTGTGCCAATGCATGCCAGGGAGTGTTATGGAGTGCCAAGGAAACAAAAGGGATCACTATTTTCAAATACATGGAAATGAATGAATAAGAGTGTGTGACAAGGAGTGTTAGTGAGTTATAGGTGTGGTAAGGAGGGAGAGACAAGATATGTTAGGTAGTGCCAAGGAAACATACCAATATGTGCCATGTGCCAGGGTGTGTCAATGTGTGCCAGTGAATGTTAGGGAGTGCCACAAAAACAAAAGGGAGAACTACTTCAAAATGCATGGAGATGAAGAGATAAGAATGTGTGATAGGGAGTGTCAACGAGTTCCAAGTGTTCTAAGGAGGGAGTGACAAGGTTATATGTTAGGCAGTGCCAAGGCATGCTAGAGTGTCAGGGCATGTCAGAGAGTGCTAGGGAGTGCTAGGGAGTGCTAGGGAGTGCTAGAGAGTGCAAAGCATGCCAAGAAATGTAGGGGATACTAACACATGCCACATAGGGCTAAGGGATTGTTAGACGTGCCATGTATTATGGCATGTCAAGATGTAAACTATGTTTCTTAGTTGTTTAATGGCCATGGTTGGATGTGAGACTTGAATTGGTAACTTGTTAAGTGGGATGAGTTGAGATTGGACATGAGTAGCCTAAGATGTGTTATAGGCAGTTCTTAGGTGAACAAGTCATAGTCTAGTTGTAGTAACTATAACTTGGTTAAGTTTTTGTAGTCGGGGCAGGACTTGGTTGGGTTCTTGCCAAGTTTTAAAAAAAGTAAGGGTAGTTGTGAGGGAATGATAGCTAAGGAGTGCCAGGGAATGCCAAGGAATGCCAAGGAATGAAAAGGTGTGCTAACACATGGCAGATAATGTCAATGGATGGTGAGGAGTGTTAGGGAGAGTCAGGGGAACACAAGGGAGAACTAGGTCAAAATGCTTGGAAATGAACAGATAAGAGTGTGTGCCAAGGAGTGTTAGTGAATTCCAGGTGTCCCAAGGATGAAGTGTTTTAGGAGAATTTCATAATAGGACTTGTAGGAGGCAATCCTATGGTTTTGATAAGGAGTGGACAAAGCAATTTCAAAGAAAGGGAGACTTTGGGTTGGGCACAATATTGTTTTTCTAATGAATTGGTTGGGTTCCCAAGTCGCAAAAAAAGTAAGGTTATCTGTGAGGGTGTTAGTGTCAGTAAGTTCAGTTTGTCACCAGTGATCAAATATGCTCTTACAAGGTGTTGTTAGGGTGTCAAGTCAATTTTTTTTGTCATTTCAATGAGTCTTCAAATAAAAATTTGGTCACTTGCTAGTGTGTCTAGGGTTATTTCCACTCTTTCAAGAATTTCATATGTGGTCATTTTCATCACCCAATTGAGTCTACCATCATGAAAACATCATTAATATCACTTCAGTCACATCATCATGGTCTCCATTCAGCTCAGTGTCACCATTAGGTGATTAGGGTTAAGGTCACAAAATTAGTCATTTCATGTATAAATCTGGCAAATGAGGAGTAGCAATAGGTAAATTTGTTCAATAACACTTGATTTCAAATGTAATTTATGTTTTTAGATGTAATAATGTTCCTAAGGTATTAAAGTTACAAGAAGAAGTCCTAAGGCTACAAAACTCAAATAGAAAGTGAATTAGTGAGGTGGGCCACCCTACCTCATTAATCACTTAGACACCAAAAGCAAATTATAAAAGCACATGGAGGAGCTCATTCACACTCATTTTCACTTGTCTACCATCCTAGCATCGAGATCCTCCCTCTCCTTTGCAAAAAATTGTGATTCCATAGCCTTCACTGGCAAAAATTGACTCTCGTTGCGCACATAGAGCCTTTGTTGCGCACTTGGACAGCACACTGCACACAAGAAGCCTTCGCTTCGCACGAGGCAGAGTTATCCAAAATTGTTGTTTGACCACCAAATTTCATTTTTCAAAGCTCCTCTTCAGTCATTTCATCCTCCAAACTCTATAACAAGTAAGTTTTAATCATTTTCATGCCCTCCTTTGCCTCATATGTCAAGAAAATGATCAAATACTTCTTTTTCTAGGGTTTACATGATTTTCATGGTTTTGATCCTCAAATGATGAGTTGCTTCCCTAAACCATAGATTCCTTGTCCCTACACCTTTTTTTGCAACTAATACACCATTTCCATCCATCACAAAGCCTTATACCCTCATTTTCTATCATTTTCCTCTAAACCCTAATCTACCCTATCTCTTTCTAGGATAGTCATGTGTTTTGGCCTTTTCCACCCCCTCCCCTCACTCATTTCCAAAAATTGAATTTTCCCCTACTCACTGACATCATCCCCTACCCTCCTAAATTTCCTTACAAATTTAGGCAACTCCTAAGTCCATCATACCACCTCATTCCCTCACAGCAACAAATTTCACTGTTTTTTCTTGCCTTTCACCTAGAGTTTGAAGTATGGAGCCTGACTCATCACCATCAGAGAAGAGGAAGTACAATAAGGGGGGGAAGGTACTGAAGTTTGATCCCTCTAATTGCAATGAAATCACCTCCTCCCCATTTTTCATGAAATGCTTTGAAGATGTCAATTGTTTAGGGTTTTTTCAAAGAGTGCAGGAAGTAGGTTACCATGAGCATCTCACAAGTATATTTTCCCTCACCTTGAAGGAAGACAAGATCACCATTGTAGGGACTGATTTCATGTTTTCAGTGGATGCCATCTCTCAAGCTACAGGCATACCAAACCATGGTGAAAATTGGTTCAAAGGCATGAACCTAGACCTAGAAGAGTACAAACCCTACTTGAAATCACAATACAAAGGAGCTCACTCACATGTTTTCCCATTCAGATACTTGTTGGAGAGATATGCACCATTGATGAAGGTTGTCATGAATTTATTCACATGTGAGGGAAGATTTTCTAAGCTATATCAATACCACATAAGACTACTCATGCACTTTACAACTGCCAAGTCTCTAAATTTTTCCAGCTACTTATATAGGAGCCTAACCAAAATGTCTGAAAGGGTGCAATTGAAAGGCAAAGTGCATTATCCCAACCTCTTTCACCATAACCTGATAAAGGTTATAGTACTCCATCAGTTGAAAGAGAATAACATGACATGGGACACCTTCATTGAGGCAGCCTTGAAAACGCATATAACCACTTCACCAAGCCAGCACCAAACCATGTCAGTACAACCCATGGAGGTGGGGTCATCAAGCAAACATGATGAGGTTTCCAAGGCACCTAGGCCTGAGGTGACCAAGACATATCAAAGAGGCATAATCCTTGTGTTTTCTCCTCAAATTGAGGAAGGGGCCAAGCCTACTGCATCAGCAGAACAGGGATCATCATCACATCATGAGGCTTCTTTGCATGATGAGGAGCCCATTGAGCATGACTTTGACCTAGTTGACTTGGAGGCACATGATGAGCATCAAATCCTGCATCAAGTCATCAAAGAGAAGGATTCTCATATCATGGAGCTCAAGGACAATTTGGAAAGGGCCAAATTCATCATTTCATTCATTGAGCAAGAAAACAACCAACTTAAGGCAAAAAAACTAGTCATGGAGAAAGAGAAATTCAAAGCCAAGAAACAAGAGATGAAAGGAAAAGCAGTGGTGGACCATGAGGACACTGAGAAACATGAAGGACACGTGGCAAGGAAGATATCAAGGACAATGGGTCTTAGGAAGGCACTTCAAAGGGAAAGAGAACAAAAGCCACCAATGGAAGAATTGACCTTTGAAGAGAGGATTGCCATGGAAATAAATGAGGACAGGGAGTTTTGGATTGACAAAGTCAATTTCCACCTTGAGAAACTCCTTGACAATTCCAACAGGGATAACAAGTTGCAAAAGAAAATGGCCATCCATTATTACACAAGGAATTAGGTTTCCAAGGTCAAAATCAAGCAGTTGAAGGAAAAACTCAAGGAAACCCTAATCAGTCAAGAGGAGAAGGGTAAGTTAGATTTTCTTTTTGATGCATCCATGGTTGCATAACATACCTCATTAGGCATCTTTGTACAAATTTTTGGAGGATTTGGAGAAAATTTTGTGTTTTGGTGCAGACTGGTGCAGACTTGCAATTTTTTGGCAATTTTCTGTCTAGGAGCGCAGCGAGCTCACGTTGCACTTACTCATGGCTCCAAATGGTGGAAATTCATCATTTTTGGAAAGCCTATTACCCCCTCTCAAAACTAACTTTCCCACTTTCCTGTTCTGGGGCTCAGTTTTTTAGAAATTTGCAAAAAAGAGGCCAAAAATCACCTTTCTGCCCCTCTTTTTCCATTTCACTATGCACTTGGAGACACCTTGGGAGAATGGTCATATCTCAGCCAAAAATGGGTCATTTTGAGTGCACAAATACTCTAAAGACATCTACACTCTCCCATATTTCCAGAAAAGGTTTCAGATATGGATTCAGAAAGGCACTAAAAAATGGCTTCCAACAGCTCACTGTACACCTAGAAATTTCTGAGATTTTTGTAAAATTTTCACTATGTAATTTTTTGTAATTCCTAGTTTGACTTTGGTAAAAGTCAAAAGGGTGAAGTAGATTAATGTTAGGGGTAAAAGTAAATGTAAATAATGGGTGGTTAGTCTTTGTAAGTTGTTTTGATATAAATTTTACCTCATTTATGAGAGAGGTTGGAGTCAAAGTTAATTGTAGAAGTTGTTTTTAACTTCCCTAGACATTAGGGTTTGGTTAGAACACCTCATGGAACAATTCCTAGAGTCATGGATTCGACCCCTGAGAGTGGGGAGATGTTGTTTTGGTCTTTATGTATCATTTTCTCAGTGATAGAACAGGTTGGATTTCAGAGGAGAGAACTATTGTAGCTTGTACTTGGACATTTTCTAGAAATTAAAGGACACAATTTGCAAATATTATCTAGGAATTCATGTGCAATAAGTTTGTGATGTTATTTTTTCTCTGTTATAGATTTATATGAAAGATATTCATCTTCTCTTTCCATTCATCAATTCTTCAATGGTTTTCCTTATAGTTTATAAACAAAATTCTTTGCATAAAGCTTTGTTTTGATGGAAAAATCATTATGTGTTACTTTCTTTCTTGCTTAATGAATTCATGTTTCATGCTCATTAAGACCTTTTGCTTCTTCTAAACACTACACTACACCGACAAACCCTAAGATCCATCACAAAAGTAATGCTACCTTGCTCCTTTATATCTTTTCTGATGTAACCCTTTGATCCTCTGACCTAGCTACCTATTTTTTCTCCCTTATCCAACAACAAAACCCTAAAATTTCCAAAACCCACCTCAGCCTGGGTATCTAGCCTAAAATCCTTTACATTCTAGTCATCTCTTGGCTGTGATTTCATGGAGAGATCCCTCTCTGGTTTGGTAGGGCTAACTACCAAATTAAAAGCTTGGTATGTGGTTACCTCCATCAATCTCCTCATCAGCCTAGGACATTGTGGAGGATAACAGAGGGCATGGAAACTAGGGAGTGCCAAGGTGTTCTAGTGAATGTAAGGTTCCCAAGTCATGGAAAAATGTAATGCTAGTTGTGAGGTCATGACTGCCAAGGTGTGTTAGGGAATGCTAGGGCATGCTAACATGTGCCAGATAGTACGAATACATGTCAAACAAGCTAATATGTGCCAAGTGCTAAGGCATGCCAAGATGTATAAGGGTGTGATAATGCATTCCAGGGACTGTCAAGGCAACAAAAGGGAGGAACAAGTTAAACTACAAGGAAATGAGCACATAATAGGGTTAATAAGTCATAAATTTACCCTTTCCATGACGGGCATGCTAGGCAGACCAACACTAGGTGCAAATAGGTTCCAAGTGCCAAGTGTCAATGCATTCTAAGTATCAAATATTCCTCAGTTTCTTCTCATCTAGTTTCCAATAATTGATATCAAATAACTTTAATATTAAACCATGCTAAAGCATACCAAGTCATCTCAACGCATGCCAAACATGCTAAGACTTGCCGAATTCCAACACGTGCCAAGTGCCAATGTGCGCCAGGGAGTGTGATGCATGCTATGAAGTGGCAGAGCATATCAAAGAGTACTAAGGTGTGCTAGAGAGTGCCAATGATGCTGAGGAGTGTTAGGGAGTACTAGGAAAACATAAGGGAGCACTAGGTCAAAATTCATGGAAGTGAATGAATATGAGGGTGTGTCGGGGAGTGTCAATGAGTGCTAGCTATCATGCTAAGGAGGGAGTGACAAGGTATGCTAAGCACAGGTAAGGCATGCCAGGGAATATCAGGGAATGTCAAGAAGTGCTAGAGTGTGCTAGGTAGTTTCGGGGTGTGCCAACATGTGCCAAATAGTGCCAAGGCATTATAGGTGCTAAGACATCCTAGGATATGTAGGGTGCCAGAGTATGCCAATAGGAGTCAAGGAGTTTCAAGGCAACAAAAGGAATAACCAAGCTGAAATGCAAGGAAATGAACACATAAGAGGATTAATAAGTCAGGACTTTATCTTTTTCAAAAGGGGCATGCTAGGCACACTAATAATATGTTCCAATACATGCCAAGTGCCAATGTGTGCCAAGTGCTAATGTTTTTCAATGCAATATTATGCCAAGGTGTTATAGGGCATGCTAGGGACTACAGGGCATGCCAACACATGATAAGTGAGTGCTATGATATGCTAGGGCATGCCAACATGTGCTTGGGCGTCCTACTCATGGCAAGATGTTCTAGGTACAAAGATGTTCCAAGACATGCGAGGTGGCAAGGAATGTAAGTGTATTGTTCCAAAGCATGTTAAGGTGTGCCATAAGTGTTGAGGAGTGTTAGGTCTCCCTCATTAATAGAATTTACAAAGCTTGATTATGTATTAAATAATATAGTTCCTACACACACTAGTGGAACTTTATTTAAAGGAAATTTGCTAGATAATAAACCTAATAGAGATGAATCATGTGTTGACTCGTAGGAAAACTATATTCTTATGACTTGAAGGAAATGAAACACGCTAATTAATTCTTAACAAATTGATTTACTATTATAACCACTATGACCTTGGACACATAATGAAAAAGACTCCACAACAATGGTCTTAAATCGTTATCTTTTGACAAAAAATATAGTAATAGGTACATAACATCATCAAAATGTTGGGTTGTGTTATATTCTTTCCATGTAGTTAACAGGGGCTTTGAGGGGCACCCGTAACCCCACTTTATGGGGTCCGGGGCAGCGCCTCGAAAAATTTTGGTTTTGGACCCTATGCTAGGTTGGGGCGGACCCACCTATGGTTTTATGCATGATTTTCGCACATGTTTTTTGGACCCGATGGTTTTCAGTCCATGGTATTGGACGCGATGGTTTTCGGTCCATGGTATTGGATGCTTCGGCATGTATAAATATGTAATATAGCATTGAAAGGAACATAATGAAAAATCAAGCTGGTAGTCCCGGTTTTGGGATCCAGGGGAAAATCTCTGTGTATATGTCTTTTATGTGTTCTGCTCTCGCATTATTTATTTTCTATGTTTTAGAATTCGTATGCAGGTAATTTCTGTATGGGGTTAAAACCTACATTTGGTATCAGAGCAGTTTTGGCATCAAGGGGACGCCTTTGTTGCTGAGGGGTTTCGCTTGGGCTTGTGGTAGACCCTGTTCAGTGGGATATCTGCGAGATCGATTCTGGTGGTGAAAGAAGATGGCAAGCGGTGGAAAGATAGAGATCGAGAAATTTAATGGTCAGAGTTTTGAGTTGTGGAAACTCAAGATGGAGGATCTGTTGGTGGATAAAGATCAGTGGATCGCGGTAGATCGGGTACTAAACGAACAGGAGTGTCTGATAAAGAATGGAAGAAGTTAGATCGGAAGGCAAAGAGCACAATACGATTGTGTGTCACAGATTCAGTATTTCTGAATGTATCAGGGGAAGCTACGGAAATGCTTTGTGGGACAAGTTAGGGACTTTGTACCAATCTAAGTCTCTGGTGAATAAACTGTTCCTGCAAAAAAAGTTGTATAACCTGAGGATGAAAGATGGAGACTCGGTGACAGAGCATCTGAACGCATTTAATACTGTGGTAAGTCAGTTAGCATCTGTTGATATTAAAATTTCAGATGAAGATAAGTGCATCAATTTGTTGTGTTCTCTACCAGATTCGTGGGATAGTCTGGTTATTGCAATAGGTAGCAATGCAACTACCTTGCAATTTGATGAAATAGTCTCAGCCTTGTTGATGGAGGAGATGAGATGGAAAAATATGGAGAGCCAAAATGGTGATGCCTTGTCTGTACGAGGACGGTCCCAGAGCAGAAACAAAAATAAGTCATCGAGTGGGAGATCTAAATCTAGAGGGAGATATAAATCTCCAGGAAAACCTGTAAAGGTGGTGTGCTAGAAATGCATAAAGGAAGGCCACTTCAAAAGGGACTGTAAATCTAAAGCTCCCAACAAAGGAAAGGGATCTTAAGAGGCTCCTTCTGTAGAGGAAAAAACCACCTCAGATGAAGGTGGGGATGTGTACTTGGCTTCTTCAAGTACACATGTAGATCATGAGGCATGGTTGACTCAAGTGCATCCTTTCACTTCACTCCCCATAGAGAGTGGTTCTGTGAGTATGAGAAATATGATGGTGATGATGTCTTCTTGGGGGATGACAGGAAGGCTAGAATCATTGGTCGTGGAAAAGTAAAGTTGAAGCTGCAAGGTGGAAGGGTTAGAACACTTATGGGTGTTTTGCATATTCCTGCATTAGACAGAAATCTGATTTCTGTTACTAAGTTGGATGATGCAGGTGTAAAAATAGTGTTCAAGAAGGATACTTGCAAGATGGTTCGGGGAGCATTGGTATTGATGTGGGGAGTTTGGATTGGAACTCTGTACAAACTGCAAGGTAGCACTGTTGTTGATGGGTGCAACAGTTACGTGGTTACTGAAAGTGGAGCAGAAAATCTGGTGGTCTCTGGAGAAAAGACCATGATGTGGCATCAAAGGCTTGGACATATTGGAGAGAAGGGTCTTCGAATACTTCATGGTAAAGGTATGAGTAATAGCTCTCTGGATTTTGATTTTTGTGAAAATTGTGTATACGGGAAGCAAAATCGGGTGAGTTTCCCCTCTGGTGGTAAGAGGGCGAAACATATATTAGAGCTTGTGCACAGTGATGTGTTTGGACCTGTGAAGGTTCCATCACTGGGTAAGTCTATGTATTATGTATCATTTATATATGACTTCTCAAGGAATACATGGATATATTTCCTTAAGAAGAAATCTGAAGTCTTTGATAGGTTTAAAGAATTTAAGGCTCTAGTGGAAAACCAGACAGAGAAGAAGACAACGGTGCTGAGGACAGATAATGGTGGAGAGTTTTGTAGTAAGGAATTTGAAGAATTCTGCAAAAGTGTGGTATAGCACAGCAGAAGACTACTCCATATACACCTCAACAAAATGGAGTTGCAGAAAGAATGAAAAAGGCGTTGATGGAAAGGGCAAGAAGCATGCTCAGTGGTGCCGGGTTAGGACAGGAATTCTGAGCAGAGGCAGTGGATACTACGTGTTACCTGGTCAACAGGTCACCTTCATCAACATTGGAGGATAAGACTCCACAAGAGGTAGGGACTGGTAAGAAACCCTCTCTTTCACATCTGAGGGTTTTTGGATGTGATGCATATGTACATGTTCCAAAGGAGAAAAGAACAAAGTTGGATAGTAAATTTGAAAAGTGCATCTTTATTGGGTATAAGGATGGTTTAAAGGGTTATAAGCTTTGGAACCTAGTAACAAGGAAGGTTATGTACAGCCATGATGTGGTGTTCAAAAAGGTGAAAGATGTTATTAAACATAAAGTCCAACCAAAGGAACCTGAGAAGATAGAGTTTGAGCTAAAGGAGGAAGAATCAGACTCTACAGCAGAGGAGGAATCAGAAGATGAAGAGCCACAAACTTCGGCTGTGAGAAGATTAGTTTGAGAAAGAAGGCAGCCAGAAAGGTATAGTCCATCGGTTTTCTGTTAAAAAAGTTCTTTTTCTGTTACTGATGATGATCCCAGAACTGTGAAGGAAGCAGTGGATTCGGAGGATGGAAAACTCTAGAAAGAGGCCATGGTTGATGAAATGGCATCTTTGCACAAAAATGATGCTTGGGATCTGGTGGAGTTGCCGGCTGGAAGGAAACCCATTGGCAACAAATGGGTGTTCAAAAAGAAGACAAATGCAGAAGGAAAAGTGGAGAAATACAAAGCTTGGTTGGTAGAAAAAGGTTATTCCCAAGTGTCGGGAATTGATTTTGGTGACATTTTTTCTCCTGTTGCCAAGGTAACTTCTATTAGATTAATTTTATCTGTTGTTGTTGCTTTTGATTTTGAGGTAGATCAGATGGATGTGAAGACAGCATTTCTTCACAAGGATCTGGAAGAGGAGATCTACATGAAGCAACCTGAAGGCTTTGCGGTGAAGGGTAAGAAAGAACTGGTATGTAAGCTAAAGAAGTCTCTATATGGGTTAAAATAGTCACCAAGGATGTGGTATCAGAAATTTGATACATTTATACAGGGACTTGGCTTCACCAAAAGCAAAGCAGATCACTGTGTGTATTTTAAATTAATTGGTGGCCGTGTTATTTATCTGGTCTTGTATGTGGATGATATGTTGTTGGTTGGAAATGACAAAGAAGTTATCCAGGATTTGAAGACCCAATTGTCCTCCAAATTCGACATGAAAGATCTTGCTGCTGCAAACTATATTGTGGGCATGGAAATTAAAAGGGATCGGGCAAAAAGGAAGCTCTAGTTAAACCAGAGGAAGTATGTTGAGACAATATTGCAGAGGTTTAATATGCAGGATAGTAAACCAGTGAAGGTTCCTATTCCTATAGGTGTGAGGTTATCTGCTGAACAGTGTCCCAAGACACAAGAAGAGGAAGAGGAAAATCTCGTGTTCCATATGCCAGTGCAGTCGGTAGACTGATGTATGCAATGGTCTGTACTAGACCAGACATTGCACATGCAGTGGGAGTATTGAGCAGGTTTATGTCAAAACTAGGGAAGGAGCACTAGACATAGTGAAGCGGGTTTTCAGGTATTTGCGTGGCACTAGTGATTATGGTTTGTGCTACCAAGGAAGACTAGGATTGGACAGAGTGTTGGATATTCATGGCTTTGTTGATGCAAACTGGGTTGGAGATCTGGATCAGAGAAGATCTACAAGTGGGTATGTGTTTAACCTATTTGGAGGTGCAGTCAGTTGGATGAGTAAGAAACAATCTGTAGTGGCACTGTCAACTACAGAGGCAGAATACATGGCAGCCACTCATGCAAGCAAGGAAGCAGTTTGGTTGCATATATTGTGTTCAAGTATGGGGTTAGTATAGGAAGCTATAAGGATAGACTATGACAGCCAAAGTGCAATTTTCTTGGCAAAGAACCCCGCATATCATTCAAAGACAAAGCACATTGATGTTTAGTATCACTTTGTGATGGATATAATAGAAGACAAAAAGGTGTTGCTGGTAAAGGTGGACACTTTGAAGAATATTGCAGATGCATTGAAAAAATCTATGAGCTTTGAGAAGTTCTCTTGGTGTAGAGAGACAATGGGCATTTCAGGGCTGGAAAAATGACTAAGCTCTCTTATGGCCCCCTGTGGAAAGAAAACAATAAGTGGGAGAATGTTGGGTTGTGTTATATTCTTTCCATGTAGTTAACAGGGGGTTTGAGGGGCACCCGTAACCCCACTTTATGGGGTCCGGGGCAGCACCCCGGAAAATTTTGGTTTTGGATCCTATGTTAGGTTGGGCAAACCCACCTATGGTTTTGTGCAGATTTTCACACATGTTTTTTGGACGCGATGGTTTTCAGTCCATGGTATTGGATGCGATGGTTTTCAGTCCATGGTATTGGATGCTTCGACCTGTATAAATATGTATTATAACATTGAAAGGAACATAATGAAAAATCAAGCTAATAGTCCTGGTTTTGGGATCCAGGGGAAAATCTCTGTGTATATGTGTTATATGTGTTCTGCTCTCGCATTATTTATTTTATGTGTTTTAGAATTCGTATGCAAGTAATTTCTGTATGGGGTTAAAACCTATACAAAAACTCATTGGAATGATCAATGATAATGAACATTTTTGGCCATCACCAAAAGTAACCAAAAATAGCATTGGTGAGGGTCAATAAAAGATCATCACTAGAAGTGTCACCAAAGAGAGAATTAGTGATGGGCCTTTAACGACCCTCACCAAAAGTGTCACTAAAGAGAGAATTAGTGACGGGCCTTTAACGACCCTCACCAAAAGTGTCATTGAAAATGGCTTTGGTGACAAACCTTAAAGGACCATCACTATATACACTTACAACAACGATTTTTTAAAGACCGTCATTATATGCGACATTGGTGACGGACCTTAAATGTACATCACAAGCATGAAGCATCATCAAAAGCTCATTGGAATTATCAATGATGATGAACATTTATTGACTGGACCAAAATTAACCAAAAAGATCATTGGTGACAGTCAATAAAATATCGTCACTAGAAGTGTCACCAAAGAGAGAATTAGTGATGGGCCTTTAACGACCCTCACCAAAAGTGTCACCAAAGAGACAATTAGTGACGGACCTTTAGCTTTGGTGACAAACCTTAAAGGACCATCACTATATACACTTACAACAACGCTTTTTTAAAGATCATCACCATATGCGACATTAGTGACAAACCTTAAAGGTCCATCACAGGCATGACCCTGACCAATGACCTTTTTTCTTATAGTGAATATTTGTATATAGTAACAATATATAGTGAGACTGTAGGGTGGTTATATACAAGAGATAAATACAAAAATTGTATACAGGGATGGTATACAGTGTTGACGTATAGGAACAACACTTGCTAGTTGATGTACAACAATGCCAACATGACAACAATTTGTGCATCATTGCTATATTACATGAAAATTGCAAATTCATGCTTGTGTGTATTGATGAATGTTTGCATGCATATTATTGATGTTGGTCTTTCTGAAATCAAGAATATGTGTATATGAATGGAAATTAATTTTTGTTGATGTTAATTCCAATTTTTATGTCCTCTAGGTGTGTTGAAGACATTGTTGAGCTTGCACACTTACTAGCATGCGGCAAGGACCTCCAAATCGTGTTGATATGTGGATGGCACTAAAAGTGTGCAGGATGCCCCAAGATGAAACCATGTAGGAGGACATGGACTTTCTGCTACAAAGTGAGATCTAAAGTCATTTTGCATCAGCAAAATTCAGATTATGGATATATGATGCATTTATGATAGTATATAAAATGAGGGGGGAAGGAATGTAATACCCTTGCACATTTATGGTGCTAAAAATATATGTGCATTGCTATGTAGCTCGGTGAGCCAGACAAATGTGATTATATGTTGGTGAGTTGAGTTATATGATGTGGCATGTGTGCCCATGTAGATGCTAAATATATTATGGGGCTAGTGTGCCTAGATATTTATAACCCTATAAAGGATGTGAGGTTGGGGAAGCATAAATTTGTAAATAATGTAATTGAACATTTTTTAAGAATAAAATAAGGTTGGCTACAGATCCCACTCCATGAAAAGAGTATGGGAAGTGAAACTTGTTGAAAATGCAACAATGCATTCTCGATTTGATTTTGCCTTGATTGAATTGAGAAAATTTGAATTTCCATATCAACATACAACTTGGATGATGTTAACTTGTGTGACATGGATTTTGTCACCCAGTTGACTCATTAAATTCGATTTTGAGGATTTATAGTTCAGTTTTGCATGTGTGATTGTTAATTTGTAGCAATCAAGTTCAGTTATCTCAAGTTGTTTTGAGTTAAACTAGTTCCAACTTTTGGAGGAACTAGTGGAAGGTCAGTTAAGGAGTGGGACTTCAGTCAAATTTTTGGATCATCTAGTTAACTAATCAATCAGCCCAAAATATCTAGTGCATGCAGAGAATTCGAGTTACCCATTTGAGGTGGATATTCCATGGCAGTGTAACATCAGTTGTAGACTAGCCTTAAGTGTACAGGTGTTGCATGCAGTCAAATGATCATCCTGAAGGAATTGTGCAATTCGATTGAAGGAATTTCATAAATAATATTGGATAATTCCTCAAGGAACAGTGCGAGGAAGTAGGAGCTCAAGCCGAGGCAAAAGTTGACTAATTCTGGGTCAGAGGCCTTCAGTGAGCAGAGAGATAGGTTGTGCACTTGCAAGGTGAGCTCAGTTGAGCAAAGAAATTATAATACATCTATATTTTATTTGATTAATGCAAAAGGCATTGGGGTTTTTAGTAGATTACTTTCCCTAGATAAATATACTTATTTCATTTGTGTTATTCCTTCTTGCATGTCTGAAAATTTTGTTCTAAATTGTGAATTAAGTCCACGGAGTAGTAGTGTAGATCTTTGTCTTTTGATTTAGATTAAAACTTCATGAGCAGTTGAAAATATACAACCTAATTTATACATGGTATCAGAGTTGGGTTCACATTAGAGCAAGAAATTCAAAGTTGTTTTTCAGAGGTTTGAATTTGAATATCAATGTAGCAAGATTTCTTCGAAGTTGAGAAGATGGCCTTCAATGCACTAAGGCTAGAGTATTCCTTGGAAGTCACCTCTAATTTGTTGCATGGAAGGACTGCATGGAGGCAGTACTGGATGACAATGGATTACTAGATTAGATCAAGATAGATGTTGAAAAACCTCAAGCATTTGATGCCCAGAACCTTGCTCAGTGGAAGAAAGATGTATCCAAGACAAGGAGACTCGTCTTGGAGGGAGTACGGGATCATATTGTCTCAAATATCCATGGAAAAGAAACTTTGTTCACAATGTAGAAAGCACTTGAAGAATTGTTCGGGAATAGTAGTGACCACGGGAAGCTGTCGCTCAAGGATAAATTTCAAAGTATCAAGATGTAGAAGAATGACACAATTCCATAGTATCTGAGCAAGTTTACATAGTATTATGATGAACTTGGTAGGGTCAGTGTTAATGTCCTTGAAGAAGACTTGGTAACCTTAGCCCTTTTGGGCCTTCCCAAGAGTTGACATTACTATCAATATTTGGTGAATTGAAGGGAGAAACTATCGAGTTGGGAGCGCTTATGGTCTGATTTGGTGCAGGAGGAAATAAGGTGGAATACTGGAGATGGGACTTCATCCAAGGGTGAGGGTGAAGAAAAATCTTCATTGGCTGGAAAGGAAAAGAAGGAAAAAGGGAATAAATACCAATCCAAACTAGAATTTGGTCAAGGGGGAAAGAACAAGTATCTGTCAAAAATTAAATGCTTCCATTGTCATGAATTCAGGCAATATGCCATGAATTTTCCACAGAAGAAGGCAAGCAAGAAGACCTCAGGAGGAGCAGTAGGTGAAGCTTTGGCTTCATAGTTCGAGCTTGACTTTGCCCTCATTTCATGCATGGTCAGCACAATGATGGGGAGCGTGTGGTACTTGGACTCAGGTACATTGTTCCACATGACGGGAAATATAGATTGTTTTGTGACCTAGAGGAGAAATATTTGTAGATTGACATCGAGATGGGGAATGAAGGAAGGTATAACGTGACCGAGATTGGTATAGTAACATTTCAAAGGGAGTCGATCTCCCCCCTTAGGCTCAATGATGTCATGTTCGTTTTGGGCCTAAAGAAAAATATCGTCTTTGTTTCATTTTTGGAATATTGTGGTTATGATGTCATCTTCGACAAATGAAAGGCATTCCTGAGACACATATCCATGGGACAACTAAAGAAGATGGGGGTTTGTGTGAAGAAATTGTACAAGCTAGATGTGGAGGATTCTGTTGCATTTAGCACATAAGTGGAGAAGGTGCATAGCCATGATGTCGGTGAACTTTGGCATAGAAGACTTAGCCATTTGCATCATGGTGCTTTGAATATCATGCAACAGATAACCACACGCCTCCCCAAAGGAGCACTTGAGAAGCAAGATGTATGTAAAGGATGTACTTTGGGGAAGTGCACAAAATACACATTCCATGATCAAGACAGAAAAGCACATGCAGTCCTTGAAAGGATCCACGCTAATGTTTGTGGACCTTTCTCGACAGCTTCCACTACCAGGCACAAATATTTTGTCATTTTTATTGATGAATTATCATGGAAGTTCTAGATCTTCTTCATGGAAGTTTTGGATCTTCTTCATGGAAGTGTTGGATCTTATTCATGTAGAAGAATGATGAGACATTATCCAAGTTCATAGAAATCAAGGCACTAGTTAAGAAAGAAACGGGAAAGAAGGTGAAGGATCTTGGGAGTGATAATGAAGGTGAGTATGTGTCGAATGAATTTAAAAATTTATGTGCAAAAGAAGGCATTCAACGAGAGTTGACAACACCCCATAACCCACAACAGAATGGGGTGGCTGAGAGAAATAACCATAGCATTGTGGGAGCAGCGAGGGCGATGTTGCATGATCAAGGCCTACATCTACATTTGTGGACCAAGGCATGCAACACAATAGTCTATTTGCAGAATCAGAGTCCTCGTTGGATTCTTGGCATGATTACACCAGAGGAGGCTTTCTCAGGGAGAAAGTTGGATGTGTCACACTTTAATATTTTTGGAGCCTTTGTTTATTGCCATGTCTCCAAAGAATCAAGGAAGAAGCTAGAGCTGACAACATAATTGGGGGTATTTGTGGGTTACACAGAAACTCCCCACAACTACCGTGTGTACTTGCCATCCCTCATAATGATAGTTGTGTGAAGGGATGTAAAATTTGATGAAGACAAAGCCATGTGATGCTCTATTGAGAGGGATCTTTAGATCCCACCAGAAGAGGAGCTTTTAGATCCAAAGGAGGAACCTCAAGAAGTTGTGAAGAAGACACAAGTTGAGGATCAAAGAGTGGAGACATCCACTCAAGCATAACCATCTAGAGAAGGTAGGAAAATGACCAAGGAAGTTGATATACCGGTACAGGATGTGAGGGAGAATGTGGGTGCTCCTTCAAATCAACGTAGGCAAAGAAGGTCACCAAATCAATACACTGGCTACATGGCTCTAATGACTAAGCTTGTAGAGACTGAGCCATCCTCTTTCGACGAAGCAGTAAAGAAACATGTATGGTTTAATGCAATGGTGGAGGAATATGAATTCATTATAATGAACAGTGTTCGTGAAGTGGTCCCGCAACTAGAAAATAAATCAATTGTGGGTTTGAGATGGATATTCAAGGTAAATAAAGAAAAATATTGAAGCATAAAAAAGTACAAGGCCATATTTGTGGAAAAGGGGTACTCTCAAGTTGAGGGGATTGACTATGAGGAGACCTTTTCTCTTGTATCAAGCTACTTATCTATCATATCAATTCTTTCTTTGGCTACACATATGGGGTGGAAGATCCACCAAATGGATGTGAAAACAACATTCCTCAATGGATTTATTAAGGAGGACATGTATATCGAGCAACGAGAAGGCTTAGAGATTTTATATTGGGACTCTCATGTGTGGAAACTCAAGCGAGTGTTGTACATCCTCTAGCAAGCACCTCGTGCTTGGTACACCAAGATCGATAGTTATCTCCCTGGTTTGGGCTTCACCAAAAGTGAAGCGGATGCAAACCTCTATCATATCTTGGTTGAAGGTAAATTGTTGATTATTGTCTTATATGTTGATGACTTGATTTTAACTGGTGATGAGCAATTGATCATATTTTGCAAGGAGGACTTTGCAAGAGAGTTTGAAATGAAGGACATGGGTCTCATGCACTACTTCCTCGAATTGGAATTATGGAAAGGTGATGGGGAACTATTTTTCTCTCAGGGAAAGATGCCAACGAGATACTTCAGAGGCTCAGCATGGATAATTGTAAACCCATGGAGACACCTCTAGTGACCAACTAGAGGAAAGAGGATGCCACTTTAGGTGAGGAAGTGGATGTTATTTTTTACCAGTAGTTGGTGGGTTTACTAATTTATCTTGTGAACACACAACCATATATGTGCTATGAAATCAACCAGCTGAGCCAACTTATGGTTAGGCCAACCAATTTTTTTAGAGGTCAAATAAGCATGTTCCATGGTACCTCATAGGCACTACCTAGTTTGGACTATAGTAGAGATGGACAAAGGGAGTGAAGTTGTGTGGCTTCACAGATGCAAATTGGAGTCCATCCGAATGAAAGAGTACATCAAGTGGAATTTTCAGTGTTGGGTCTGAAATTATTTCCCGGTATAGTATGAAGCAAATATTTGTGTCACTCAGCTCGGCAGAAGTAGAATACATGGTTTCCAGTCAAGCAACATGTGAGGCGATCTAGATGAGAAAGATACTTGTTGGATTGTTTGGTCATATGATGGATCCAACTATGATCTAATGTGATAATCATAGTTGCATCAAGCTCTCTAAAAATCATGTTTTTCACGATTGATCCAAGCATATAGATATCTGGTATCACCATTTACGGGATTGTGTGCAGAGGCGGATAATGTTGTTGTAGTACATTCTGACTAGGAACAAGATGTTGACATTTTGACAAAGGCCTTGTCAAGAGGGAAGTTCGAGTTCCACGGGTGCAAGATAGGGGTGGTTGATTATCCATTTCTTACTGAGAGGGACTGTTGAAAAATGCAACAAGAAAATTCTCAATTTGAATTTTCCTTGATTAAACTGAGAAAAATCGAATTTCCACATCAACAAACAACTTGGATGATGTTAATTTATGTGACATGGCTTGTGCCACCCTGTTTGTTTAGTAAATTTGAGTTGGAGGAGTTAGATTTCAGTTATGCATGTGTGATTGCTACTTTGTAGCAATCAAGGTAAGTTATCTTAAGTCATTTTCACTTAAACTAGTTCCAACTTTTGGAGGAACTAGTGGAAGGTCAATTAAGCGATGGGATTTCAGTCAAACTTAAAGATCATCCAGTTAACTGATCAATCGACCTAAAATAGCTAGTGCATGCAGAGAATCTGAGTTACCCAGTTGAGGTGGAGATTCCAAGGCAGTGTAACATCAGCGGTAGACTAGTTTTGAGTGTACAGGTGTTGCATGCAGTCATGTCATCAGCCTAAAGGAATTGCACAATTCAATTGAGGGAATTCCCTAAATAATAGGGGTTAATTCCTCAAGGAACAGTGCAAGAAAATAGGACCTCAAGCCGAGGCAAAATTTGACGAAGTCTGGGTCAAAGACCTTCAGTGAGCGGAGAGATAGGTTGTGCACTTGTAGGGTGAGCTCATTTGAGAAAATAAATTGTAATACATCACTATTTCATTTGATTAATGCAAGAGGCATTAGGGTTTTTAGAAAATCACTTTCCCTAGATAAAAATGCATGTTTCATGGGTGTTATTCCTTCATGCATGTCTGAATTTTTTGTTCTAAATTATGAATTAATGTCCACAAAGCAGTAGTGTATATCAGTGTCTTGTGATTTAGATTAAAACTTCATGAGCAGTTGTGAATCTACAGCTTAATTTCTACACAACTCCAGGAAAAAGGAAACACTTGGGCTTTGTTTGGTGGAAAAGGGCACTCTAGGGCCCACATCGCTTCAGTAAGTGCTGCATGGCCAATTCAGGCCATGCAATTTTAAAAAGGATGATGGTTTTGTTTCAATTAGGGGATTCAGCGATTATTCAGTAATGGAGTCAGGAAATTAAGTCTGGTAACTGATGGTTAGTGGGTCCTTAGGCTAGACTCTAGAATTGGTCAGGGTGTGATTGTTAAGGTAATTATGTTGAGGGATGCATCGAGATTTTGTGGGAGCCCTTAAGTGGATCTGGTAGCTTGGTGGCTTCAAGGGTTTATTTATCGTTATTATGGCTTGGTGTTAGGAGTTATGGAGGAAAATTTGTATTGGAGATAGTCGGAGAGTCTTGGTTTGGGATTTGGCAGTGACTGAGGGGTTTTATTTCAGTTCGGTTGATGGAACTTGGACACTAGATAGTAGAAAAGCTCCTAGAGTTATAGGAAAAGAATGTCATTTCCAACTATAAGTCACCCTAGAAGGTGGGCATCGCTGGTGGGCTCCAGTATTGTAGCAATAATGCTACAACTCCTGGAGCTTCCTATCTCTAATTTTATCAACCCGGTAGTTCGTACAAACTTGGAAGCGACGGTGTTGTATGCACAAGTACTAGCTCTTGTCGCAGCTGTCACTTGGTCAGTTGGCACAAGTCCACTAGGGCTCAAGCCAACTTCTATATGCTCATAGAAGAAGCTTTATGAATGATGGACGAAAGCTAACTCAAAGGAGACTAATCTATTTGCAGAAAGAAACTGAAAGCCAACAAAGCAGGAAAACCCTAGTAAACCCTAATTTGACTAGCTAGGCCCTTACAATGCAAAACTGTGAATGAAACTACTACCAATGATGCATTACTTGCAGTGAGATGAAATACATGCATCTAAGCTACTTGCATCTGAAAAGACATGTTTTTGTATTTTTTCATTAAGTGGTTGGATTTATTGTGATGATGCTTTTGGTTAGGGTTTGGTTGTGCAGGAGCGGTTCGAGTGGAAGGAAAGCATGGGCAAGGTCAGGATGGCTAGGGGAGGTCCCAGAGGGTCTCCAGCATCAGTCCACAGAAGTCTACCACGTTCGGATGCTCAGCAACTGAGTTTGCAAGCTTCTACAGGAAGTCTGCAGGGGATCCTACAGGAAACTCAAGGATTCTACAGGAAGTTTGTGCAATTCTACAGGATGTTTGACCGTGGGAGTTTTGGGGGATGGTGAAGTGTTGGAGTGGTGTGCGAGGATAGGTGAGATGGAGATGGAACTGGTGATGGCTCAGGAGCAGAGAAGTCAGATGGAGGAAGAGTGCATGCAGTGGGTTGATGGCTGGAAGGATGGGATCAATGAAAGGTTAAGTAAATGGAGCTATGTGAGTAATGGGAGAGCTGGAAGGTAGACGAGCTGAGCAGAGGTCGGTTGAGTGGCTTCAGGTGTGGTTGAAAAGACGAGGAAGGTAATGGAATGGTGTGGAGCAGTGTAGATGAAACAAATTGTCTATGAATGTCACCAAAAACGAGAACTCTTTAACCTATGTTAACTGTGCTATTTTGAACCAATGAACAACAGTGCAATTTGTGAAAAAAACTCGTGCATGGAAGTGGAATGGAGAAGTAATGATCAAGACCAAAGTGCATGGATGGATCTACGACGAAAGTAACTGTTGCAGCTTGCATGAACGTGAGAAGAACTGCGTTTCTTTTTGGTGGTTGATATGGACTGCACCCCAATCCCTAAGCAGAGATGGCAGTGATCTCTAACAACCTTTTTCTGGGGCTCCAATGAATTATAACTATCCTCTTCTAACCTGAACAACTGGAAGCAAATTCACCATAAACTAATCATATTCAATCTCATAAAAACTAAATCAGCAGACTGTAAATTCGAATTGCATGTCAAAGTAAAGAAACGAAGTGCTGGAACGAAAGGCAAATAACATTACAACACCGAGGAGGTCTATTGCTCTCAGGTTGGGCCCTAACCTGAGAGCTATAGCTCCCTTAAAAGCTCATAATTAGATCCAAATCTGCTTGCCTTTATTCATAATCAAAAGTCTAATATTATGCCAAAACTGGCTTACAAAAAGACTAATTGGCTAACCAAATTGACTAACTAGCTAATCCCAAAAATGACTAACTAAAATGAGGTCTTAAGCCCTCTTATTTATACAATTTGAGGACCCAACAGCCCTCCTAAAATTTAGGGACTTGGCTGCCCAAGACTTGTAGTTAACAGCAGTCCAACTTGACTTGCTTGGCTACCCTTGAGCTGATTGATTCGGTGGCCCTTGAACTCCGAGCTGATGGTGGAGAATTCGAGGTAAGGGCCCATAAATGAGGGGGACACCTTCCTACAAATCCTCTAGCTTGTTCTCCCACGAATTTGGCTGCCAAGTGCTCATTAAGACCTTCAATTTTGTCTCCAAGTTGACCAAAAAGGCTACACAAAGCACCCATTAGACTTGTTGGCATAATGACTAACCAAATTCACTCTATTAACATAAAAATAATCAAAAACATGCAATAAACAAATGAGAATGGTGGACTAAGTCGAATTAGGAGGTTGAATGAGCCCAAATAATTATCCATTTTTGGGGCTCATCATCACCCCCCTACTGAAAGTGTTGCTCATCCTCTGAGCAACCAATCTCTCTCCTCATCTTTGATGGCCTTGGTGGCTTCCCTGTGATGCCAAGCTTCTGAAGTGATGCCCTCTTCTCTGTCATGAAACCATGCTTCTTTGCTTCTTCCCACTGCCTGTTCCTTTTCCTAGTGAATTCTCAGCCTTGGTATGAGTGTGCAAGTATATTCAATCTGATGGCAGCAATGGTGGCGAAAGGAGATGAAACCAGTGGAGGATGGAAGAAAAGAGTGGTTGCATGTCTCCTCAACAGTCTTCAATCTTCAAATCCCTCTCCATAATTGATTCTAGCCTACCCAAAGGCTTCTACAGGATGTTTCTGGTAAAAATACAGAACTTCCTGTAGAAAGTTGAACCATGACTAAATTGTGTCCGAACCCTGAAAAGAATGAGTGTTCATAGAGGGGATGGATGTGCTTAGGGTGGCCAACACAGGTGCTGCCTCCTTAGCTAAAATCTCGGCCGATTTCTCCTTTTGCTGCCCTTTTTCCAAACTTCCTGTAGAAAGTCCTGTAGTGGCTGTTTTCTGTCTTCCTGTAGAAACAGTCTTCACTGTTTTGGCCTGCTTGGCTGAGGGTGCCTTCTCCTTGACTGTGTTGTGGTTGCCTTGGGTGTGTCCCTACTTGTTTTGACATTTTTAGTCCTCTCTGCCCGTGTTTGAAACCATTTCTCCCTTGGTGTTTGTGCCTTCATTCCTCCCACAGTTTTGGCCTCAGCAGCTTGGCATTTCACTCATTCTTCTTGTTCCTTCTGTGGTGGTCTGTCTTGTGTTTCTTTTCCATGTCCTTCCACTGCTCCTCCTATTCTGCTTGTTTGAATTCTTATGCTTTTCCTGGCCTTAAAATACATGGATGCCTGCCTTTTTCTTTTTTCTTTTTGTTTTGTAGGTGTGCTTAATGCCGTATGCACAGCTGCTGCCTCCCTTGCCAACATTTCAGGGGATTTCTCTTTTTGTTGTTCTTTCCCTTCACTACCTATAGAAACCTCTATGCCTTCGTGTTGCTCTAACTGGTTTTTTCAGCAGTGCATTTTCCTCCTGTAGCTGGGAATTTTTTAATGCTTCCAATGTGTCTCACCATGGCCAATTGTTCTCTTAATTCCTTTAGCTTGTCCTCCATGTGGTGTTGAGTGTTTTTTTCTAAATAAAATACTCAGGTGAGAAAGCAGGTAGAACTGAAAACAGAGGGATAGCTGAATTGTCATCTTTTTCTAAAACCAAATAAGGAATTTCCCATGTGCTTCTCCTTACGAGATTACCTTGCAATATTTCCCTTTGTTTTAAACTGCTTTTATCCCGAATTTGACTCTCTGCTTTTTGAAAAAACAATTTTTTTTTTTTTTGATAGAACAATGGATAAATAACACAGGTTCTTTTCAGAGAGTAGGCAGATATGCAAATTCATTTCTTTTCACACAGGCTGGTTTCTATGGTTGCATATATTTTCTTTACAGTGGAATTTGAGAAAGAAGGCGACAAACTTTGAGTGCAGAGAAGGAAACAGAGAACTGTGTAGAACTCAGGGAAAATGTGCATGCATAATTTCAAACTTGACTCTTTTTCAATCCACTGCTGTGTTTTTAATCATTCAAATAAGTCATATGCAGATAGATTTCCCCAAGCCTACCTCATTTTAAGCTTGAATTTTGACAAAAATCTCAGGTTTTCATTCTGCATAGTTGTTCTCTACGTTTCCTGTAGACGACTTCCTGTAGGCGGCTCTCGTTTCCTGCAGAACGAAACAGTGCTCCCTGTAGAATGCCGATAAGCCGAAGTGTTCTGAAAAATGGCTGAGAAAGATTGGTGGAGGATGAAAAGTTAATAGATTGTGGAAACTTTAGTTGACGATGTGGCAAGTGCAGATGACCAGCAATTCGTGGGTTTCAGCTGAGCGCTCAGATTTCTGCGTGATTTTTGGAGTGAGGTGGCAGAGACATGTGTTGGCCATGCAGACAGTTAAGCTATCATGAACTGCATGTTCTACTTATGAACTGTATGTTCTCTTCTTGATCCGCTGCACTGGAGTTCAAGCAGCTGACACTACTGTGTTTTTTTCACGTGAATGATTGATCATGCTGCGTGATTTTTTCCTTGAGCGCTAGAGAAGACAATCGGTTGAGCCTCGCTAATCCGTGGCTTAATTCCACCATCCCATCAATTCATGCAGTTTTCAAATTAAATCTATGCAATAGAAGAATGAGATCAGTCACATACCTCGAAGTTGAATGGCTGCCGTGAGCTGTTGTGGGCTGTCATTGCTGCATGCATTTGATTTTATGGTTGCATGATGGCTTGGTTGCTGATTCATGGCTGGTTTCCTTGTGCAGGTGTCCTCTGGCCAGATGCATGCAACAAGAGTTCATTTCCACGTTCAGATCTGCTCCCTCAAACTGCTGCCATTGAATTTTCACAGGACCAGAACTTGTTTTCGCCATTTCTCCCAAACGGTGAAGTGGATTGATCTGAAACTCGGTGAGCATGTTCCTATCATCATTATGCATCTCCCATAGAAAAATCGTGATCAATGGATGCACGGATTTTGAGAAAAATGGAAAATGGATGAAGATTTTAGAGCTCGATTTCTCGGAAACCGTGCATCAGAATCGGCTGAAACTGCTTGGGTAGGTTACTATCACCCAAGTGCATCTCCCCATGAAACAGGTTTTAAAACGGATGCACGGATATGGAGAAAATGCAAAAATGGCTGATGGTGATGGAGGTTGATTTCTTGGAAACCGTGCACCGGAATTGCATGAAACTGCTCAGGCATGTTGTCATCAACCTTGTACAATTCCCCATAAAACGGTTTGTCAAATGGATGCATGGTTTTCAAGTTATGGCAAAAACAAATTCTGCTCTATGTGTTTTTGCTTCAAGGCACTTTGCATTTTGGTTGCATGGGATGACAAAATGAATTTTGGTTGCGATTGCAGGTATAGAGATGATGGAGGAGGAGTTGGAAGACTGCATGAGGACTTTTGAACCCTTGAGGAAGCTACCATGTTCGCCAAACCACTTTTTGGAATGCATGCCTAGTTTCCCACAATTTCTACAGGAAGTTCCTGTAGAAGCACAATGAGAAGCACAAGGAGGTGAAAAAATGATGGATGAAGGCAAGGGATGGACACACAAGTGCTTGTAGGCCTAATCAACAGATTCCCACCATCAGATTCACTTTTGAAATTGGATTTGGCTCGTCCAAAGGTTCTACAGGATGTTTCCTGTAGAAATACAGAGCTTCCTGTAGAAGGCAAGAAAATTCCTTTGACCTTGATCTGAGTGCTCCTCCTGTCATGAAACGTCCTGCTTGCAACCTGCAATTAGCCAATGGAATTAGTTTTATTTTTCTTTTTCTTTTTCTCTTTTTTTTTTGAAAAAAACAACTAGGGCGCCTCATGGAGGTTTTCACCCTAATTGCCTGCCTTGGGCGCCTCCAAGGGAGGTTTTCACCCAAAGATCTTATTGCCTTTTTATTTTCTTTTCTTTCCAACCCATTGACCGCCTCATGGAGGTTTTCAATCAATGAGCCAATCTAAGGCGCCTCCGAGGAGGTTTTCACCTTAGATTTCTATTTTCCTCTTTTTTCATTTTTTTCTTTTTCTTTTTTCTCTTTTTTTTTCTTTTTTTCTCTTTTTTCTACCCTACCCTACTTGAAAAACAAAATCATTTTCAAGTATAAGAATACTTCCAATGGAGCCATGTGCACATCGAGATTAGAGACAAAATGATGTGAAGGCTCGAAATGCATGCTTGGATAGGTATCCAGATCTCAGAGACCAAATGATCTGATCTTGAAGGGATCAAACATAGCTGATGAAGAGAGTACCGCTGCAACTTAGTGATTGTCTGGAACCATGTCTCAATATAGCTTTGATATCCTTGGTCCTTTTGCTGATCTGGATCATTCTTCATGTCACTTTCTATCATGACTTTCTCATCTTCCTCCTTTTGCTGATCTTTCTCTTGAATACATGGAAGATTTGATGGTAACCATGAGAAAACTCTCTCGATCTCTGATTTTGATGCCTTCTCTTCATCAAGTGCAGCCCATGGTTCTTTGATATTTTCTTTTGAATCTCCTTCTGCTGGATGTGGTCCTTCAATGCTTGCAATATAGTCTCTGTTTTGCAACACTCTTCCTGAGCTTTGGTGACCATCATTGAGCTCAAAAGGAGTCATTTGCACATGTTGTGCCTCAGCTTTGTAATTGGGTTGAGCTACTCCATTGTATGGCTTTTGAAATGGTACGGGTAGATGAGTGGAGGTGTGAAATTGAGATGGAGATGGATGGCATTGTGGTTGGGTAGGCATTTGGGGTTGCCTTGGTGGAGGAGGAGGCGATGGTTGTGGATGAGCAGGTGGTGGAGGACAATGAGCGGGATGAGAATTGTACTGGGGCCTCCACTCCTGATAAGGTGCATTCCACTGAGGCTATGGCTGAGCATAAGAGTGAAATGAATGAGCAACTGGTTGGGCATAATATGGATCTGTGAAGGAACAAGGAGGATATGACCAAGGAGGAGGTGTAGACCAGTAAGGATGAGCAGGGGGACCCCAAGAAGGCATGAAAGTGGCTTGATAAGGGTCATAATAGGTCTCGGGTGTCCCTTGCAGTTCCTGCTGGTAAGATCTAGGTCCATGCGGCCAACTTTGGTTCATGTAATAAAGTGATTCAGTGGCTCCTTTGGCTCTCTGATATGCAGCTTTGAATCTGGGTAAGGAAGGGCACTGATCTGTAGGATGGTATTCTTCACAGACAAAACACACTTTTATGGAGTACAATGGACATTCGTTCCTAGGATGCTTTCTAGTGCACCTAGGACAAAAAATGACCACAGCCCTCTTGGCTTCCTCTTGCTTCTGTTGGATCCGCAAGGCATCCAGTTGCATGGCAAGGAACTGCCTCATATCACTCTTGAAATCTTTGATCTGATTTTCAAATTCATCTTTGGACAAGATGTTGCTCCCAACATCTCTGCTTGTAGCCATTTGCTCCAGAGGAATGTTTTCTTCTTCTTCTTCCCTAGAGGTTCTTCAAATATGTCTTGATTTCCACCCAGGGGTTCTTCAATCACAGCCATCGAAGAAGAGAGAAGGCTGTGTGAAGCAGTGGGGGTGTTTTGCAATCATTTTTCTAACTTATCTCTACTCCTACAAGGCATGAAATAAAATCTTTTTGCTTGATTTTTGATTTTTTTCTACTTCTACTTGCAAAACTGAAATAAATTGAACTGCGACTAACTATCTCGCTAAAATTAACATGCAGAATTGAAATGAAAGCAGGAAAAGACTAATCTATTTTGCTCAAATGAAATTGCAGGAATGAAATGCTAGTCTATGCTTGCAGAAATGAAAGGCTAATCTATGAAAGCAGGAAATGCTAATCTATGAAAGCAGGAAATGCTAATCTATGAAAGCAAGAAATGTCTATGCTACTTTTGCAGAATGGAAATGAAATAAACTACTTAGCAGAAGATTGTAGTGGAAAATAGAAGAAAAGCGACAATCACCAATACTCTGACACTTCCCCGGCAACGGTGCCAAAAAGATGGTGGGCTCCAGTATTGTAGCAATAATGCTACAACTCCTGGAGCTTCCTATCTCTAATTTTATCAACCCGGTAGTTCGTACAAACTTGGAAGCGACGGTGTTGTATGCACAAGTACTAGCTCTTGTCGCAGCTGTCACTTGGTCAGCTGGCACAAGTCCGCTAGGGCTCAAGCCAAATTCTATATGCTCACAGAAGAAGCTTTATGAATGATGGACGAAAGCTAACTCAAAGGAGACTAATCTATTTGCAGAAAGAAACTGAAAGCCAACAAAGCATGAAAACCCTAGTAAACCCTAATTTGACTAGCTAGGCCCTTACAATGCAAAACTGTGAATGAAACTACTACCAATGATGCCATTACTTGCAGTGAGCTGAAATACATGCATCTAAGCTACTTGCATCTGAAAAGACATGTTTTTGTATTTTTTCATTAAGTGGTTGGATTTATTGTGATGATGCTTTTGGTTAGGGTTTGGTTGTGCAGGAGCGGTTCGAGTGGAAGGAAAGCATGGGCAAGGTCAGGATGGATAGGGGAGGTCCCAGAGGGTCTCCAGCATCAGTCCACAGAAGTCTACCACGTTCGGATGCTCAGCAACTGAGTTTGCAGGCTTCTACAAGAAGTCTGCAGGGGATCCTACAGGAAACTCAGGGATTCTACAGGAAGTCTGTGCAATTCTACAGGATGTTTGACCGTGGGAGTTTTGGGGGATGGTGAAGTGTTGGAGTGGTGTGGGAGGATAGGTGAGACAGAGATGGAACTGGTGATGGCTCAGGAGCAGAGAAGTCAGATGGAGGAAGAGTGCATGCAATGGGTTGATGGCTGGAAGGATGGGATCAACGAAAGGTTAAGTAAATGGAGCTATGTGAGTAATGGGAGAGCTGGAAGGTAGACGCGCTGAGCAGAGGTCGGTTGAGTGGCTTCAGGTGTGGTTGAAAATACGAGGAAGGTAATGGAATGGTGTGGAGCAGTGTAGATGAAACAAATTGTCTATGAATGTCACCAAAAACGAGAACTCTTTAACCTATGTTAACTGTGCTATTTTGAACCAATGAACAGCAGTGCAATTTGTGAAAGAAACTCGTGCATGGAAGTGGAATGGAGAAGTAATGATCAAGACCAAAGTGCATGGATGGATCTACGACGAAAGTAACTGTTGCAGCTTGCATGAACGTGAGAAGAACTGCGTTTCTTTTTGGTGGTTGATATGGACTGCACCCCAATCCCTAAGCAGAGATGGCAGTGATCTCTAACAACCTTTCTCTAGGGCTCCAATGAATTATAACTATCCTCTTCTAACCTGAACAACTGGAAGCAAATTCACCATAAACTAATCCTATTCAATCTCATAAAAACTAAATCAGCAGACTGTAAATTCGAATTGCATGTCAAAGTAAAGAAACGAAGTGCTGGAACGAAAGGCAAATAACATTACAACACCGAGGAGGTCTATTGCTCTCAGGTTGGGCCCTAACCTGAGAGCTATAGCTCCCTTAAAAGCTCATAATTAGATCCAAATCTGCTTGCCTTTATTCATAATCAAAAGTCTGATATTATGCCAAAACTGGCTTACAAAAAGACTAATTGGCTAACCAAATTGACTAACTAGCTAATCCCAAAAATGACTAACTAAAATGAGGTCTTAAGCCCTCTTATTTATACAATTTGAGGACCCAACAGCCCTCCTAAAATTTAGGGACTTGGCTGCCCAAGACTTGTAGTTAGCAGCAGTCCAACTTGACTTGCTTGGCTACCCTTGAGCTGATTGATTCGGTGGCCCTTGAACTCCGAGCTGATGGTGGAGAATTCGAGGTAAGGACCCATAAATGAGGGGGACACCTTCCTACAAATCCTCTAGCTTGTTCTCCCACGAATTTGGCTGCCAAGTGCTCATTAAGACCTTCAATTTTGTCTCCAAGTTGACCAAAAAGGCTACACAAAGCACCCATTAGACTTGTTGGCATAATGACTAACCAAATTCACTCTATTATCATAAAAATAATCAAAAACATGCAATAAACAAATGAGAATGGTGGACTAAGTCGAATTAGGAGGTTGAATGAGCCCAAATAATTATCCATTTTTGGGGCTCATCAATCGCCGAGGGATTTGGGTTTCACCACTCGGGTGTCAGTTAGGGGAACGTGAGTTTGTGGTTGGAGAATGAGGTTGGTGGGGTTGGTGTCAATGGCCAGGGTTTTGTTGCCTGTTTAACCATTGTTGCCTTTGGATTTGTTGCCTCAGCTCAGGGGTGACATGTGGCTAAGATTATGAGCCACATGGTCTATGGCTGGGAGGAACCTGGAGAGCCCGCAACCAGTTAGCTAAGATAAGTACCCTGCTCCATGATATATTTTGTGTCTATTTTGTATACGATTATTTGTTTTGATAATGAACCCTAAAATGGTTATTTGTAGTAATGGTGTTCCATGCATTATAATTATGTAATGTCCCACTGTTAACCTTAGCCGGGGTTTGAGAGAATGTATGTGATGTTTCTGTTGTGCATGTTTAAAGATACAAATATAATCATGGTTTAATATGTGAATAAAACATTAATTATTGCATGGTTCATAGGGTTGGAGTATTTCCCAATTTTATAAATAATTTTTTGTTCATAATGATTGTATTTTCCTGGTTAAACTTTATGGCAAGGTTCAGTAGTATGCTTCCATAGTAAATAAATGGCATTAAAATAATACTGGTTGATTGGTTGTAGTGGTGTTTCTCGGCTAGTGATTCGGGGACATTACATCCTTTGTCTTAATTTATTAATGATGTATTTAGGAATTTTTGCAAGAGACATCTAATAAAATGGGATACTTTCTAAAACTGCCTTTACTAGGATCATCCTTCTCCCAATGGAGAGCCACCTAAAACACCAGTTAAAGATTCTATTATCAACTTTTTTAAGGAGCCAAGTTCAATCATCCTTAATATAGCAATCTAGGTTCAATAAAAACCCCATATATTTAAGACCTTTAGCTATAACTTCCACTTTATAAGATAGAATGGAATTTATGTAGTCAAGAATGTCATCTTGCACCTTTTTTCTGAAAAAATACATGGATTTTCGCTTACTTACCTCCATACCATAGGCTTGGCAGAAGAGAATAATAATTCTAGAATAACATTCCCATTCAGAATTAGTTTCATTCTCGAATATCAAAACATCACCTACAAAGGATATGACTTATGTGTATAGATCTTGTCACTTTGACCCCTTTTAAATTTCCCACTCTTTTTGCTTGAAAACAACAGTAATAAGAAACCCTATAATCTATAATAATAAAGTTTAAAATGAGGGATAAAATAATAATAAAATAAGAACTTAATTATAACAAATTTTCTATTTTTATAAAACATATATCAACAATTAAAACCCTGGGCATCAACCATAGAAAGTGATTGAAAAATGTAATACAAATGACACTTGTATATTTCAATTTATTTCAATCACTTGATAACCCTAAAACTACAACTTCAATGCCAATAAATGTTGAAAGGTAATTATTTTGTTGTAGTTAAACCCTTAGTTACCCTAAGGCATTAAAATACAATGATTTTTAAAGTATTAATGGTTTCCACAAGAGAAAGTACTAGTGTCTTTCTCAATCTAGGGCATATGGAGTCAAGGATCAACACACTTGGAGAAGTTGGTGTATCTCAAGGTTCAAAAGGCTAGGGTAAGTACACTCATTATCCATAGGAATTTAAGCCATGGATCTTAATCTTCAAGGATGAGATAAGGGAGGGAGCCCACATGCTCCTTCCTCAAAGACTTGGAAAAAACGGTTTGTCTAAGAGATATGATGACAATAAAATACCATGAACACTTGCATAATTCTTGATAACCATAATTCATAAACAATAACCAAGACAAAAAGAGTGCACTTAGATTATCATACGTTCATCCAATCTTCAAATAATCCTTCCAACAAGAGATAGAAAAATTGACATCAACAAATCCTCTCAAGAGATCTATCTACTAAAGCATCCATAGTGAACTTGGGGAAAAGATAATAATCTAAGGGAGGATGTCTCTCCACAATTTGCAATATCCAAATGAAGGCTAGAACTCCCCTATTTATACAAGAAAAACCAAATTTTTTTTTCCTAATTAAGCTAATATCTAGTAAAATCCATAAAAATAATAATATCCATGATACAAGGTGGATAGGTATCAATATGACCCTCAAAAATTCCTCTAAAGTAAAGATATAATGTCAAAATATGAGAAGATCCTCCAAAAGGCCACACGTGTGAGTGTAGAAGGTGGCCTCCTCTCCATGAATAGTGTAAATGCTCCAAAGGTCATGTCTCACCCCAAAAAGGTGCAATGCATCATCATAAGTCATGTATCCTCATAAAAAAATTCGCAAGCATCTCCTTACCAATGTTAGGTTAGCTACACAATCATCATATGACCCAATAAGGTAGCACTCACCAAAGGAGTGATGTCCTCAAGCTAGAGCATAACTTCATCAATGGAAAAGATGACATAACCCCTCCAAATGGGTGCATTATCATGATCATACATCATGTAATCAAAAAAACCCTAATTACCTCAAGAAGGTGCAATTCACTAAGGGGATCCATGTTCTCTCTCTCCAAGTGACATGGCAAGCTCATAGTGCAATATCCTAGCTCTAGGATGGAACATCCATGGTCCAATGTGCGATGGAGTATGTCAATAATTGTGCAAAGTCATCTCATGGTTGAACACTCATCACCAAGGCTCTAACATTCACCAACAAGTTCAATCACCTCCAAAGGGTGTGTGACATCATCAATGAAGTGTGGGAGAAGCATGGTCAATTTTCTCTAAATGACCATGTCTATGTATGCATCATCATCAAGCATTGCTCAAGGAATCAAGTGACATCAATCCATCAGCATACAATAGTCAATATAACATAAAAAGTGGAATCATGTTTAATGTAGAATCGATGCAAGTAGATTATTTTGGGTATCTTCTTCAAACTTCATACTAGATTATAAACATCATGATCCATTATATGAATTCCACCATTATCTTTACTTAAATTCCCAATACATTAAATGTAAACACTTTGTATGAAACAAAGACTAATGTACCTCATGTGTGTTTAATCACCATCATCAAATGAGTATGCCGATTAGGTGAGTTAGTTAAGCATAGTATATGGGAGGCATATGGGGGGCTAGTGTTTAAGAATCATTTGAGGCTACTAGCTGGAAATCTACATGACAAGAATAAAAAAAATCTGTGTATGTTTACCCATGTATGTGTATGGGTAACATCTCACTCCAACTCAAGGACATGTGATCACCATAAAGCCTTTAAGAAGCTCAACATATATGTTACTCTAAGGTCTATAACTTGCATCACTCTAATATTTTTTCTATATTTTACAAACATAGTCATCATTACAAAAGTAACAAGTGATATAGTCACCCTACAATATGAAAGGTTATAATACAAAATAGCATCTATGCTACTTCTCTCTTTCTCTTTTTCTTTTATGAAATTAAAGTAAATAAATATGCAATAAAATCAGCGTGATATGAAAGCAAGGAAGGGTGTGGAAACAAGATGCATAAGGAACAACCTACCTACTCTAACTTGATCTATCATAATTCAATCAAGAGCCAGTATGAGGTATAAAAGGTTTGCCACTAACTAGCAATGGTATCTTCACTCCATAAGGTTGGATAAATAAAAGAATCCAATCCCAACCATTCCATGAAGACTATATAGATTAGGATTGTTCTCTACAAGTACATGGCCTCCCTTTTCAAAATCCTCTCCTTTTATCTTGTGATTAAGGCCTCTTTTAGATCTATGTCTTCTTCTTCATCTGTTTACTTTCTAGTCACAAGAATTTTTCTTAGTATTCTTAACAACATCATGCATAATACCATCATGAGTAGAAAGTGACAATATTTCTAAGGAAATATCATCATCCATATGGCATATGTCACTTCCAAACTCTACATTGGCCCTTTCCTTCAATCTCTAATCACTTATGGTTGTTTCAAGGACAAAGTGTTGTGATGCAATTTCAAGATCTAAAGGTTCAACTCGCCCATGCTTACCAATTCCCTTTCTTGGATAATATCATCAATTTTTTTCTTTAGAAGAAAGGGAGGATGGATAGGTCCTAGGAATCATTTTGTATTGGTGCCATTGGATTTGTGGACAGTATGGTGATTCCTAAATTCTCTACCAATACTAGAAGTCTAATTTATAGGTTCTTCAAGGTATTCTACTTGATACTTCACAACAAGATCCTTATACAAGATAAATAGTTTTCAATCAGGGGTAGGGATAGCAGCATAAGACAAATCCATTTACAAATTTCCTCCCAAGGTGACATACCATTTCCTACATAAGAGTGTACCCCACACATCAAGAACATCTATCAAAACAACATCCATTAGCATTTATATATCAATACAAGTAACGAGGATAACCTTTAAATATTTGATGAGACCACAAACTTGAAAGGCCCTTGACACAAAACCACACACTTTCCAATAAGGCCTTGTAATATGAAAATTTAATTGGTTCATGACCTTTAAAGGCATCACATTAGCTGAAGCACCATAATCAACTATGCAATTATGAAGAGAAAATTTCTCACAACTAATGTCAGGAAGAAAGGTGTATGCCCTGCATTCTTTCAATCATAATGTGTGTTTTCAAATATTATAGGAGAGTCCTTAGGTTCTTTAACAAGGTTAAATACTTTCTTCACTTGGTTCATTTGAGGACAAAGCTTAATCAACTTAAGAATATGCACAAGGACATTTACTTTAGCAAGAACATTACCAAATAAACATTCAAAACAACATCAACATTCCTTTGGGTTGGTGTGGGATTAGGGTTAGCATTCAAGGTAAAGGAACTCCCATCCATATTTTTGCTAGAGCATCAATATTGCTTGGTCGGTAGTTGTCAAGCTAATTAATTCTCCTTGTGCATTGTAATGAGTTATTAAACTTATTCCTTATTTAGTCATTAACAACATGTATTCCCAACTTATGTGTATTAACATATCTTTTAATGAATTGCTTATAGTGTTCCCTAGTGGCATAGTAAGATTTATTAGGGAACATACAAAAGGGATATAAATCGTCAATCAAATTCATGTGCTTATCATTGCCAAGACTTTCTTCTTCACACCTTGATTAAAACAAAATTCCTCCTATCCATGGGATGTATAAAAATAATTACACCAAGGGCTACCTTCTTGATTAATCATATCTATATGGGATAAGGTATTAGGAACACTTTGTTGAGGAATAGATTTATTGTTATTTAATTCTTGGTTCCTTCTGATACCTTATTATTATTAGGTATAGGAGGACACATTTTCCCTTATCTCTTTCTATGATTGTTAACCCATTCATCATGATAAGTTAGTCAAACTTTTGAGTGAAAGGAAATAATTTATTTTGGAAAATATCAACATTATTCATAGATCTAGGTTTAGCTTGTAGTATGGAGAAAAGTTTAACATTAGAAGCCAAAATGTTTAGTTCAATATTGATGGCATATTTTTTAGCTTGGGTAAGATTTGTAGTTTCTTTATCCCTTAAAAAAAGGTATTGCTTCAAAACATCCATATATTACAACAATATACAACATCATGAGGCTTAAGGTTTTGGGGAATCAACTTGAATAAACCGTCAAATCTTTGGTTGGATTAAAGAATGGTTTTAAAGCATTTTTTTCTTAATTTCACAAAATTGGGTAAGCAACAACCTTTGATCTTTCCTAGATTTCCATCATTTGTTTAAATCATCCTTGAATTGTGTCGAAGTCTTAATACTCTTTTAGGTAGATCCTTGAACTATAATTTTGCACATTCTTCCAAAGAAATAGAAAAAGGTTTTATAGCAACATCCTCATATTTAACATCAATCATATCAATAGCATCACTTAAGAGTTTTATTTGTTCCTCAATAGTGATGACATTATTCCCAGAGAATTTAGGTAGCCACTTATCAGACTCAGCAGGCATCTTGTTAGGGTGATTTTGATGGCTGACATATCCAAAAGCTTGAACGAATTGATGAGATATGGATTTGTAGCCATTGGAACTATTCTTGGAAAATTATAGAAAGAGTACTTAACTACTAGAGATTTTGTTGGGCTCTTCTCTTATAGCCTTTTAGGAGGATTAGCAAATTGTTTATTTGGTACTTGGTTACTTCTTTATGGGTTAGAATGAAATGGTGGAGTCACCATATGAGCATACTAAAATAGGATATCAAATGTTGAAGTATATACTTTGGATCATAAGGAGGAGGACTCAACTCGTCCCCAACAAGAAGGCCAAAATGTTACAAAAAAATTTTGCATCTTAGTGCAAAGCCTCACTAGGTGACTAAGTAAATGAGTAACATGGGAGAGTCACTAGTGTCATCTTAGCAACTACTCCCCTAATTTTAGTGATGGACATGATTTGACACAAGGGAGGCTTTCTTAGTAGATCTTAGGGATAAAATATCTTAGCCAAATTGTTTAACCCGTGTGAATAGAAATCATATTTAGGTAAATCGTGAGATCAACAGTGGTATCAGAGCTAGAGGCATTAGGTACCAATGTAATTCCTTCTACCTTTTTTGCCTTTGTTGGTTCTCTACCATCCCCGCTTTCTGTGCATTTGTCAAAGTAGAAACCCTTATCTCTCTCAAGTTTACAGTAATGATGACCTTGCCACAAAATATAGAAGAATATTAAACCAAAATTTATGAGTTTTGCCTTCTCTATTTGCCAGGTTGCATACCTGCACCAAATCATTTATGTAAAATCCCCTCTTTCTAGACAATAAACTCAACCAATATATTTAAAACAAAATATCACAACAAAAAAATTCAACCGATATAATAGATATGTTTATTAATGCCATTGTAGAATCCCTTCTTGCTAAACAAATAACTCAACCATCATACTACAAGCAAAAATAACACAACAAAGAAACTCGGTCAATACATTCTAATTTGTTTTATTAATCTGACTTGGAAGTACATGTTGGAGTAGCCTTTTGAGTTACAAAATATAGATTTCTAGAAGCCCATAAACAGACATGGCTACTGACACGATTTGTTGGGAAAATAGGAGATGATGACAACACTAAAATGGCTCCTTACACTACTATAAATTACTATACTATAACATATTTAATCTTGTTGGGAAAATAGGAGATGATGACAACATTAAAATGGCCCCTTACACTAACTATAAATTACTATACTACAACATATTTAATGGTCTGTTCACTCTCCCTTTTCATGCCACGGCCCAACAAATGAAGACTCAGACTGCCCAAAAAAAGAAAAATGGTAATGGATAAGGCAGCAAAAATCTAAGCTGAAACTACCCCAAATAACTCATATGGCCTCCTCAAGTGATCCCACAGTTTGCTAATGAGTGAATTGGCCCCCTTTTTCTCACATAAACTGCGGATGGAGAGTGCGATCTCCTAAAAATCCCATGATCTCTAACTTCTAACTGCACCCACGACTTAACAATAAGGTGAATGTTTAGCAATATGATATTTCTTCATATCAGCTACAGTGGATTTGTTGCAACACCGAAACTAATTCAATATGAGAAAAGATTATGCATGTGGAAAGAGTAAGCTCCAATCTCTCTCTTTTATGTGTATTCAAAACTCCAATAGGTTTGGAAAAACCATCGAACACGGTAAGAGTGTTCACTGTGTACTCAAAACTTCAGTTCTCTTTTATGTGTATTCAAAACTTCAGTGCATTTGGAAAAACCATCGAATACGGCAAGAGTGTTCACTGTGTATTCAAAACTTCAGTGCATTTGGAAATACCATCGAACACGGTATGAGTGTTCACTGGAACTTCATTGCATTTGGAAAAACTATCGAACACGGTAAGAGAGTCACTGGCTTCTCACAATGCGTATTCAAAACTTCGGTTTGTTTGGAAAATCATCCGACATGGTAAGAGTATTTTGTGCCTTTTGTTAAGACCGTCAGAAAAATTGGTTCAAGTTTTGCCTGAGTGAACAATGTAATACTATATAATATAGTATTAATCTACCAAAAAAACCGTAAATGCTACCGGTTCTTCTTCCTTGAGCACAGGCCTTGGGCTATGGATTGAAATTATTGTGCTGAATACGAAAATGAAAATGGTGATGTTTGGATCTGGTATCACTTTGCGTGGCTCTCTGGGTGTTTAAATTTGTTGCGTCCATCTTCTGCTCCGTGGCTTTCTTCGTCAATGCAAAGGACGCTTTCTAACTTCCATTTCCATGGGGTGAATAAGTTCCATAAACACTGTCAATTCCATTTCAAGCGCAAAGAAACTACAGTGCCAATGGCTATGGTGGCTTTGTCAAAGAAACTACAGTGCCAATGGCTATGGTGGCTTTGTCAAAGAAATCGAATTATGTAAAACCCTCTTTCTGTAAAACCCAGTCAGGGTAAAGAATGACTTGGTATTAGAATTTTTTGGAAATTTGATTTATAGTGATTAAGTTTCAGGATTTTGAGTGCTTAATAAATTAAAGTTGTTTATGATGCTGATTTATTTCTACCATGAAAAAAAATAATGGTTTATGATGTTGATTTATTTCTACCATGAAAAAAATAATTCAAACACTCTCGCTGGCAATTTTTTTAAAATATTCTAGCTAAATTCAAAAAAAAAATTGGATCCAGACAAAATTGCAGCCACGGTAGACAACCCATTATGCTCAGCAAAAAATTCAAAGTGAAGGAAGTCGAGGATTGCTCCGTATGGAGACGGATTCGAGCAACTGGCTGAAGTTCTTTCTGCGTAGCAAAAGTTGCAGCCTGCTATCATCGAAGCTCTTTTGCTTCTCCCTGAGAGGACTGTATATTTTATATCCGATGAACGGGTGCAGATTTTTGTAGAGCCCTCCATGGTTGTTCTGCACCATGTGGCAGATTGTCTTAAAAGGATGTAAATGCACTGAGTGATAAGACCATAGTAGACTCCTTTCATACGTTGTCCATGATCTTGAGGTACTTGCCGTCAAGAATTGTCAGCATAGTCCATAGAAGAATGGTTGAACGAACGCTGGGATTCCAGTCAACTCAGTGCGGTTTGAGAGAACAATAAACTTCTAAACGATTCTCGTTCTATTGCTTACAAGGGCAATGGTAAGTCAGTTTGTACAACCATGAAGTGGCAGGAGAGAAATAACATATGTAGACCAGGTCCAAAATATTATGAGGCTTCAATTGTTGGAAGATCGACTATCATAAGAGCATTTGGATACCATCTGGGCTGCTGGTAAGAAGCCAGACCAGTTTGAGGCGGTGAAAGCCAATGTCTTTGATCTCGCGTCCTAAATCTGCTTTTTATTTTTGCGGGTTTCAACTCAAACTAAAGAGCCCCTTTAAGAATTTTATTGTGATTACCACCCAAGAATAAGATTATGTAATTAAGTCCCTTAAGGATTCTATTATGATTGCTATTGAGAACTAAGATTATGCTATTAAGATTTGTGGTGGATTTGAAGGTGGTTTCTAAATTGGAGTTTAAAGGATTTTATGGTTGTTCAAAAACTTACGCAGTTTTATTGTAAACAATTTTATTAAATAAGAAGTTTTTGGGTGGTAGTACAATTGGAAAAAAGCATGTTGGAAAACCCTTATGTATCCAAGTGATAGGAAGTTCAATCTCAAGACATGTCTCACCAAGAACTAAGAAAAAAAACAAAACAAAACTTATTAAATGAGAAATTGTAGCAATAAACCAATTTATAACAACACTAATAAACAACGCCAGAATCTATGATAATAAATCTAAAAATGAAAGAACAAATATCATTTTTTTTGAGTTTATAGATCATATAATGGCAATTAAAACCCTAGATAGATCACCACACTTAGAGAAGTTGGAGTGGATAAAGGTTCAAAAGGCTAGGGTGAGTATACTAGCTATCCCTTGGAATTTAAACCAAGGATATTAATCTTCAAGGATCACATAAGGGAGAGAACCTACATGCTCCTTCCTCAAAGACTTGGAACAAAGGCCCTTTGTCTGAGAGAGATAATGACAATAAAATAATATGCACACTTGGTTAATACTTATTACCATAATCCATAAACAATAAACAATACAAAAGAAGTGCACCTACTTAGTTTATCATGCATTCATCCAAGCTTCACCATAGTGCATCCAAGAAAAGAGAACAAAATCCACATCAACAAGTCCTCCTAAGTGGTTGCTCTACTCAGGCATCCATAGTGAACTAGAGGAAAAGATAGTAATCCAAGAGAAGATGTCTCTGCATAATGTGCGATGTCTAAATTTAGGCTAGCACTCCCCTATTTATACAAGGGAAACCAAGTGTTGTCGCTAATTAAGCTAATATGCACTGAAATCCATAAAATACATAATATCCATGATACAAGGTGGATAGGTCTCAAGACGGCCTCCACAAGTTTCTCTAAAATGAAGGTACAATGCTAAAACAAGAAAACATCCTCTAAAAGGCCACACATGAGAGAGTATAAGGTGGTTTCATCTCCATAAAGGTGTGTAAATGCTCCAAAAGTTATGTCTCTCCACTAAAATGTGCAATGCATTACTAAAAGTCATGTATCTGCATCAAAATGTGCCTAAACATCTCCTCATCAATGCTAAGTCAGCTCCACAAGTCAACATATGTCCCATCAAGGTAGTAATAACCAAAGGAGTGGAATCATCAAACTAGGGTATGACATGATCAAACTAGGGCATGAAATCATCAATGGAAAAGGCATCATGACCCCTCCAAAGAGGTGGACTCTCATTTTCATCCATCATGTCATCAATCCAAACCCTAATGACCTTAAGAAGGTTTAATGTTGTTAAGAGGCTCCATGATTTCTATCACTAAGTGACATGTCCAGCTCATAGTGTAAGATCCTAGCTCCAGTATGGAACACCCATGGTTTAATGCCTGATGGAGCATGTCAAATAGTGTGCTAGGTCATCTCATGGTCCAATGTTGATTACTAATGATCCAAAATGGATCTAACATAGAATTTTAAGTCTATGAATTTTCCTCACAGAGGAAAAATGAAAGTCAAAGGATGCTCTTGGAAATAGTCTCATTGCAGAAATCTCTTCATTCTGAATCTAACACAATTTGAATGGGCTAAAACGGACTTCGGATGAAGAAGTTATTGTAAAAAGAAGTTTGCCCATTATCCTTAGAAAAGGAAGCAATTTCTTATTAAAGTGGACTTAAGGGTAAATATGTTTTAACATAAGTCCCTTACAGATTATCGCATATGCAACCTTTTGTCGGATCGCAAATATGTATTATAGCGGAGCAATGGATATATCGCATCGCAATTATCCAAAGGGGAAGACTTAGTCGAGGCATAAAGGTTTTGCAATAAGTGATCAGCGATTGCACATGGACCGTTGGATCGAGTGCACAGATCAACGGTCATGATATGTTCATTGATCGGTGATCGGAGAAGGTTGAGGACCATGACCCGTGGCATTGCGACTTGCGACCATGCGACTGTGCGATATGCGATAACTCCAATTAGCGATCGGTGAATCACATCGCAAAAAATACAAAGGCCAATGCACATGCGACCTGCAAATAAAGTGATGGGCCAATTGCGATGAGAGCTTGTCAACCGTCGAATTGGAAAAAGAATGGACGGTCCTGATTTGGTCGGCGATCAGCGATTAGATCGCACGATAAAAAGATCCAATGCACAATGCGATACGCCGATAGCGATACGTCGATGTGATAGCGTCGATAAAGCAATTGTGATAGGTGATCGGTGATCGGATCGCAACACAAAGGAGCCATGCATTTAGCGATTGCAAGATGTGATCGCTCCCAGACCCGATAAGGATTATAAGCGCGATTTCATAATATTTGAAATCTGGATTTACGGGATTTCAGTGTATTTCCGTGTATTTGGGTTTTTGGACCTTACACAATGCGATTGCGATATTGCGACCAAAGGCAGACCCGATGGGATTATAAGCATGATTGCATATTGTTTGAAGTCCGGGCTTAAAGCCCATAATGTGTTTTTCATGCGTTTCTCTGTGTATTGCCATGACGTGTTGGAATTCAGGATTTCTGCACAGGAAGGCGAAATGACCGGGTTTCCCATGCCCACCGATTCCTTTCCAATTGTAAACTGCTTCTTGTAAGGAAACACTCAGGCTTCCATGTGTTAGGCGACTGTAGCTACTGTGTATTAAATACACAGAGAATGCAGTTGACAGGGATTCGTTGGGGAGGCCACGCAAAGATAGAAATCGCAAAGAGGAAGGATTTTCGAATGGCCAATTCACTTGGATGCCAAGAGAAAGCCCAAGCAGAGTAATGCACAGAGGACACTCGTGCGATGCTGGGGAATCCATTGCCAAGGCGCAGTGAATGCCCAGATGCCAGAGAAAGCAGAGTGCTTAACAAATCCGAGAGCCAGAGCCAGAGCCAGAGCTAAGAGCCAAGAGCCAGAACCAAAGCCAAAGCCAGAGCCAGAGTCAAGAGCCAAAGACAGAGCCATGAGCCAAAGCCAAAGCCAGATCCAAAGCCAGAGCCAAAGCCAAAGCCGAGAGCCGAGAGTCAGAAATCCAAACAGCCAGGGATAAGATGGCATTCTAAACCCATAGGTTCAGTGTAAACCATATAGATTTGAGTCAAAGACATGTAAAAGAATTCCGACCATAATTCCAAAGAGCCTAGTCGAGTTTACTAGAGCTCACGGAGATGTAGCCAAGAGGTTTGGGTGAAGTCCTAATTAAACTTGTTGTCTTATGTGTTGTTTATGCGCCGCATTGTTTACTATTATGTGTGTTTTATATTAGTAACAGAAATAAACTTAAAGCACATAAATAGTTAAAAACAAACATAAACATACACCTCTTTCAATTACTTTTAATTCTGCATTTATCAATCATAAGCTAGATCTTGGGAATATATAAGCTTTGGAGTGGGGGAGGTTCTTGTAAGCTAACAAGAAGCCTTTAGTGCCCCATTTCAGATCAGGTGGTATCAGAGGATTAGGTTGATTAACCCCACCTTCAAAGAAGGTGATATCAAGGCTGGTTATATCAGAGCAAGTTATACCAGATCAGGTTGTATCATGATGCAAGTGGTGCCAGATCAGAATGCTTGATTGACAGAGAAATATATTTGCTTTCTTAACTTGAAAGGTGTTTAAACAGTCGAGGATTGATTGTTTGATGTTTGTAAACTGACTATTGTTTGAGTTTGCAGAGGTGAAGGGAAGGCTATTGATAGCTAAGTCCAGGAGAGGACAAGAAGGAAGAAGGGTTGAAGGCATTATTCTTATCCCAAAGGACCTCAAAGCAATTCTTGAAGCACAAGAGGTTTGTTGCAAAAGGTTGCTTCAATAAGCTCTTTGTTAATCTTGTTTGAAGTTCTTTTGTTCATTTTGATAATGACAACTTCTACAAATGAGTCCTCAAATTCTTCTTTCTTCACAAGATTCTTTGATGAAGACATGAAACAAGACTTGTTCGCCATGATGGATATGGTGATAGAAATGTATGAAGATGGAAGGAAGAGCATCATACTTAGAGAGCAGTTGAATTCCATGAAGGAAGAGAAGCAGTTGCTTTTTGAAAAATTGCAGGAAATGGAGAGGCAACTTCATATTTCAAATATGAACTTGAAAAGGATGCATGAGTTGGAGACACATCTCCTCGTTGCCAAAGAAGCCTTAGTCAAGTATCAGCTTGAAGAAGAGGTAAACAATTCCTGTTTGTCTTCAAATTCTTCTAAGAATGTTTATGTTGGTCCTTTTGAAAAACAAACCAGAGGCATAGGCTCCAATCTAATGTCCAAGATGGGCTATGAAGGAAAAGGCTTGGGAAAACATGCACAGGGTATTGTTGAGCCAATAATGGTTGAGGAAAGGCCTAAGTATTTGGGTCTTGGCTATGGACAGTCTTATGGATAAAGTTCCAAAGCTACCATGAAGACCATTGAAACAATTCCAAGAAGGAGTTTCATTTTAGGCCTTCTACCTCAAGAGTGTAAAGATTGTATTCATGGGGAATGCAATAGCTTGAAACATCATTTTCAGGAAGAAGGTGTTCATAAGCATACACTTGAACCAGAGAGTTGTGGAAATTCTAAAACCATTGAAGAGGTTGATGGTGTTCCAAAAGCTACTTCTTCATTCAATTCACCTCCTCATGAAGGAAATAAAGGTGAAAGAGAAAGGTATAAATGTGGTTCTAACCATATTCCTTTTGATTATGTAAAGCATGATAAATTTCCATATAAGTATGGGAAAAGAATTGCATGTTCCTTTTGTGGTTTGGTTAACCATAGTGTTTCTAGATGTTGGAAGAGAATGGCTACATACAGGAAACTTTTGAAGGAAAGGAAGCAAGAAGCCAAAAGTCCAATGGACAAGGCAAATCATGCTGTCAAGAAGATGCACATGCATTGCACTTACTGCCATAAGCAAGGACACATTACTGAAAAGTGTTGGACTCTGAATCCAACAATGCTTCCACGAAACTTGAAGAAGGTGGAAAGAGAAAATGGCAGGGATCGAAAGAAAAATTCCATGAATGATGTGTTTCAAGAAGATTCATATGTTGATGCTGATGTGCATACAAAGGAAGAACCTTTAAAATGGATTGGTAAGAAATGGTTAGAGTTCTTATCCAATGAAGATTGCATGTCTATTGATTTAATGCATCTATTTTCATTTCTTTGTTAATGGAATGCAAGTTTCAGGGTTTTACCAAGAAGGTGAATGGAAAAAGTTGAGTAGGAGACTCACTCTATTGCTGCAACATTATATTCATTTCACCTCCGAAAGTACAGTGTGCTTAAGCGAAAGTTGAAGGATGAAATGCATGCATGAGAATGATGTGCATGAACACAGGGATGCTAATGATTTCCTTGTATTTGAACATGTATGTGTAATTAACTTGAAGTGTTGATTTCTTTGGCATGCATGTAATGTTAGTATTGACTTGGGAAGAGTTGATTTGGTCTCCAAGATGGAGATGATGATGAAGAGTTTCATCTTTGAAAAAGAACTATAGAATTCTTTTTCCACATGCTTTACTTGAGGGGTCAATTGTTTTAAAGGCATATTTTGTTGGCTTGTTATCTAGTCAATCATTTGTATTCATATGTAAAGACATGGAGGTGTTCACAAGATGTGAAATCTATTTCTTTTGTTGAAGCAGGAGTTCAGGCCATCCAATTGTTGCTGTAATCTATTTTTGTTAACAATTGTTGTTGACAGTATGTCAAACAGGTACAAATGAAAATTTTGTGAAGAAGATGTAACTTCACATTGGTTTGAGCCACCTTGGATCAATGATCAAGGCAAAGAAGTTCAAATTACCTTATGTAACCTTCTCAGTAGGTGTTCTGGAGGAAGTCAAGGAGGAAAACAGTGCTTCCCAAGAGAACAAGGATATCCAGGAAGGGAGTATTCAAAGGCTTTGGTTCAGAGGCACTATGTAAGGCAAGTATATGGAGGCTGAAAGAAGAGGGTGTTGTTACTCTCAATTACTGTTCAGATCAGCATATCAGTCTTTTGGATTCCAAAAACTCTTTTTTAGTGGGAAGGCGTGATCCAAAATGGATTTAACATAGACTTTTAAGTCTATGAATTTTCCTCACAGAGGAAAAATGAAAGTCAAAGGATTCTCTTGGAAATAGTCTCATTGCAGAGATCTCTTCATTCTGAATCTAACGCAATTTGAATAGACTAAAACAGACTTTGGATGAAGAAGTTATTGTAAAAATAAGTTTGCCCATTATCCTTAGAAAATGAGGCAATTTCTTATTAAAGTGGACTTAAGGGTAAATATGTTTTAACATATGTCCCTTACAAATTATCACATATGCAACCTTTTTTCGGATCGCAAATATGTATTATAGCAGAGCAATGGATATATCACATCGCAATTATCCAAAGGGGAAGACTTAGTCGAGGCATAAAGATTTTGCTATAAGCAATTAGCGATTGCACGTGGATCGTTGGATCGGGTGCGCAAATCAACGGTCAAGATATGATCGCTGATCGACGATCGAAGAAGGCTGAGGACCATGACCCGTGGCATTACGACTTGCGACCATGCCACTGCGCGATATGCGATAACGTCGATCAGCGATCGGTGAATCGCATCACAAAAAATACAAAGGCTAATGCACATGCGACATGTGAATAAAACGATGGGCCGATTGTGATGAGAGCTTGTCAACCGTCGGATCGGAAAAAGAATGGACAGTCTTGATTTGGTCGGTGATCGGCAATCAGATCGCACGATAAAAAGGGCCAATAAATAATGCGATACGCCAATGCAATAGCGCCGATAAAGCAATTGCAATAGGCAATCGACGATCGGCGATCGGATCGCAACACAAAGGAGCCATGCACTAATCGATTTTGATATGCAATAAAACTCGAACTCGATAAGGATTATAAGCATGATTGCATATTATTTGAAGTCTGGGCTTAAATCCCATAATGTGTTTTTCATGTGGTTCTCTGTGTATTGCCATGACGTGTTGGAATTCAGGATTTCTGCATAGGAAGGCCAAACGACCGGGTTTCCCGTGCCCATCAATTCCTTTCCAATTGTAAACTGCTTCTTGTAAGGAAACAGTCAGGCTTCCATGTGTTAGGCGACTGTAGCTGCTATGTATTAAATACATAGAGAATGTTGTTGACAGGGATTCGCTGGGGAGGCCGCGTGAAGATAGAAATCGCAGAGAGGAAGGATTTTCAGATGGCCAATTCACTTAGATGCCGAGAGAAATCCCAAGTAGAGTAATGCATGGAGGACACTTATGCGATGCTGGGGAATCCATTTCCAAGGCACAGTGAATGCCCAGATGCCGGAGAAAGCAGAGCACTTAACAGATCCGAGAGCTAGAGCCAAAGCCAGAGCCAAGAGCCAAGAGCCAAGAGCCAGAGCCAAGAGCCAAGAGCCAAGAGCCAAGAGCCAGAGCCAGAGCTAGAGCCAGAGCTAGAGCTAGAGCTAGAGCCAGAGCCAAGAGCCAAAGCCAGAGCTGTTATAGACATTTTTGTGCCTTACAGCATGAAGCATGAAATGTCCATAATCTAAGGGATCCAAAGTCCCTAAACATGTTGTTCCTACCCCTAGAGGAACAAGGTCAGCAAACCACAGCACTAAATATCAGTTCTCCACCTGAAAACACTCAAAAACAAGCTAATTCTGGATCATGTCAACTGCTACACTGGCTACCTGCACTGAATGTCAACTGCTACACTGGCTACCTGCGCTGAATGTCAACTCCAACACTAGCTACCTGCGCTGAACGAGTTTGGACATGTGGCAGACTCATTCCTCAAGGTGTCAATGCCCAGGAAGCTTCCAAAATGACACTTGGATCAGGGAATTCGACTTGTGATGAGTAAGAGGGTCTAGATCTCCAAGTGGAAGCAAGAACCTCCAAGTGGACTCAAGAACTGAAGAATAACTGAAGTGGGAGAGGACACTAGTCAGCTTCATGCCAGCCTCAAGCTGACTCATCCTTTCTCCAAAACTCCTATATATAGAGCTCTCTCATGAGGTCTAAGGAGGTTGGAATCTTGTGAATGTAAGGAAGTGCTGTTGGTTTGTGCATAGAACTATTGGGTGATTGCTTTGAAGGAGGTGAAGAGGAGATTTCTTTCTGCTGGGAGGTGTTGCTGGATTGGGCCTCTTATGGTTGTAACACTCTCAGAACTTTACTTCTTCCATTAATAAAGCATTTGAGGTTCTTCTATATGCATGTATCTTAATGGTGTATTGATGCTTGTATATTTGATTTATTCTAATCCTTGAATCAATTATGGATGTATGCTTCTTGTAGTTTCCCTTTCTTGTGCTTTTGCAGGATCTTTGTGTAGCTGGGCCAGTGAAAGAGCAAGGAGCTGGGAGCAAGCAGCAAAGAGGGAAGATTGGATCAACCATTAGCGGAAGACAACGGTTAGTGGATCCTTTTCTCCTCTCTCTTACATCTCATAAAGAAGTAATCTTGAATAGCTTTGCATTCAGTTGTTGCTGTGGTACTATCACCCTTAGAGTGGGATAGGGTCATTCCGTATTGGATACTTTTCCCAACAACAAGAGCCAAAGCCGATAGCCAAAGCTAGAGCCGAGAGCCAAAGCCAAAACCATAGCTAAGAGCCAGAGCCAAGAGCTGAGAGCCAGAAAGCCAAATAGCCAGGGATAATATGGCATTCTAAACTCATAGGTTCAGTGTAAACCATATGGAGTTGAGTCAAAGACTTGTAAAAGAATTCCAACCATAATCCCAAAGAGCCTAGTCAAGTTGACTAGAGCTCACGGAGACGTAGCCCAAGAGGTTTGGGTGAACTCCTAAATAAACTTGTTGTCTTATGTGTTGTTTATGCAGTGCATTGTTTACTGTTATGTGTGTTTTATATCAGTAACGCAAATAAACTTAAAGCACATAAACAGTTAAAAACGAGCATAAGCATACACCTCTTTCAAGTACTTCTAATTCTGCATTTATCAATCATAAGCTAGATCTTGGGAATATATAAGCTTTGGAGTGGGAGAGGTTCTTGTAAGCTGACAAGAAGCCTTTAGGGCCCCATTTCAGATCAACCAAGGCTCCAATGTTAATTGACATGCTCAATCCCCTCCAAAGGGTGTGTGGTATCATCCATGAAGTGTGGGATAAGCATGATCATTGTCCTCCAAAAGACCATGTCCCTGTATGCATCATCATCAAGCATGGCTTAAGGAATCAAGTGACATCAATCTATCATGCATACAACATTCAATATAACATTAAAAGTGGAATCATATTTAATGTAAAAGCTAGTAAGTATATCATATTAGGTATCTTCTTTAAACTTCACACTATCTTGTGATTTTATGGAAGTTGCCAAATTCAGGTATGGGATGGTCATCAGATACCACTATTAGGCTCTCCCAAATGACAACGAAAGAAAAAGGCCTTAGGGGGAGGAACGGTTCCTAGGCCTAACATTTAATTGATAGGTGTATGTGGTAAGTAATACAGTTAGGGTGAACTTCATGAGAGGTGTCATAGTATTATACATGGGTTATGTAAGATGATCATCCATGAGTTCCTTTCTAGAGGGAATGCTTCTGCTACTTGAGTAACCCTTTCCTCAGTCATTTTTGTTCCACTCCTTGTTTAGCCTTTTATATTCCTTTTATTAGTTTGTTTTTAAAGCTTCATTGATTTCATTCAAGTACCATTTTTAGTAAGGATAGTTCATTGCTCAAAAGTGTTGGGATATTCTTTAAGTCCCTTTTAATTTGATAGATGTGATATGCATGGGACTAGGGGTGATGGCCTCATATGAGTAGTAAGGATAATGTTATCTTGGCTTTTGACTCTATGCTTCATCCCTATATTTATTATGCATTTTAGGATTTGACAATTTTCTCTTTTGTTCTTTGTTGTAGCGGCATCAACCTTTGGCATTTCCAAGCCCCTTCTTCTCATAGGATGATACAAAAAAGGAACTAAAATGAGCAATTGAAAAAAAACAACTCAAAAGAAGGGAGAATAAAGAAAAAGGGATAAGTGGAAAGTGTTCAGTGTGGAAGAACATGAAAACATTATATGTATTAGGGCCTCCTATTCGTAACCCTCCTAGACAAGGAAAGAAAAACCCATGGGAGTCACATTGGATTAGAAGGAATTGTTAACCACTAAGGTGAAATAAGGAAACAAGAATAAATTTCAAGCATCATAATCCATTACCTAACTGCAACCCATGATTCTTTCTTAAATTCCCAATACATAAAATGTAAACACTTCATATGAAACTAAGGTTGTACCTAATGTGTTGAACCACCATCATTGAATGAGTGCGTTGTTCAACAAAGTGAGTTAAGCATGATATATGAAAGGTGCCCAAGGGCTTACTGCCTCAAGAGAATGTGAAGTTGTTGGCTATAAATATGCATCATATTATAATATTCTCTCCTATACCCATGTATGTGGGTGGGTAACACATCTCATCTTCGAAATAGAGCCATATCAAGAATTTAAAGGTTTGATTTTTGAGGGTGCAAATGTTCTTCCAACCATAATTGGGTAGATGCATTTAGGGATGAATATGCGGTCAAGAAAGATTGTAAATTATTAATGGCTAAATAAAGGATTATTTGATTAATAATTCACATGTCCAATGAAGTATGTAAGGCTAATATGCTTCAATCCACAAAAGATATGTCTCAGGAATTTTGTTGACTCAAAAACTAAGACAAAGTAGCAAATATAACTTTTTTGAAAACAAATCTTCCCAAACTTTACAAATTAAACATGAAAAATGACACCAAATATATTGCAAGTGATTTTATTGTTCAATTGCTCTAGTTCTATAAAATAAAAGTTTCCAAAGATAGATCATCAATTGAAGCACTCCAACAACATACCTTTATATGACTTTTGCCAAAGAAAGCATAGAGAAATATAATAAGAAGTTTCAAGTAATAAAGTGATGTTCACAAATTATCCCTTATTCAAATTTATTCTCAATTATATCTATATGGAAAAGCCACCATATTTTAGGGTTAGGACCCAACTTTGATACCATTTGTAATAGCCCTACTTGATAAATTGAACATTAAAATAAATCCTAAATATTGCACATTCATGACATAACACATAAAAAATAATATCAGAATTTTAAATATTGATCACATAAATCCACATAAACATAGTATGGCATGAGACTCATACTTATAAGAATCAAGGGAGCCAAATTTTAATCCAAATGAAATTAAACCATCAAGGTTTGGCCTCTTGATTCTACCAATTGTAATCAAGTTTTGGGGACAAATCTCATTTCAACTAATCTCTTCGTTAATATAATTGAGATTCCATTAAGCCCTTAATAAATAGCCTATACCAAATTCTATTCCTCTTTTCCTTATGAAGCCCAAGCTCCAAAGAAAAACCCCTAAGAGTTCAGATGTTCCAAGTAAAAGATGTCTTCACCATCTTCTCAACATTCATTAAATAGTTTTCCTCACATCCATCCATGCAAAAATCTCAATCCATAAGCCCTACTTGTCATCAAGTAATTAACACTTATCTTTACTCAATTGTGTAGCTTTTAGTTAGCCTTCTCTTTATTTTGTTTTTCCCTTAATTTCATTTTCATAATTCTTATCTGTTTTACTTTTTCTTTTATAATACATTAGCTACTCTATTATGATTACTATTATAATTATCATCATCATCATCATTTATTACTATTACTATTCTTAAGGCCACTCATCTTCTCAACATCCATTAAATAGTTTTCTTCACATCCATCCATGCAAAAATCTCATTCCATAAGCTCTACTTGTCACCAAGTAATTAACACTTATCTTTACTCAATTGTGTAGCTTTTTAATTAGCTTTCTCTTCACTTTTTTCCTTAATTTCATTTTCATAATTTCTATCTTTTTTACTTTTTATTTTATAATACATTGGCCTTAATTTCATTTTCATAATTTCCATTTCTTTTACTTTTTCTTTTATAATACATTAGTTATCATCATCATTTATCACTATTACTATTCTTAAGGCCACTTGTTCGCATTTGGACGCTCTATAGTCCAATATATGGTAGATGTGTAGGTGTAATCTAAGAAAGTAAACATTTTGACATGTCAACTCAATATGTGTTGAATTTATATTAATATGTTCAATTTATAAGCCTTGAAGTTTGTGAACATTTACATGTGTTCAATTAAATAATAATAAAAAATTAAAAGTAATATAGAGCCCAATAAGGGGGAGATGTTGTTGCATCCATAAAAAGTAAAAAATTAAAAGTTGTAAAAATAATAAAGTTCAATTCGTTATATTTTAATTTTGTTTTTAATAATAAATTACAAATAACTTTTTAGATAAAAGAAAAGCATAATAGACATATCACATTAAAATATATAGCATATAAGTAGTAGTTAAATAACCATTATGTAACTATATTTAAATTTAATTAATAAGCACATAGAAACTTTAATAATATTACAATAATTACCACGGATGTTCACACCCACTTTACCATACATATTATTAACTTGTAAATATGCTTTGTTACAATACCATGTCTCATCAATATCACATGCCCAAAAATTATCTCTCATTTCACAATCAAAATATTTTATAAATATTTTATTTGAATTCAATTTTATAACATTTTTTTAATTAAATCTAAAAGCAAAAATATTATATTTACTTTTGAGATATATAAACCCTTTGTCATATTAAAATATATCAGATATAAACATTAGCTATAAATTAAGATCCATTTTACCATAAAAATTAAAATAATAATTTTGTAATCATTTTTAAATTTCATTAATAAACACATAAAAACTAATACTTACAATATAATATGATTTTTTACCATGGATATCCTCCCCATTTTACCATGGATTTTATTAACTTGTAAATATGTTTTCTTACGCCAATACTTATCAATACCACATGCCCAAAAACATCTCTCATTTCACAATCAAAATATTTTATAAATATTTTTTTAAGTTAATTTTATTACATTTTTGCGTTAGAGAGACACTCTCCAACCTAGTATGGAAGAGTTGTTGTTACTTCCTATTATGTTATGTTATGTTATGTTATGTAAATGTTTTGACAAATTATTAATTAAAACATTTTGAATCAGTGAAAATACATTAAATAAAAATTAAATTTGAAAAAAAAAAAAACATAACATAATAATTATAATTATTAATTATTTATAATTAAACTAACCTAGATCTATCAAGCTCTGAGAGGGATCAAATCTCTAGATGTGCAAACATTTCCTTAAATTTTGCACTCAAAAAGAGGTTTGCACCTCAAGAGATTTGATCCCTCTCAATGTTTGATAGATCCAAAGTCAAGATGGATCTAGACTGATTTATATTCAACATCAAGTATAGGGTTGATTCAAAATATGAAGCATTACAATATAGATGTTCCATCCATTAACTTGTTGATAACTTGAGAATCAATCCATTCTTGTAGTCATGTGTATAAATGATCTTAAGTCAATAAGCTACGAAGAATGTGCTCAGGTCGATGTCATGTAGAATATCTTTGATAAATACATTATTTTCCTATGAAAGTGACTCTTGGGCCTTCCTTTCTTCTTGGAATTTGTTTCTGCAATTGGTTCTTAGAGTGCTTCTCTTTCAAAATTTCTATCAATTTACCTTATATAGCTTTGTTCTCCACTTCAATTACCTTAACCACTTAGTCCTTGACACTTGTATGGATGTTGGTGAGTTTAGAAACCTAAGTCACCACTTTCTAGAGAATACCACAATTTTTTGCATTCCTAGCAATCAAATTAAGCTTGGCTTACTCTTGAAGCAGTTTAATAATGTCATTCAATGCTAGATTTTCAATGTTTCCCAATAGCATCACCTAATTTTCATGAGTTTGCTATACTACAAAACAACAATATGTGTTGATCTTCTTTTGAGGTGCCATCTCCAACCACTACAAGTTAATTAACTAGCACCTTGATGATGTTCAAATGTTCAACTATTGATTCTTCCTCAAACATCATTAGATTCGTCAACTTCATAAATGTATATATTACTCATTTTTATCTTGGTCCCACACGACCCAAACTAGGTCAACCATACCTTTTTTCTGTCTTCTTCTAAAAGACGTTAAAAAAGGTCAAGTCCAACATACTGAGTATGATAGTGATCATTTTCCTATCACTCAATTGCTTTCAGTTTTCATTTTTCATATCCCTGTTGAAAATGCAACATGAAAATCTCAGTTTGACTTTGCCTTTTTCAAACTAGAGAAAATTTGAATTTCCATTTCAACGGAAATCTTGGAGGTAGTTAAATGAGGTGACATGGCACTTGTCACTAAGTTAATTCGATTTGGGGAACCTTGAGTTCAATCCAGTATGATTGATTGCTAATTTGTAGCAATCTACTTCAATTAAATTGAGTTATGGCCAGTTATACTAGTTCTGACTATTGGAGGAACTAGTGGAAGGTCAAGTTGTGGAAATGTAACTTCAACCACACTTAGTGATCAACTAGTTAACTAATCAATCAGCCAAAAATAATGAATGCATGCAGAGAATATGAGTTACCCAATTGAGATGGAAATTCCAAGGTAGTGTACTATCAGTTGTAAACTATTCAAATGTGTACAAGTGGTGCATGCAGTCAAAGGATGAGCCTAGAGGAATTGTGAAATCCAATTGAGGGAATTTCGTAAATAATAGGGGCTAATTTCCTCAAGGAATAACGCAAGGAAATTGGAGATTGGAGGGCATGAAAATTGGCTAAGTGTTGGCCATATTCAGTTAGTCAGGCAAAGAGATAGACTATACACATACAAGTTGTGCTCAGGCTTGAGAGGGCATATGTATTCATCTATGTTCTTTGATTAATGCAATACAGATAGGAAGGGGTTTTGAGCAGTTGCTTTCCCCTATATAAATATGTGTGCATGTGTGATGTTTCCTTTTTCCTGTCTATGATCTGTGTTCTAGATTGTGAATTGAATTCCACATAGCAGTAGAGTAGCTTCGAGTCTTGTGATTTAGTAAATTTCATGAGTAGCTTTGAATCTACAGTCTAATTTCTACATGGTATCAGAGTAGGATTCACAATAGAATAGGAAATTCGAAGTTGGGTCTCAGAGGTTCGAATTTGAAGATCAGTGTATTAGGATTTCTTTAGAGATTAGAAGATGGTGTTGAAAATGCAGCAAGAAAATCTAGTTTTGACTTTGCCTTGGTCAAACTAGATTAAAATTTCAATTTCAATTTCAACAAAATACTTAGAGGTAGTTAACTGAGGTGATATGGATCTTGTCACTCAGTTAACTCAGTAAATTTGAGTTGGAGACACTTGAGTTCAGTTCTACATGATTGATTGCTAATTTGTAGCAATCTGTTTCAATTAATTTGAGTTATTGTCAGTTTAACTAGTTCTATTTGTCAAAAGAACTAGTGGAGGTCAAGTTGTGGGTGTGTAACTTCAACCACACTGAGTGATCAACCAGTTAACTAATCAATCAACCCAAAATTATTGTTGCATAGAGAATTCGAGTTACCTAGTTGAGATTGGAGTTCAAGGGCAGTGTATTATTAGTTGTAAATTAATTCAAGTTGTACGGGTGGCGCATGCAATTAGAGGATTGACCTATGGTAATTGCACAATTCCTTGGTGTGAAATTCTTAAATAAAATGGGCAATTTCCCAAGGGAACAGTGCAAGAAAATAGGACCTTGGGAAGACTCAAAATTGGCTAAGTGTTGGGCCAAGATGATTCAGTTAGGCAGAGGATAGAAGATACAGGTGCATGTTGTGTTGAAGCTTGACCAAGCATATTGTATCCATCAAGACTCTTTGATTCATGCAATACAAATAGTAAGGGGTTTTGAGCAGTTGCTTTCCCCTAGATAAATATTTGTGTCCGCATATCAATAGAGTAGCTTCAAGTCTTGTGATTTAGTAAATTTCATGAGAATTAAGGAGTTTAGACTTCTGTGATCCATAACATTGTTTAGATAATCTTCGGCAAAATCACATAACCAATCTTTTGTTGACGCGTTTCGAACCAACTAGTGTGGTTCATCGTCAGGACAAGTTGAAGAACCAATCCGGCTTAGCTTGATTAAATAGAGTGTGCAGAGACTCCAACAGCTATAATGCTAACGGCTAATTTTGACCTAATGATCCTGGTCAAACCCCTAAAATAGTTAATTAATATTTCTCGAAATAGGTAAAAAAAAGGAATTCATTTGTTAATTAAAAATAGATAAATTATTATTATTATCTCAAATAATAAGAGAATTCATAGTATAATATTAATATTTTAATTATAATGGTCATTAATAAATTATATCTCATAATATATATTAAATAATCTATATTTAATATTATTCCAATATAATTTAAATACAAGTAAAAGGTAATCAATCACTATTATTATTAGAATTTAGTTACACTAGTTAATTGTGAAATAATTATTTAATGGTCCTTGGTAAGTCAGATCTTCATTATTTTGTTTTCTAGAATATATCATATTTATTATTTAAATATAATGGTCCATTAAGATAATAAGAATTTTATATCTCATGAGAATTTTTTAATCTACACATTAATTTCTACATGGTATCAAAGGTGGAATCATTGTAGAGCAGAGATTTCAAAGTTGTCATTGCAGGAGGTTCGAGCTTGCAGGTTTTCTTCGGGACTGAGAACATGACTTTCAATGGACTAAGGCTCGAGTATTTCGTTGAGGGAAGCTCTAATTATGTTGCATGGAAGGACCACGTGGAGGAAATACTGGAGGATAATTGGTTGAAGGAATTCATTGATAATGATATTTTGAAACCAGCATCAGCTAATGCTTAGAATGTAGCGGAATGGAAGAAGTGTGTTCCTAAGCCAAGGAGGATCATATTTGAGGGATTAAAAGACCATATTGTCTCCAATATCCAAAGGAAAGAGACTTTGTATGCAATGTGTCAAATGCTGATAGATTTGTTCCAGAATAGTTGTGACCACAGGAAATTGGCATTCAAGGACAAGCTTCGAAACTTCAAGATGCAAAGGAATGAGACTATTCAACGGTACCTGAGAAAGCTAACACAGTGTCGTGATGAACTTGGTAAAGTTGGTGTTACTATAGAAAAGTATGATTTGGTGATCCTAGCCCTTCTAGGCCTTCCCAAGAGATAGCACAACTACCAATATTCGGTGAACTGGAGGGAGAAGCTACCAAATTGGGAACGCTTGTGGTCCGATTTGGTATGAAAGGAGATAAGGCAGAGCACTAGAGACATGACCTCATCCAAGGGTGATAATGAGAAGAATTGTGCCTTGGCTGGAAAGGAAAAGAAATGGAAATGGAATAAATCCCAATCCGAAGAAGATTCAAGTCAAGGGGACAAGAAGAAAGACTTGTCCAAAATCAAGTGCTTTTGACTGTCATGAATTCGGGAACTATGCAAAGAAGTGTCCACACAAGAAAACAAGAAATAAGACCACAAGAGGAGCAGCGGGTGAAGCCTTAGCTTCACAGTTCGAACTTGATTTACCCTCATTGCATGCATGGCAAGCACAATGATGGGTAGTGTGTGGTATCTCGACAGTGGTGCCTCATTCCACATGACGGGAAACAAAGAATTTTTCAGTGACTTGGAGGAGAAGGACCTCCATATGCACATTGATATGGGAGATGATGGTATTGGTATAGTTACTTTTCAGAGGGAGACTGACTCCCCTCTTAGGCTCAGGGATGTGATGTTTATAGCGGGTCTGAAGAAGAATCTAGTTTCCATAGCAATGTTGGAGGACCGTGGCTACGATGTGATATTTAGCAAAGGGAAGCCTTTCCTAAGACATATGACCATGGGAAAATTGAATCAGATCGGGGTTCAAGTGATAAACCTATACAATTAGATGTGGAAGATTGTGCATCATTGAGCACAAAAGCAGAGAAGGTGCAGAGCCAAGATGTTGACGAATTATGGCATAGAAGACTTGTACATTTGCATCATGGTGCTTTGAAGATCATGCTGCAGATTTCTACAGGCCCCCCAAAAGGAGCACCAAAGTAGCGGGATACATGCAAAGGGTGTACATTAGGGAAGTACTCAAAATCCGCCTTCAATGATCGGCATAGTAGGGCGCATGTTGTCCTTGAAAGGATCCACTCTGATGTCTGTGGACCTTTCTCAACAACCTCCACTATCAAGCACATGTATTATGTTATATTGGTAGATGATTTCTCACGAAAATTTTGGATCTACTTCATGCAAAAGAAACACCAGACATTATCCAAATTTGTTGAGTTTACTTGTTGAGAAAGAGACTGGTAGGAAAGTGAAGGCTCTCAGGAGCGATAACGGTGGTGAGTATGTGTCGAATGAGTTTAAAATTTTTTGTGCAAAGGAATGCATTCAATAGGAGTTGACAGCACCCCATAACCCACAATGAAATGGGGTGGCTGAGAGGAAGAATAGAAGTATTGTGGGAGCAGCATGGGTGATGTTGCATGACCAAAGCTTACCTCTACACTTGTGGGATGAACCATTGAACACAACGGTCTATTTGCAAAACAGGAATCCTCACAGGATTCCTGGCATGAGTACACCAGAGGAAGCTTTTTCAGGGAGGAAACCATATGTGTCACACTTTAGGATATTTGGATCATCAATTTACTATCATGTTTCTAAGGAAGCAAGGAAAAATCTAGAGCTGACAGCAGAGTTGGGCATATTTGTGGGGTACATAGAAACACCTCACAACTATCGGGTGTACTTGCCATCCCTCAGGATGACAGTGGTTAAACAAGATGTGAAGTTTGATGAGGAGAAGGCAATGAGGTGTTCTCTTAAGAGGGAGCTTCAGTTGTAGCTTAATCGGGAACTTTTGGCTTCAAAGGAAAAACCTCAAGAATTTGTGGAGCATCCACAAGTAGAGGAGTAGAGAGTGGAGACATCCACTCAAGCAGAGATATCTAGAGAAGGAAGGTAGAGAACTAGGGAAGATGACAGATTATTGTAGGATGTTAGAGAGAATGTGGGAGCACCCACATCACAACGCAGGCAGAGGAGGTCACTGGATCAGTACACTGGCTACATGGCTCTGATGAGCGAGCTTGTAGAGACAGAGTCATCCTCATTCGAGGAAGTTTTAGAGAAACTAGTATGTGTTGATGCTATGGTAGAGGAATATGATTCCATTGTCAGAAACAGTGTTTAGGAAGTAGTCCCAAGACTAGCAGATAAATCATTGGTTAGTTTGAGATGGATTTACAAGGTAAAGCATGTAGCATATGGGAGCATAGAGAAACACAAGGATATATTTGTGACCAAGGGGTTCTCTCAGGTGGAGGAAATTGACTATGGGGAGACCTTTGCTCAAGTAGCAAGGTACTCATGCATCAGGTCAATTCTAGCTCTGTCACCTCATATGGGGTGGAAGATCCACCAAATGGATGTGAAGACAACATTCATCAATGGATTTATTGAGGAGGAGGTTTATATTGAGCATCCAAGGGGTTTTAGACCTTTGACAGAGAGTCACGTGTGTGCATACTAAAGTGAGAATTGTATGGACTCAAGAAAGCACCTCGTGCTTGGTATACCAAGATCGATAGCTATCTCACCCATTTGGGATTCACCAAAAGTGAACCAAATGAAAACCTTTATCACATTGTGTTAGAAGGCAAATTATTGATTATTATTTTATATGTAGATGACTTGATCCTTACTAGTGATGAGAAGTTGATCATATCTTGTAAGTAGGACCTTGCAAGAGAGTTCAAGATGAAGGAAATGGGCATCATTCACTACTTCCTTGGATTGGGAGTATCGCAAAGAGATGGGGAATTCTTTGTCTCTCAGGGCAAGAATGCCAACAAGATACTTCAGAGGTTCCGCATGAACAGGTGTAAACCCATTGAGACTCCTCTAGCAGGAAACTGGAGGAAATAGGATGCTACTTCAGGTGAAGTAGTGGAGGTTACCATTTGCAGGTAGCTTATGGGTTCACTTATGTATTTGGTGAACACAAGACCGGACAAGTGTTATGCAGTTAACCAGTTAGTCAAGCAATGGTTAAGCTAACCAGATTGTATTGGAAGGAAGAAAAGCATGTGTTGATATACCTCAGAGGCACTACTTAGTTTGGTCTTTGGTCAGATAGACAGAGGGAGTGAAGTTGCAAGGCTTCATAGATGCAGATTGGGAGGGGAGTACATCAGACAAGAGGATCACATCATGAGGAATTTTCAGTTTTGTGTCAGCAATAGTTTCTTGGTACAGTAGGAAGTAGATATATGTGAAACTCATATCAGAAGAATCAGAGTACATGGTTGCAATTCAAGCAGCATGTGAGGCTATCTGGATGAGAAATATTCTTGTTGGTTTATTTGGTCAGAAGAGGGATCCTACAATGATTTACTTTGATAATCATAGTTGTATCAAACTCACTGAGAGTCATGTATTTCATGATCAATCCAAGCATATCGACATCCAGTATCACCATCTACGAGATTGTATGCAGAGGCGGATCATGTTGTTGTGTTACATTCCGACAGAGGAACAAGATGAAAATATTTTGACAAAGGCCTTATCAAGAGCAAAATTTGAGTTCCATAGAATCAGGATTGGGGTGTCTGATAATCCCTTTCTTGCTGAGAGGGAGTGTTGAAAATGCAACAAGAAAATCTCGTTTTGACTTTGCCTTGGTCAAATTAGATTAAAATTTGAATTTGAGTTGCAACAGAATACTTGGAGGTAGTTAACTGAGGTGACATGGCTCTTGTCACTCAGTTAACTCAATAAATTTGAGTTGGAGACACTTGAGTTCAGTTCTACATGATTGATTGTTAATTTGTAGCAATCTATTTCAATTAATTTGAGTTATTGTTAGTTTAACTAGTTCTAACTGTTAAAATAACTAGTGGAGGTCAAGTTGTGGGTGTGTAACTTCAACCACACTGAATGATCAACCAGTTAAATAATCAATCAGCCAAAAATAATTGTTTCATGTAGAGAATTTGAGTTACCCAGTTGAGATTGGAGTTCAAGGGAAATGTATTATCAGTTGTAAACTAATCAAATTTTTATAAGTGGTGCATGGAGTTAGAGGATTGGCCTATGGTAATTGCACAATTCCTTGGTGTGAAATTCCTAAATAATAGGGGAAAATTCCCAAAGGAATAGTGCAAGGAAATAAAAGCTTGGGAAGGCTTGAAATTGGCTAAGTGTTGGGCCAAGATCAGTCGGTCAGGCAGAGGATAGAAGATACAGGTGTAGGTTGTGCTCAAGCTTGAGCAAGCATCCTATATTCATCCAGATTATTTGATTAATGCAATATAGTTAGTAAGGGGTTTTGAGCAGTTGCTTTCCCCTTGATAAATCTTTGTGTATGTGTGATGTTTCATTTTTCATGTCAATGATTCTTATTTTAGATGGTGAATTAACATTCGCAGATTGATAGAGTAGCTTCAAGTCTTGTGATTTAGTAAATTTCATGAGAAGTTTGGAATCCATATTAATTTCTACAAATGGCTTTCAGCAGACTAAGGCTAGAGTATGCCTTGGAAGGAACCTCAAATTTTGTTGCATGGAAGGACTGCATCAAGGCAGTATTGGATGATAATGGGTTGTTAGAATACATCAAGATAGATGTTGCAAAACCTCAAGCATATGATGCTCAGAACCTTGCTAGGTGGAAGAAAGATGTAGCCAAGGCAAGGAGAATCATCTTGGAGAGATTATGGGATCATATTGTCTTGAATCTCCATGGAAAGAAACTTAGTTCGCGATGTGGAAAGCATTAACAGGATTGTTTGAGAATAAGAATGACCACAGGAAGTTGGCACTCAAGGATAAACTTTGAAGTATCGAGATGCAAAAGAATGACACAATTATGCAGTATCTAAGCAAGTTTACATGGTGTCATGATGAACATGGTGGGGTTAGTGTTAATGTCCCTGAAGAAGACTTGGTAACTCTAGCCCTTCTTGGCCTTCCCAAGAGCTGGCATAGCTATCAAGATTTGGTGAATGGGAGGGAGAAACTACCAAGTTGGGAGTGCTTATGGTTTGACTTGGTACAAGAGGAAATATGGTGGAATACCATAAATGGGACTTCAACCAAGGGCGAGGATGAAGAAAAATTTGCATTGGTTGGAAGGGCAAAGAAGGTAAAAGGGAAGAAATCCCAATCCAAACCAGAATCTAGTTAAGGGGGCAAGAAAAAATATTTTTCAAAAATTAAATGCTTCCATTTTCATGAATTTGGGCACTCTGCCATGAAGTTTCCACACAAGAAGACAAGTAAGAAGATATCAAGATGAGAAACAGGTGAATATTTGGCTTCACAGTTCAAGCTTGACTTTATGCTCATTGCATGCATGATCAACACAATGATGGGGAGCATGTGGTACTTGGACTCAAGTGCCTCGTTCCATATGACGAGGAATAGAGAATTTTTCAGTGACCTGGAAGAAAAATACTTATAGATGCACATTGAGATGGGGGACTATGGAAGGTACATCTTGATTGGGATTGGTATAGTCACCTTTTAAAGGGAGTCAGGCTCCCCCCTTAGTTTCAAGGATGTCATGCTCATTCCGAGCCTAAAGAAAAATCTCGTCTCTGTTGCAGTTTTGGAAGACCTTGGTTATGATGTGATATTTAGAAAAGGAAAAGCATTTCTGAGACACATAGCCACAAGATAGGTGAAGCAGATTGGGGTTAGTTTGAACAACATGTACAAGTTAGATGTGGAGGATTGTGTTGCATTGAGCACAAAGGTGGAGAAGGTGCAGAGCCATGATGTCGGTGAACTCTGGAATAGAAGACTTGGCCATTTGAATCATGTTGCTTTGAAGATCATGCAGTAGATAACCACATGACTCCCCAAAGGAGCACTTGAGTAGTAGGATGTATGCAAATGATGTACCTTTGGGAAGTACACAAAATCCACCTTCCATGATCAGGACAGCAAATCACATGCAGTCCTTGAAAGTATCGACTCTAATGTTTGTGGACCTTTCTCGACAACCTTCACTTTCAAGCACAAATATCTTGTCATTTTCATTGAAAAATTCTCATGGAAGTATTGGATCTTCTTCATGCGGAAGAAGGATGAGATATTCTCAAGGTTTGTAGAATTCAAGGCACTAGTTGAGAAAGAAACGGGCAAGAAGGTGAAGGCTCTCAGGAGCGATAATGGAGGTGAGTACGTGTGGCATGAATTTAAAAAAAAATTGTGAAAAAGAAGGCATTCGACAAGATTTGAATGCACCCCACATCCCATAGCAAAATGGGGTGGCTAAGATGAAGAACCGTAGAATTGTGGGAGTAGTAAGGGCGATGTTGCATGACCAAGGCCTACCTCTGCATTTGTGGGTCGAGGCATGAAACATATCAGTCTATTTGTAGAATTGGAATCCTCATTGGATTCTGAACATGATTAAACCGAAGGAGGATTTCTCAAGGAGAAAGCCAGATGTGTCACACTTCAGGATTTTTGGAGCCTCTATTTATTGCCATGTCTCCAAAGAATCAAGGCAGAAGCTAGAGATGACACTAGAATTAGGGGTATTTATGGGTTACTAAGAAACTCCCATAAACTACAGTGTGTACATGCCATCCCTCAGAATGACATTTGTGTGAAGGGATGTAAAATATGATGAAGACAAAGACTTGCGAGATCTCTTGGGAGCGAGCTTCAAATCCCACTGGAATAGGAGCTCTTAGCTCCAAAGGAGGAACCTCAAGAAGTTGTGGAGCAACCATAAATTGAGAAGCAGAGAGTGGAGACAACCACTCAAGAAGAACCATCCAGAGAAGGTAGGAAAAGGACCAGGAAAGCTAAGATACTTGTTTAGGATGTGAGGGAGAATGTGGGTGCGAGGGAGAATGTGGGTGCTCCTTCAAATTAGCGCAGGCAGAGAAGGTCACCAGATCGATACACTAGCTACATGGCTCTAATGACTTAGCTTGTAGAGACTGAGACATCCTCTTTCGAGGAAGCAATAGAGCAACATGTATGGGTTGATGCAATGGTAGAGGAGTACGAATCCATTGTAAACAATATTGTTTGTGAAGTAGTCCCAAGACCAACAAATAAATTGGTTCTAGGTTCGAGATGGATCTTCAAGGTAAAGCATGCAGTAGATGGGAGCATAGAAAAGTACAAGGCCAGATATGTGGCCAATGGGTACTCTCAAGTTGAAGGGATTGACTATGAGGAAACCTTTGCTCCTGTAGCAAGGTACTCATCCATCAGATCAATTCTTGCTCTGGTTGAACAGATGGGGTGCAACATCCACCAAATGGATGTGAAACAACATTCCTAATTGGAGTTATTGAGTGTGAGGTGTATATCAAGCAACAAGAAGGCTTCCAGAATTTTGATCAGGAGTCTCATGTGTGCAGACTCAAGCGAGCAGTGTATGGGCTCAAGAAAGCACCCTGTCATTGGTACACCGAGATTAATAGCTATCTCACTGGTTTGGGATTCACCAAAAGTGAATCAGATGCAAACCTTTATCATATTTTGGTAGAAGGTAAATTGTTGATTATTGTCTTATATGTTGATTACTTGATTTTAACTGGTGATGAGTAGTTGATCAGATCTTGCAAGGAGGACCTTGCAAGAGAGTTTGAAAAGAAGGACATGGGTTTCATGCACTACTTCCTCATATTGGAAGCATGACAAGGTGATGGGGAACTGTTTCTCTCTCACGGTAAGTATGCCAACAAGATATGTCAGAGGTTTTGCAAGGATAGTTGCAAACCCATGGAGACACATCTAGTGCCCAACTAGAGGAAAGAGGATGCCACCTCAGGTGAGGAAACGGATGCTATTGTTTATCGGCAGTTGGGGGGTTCACTAATATGTCTTGTGAACACATGACTAGATATGTGTTATGCAGTCAAATAGCTAATCCAAGCCATGGTTAGGCCAACAAAAGTATTTTTGAGGGAAGCTAAGCATGTTCTATGGTACCTTAGAGGAACGAAACAATTTGGTCTTTGGTATAGACCAACAAAGGGAGTGAAGCTATGTGGATTCACATATCTAGATTGGGCAGGGAGTCCATCAGACCAAAAGAGTACATCATGTGGAATTTTCAATGATGGGTTTACAATTGTTTCTTAGTATAGTAGGAAGCAAAGATCTGTGGTACTCAGCTCCACAAAAGGAGAGTACATGGCTGCTAGTCAACTGGCATATGAGGTGATCTGGATGAGAAATATTCTTGTGGGACTATTTGGTCATATGATGGATCCAACTATGATCTACTATGATAATCAAAGTTGCAACAAGCTCTCTGAAAAACTTGTTTTTCATGATTGATTCAAGCATATAGATATCTAGTATCACCATTTATGGGAATGTGTGGGGAGGCGGATAATGTTATTGCAGTACATTCTGACATAGGAACAAAATGATGGCGTTTTGACAAAAGCCTTGTCAAGAGGGAAGTTTGAGTTCCATAGGTGCAAGATTGGGGTGGTTAATAATCCATTTATTTCTCAGAGGGAGTGTTTAAAATGCAGCGAGAAATTCTTAGTTTGAATTTTCCTTGGTTAAACTAGAGAAAATTTGAATTTCCATTTCAACGGAAATCTTGAAGGTAGTTAATTGAGGTGACATGGCACTTGTCACTCAGCTAACTCAATTAATTTGAGATGGGTAAGCTTGAGTTCAGTTCAATATGATTGCTTTCTAATTTGTAGCAATCCATTTCAGTTTAATTGAGATGTGGTCAGTTAAACTAGTTCTAACTGTCGGAGGAACTAGTGGAAGGTCAATTTGTGGAAGTGTAACTTCAACCACACTCAGTGATCAACCAGTTAAATAATCAATCAACCCAAAATAATTGATTCATGCATATAATTAGAGTTACCTAGTTGAGATGGATATTACAAAGTAGTGCGCTATCAGTTGTAGATTATTCCAATGTGTACAGGTGTTGCATGCAGTCAAAGGATGATCTAGAGGAATTTCGCAATCCAATTGAGGGAATTTCCTAAATAATAGGGGCTAATTTCCTCAAGGAAATAGGATCTTAGAGGGCTTGAAAACTGGCTAAGTGTTGGCCAGAGTCATTCAATCAGGCAGCAAGATAAACTATACACTTGCAGGTTGTGCTCGGGCTTTAGAAATCATATGTATTCATATTTATTCTTTGATTAATGCAATACAGATAGGAAGAGGTATAGAGTAGTAGCTTTCCGCTAGATAAATCTTTGTGAATGTGTGATGTTTCCTTGTGCATGTCAATGATTTGTGTTCTAGATCATGAATTGAATTTTGCGGAGCAGTAGAGTAGCTTTGGGTCTTGTGATTTAGTAAATTTCATGAGCAGTTTCGAATCTATAGTCTAATTTCTACTTGGTATCAGAACAAGATTCACAATAGAATAGGAAATTTGAAGTTGGGTCTTAGAGGTTCAAATTTGAAGATCAATGTAGCGATATTTCTTCACATTTGAGAATATGACCTTCAACAAACTAAGGCTAGAGTATGCCTTGGAAGGCACCTCAAATTTTGTTACATTGAAATACTGCATGGAGGCAGTATTGGATGACAATGGGTTGCTAGAATACATCAAGATAGATGTTGCAAAACCTCAATAATCTAATGCTAAAAACCTTGCTCAATGGAAGAAAGATGTAGCCAAGGTGAGGAGAATCATCTTGGAGGGAGTACCTGATCATATTGCCTCGAATCTCCACAGAAAAGAAACTTTGTTTTCAATGTGGAAAGCACTTACATAATTGTTCGAGAATAGTAATGACCACAAGAAGTTTATGTTCAAGGATAAACTTTGAAGTATCAAGGTGCAGAAGAATGACACAATTCTGAAGTATCTAAGAAAGTTTACACATTGTCATGATCAACTTGGTGGGGCCAATGTTAATTTCCTTGAAGAAGACTTGGTAGCTCTCGACCTTCCCAAGAGCTGGCATAACTATCAAGATTCAGACAATGGGAGTGCTTATGGTTTGACTTGGTACCAGAGGAAATAAGGTGGAATACCAGAGATGGAACTTCATCCAAGGGTGAGGATGAAGAAAAAATATCATTGGATGGAAAGCCAAAGAAGGGAAAAGGGAAGAAATCCAATCTAAACCAGAATCTAGTCAAGGGGGCAAGAAAAAATATTTGTCAAAAATTAAATGCTTCCATTATCATGAATTCTGGAACTATGCGACGAAGTGTCCACACAAGAAGACAAGTAAGAAGACCTCAAGATGAGAAATAGGTGAAGCTTTGTCTTTACAGTTCAAGCTTGACTTTACCCTCATTGCATGCATGGCCAACACAGTGATGAGGAGCGTGTGACACTTGGACTTAGGTGCGTCGTTCCATATGACATGGAATATAGAATTTCTCAATGACCTAGAGGAAAAATACTTGTAGATGCACATTGAGATGGGGGGCGATGGAAGGTAAAGCGTGACCAAGATTGGTATAGTCACCTCTTAGAGGGAGTCGGGCTCCCCCCTCAGGTTCAAGGATGTCATGTTCATTCTGGGTCTAAAGAAAAATCACATCTATGTTTCAGTTTTGGAAGACTGTGGTTATGATGTGATCTTCAGCAAAGGAAAGGAATTCCTGAGTCACATAGCCACAATACAGGTGAATCAAATCGGGTTTCATGTGAAGAACATGTACAAGTTAGATGTGGAGGATTATGCTACATTGAGCAAAAAGGCGGAGAAGGTGCAAAGTCGCGATGTCGGTGAACTTTGGCATAAAAGACATGGTCATTTGCATCATGACACTTTGAATATCATGCAGCAGATAACCACAGGACTCCCCAAAGGAGCACTTGAGCAGCAAGATGTATGCAAAGGATGTACCTTGGGGAAGTACACAAAAGCCACCTTCCATGATCAGGACAACAAAGCACATGTAGTGTTTGAAAGGATCCACTCTAATGTTCGTGGACCTTTCTCTAAAGCCTCCACTACCAAGCACAAATATTTTGTCATTTTTTATTGATGAATTCTCATAGAAGTGTTGGATCTTCTTCATGCGGAAGAAGGATGAGACATTCTCCAAGTTCAAAGAATTTAAGGCACTGGTTGAGAAAGAAATGGGCAATAAGGTGAAGGATCTTAGGAGTGATAATGGAGGTGAGTACGTGTCGATTTAAAAATTTATGTGCTAAAGAAGGCATTCGATGAGAGTTGACAATACCACACAACAAACAACAGAATGGGGTGGCTGACAGGAAGAATCATAGCATTGTGGGAGCAGCAAGGACAATGTTGCATGATCAAGGCCTACCTCTGCATTTGTGGGTCAAGGCATACAACACAACAATCTATTTGCAGAACCGAAGTCCTCATCAGATTATGGGCATGATTACATGGAGGAGGCTTTCTCAGCGAGAAAGTTAGATGTGTTAAACTTCAGGATTTTTGGAGCCTCTGTTTACGACCATGTCTCCAAAGAATCAAGGAAGAAGCTTGAGATGAAAACGTAATTGGGGTTATTTTTGGGTTACACTAAAACTTCCCACAACTACCATGTCTACATGTCATCCCTCATAATGAAAATTGTGTGAAGGGATGTAAAATTTGATGAAGATAAATCGATGCGGTGCTCTCTTGAGAGGGAGCTTCAGATCCCACCAGAAGAGGAGCTCTTAGCTCCAAAGAAGGAACCTCAAGAAGTTGTGGAGAAGCCACATATTAAGGAGAAGGAAGTGGAGATAGCCACACAATCAGAACCATCCAGAGAAGGTAGGGAAAGGACTAGGGAAGTTGAGAGACTTGTGTAGGACGTGATGGAGAATTTGGGTGCTCCTTCAAATCAGCGTAGGCAGACAAGGTCACCATATCGGTACATTGGCTACATGTCTCTAATGACTGAGCTTGTAGAGACTAAGTCACCCTCTTTTGAGGAAACAGTAGAGAAACCTATATGGGTTGATGCAATGGTGGAGGAGTATGAATCCATTGTAAACAATCGTGTTTTGGAAGTAGTCCCAAGACCAGCAGATAAATCAATTGTGGGTTCGAGGTGGATCATCAAGTTAAAACATGTAGCAGATGGGAGCACAGAAAAATACAAAGCCAAATTTTTGGCCAAGGGATACCCTTAAGTTGAAGGGAATGACTATGAGGAGACCTTTTCTCCTATAGCAAGGTACTCATCCATCAGATCATTTCTTTCTCTGGCTGCATAGAGGGGGTGGAAGATCCACCAGATGGATGTGAAAAAACATTCCTCAATGGATTTATTGAGGAGGAGGTGTATATCAAGCAACCAGAAGACTTCTATACTTTTGATATGGAGTTTCATGTGTGAAGACTGAAGTGAGTGTTGTATAGTATCAAGAAAGCACCCTGTGGTTGGTACACCAGGATCGATAGCTATCTCACCGGTTTTGGATTCACCAAAAGTGAAGAAGATGAAAAAATATATCGTATTTTTGTAGAAGGTAAATTATTGATTATTGTCTTATTTTTTGATGACTTGATTTTAACTAGTGATGAGCAGATGATCAGATCTTGCAAGGAGGCCCTTGCAAGAGAGTTTGAAAAGAAATACATGGGTCTCATGTACTACTTCGTCATATTCGAAGTATGGCAAGGTGATGGGGAACTGTTTGTCTCTCACGGAAAGTATGCCAACAAGATACTTTAGAGGTTCCACATCAACAATTGCAAACCCATGGAGACACCTCTAGTGACCAACTAGAGGAAAGAGGATGCCACTTCAGGTGAGGAGGTGGATGCTACTGCTTACCAACAATAGGTGGGTTTACTAATATATCTTATGAACACATGCCAAAATATGTGTTATGTAGTCAACCAGCTGAGCCAAGTTATGGTTAGGCCAACCAAATTATTTTGGAGGGCAGCTAATCATGTTCTACGGTACCTCAAAGGCATGACTCAGTTTGGACTTTGGTACAGACATACAGAGGGAGTGAAGTTTTGTGGCTTCACAGATGTAGATTGGGTGGGGATTCCATCAGATCAAAAGATTACATTAAGTGGAATTTTCAGTGTTGGGTCTACAGTTGTTTCTTGGTATAGAGGGAAACATATATCTATGGCACTCAGCTTAGCGGAAGTAAAGTACATGGATACTAGTCAAGCAACATGTGAGGCCATCTAGTTGAGAAAGATTCTTTTGGGACTGTTTGGTTAGATGATGGATACAACTGTGATCTATTGTGGTAATCAGAGTTGCATCAATCTCTTTGAAATAATTGTTTTTCGCAATCGATCTAAGCATATAAATATTTGGTATCACCATTTACAGGATTGTGTGCAAAGGCGATAATGTTGTTTGGTATATACGGACAGAGGAATAAGATGCTGACATTTTGACAAAGGCATTGTTAAGAGGAAATTTTGATTTCCATGGGTGCACGATAGGGGTGGTTGAGAACACCCCTTTCTTGTTGAGAGGGAGAGTTGAAAATGCAGCAAGAAATTCTCAGTTTGACTTTTCCTTGGTCAAACTAGAGAAAATTTGAATTTCCATTTCAGTGGAAATATTGGAGGTAGTTAATTGAGGTGACATGGCACTTGTCACTCAGTTAACTCAATTAATTTGAGTTGGGAAAGGTTTAATTCAATTCATTATGATTGATTGCTAATTTGTAGCAATCTATTTCAATTAAATTGAGTTATGGTCAGTTAAACTAGTTCTAACTATTGGAGGAACTAGTGGAAGTTCAACCACACTCAGTGATCAACCAGTTAACTAATCAATCAACCCAGAATAATTGATGCATGCATAAAATTCAAGTTACCCAGTTAATATGGAGAATCCAAGGTAGTGTAATATTAGTTGTAGATTATTCCAATGTGTACAGGTGGTGCACGTAGTTAAAGGATGAACCTAGAGGAATTGCGCAATCAAATTGAGGGAAATTCCTAAATAATAGGTGCTAATTTCTTCAACGAACGACGCAAGGAAATAAGAGCTTGGAGGGCTTAAAAATTGGCTAAGTGTTGGCTAGAGTCAGTTAGTTAGGCAGAGAGATAGACTATACAATTGCATGCTCTACTCAGGCTTGAGAACGCATATGTATTCATCTCTATTATTTGATTAATGGAATACAGATTGGAAGGGGTTTTGAGCCATTTCTTTCCCCTAGATAAATCTCTCTACACCTGTGATGTTTCTGTTTGCATGTCTATTATTTGTGTTCTAAATCGTGAATTGAATTCCACAGAGCAGTAGAGTAGGTTCGAGTCTTGTGATTTAGTAAATTTCATGAACAGTTTCGAATCTACAGTCTAATTTCTACAATCCCTAGTATGGGTCCCTTGCTTTTTGACCCAAATCTCCCCTTTTTTTAGGATCAACTCCATTGTCAAAGTCTATAAAAAAACCCTTTTCCATTAAATGTCTTTATCACCCTCACATTTTATGTGGATGTTGTCGAGCCTCTAAAATTGCTTCTTTTGACAATTTATCTCCTATATTTCACTCATTTTGACACTTATATTCATATCACCATACCTCTCTTTTTTATTTATAATCCATTAGAGCCATACAAACGAATTAATAAGGTAAAAGTCCATTGTTGCTCAAATCTATATGTTTTGCTTTATGAAATTGATTTTATTAAGCATAAGTTACCGAATCTTGCATATTTTGTAGCTAATTTGAAGGTTCTATAAGATTCCATAAGATACAAATCAGCCGATGCATATAGGAAGTTGCCAAATGGTGTCAAGATCGTGATCCACCTATCAGACACATATGGAATTGCATGGATCAACCACAACACTAAAGTCAAACTCTCAGTCAAAGTGCTACTTGACACATCTTTAGAAAGTAGAACACCAAGCGAGAGAGATTCTTATCAAGCGACCAAGATTTTATGATTTGAATAAGGCATGATATATGAAGACCAATGATGTGTTCCTTTCATGAATTGATTCTCTGATAGCGATTCGTGAAAAGAAATATGTTTGTTAGGAATAAACCACTGAGATGCCACTTTATGTATCTATTTCTTAACCAATAGACTCTCAGAATTGTTATTTGAAAACCTTATAAATTGCTTCATTTGTAAGCAAATAAGTAGTCTTGACAGTCAAGTTAAATTTCAGACTTACTATCATTTTTCAAAACTCTATGTACTCACTTCCAGTAATATAATCTTAGTTATGGTTGTGCTTTTATGAAGATTTTTGGTTGATAAAATTTCGTGATTTGAGTTTCACAAATTACTCATGCATCTCAGGGGGGACCCCTAAAGAAGTATGAGCTAGATTAGTTTGATTTTCATTTATAATTTTCTTGATTTCTAATGCTTTATTTTATTTAAAGCTTTAGATTTAAATTATCATTTTTATGCACTATTTTCATATCTTTTCTATGCACATTTCTTTCTTGTCATTTTGCAAATCAAACGCTTGAATAAAAACGAAAAACAACAAAAACATTTGCTTGATTTTAGACTTTTGTGATCCATATTGATTTTGATAATGTCTTTCAGATTAATCACATCATAAGTTGTTGGTCGATGTTTCGAATCATCTAATGTGGTTCATTGTTATGAAACCAGCCACAAAAATATAGAAAAGATAGATCAACGCCTTAGAAATAAGCCTCTTCGAGGGGGCAACCTCATTTACATTACACAAATGAACAATTCTTAGATGATTCAAATGACAAAACCTCCTTTCTATATATAGGAGTCTACGGGGTCACAATATAGCCAAGCTGACCTAACAATAATCATATAAAGGCACAAAAATAACAATAGAGGGATTCTATAGGGCACAATAATAACAATATGGGGACAATAGGGGCACAATAATAACAATAAGGGATACAATGACAATAGTAATGGGGGGATCACTAATATTATAAAGACCTAACATGCTCCTCTCCTTCAAAAAAGTGTTGTCCTCAACGCTTGAGTAGTTCTAGACGCTTTTGTATAAAATTCTCATCCTCCCATGTGGAATCTTCAACGGGAAAGTTCTTCCACTTGATGAGATACTAATTGATCTATTTCGTAGCTATCGAGTTCTTGTTTCTTTGACTGCTTCAGGTTCCAATATGATTTTTCCTTCCTGATCAAGTTCTGGCAATATTTTTTGAACGGGAAGCTTGTCACCTATAACCTTCTTTAAGCATGAAACATGGAAAACTGGGTGCACTCAAGAAGTTGCAAGAAGCTCCAATTTGTATGCCATAGTACCTATCTTTTGCAACACCTTGTACAGACCATAATACTTTGGTGATAATTTTTTATCCTTCTTAGCTTGCTTGAGGGACATTTTTTTATACGGATGTAGCCGTAGGAATACCCAATCACCTACATCAAAACTTCTTTCGCTCTGATGTTGATTTTCCTGTTGTTTCATTCTATTATGTGCCAAGGTGAGGTTATAATTTAAGAGTTGGAGAACTTGTTGTTGATGCTCGATGTGATCTTCCACTGCTTGAACCTTAGAATTTTCCCTTAAATATGATGTGATAAAGTGCCATAAATGGGGTCATTTTTGCTGCAGTATGGAAGGAAGTGTTATACCACCATTCACCCAGAGGCAACCATTTGACCCATTGTCTCTGTTTATCATATACAAAGCAACGAATATATCCTTCCAAACCTTTTGTTTACTATCTCAGTCTTCCCATCATATTGAGGATGATAAGATGAGCTATGTGCTAACTGAGTACCAAGACAGGAAAATAATTCTGTCCAAAAATTTCCAGTGAAAATGAGATCTCTGTCACTTACAATAATCTTTGGGTTTCCATGTAGCTTTTGAATTGTTTCCATGAATGCAATAGAAATTGTACTCGCTTTTAATAAATGAGATAATGCACAAAAGTGTGCATATTTGGTAAGTCTATCCACTACCACCATGATAACACTCTTTCCTTCGGACTTGGGTAAACCTGTGATAAAATCCATTGAAACATCCTCCTAACATTGGCTTGCAATGGATAAAGGTTGTAATAGTCCTGGAGTCTTAATTGTTTCAACTTTATTTTGTTGGCAAACCAAACATTCCACCACAAACTTTTAAATATCCGATTTAAGGCCATCCTAAAAAAAATCCTTCTTAACCCTGTGGTAGGTTTTTAGAAATCCTAAGTGCCCTCCTAAGGGAGAGGTGTGCAATTCCCTAAGAATCCTTTGTTTGAGTTGGGAATTCTTACATAGGTATACCCGATCCTTGTACCATAACGAATCATTTTCCAGATAAATGTATCAGATGTATTGATATCTTGTTGTATCTTTTGAATGAGTGCGCACACCTCCTCGTCATTCTTCCATTCATCCCTTGCTTCGTTTATCCAATCTGGTTGGATAATAGAAATGGCGCAAAGAAATGCTTCCACATCCTCATCCTTTCTTGAGAGTGCATCTTCCACAACATTTTGCTTCCCTTTTTTGTAGATGATTTCAAAGTCATAACCCAACATCTTTGTGACCCATTTTTGCTACTCTTCTGAAGATAATCTTTGTTCTAAAAAGTATTTAAGACTATCATGATCTGTTTTTACCTTGAAGTGTCTTCCCATTAGGTAGGGTCACCATTTCTTAAGTGCATGTAGTATTGCCAACATTTCCTTCTCATAAATAGCTTTGTGTAAATACTTTCCTTTGATTAGACGACTTTCAAAAGCAATGGATCTTTCTTCTTGCATTAAAACAGCACCGATTCCATTTCATGAGGCATCGCATTCCACAATAAAGGTTTTTGTGAAGTCTGGTGGAGCTAAGACTGGTGCTTGGCACATTACCTCTTTAAGATGTTCAAATGCCTTCGTTGCTTCTGGAGTCCATGAAAATATATCTTTCTTCAATAATGTTGTTAGAGGTGTTGCTATTCTCCCATAATTCTTAACAAACTTGCGATAATACCCTGCCAACCTGAGAAATACTCATAGATGCTTTATGGATGTGAGGATTTTCCATTCCTTAATGGTTTTAATTTTGCTAGGGTCTACCTTAACACCTTCATGAGATACAATATGACCCAGATATTCCACCTCTTTTACTCCAAAGAAACATTTGGAGATTTTTCAATATAATTGTTTCTCCTCCAATAGTTTGAGCACCATGTCAACATGTTGGACATGATCCTTCCAAGACTTGTTGTAGATTAGTATATCATCAAAAAATACTAACACAAATTTTCTAAGGAAGGGTTTGAAAATGGAATTCATTAAAACTTGAAATGTAGAAGGTGCATTAGTAAGGCCAAAAGGCATGACCAAAAATTCATAATGACCCTCATGAGTTCTAAATGTTGTTTTTGGAATGTCTTTAGTCTTCATTCTGATTTGATGATATCATAAATGAAGATCCAACCTGGTGAAGTAAATTGATCCATGCAATTCATCCAATAATTCATCAATGACAGGAATGAGAAATTTATCTTTAACAGTGAGCTTGTTGAGCTCCCTATAATCTGGACACATGCGCCATGATCCGCCCTTCTTGTGAACTAATACTACTGGAGCAGAGAAAGAACTTTGACTAGGTTGAATTATACCAGCCTCTAGCATTTCTGCAACCATACGTTCAATTTCACTCTTTTGGGCATAGGGATATCTGTACAGCCTTATGTTTGGAGGAACACTTCCTAGAATCAAATTAATAGCATGATCATGATCATGAATAGGTGGGAGACCTTTGGGAGTCTCAAATACCTTAGAATGATTGTCCAATACTTTTTGGAGATCTGGAGAAATAGATGATTTCGATGTGGGAACCTCTAGCGAACATAATTGTGCAATTACACCTCGTTGTTCCTTCTTTAGAAGCTTTGTCATATCGTTAGAGCTTATTATCTTTCCCGGTTTCCCTGCAATACCCCTTAATCCAACTTCCTTTCCTTCCGCAGAAAATTTCATGAAAAGTTCTTGAAAATTAAAGGCTACTGTACCCAAGGATTGTAGCCATTGGACTTCTAGTACAACATCATCACCACCCATTGGAATGGAAAGCATTGGGCTATTCGATACATATTCTCCCATGGATAACTTGATATTATGGCACTTTCCAGAGAAATTTATGGTTCCTCTACTTGCAACCATCACTTGACACTCTGGTGCTCAATATAGGAAGAAATTCAATTCCTTTTCTATCTTACAATGAATAAAATTATGGGTACTTCCCAAATCAATCAACACTATTACCCTTTTCTTCTTGATATGTCCTTCTATCTTGATAGTTTGAGGAGTGGTAATTCTAGCCAATGCATTACAAGATATGGTCAGATTCATTTCTTCTTTATCTAGGGTTTGTTCCTGGAGTATATCCTCTTCCTTTTACATTTCTTGTTCCTTTTCTTCCTCCTCTTCACAATCTATGTAGAATAATTTCTTCGCAGCACACTTATGACCTTTAGTGTATTTGCTATCACAACTGTAACAAAGCCCTTCTGCTCTATTTTCTTCCAATTGTTGTGGTGTCAACCTTGTAGGTTGTGGAAGGCTAGGGGCAGCAACACTTCCATCTTTATAGTTGTGAGTGGTAGGCTTCGTGGTTGCCATCATTTTTCTTTCCATTTTTCTTTCTAACCTGAATGCCTTCTCCAATGAATCAAGTTCCCAAAGGCAAACCTCATGTTGGATATTATCCTTTAAAGGCCCTATGAACACATCAATCCTATGCTCCTCTAGAATATCTTTTACCCTTATGTTTAGCTTTTGGAAGTCCTCAATGTGCTCCATCATTGAACCCTTTTGTTTGAGATTTATCAATTGGATAAAAAACGTGTTGCTTTTTGTATCCTCATAATGTGCTATCATTTCTTTCGTAAAAATTGCCCAAGTGACAATTTGTTTACGAGAGAAAAGTCATTGATACCATACAAATTGATTTGGTTCCAAATATAAAGTTGCAATACATTCCTTTTGTGTGTTTTGCACATTATGGAGATCGAAAAATTGCTCCATTTGTAGTATCCATGTTCCGGGATCCTTGCCATCAAACTTTCTCATATCGATTTTTGGAACATGGTGGGTCTTCAATCCAACATTAGGGTCTATGAAATCATGATTAAAATTTATTTTGTTCTCATCATGAGTTTCCTTTACTACCCTTTCACCATTAGTGACCATTTCTTATAGCAAATTTATCTTCAATTCTTCCATCTTATCATCCATGCCATTCATCTTAGCGTCCATTCCATCCATCTTAGCTTCCACACCGTCCATCTTAGTTTCCACGCCGTCCATCTTAGCTTCCAATTCATTCATCTTAGCTTCTACGCCTTTCTTTAAACCATCCATCTCAGCTTCTACGTCTTTCTTTAAACCATCCATCTTATTTTCTATTACCTTTTGTGAGAGTGAAATTTGTTGCACTTGGTTTCATAATTTTGATATATCATGTTGCATTTCTTCCTCTTCTTCATGAGTCATGCTAGATATTTCAGGTTGCTTACTAGGTGTTTCCATTTTCTTTCTTCGGGGCATCAATTACCGATAATAATGCTTCACTATGCCCTTTGAATTCCTTCAAACTAATTTTTCAAACCAAGCTTATGCAAAAATTTAAAAAATACACACCCTTTTTTCACTTGTAGGAGCTCGATATTGAATCTGATGCACCTCTGTAATTTTGGATCTCCCAGTTCTGAAATCATGACCTGTAGTAGCCCTCTACGTCCTCTTTCCCATGCCACCAATCTGATCAAAATTGAATTCTCCAAGGAAGAGTTATGCTAAATCTCCCACGGTGACCTAATTATGGACTAGTTCAGTAGAGCAAACTTGTACGACATGCCACGTGTCACTGTTTCAACGTTAGTACCTGAAACTAATACACAGGAAACTAGATTCTGTCCTCTTTCTAAAACTTCTTACGAGATTTCAATTTGATGCTCAAAACAAAATTTATGACAATTTTCCCCAGGTCATCTGTTTGGAATGTAATTTGGGAGTTTCCAAAAATGCCAACTTCCTCAGATTATATATCCGCAAATATAGAGAGAAAATCTATGAAATTTGGACACGAAGTTCAAAACTATTTCGGCCCAAATGGGTTTTTTTTTTACTTCTGAAACTTCACAGAAAAAAATTTATAGCGAAAATGGCACGATAACCTGTTTGGAGCAGCGAAACCCTAGAATCCAAAGCTTTGATACCAAATGTTATGAAACCAGCTCACAAAAAGATAGAAAAGATAGATCAACGCCTTAGAAATAACCCTGTTCGAGGGGGAAACCTCCTTTACATTACACAAATGAACAATTCTTAGATGATTCAAATGACAAAACCTCCTTTCTATATATAGGAGTCTACGGGGTCACAATATAACCAAGGCGACCTAACAATAATAATATAAACGCACAAAAATAACAATAGAGGGATTCTATGGGGCACAATAATAACAATATGGGAACAATAGGGGCACAATAATAAAAATAAGGGATACAACGACAATAGTAATGGGGGGATCACTAATATTATAGGGACCTAACATTCATCATCAGGAAAAAGTTCTAAAATGATGATGAACCACATTAGATGGTTCGAAACGTTGACCAACAACTTATGATGTGATTAATCTGAAAGAAATTATCAAAAACAAAAACATATATTTAGTTGTTTCTTGATTTAAATAGTCTCATATTTATAGACAATGAACAAACATGAATGGTCGTAATTTTGAATGCACACACTAGTAATCTCAATTTGCCTTGATAGATGCAATTACAATTCAAACCTTTGCTTACCGTCATAGAATAGACCGCCTCTACTTTCCATAGCACAAATTTCATTTGTTTTCTTAGAAATAGAATTTCATTTGCTTTCTTAGAAATAGAATTTCATTGCTTTCTTAGAAACATTTTTTTATTGCTTTCTAGAATAGAATTGTCAATTGAATTTTCATAGAATAAAGGTTATGCCTTTCATAGAATAACTTCATTTTCATGCTCATTGGAACAAAATTTAGAATAAGAATATAGATTTAGATTTAATAAGCTCTCATGTAAATAGAATCTAGCATAAGAAGTTGATTGCTTTCATAATATAGAAATTTAATTCCTTCATAACATAAAATTGGTTTCATAGAATAGATCGCATTTATTCTTCCTAGAATAGAAGTGTACTTTCAATTCAATAGATTAAAATCTCATTACTTTCTAGCTTAGAATTTATCGCTTTCATAGAATAATATTATGGCCTTATTAAGAAGTTTTGAGTCTTTCTTTCTTAGGAAGTGTGTGCTCATGTTAGATATATTCATGATTAGGATTTGATTTCAATCCTGTAATTTCATTCAATAGATTAGATATCATTTTAAATTGAAAGTCAATTTCCTAGCATATATTGTGCAAGTGTACTTCACAAGTATACAAACCAGGATTGATAATTTAATGTCAAGTAATTTAACCAAAAATTAAATTACCCAATATATTTCATCACCACAATAGATTTCACTGAATCGCAATCCTTAAACCTATCTAGATCCAACTTATGTTACCACCATTTAACCCTGACTCCCAACTTGAACCTTTTGGGATCGATACCAATTGTTAGAACATATGGCACTCCAAACTTAGCTTTTATTACTAACAACAAATACACACATGTTAAGCATATTACTACACTATTAGACATTGAGAAACAAATATATTATAAAATAATAAAAATGTAAACAAAATCATAGAATAAGCAAAAACAAGTAATGTAATCCACAAATCACATAGATGTCCCCAGATTATGACCAATATTATTCTATTTGAAGGTAATGCTCAAAGAATAATATAAATATTTATTACAAATATTTCAAATGTTATTTTAAATATTTTACATTTTGTTAACATGTGTTACTTTAAATATTTTACATTTTGTTAATATATTTAATGTAAGATTAGTTGTAAAAACCTTAACAATATATGTCAATGATATTGCCATTAACATATAAAATAGGGGGCTTTAATTAATTTAATTGTCTTGCACAACCTCCAAACACAGGAATATTAGGAAATAAGATCATTAGTTGATTGGGTCCACTCATCATGTAGACTAGACATATTTTACTATGCCAACTACATTTCATTAGTTCATGTTATAAGCGATCAATCATATGCTTATAGTCCACATAATATTTCTCAACTTGAACATGAATCGAAAAAAGTAAAAAAAACATATAAAAAACCTATCAAACTAGGTAAAATAAATATATCTCTTTATTCTCGGAACTTCATTCAAATATTTATGCATTTCCAAGGGCATTATCTACCGAGGCCATAATTTTGCCCTGAAAGCCATTTTTCACTGGAATCCATCTATATTTTGTTTCAAAAATAGATTCAACACCATATAAAACCCTTGGAGCACCCAAAATATTGAAGCTTGACAATTGTAACCCAGATTTCCCAAAATTTCTATCGGATTTGTCAGAATTTCCATTATTTTTCGGACAAAATTGTGGCCTCATTAGACTACTCTATTTCCAAGCAACATGGGCCATTTGGTGATATCAAAATATGTGCTCAAGAATTTCATAACTGTCGTAAAACACACAAATATGATAGGGCACTCCCACATGCTCAGGTTTTGATTAATGAATAAACCTCCTTTCGCCAAAGACTAGACCAACATTGCCTCATTAGTATGTCGTGGTGATTTCCACACCATTCACTAGACCAGCATTACCTCATTAGTAACTAGTAGTGATTTCCACACCATTCAAAGTTGAAAATGATGTGGTGGACTTTGAGTTTAACCATGGTCTCTTGTTGTGCTTCATGTATAGCATCAAAGCTATATTTATGCATTTGCAACCATATGTAGCCTTATATTTCACCAAAAAAAAAAAAAAATCTTCATGCCTAGGCCAAATTATCCGGATTTAAGCAGGAACGCAGCAAATTACATATATGACCATAAATACAAAGATGCAGCAGAAATAACACTTCATTTCATTAATATCAACTACTTAAATATGCTAACAAACAGAATGGAAATAAGACTAGCTCGAGCGATGGGAGCTTATCTCTGAGAAGAAATGTGGCGGATACATGCCTTTTAAATGAGTTACGATGAGGCTCAAGGGCCTTTTTATTATTGAACAATAAGTGAAAACCCTAAACAACCAAAACCCTAACCCGAGGAGATGTAACACCAAGAGTTTATGGACCCTATTGGGGTTAGTTAGGAAGCCAAATACCCAAGGTCGTAACTTGGTAATATTATCTTTGTTTGACGCATATGATACCTCATTGAAAAGATCTCTCTGAGGACTACAATGGCCGACATGATTTCCCTAGCAATGGACAAGAAATTTTTCCAAAAAAACGTCATTTGGGGCCTCAAAATGGCTCCGAAAGTTCAAGACCCGAAAAACTGCCAAAAATAGTAAACTGTGCTACAATTAAGGAAACTGAAAAACTAAAAGAAACAATGGGGAGGATCCAAGTGGAATAGGTGGGTGGCCACCAATATCCATTTGGATCAATCCTCCCCCCTTAGGAAGCAATGGTCCCCATTGCGTTGAGTTCCTCCATGAGAAGAGGAAACTTCTGTTGAACTTGGTCCCTGGTGAGCCATTTGCCTTGGTGAAGGATTTGTCCTACTTTGACAACTCAATCTAGTTGTATCCTTTGTTGTCGATTGTTCTTATTCTGTGTGTCCATGGTCTGATCAGTTGTGGCCTATTCCATGCAGTTCAGGTTGAGCTCTGTTAGTGTGACTTGTTCTATAATGTCAAATGTGTCCAATAATGGTGGACAGTGTTGTACATTAAGAAACCAATTTCTTGGCTGTAGAGAAATTGTGCTTAAGACATCAATAAATATTATTTACTATCACTTATTGTTTGTTGTGTTCTCAAATGAAGGACCTAGAAACTTGGTCTTTAACCCTCAATACATGTATGACTGGAACATTTCAGAATGCCATTTGTTGCTAGATATAAATGATGAGTGAATAAATGATCCAAAATTCGATCCTGGATAAACCTCTACGTCTAAACGACTTCATATAAGAGGTGAAAGGTGCCAAATGGCACACATCCTTTGTAAATTAGAGGAAAATCAAAGTCGCAGGCTGCTCTCAGAAATAGTATCATTGCAAAGACCCATTCATTCTGAATCCAACGCAACTTGAATGAGAGAAAACGGACTTCAGATGAAGAAGTTATCATAAAAAGAAGTTCTCCTTTTGTTCTTTGGGAAAGAGGCAAAAACATGAGAAAACAGCAAAAAACAAACCTATCAGAGGTCAAAGGGACAATAAACAAGAGCTGTCGGATCTGGCCGATCAACGGTCCAAATCCGATCGGCAATCGCAATCGAAGGTGGCTGTCGGAGGGTATCGGAGGTTGACGCGTGATATGACAGGGCCGATGCGATACCGCGATCGCCGACATTGGCGGATCGCAATCAGCAATACCAAAAGGCAAAGGTGGGACCTTAGGCGATGTGATGGTGCGATCACCGAAATCGGTGGATCGCAATCGGAGCATTACGGAGGAGCGGCCATATGTTATATATATATATATATATATATATATATATATATATATATATATATATATATATATATATATATATATATGCGCGATGCGATAAACCGGACCCGAAAGGGTTTGTGAATGGAAAAATATATTGTTTCAAGTCCGGAGGGACCCATTTTTACATTATTTCCATGTTTTAACATATTTTAAAAATATGAAGGGAAACCAGGGAACAAGCCAATTGCGACTTGCGACAGTGACTAAGGGCAGACCCGATAGCATTATGAAGCGGGGTTATGAACATTTGAGGTCCGACTAAATGGCCAAAGATGTGATTTTCACGCGTTTCTCTGTGTATTGCATTATGTGTCCATTTCGGCACAGGAAGGCAAAACGACCAGTTTTCCCATGCGCCGGCCCCTTTCCATTGGAAACCGCCATCACACCTATGTGTTATGAAGCTCAGAGAGCCACAGAGATGAAAGAGAATTATTATGCGTAGAGAAAACGGCTGTGGTATCCGCAAAGCCGGAAGACAAAGACTCTGAAAGGGAATACAAACAGATAATGCCAATTTGGCTTAAAATCCATGAATGTCAAAGACAGGGGGCTTCTGAGTTATTGATGGTGGTTGAGTTGTTGTTTGTTGTTGAAGGGGAAGCCAAAGCAGGAAGCTAAGGCAAAAGAGGCAGTGTAGAAGCCAAAGAGGCAGCGGAGAAGCAAAAGAACAACCGAGGGAGTCACTTGGAAGCCAAGTGAAAAGCCAAGAGGGCTATAACCTGATAGAAGGTAGAAAGAAGCTAGAGCCGAGAGACAAGAGCCGAGAGCCAAAGCTAAAGAGACAAAGCCAAAGCCAAGTGCCAGAACCAAGAGCCACAGAGCCAAAGTCCAAGCCAAGAGCCAGAACCAAGAGCCAAGAGCCAAAGCTTCAAGAGTCAGGGATTAAATGGTGTCTGAACCCACTGTTTTTGTGTAAAACAGCAGGAGTTAAGCCAAGAGCTTGTAAAAAAGACTTAGACCATAATCCCAGAGAGCCTAGTTGAGTTGACTAGAGCTCACGGAGATGTAGCCCAAGAGTTGTGGGTGAACTCCTAATTAAATTGTTGTTTCTATGTGATTGTTTATTGTTTCCTTATTCACTGTTATATGCACTTATATATATGTTTAAGCACATTTACATATCAGCTAAAACAATAGATTTTTAAAGCATATAATCAGTTTAAAACAAGCATAAGCATACACCTATTTCAAGCACATAGTTAATTCCGCAATGGTTAATCATTAAGACTTGGGAATATATTCGAGCTTTGGGAGTGAGAGGGGTTCTTGTAGATTAGACAAGAAACCTAAAAGCCCCATTTTCAGATCAAGAAAGCTTGAAGGAGAAGTTAAAGATAATATGTTGGTTTTTCACAGAATCTACTATCTGTAACTTAGAAGAATAGGAGCGCTCTTTAAAGAATTTTAACTTTATCTACATAAGCAAATAAAGACCTGCAGCTTCATTACTATACTTGAAGAAGAAAACATAACATGACACATGACAGAGAAGGTTACATAATTATACCCAACGACTCATGGTAACTTTTGATTCTTTCATTAATCAATGATGATATCAGGAATACAGTGGCCTCGTCTCTGGGTTCTCCAAAATTCGAACCCTTTCTTTGTAAATTTTCCTCTTTTTATACATTGTGGAACAGTTGTTGATTTCTGAAACTACCCAAATTATTTAACTGCTTCTCTAACTATATGAAGTAAAAACTATTACAGAATTTTACAGAGGGTAAAAGACACCTCAAAGAACATGAAATAATAGGAACATAACTGAATTCAGAAGAGGACAATAACTGTTGGCTTGCTCTATTAATCTGTTGCCGAGTTCCTCTGTATATGCCCTAATGATGTTTAATTCGCTTTAGCCGTAATGAGATGTGTTTAGCTTGTGTAATCATGGGCTTGCATACGTATCGGGCATTTGATTGGCCAAAACACAAAGAAAACATGCCCAACCGCCTTCCTCTTCAGATTCATCTTTAACGTTGATTTTTCCTTTTACACAGCAAAATTAAAACAAAGCACACAAAAGCGGAACTGAAAAAGAACTAGTCCAGTTTAATAACTCCATCGGATCCACAATCCCATCGCATATCGCAATCAGCTCTTTTAATTGTTATATCAACATAATGTTGGACTTACGCATAAATCCTTCATATTTACGTTATTTCTATTATATCTCTTTTTATAATAGAAATACACCATGAACATGCCTTTTCTACTTTTAATGCGGGCTCTGCACAACGATCGAGGCATACCTTTATCGCAATCACGATCAGTGCTTTCCATTGTTATATCGACCCAACCCTTAACATTTTGCGATATGACGAATGCGCCGTAATTATAAAACATAACATGTAAACTATCGAGTCTGGATCGCATATCACAATCAACAAAACCATATATATATATATATGTTATGCGATATGACGGACCCGCCACAATTATAAAACACGATATATATGCTTTCGGGTCCGGCTTTAACTCTTTAACACTTGTTTCTTTTGCAAATCCTATATATTACTTTGTTTCTTTCTTGTTTGAATATGCACATATATATATATATATATATATATATATATATATATATATATATATATATATATATATATATATATATATATATCGGGTCTAGCTCCATATAACCATTTATATAGCAATTTGTATAGCAAGCTTGGCTACTCCGGAGCCAATTCTTTTACAAATCTTTTAGTGATTCCGCTATGCCATTATCACTTCTTCATCTTGCTTTTATCTCTTCTTTTTGAATTATTTTCAAGTGATTCTTGAATGAAAAATTAAAATTATAAACAATAAAAATGCATGTTACAACATCTGGCTCCACCAAGGGATAGTGCTTTTGCCATAGAAGCACTAAGAACCGTAGATTAGTGCCTTATTCATTGGGCATGGAGTCATATATAGCTTTGCCAAGCTTAACTACGTGAAAATTTGTATAGCGAACCCACACCAATATCTACAGTGATAAGATACTTGCACTTTGATAGCAAAATATTGAGAACACCTGAGCTTATTTATGTACAAGTTCCTACATATGTGCATGATTGATCTCCATCAAGTGAAGTCAATCTTCCAATGGTACCAAGTTAGCAACTGGGTGCTTAATCTAGAACCATTCTGCCAGTGAATCTTGAAAATGCAATTCATCCTAAACAAAAAATAAATTATGCATAAAAGCAGCTCACAACAAAAATTAAGAGTATAACCACAAAATGATAAGTGTATACTGCTGATAAATTCTTCCATGTAATATGCCACAAGATCTTCAAAAGTATGAGAAAAAATATGTTCTTGATCAGCTCCAAAAAATAAATTCTCTATGTATGAAGGTTCCTGCTCAATTTAACTTTCTGTTGGGATAATATGTTCAACAGAACAATCAACAACATCTTTAAGAAAATGATCTATGTCATTTTCATGTCTCCACTTTTCATCTCTAAGCTTTGATTGAAAATAATTTGTAATTTTAACCTCAGGAAGAAAAAAAAAAATTCACATTACTATATGACATATGGTCAACTTCAAATAGATTATTTACCTCTGATCCATGGGCATCATGATGTTCTTCAATGCACTGATATACAATCTCTTTATCAGCTTTCTTTTTACATAGAATAGCCTCTTTTGTTATGATAGAAGGCTCAATACATTGTTGTCCAACATATCTCACTTGCTGGTTTCTTTCTCTATATTCAACACCCAATTGATGAACTTGAAGAGTTTTGTCCTATTCCCCATTTAAACCATTTTCATTATAGATAGAAGAATCATCAAATTTAACACAATAGGAACTCTAGGGATTTATTTGCAACTTAATTATTTCTTCCTCTTCTCGACCGTTGAGCAGAAATTCTTGATGCATGTTTGAACTTTCCTCCATCTGAATACTCTCTTGATTTGCTTGGGACATAGTCAACCAATTCACTGCTTGGGAGATTATTGAAGAGAAATGCTTTATAAAATTCTCCGCATCATTTTGAGAAAATGATAGTTCCTTGCTTTCAGAGACTTGCTTATAGTTAATCTGGCTATAACTTCTCTGAATGCTTGATATATTATCAACAAGATCAATAATTTCTTCAACAAGATTATCTTGAGCCTTTAAAGTTTCTTTAGCATCATAATATTCACAACAACCTTCAAAAAGAAACTTGTGCGGATAATAAATTATACAAGAAGAATTGAATATTGAATGGAAATCTTTCAAAGATGAAATGCTTGCAAAAGGCAGAGACCTGAACCAAACCCTAGCTTCTAGGTCCAAAGAAAACAAAAACAACTTCATCTTCACATCTTCATGAATGATGCCCTGCTGCTCCATGCATTCATGAAACTCTTGGAGATGTTGAGTCAGATCTTCATATTCCTTTCTACTGAATTTTGGATGATACTCATTCCACGCGGAAAATGTAGGCATATCATGAGGGTAGCCAGTGATCCCAGTAAAGTCAAATGGATCAAATTTATGGACTAAGAATGCAAGGAGAGCCATTAAAACCCAGAAAAGAAAACTTCAAAGTACAATAAAGTCGCCAATCAATGTTGTAAGTGAAAATCACAAGTGTGAATATACAACCAACTGCTAAAACTTGTCATTCTCAAGAATCAGCTTCAATCCTAATAAACCCAAGGAAAAATGCTCTTATTCCATTGCTTTGCAGGTTGTGGTATCTGTTATTATGGAGTCACCTTTTATTGCTTTTATTCGAAACATCCAAGTATTTCCTCCTCATTGAACAACCAGAGGAAAATATTGAAAAACCCAAGGAAAAGTGTTCTTGTCTTCTCTCCCCGGCAACGACGCTAATTAATGTTGTACCTTAAGAAACCAATTTCTTGGTTGTAGAGAAATTGTGCTTAAGACATTAATAAATATTATTTACTGTCACTTATTGTTTGTTGTGTTCTCAAATGAAGGACCTGGAAACTTGGTCTTTAACTCTCAATACATGTATGACCGGAACATTTCATAATGCCATTTGTTGCTAGATATAAATGATGAGTGAAGAAAGCTTGAAGGAGAAGTTAAAGATAATATGTTGGTTTTTCACAGTAACTATTATCTATAACTTAGAAGAATTATGAAAATGAGAACTGAATCATAGAAAATATGCTTCTTAACACAGAAACTACTATCTGTGACTCTTGGAGAAGTTAAAGATAATATGCTTGTCTTTCACAGAAACTATTATCTATAACTTAGAAAGGAAGGTGGAAACTTCAAGTATAGGAGCGCTCTTTTAAGGAATTTTAACTTTATCTACATAAGCAAATAAAGACCTGTAGCTTCATTACTATACTTGAAAGAAGAAAACATATCATGACACATGATAGAGAAGGTTACAAAATTATACCCAACAACTCATGGAAACTTCTGATTCTTTCATTAATCAACGATGGTATCAGGAATACAGTGGCCTAGTCTCCGGGTTCTCCAAAATTCGAACCCTTTCTTTGTAAATTTTCCTCTTTTTATACATTGTGGAACAGTTGTTGATTTCTGAAACTGCCCAAATTATTTAATTGCTTCTCTAACTATATGAAGTAAAAACTATTACATAATTTTACAGAGGGTAAAAGACACCTCAAAGAACGTGAAATAAAAGGAACATAACTGAATTCAGAAGAGGATGATAACTGCTGGCTTGCTCTGTTAATCCGTTGCTGAGTTCCTCTGTATATTCCATAATGATGTTTAATTTGCTTTAGCCGTAATGAAATGTGTTTAGCTTGTGTAATCTTGGGCTTACATGTTGAAAAATGTGCAACAAGAAATGCTAAATTTAGAATGTGCTAAAAATAGCATGTCTAAAAATAGCAGTTTGGCCAGTGAGGTCACTGGCCACCTTGGGTGAGAGGTGAAACTTCTAAAAATAGAATCTTCTAAAAATAGAATTCCTGGGTCCCTTCCTATTTTTAGCAGTCCCTGGTCTAACTATAGGAAGTAAAAATGAATTTGGTTTTACCAACAGTTTAAAATATTAATTAATTATTCTCCATGAGTTAATTAGTTAAGGAAAAGCAAACTTGAAGTCTTTGTGAGAACATGCAATTATTTCTCCATACATTGGGGAATGTGTCCTTGATTTTCTCCAATGATTGAGGAATTAAGGATTAGTTCTATATTGAGAGGATCAGTTGACTTGGTTTAACTTATTCAAGTTCAATTAGATTAATTTAACAAGTTGTTAAATTAATGAGATATAGTTTGTTGATGCTTACATGCATGTGACAATTATTATTTTCAGATAACTGTGGATTCACTCATGGATATTTGTTGCATGTCAGTTCTGTCAGAGACCCAGTTGAGATCAGATGTGGGACAATGTACTATCAGATGCTTGGATATTTCTAGTAAGTATTCCTTGCATGGAGAAGGATCTATTATAGGATATTGGAGGACTTGTGGCCTATATATTGAGGCCTAGGTAGTCCATGATTTTTATCTTTTTATTGAAGATCATCAGAGTACAGAGAGAGCAGGATAGCTATTGAGTTTATTCTTTTTGTACTGTGAAGAGGATTTCCACTTGATTGATAATAAAGTGTTGGGGTTTTATGCTGGTGCTTTCCCCAGTGATATATTTTGTGTTATGTGTGATTGATTTCTCTTGATTAGTTATGCATGTTTCTACTTGATGTTGCTCATGAATTTGATTATGCTTCCACTTAATGTTTTGTAGAAGTAGAACAAGTATTATTCTTTAGGACATTGCATATATCAGTTTGATCTACAGGTGGTGAAATTTCTACATGGTATCAAAGCTAGATGATTTGTAGAAAAATTCTACATGGTATCAGAGCTAGCTAATGTGTAGAAAAATTCTACAAAATTCTACATGGTATCAGAGCACAAGTGATCAAGGAGAGAACAGTATACTCAGAGGAGATTTCAAAGTTTTGAGTTTTGGGCCGAGAGTTTGCCGAGCAGATCTGAAAATTTCTCTACAAAATTTTCAGAAATAAATAGCAGATTTGGATTCCTTACGGAAAAATACCCAAAATCAAAACAAAAAAAATCAGTTGAATCAGAGTTTAGATGAGGGAGATATCGCTGATTTAAAATCAGCTCTTTTTCCAAAAAAATTCGTGACGGCGGGAAAGTGGAAATAGATTGGTGTGCTAGCGAAGAACCTGTATGCGCTTGAGGTACAAGATGCATGTAAAGCCTTGAGGAGCAAGGCAAAGGTTAGAGACTTGGTGGTTGAGAGGGAGAGTATATTACCGCTCAGCATGCAGCGCCAGAAGAAGTCTCAGACAATTATGGAGGAGCCACAATTGGTGCAGCAACTTCAGGAGGTTGTGGAGAAGACACAACAGGGGAAGCTAAGAGGAGATCGAGTAGAGATATCTACTCATGAAGAGACCTCCAGTAGGGGGAAACTTCGAGCCAGGTGGGCAAAGGGATCGCATGCAGTCATACCTCCAGGTAGGAGGTGGGGCGATGTAGAGTGATTGTCCCAAGGAGGAGGGCAGGACCCTTGAGGTACCCAACCTATTGGATGAGACCTTGCTACGGGAGACCCGATGTGGAGTAGCAGGAACTGACTGATTGGGTAGAGACAAATGCGGATGGAGCGGAAGAGAGAGCGACAGTGTAGGGAATCCCAGGACAGTGCATAACTAGCAGGCTACAACAATGCGAGAGGCACAAGTGTTTTGCACAGTGCTAGGTGGCATAGAGAGGTGTGCAATGGTGCGAGATGCATGGAGATGTTGCAGTAGCGCAAATGTCAGAGAGGGAGCACTTGTCAGCATCAAGTAGAACTTTAGCATCAGAGTATGTTCCTAGCCCAACAGAGTGGTCAATTGGGAGTGTTTTGTTCCAAGTGTTGTTGGAGCAAGTGGACCGGGTAGATGTGTTGCATGCAGAACATTCCAGAGTTACAGGATCAGGTTCGAGAGAAAGCCTTTCTTGTTGAGAGGGAGTGTTGAAAAATGTGCAACAAGAAATGCTAAATTTAGAATGTGCTAAAAATAGACCTACTAAAAATAGCAGTTTGGCTAGTGAGGTCATTAGCCACCTTGGGTGAGAGGTGAAACTGCTAAAAGTAGAATCTTCTAAAAATAGCATTTCTAGGTCCCTTCCTATTTTTAGTAGTCCCTGGTCTAACATAGGAAGTGAAAACTAATTTGGTCTTACCAGCAAATTAAAATATTAATTAATTAATTCTCCATGAGTTAATTAGTTAAGGAAAAGCAAACTTGAAGTCTTTGTGAGAACATGCAATTATTTCTCCATGCATTGGGGAATGTGTCCTTGATTTGCTCCACTGGTTGAGGAATTAAGGATGAGTTCTATATTAAGAGGATCAGTTGACTTGGTTTAACTTAGTCAAGTTCAGTTAGATTAATTTAACAAGTTGTTAAATTAATGAGATATAGTTTGTTGATGCTTGCATGCATGTGACAACTATTATTTTCAGATAACTGTGGATTCACTCATGGATATTTGTTGCATGTCAGTTCTATCAGAGACCCAGTTGAGATAAAATGTGGGACGATGTACTATCAGATACTTTGATATTTCTAAAAAGTTTTCCTTGCATGGAGAAGGATCTATTATAGGAGATTGGAGGACTTGTGGCCTATATATTGAGGCCTAGGTAGTCCATGATTTTTATCTTTTGATTGAAGATCATCAGAGTACAGAGAGAGCAGGATAGCTATTGAGCTAATTCTTTTTGTATTGTGAAGAGGATTTCCACTTGATTGATAATAGAGTGTTGGGGTTTTATGCCGGTGCTTTCCCTAGTGATATATTTTGTGTTATGTCTGATTGATTTCTCTTGATCAATTATGCATGTTTCTACTTGATGTTGCTCATGAATTCGATTATGCTTCCACTTAATGTTTTGTAGAAGTAGAACAACTATTATGCTTTAGGACATTGCATATATCAGTTTTTTCTATAGGTGAAATTTCTACATTACATATGTATCGAGCATTTGATTGGCCAAAACACAAAGAAAACATGCCCTACCGCCTTCCTCTTCAAATTCAGCTTTAACGTTAGTTTCTCCTTTTACACAACAAAATTAAAACAAAGCATGCAAAAGTGGAACTGAAAAAGGATTAATCCAGTTTAATAACTCCATTGGATCTGGAATCCCATCGTATATCACAATCGGCGCTTTTCATTGTTATATCAACATAATGTTGGACTTACGCATAAATCCTTCATATTTGTGCTATTTCTATTATATCTCTTTTATAATAGAAATACACCATGAACATGCATTTTCCACTTTTAACGCGGCTCTGCACAACTATCGAGGCATACCTTTATCGCAATCGCAATCAGCGAAAATATATATATATATATATATATATATATATATATATATATATATAGATATAGATATATATATGTTATGTGATATGACGGACCCGCCGCAATTATAAAACACGATATATATGCTTTCGGGTTCGGCCATCGCAATTGCAATCGGCGAAACCAACCTCTATAGCCCTACAGTGTGGCGGACCCGTCGGGACTTTTAAACACAGTGTATATGTTTCGGGTCCAGCCTGTGATCGCAAATTGCAATCGGCGCTATCTGCAAACCAATCATACATATCATTGCGGACCCGCCGAACTTTATAAAACGCAACTTATAGTATTTCGGGTCCGGCTTTAACTCTTTAACACTTGTTTCTTTTGCAAATACAATATATTACTTTGTTTCTTTCTTGTTTCAATATGCGCATATATATATGTGTGTGTGTGTGTCAGGTCTAGCTCCATATAACCATTTATATAGTGATTTGTATAGCAACCTTGGCTACTCCAGGGTCGATTCTTTTACAAATCTTTTAGCGATTCCGCTATGCCATTATCACTTCTTCATCTTGCTTTTATCTCTTCTTTTTGAAGTATTTTCAAGTGATTCTTGAATGAAAAATGAATATTATAAACAATAAAAATGCATGTTACAACAAACAATATGGCCGAAGGCAATCTACATTGAACACTAGGTGCAAGGCAAGGAATGGGGGAGTGTTGTGCTCCGAAGCATTATTTCCCACAACCTTGGTAATGGTGTAAGGACCATATCGGAGTGGTCTGAGCTTCTGATGGGCTCTTGTAAGGCGTTCCTTTTGTAAATTCAACTGGACTTTTTTGCCCACCTGAAACTTATGTGGCACCCGATGTTGATGATGTCGCTTATACTTGGAATTTTCCACAATGGAGTGATGATATATTGGCCCATTGGGTAGAGGTGCTCCGGGAGTTAGATCGAATGAATGCTTGACCTGATAATGCAACAATACCCCTATGGGTGAGGAGAAGATGTTCCTGTATTCTTTCATGACCGTATCCACCTGCTTCTGTTGCATGGAGGAACCCTTCCCGGGAGCCATGGATGTGCCTATGATCTTCCCCTTACTTTGAGAGTGAACCAGAAAGAAAAAAAAATTCCTAGTCCGAGAGATGATCTCACTGCATTTCTTAGCACAAGTCAAAGAGGTGGCAATAGGTGGGGCTACCTTTGGTATCCTATATAACGTATTACGCAAAGAAATAATCACAGAGCGAGATCTAGACACATACACAGCATGTTGCTTCCATGGGTATGGTTGTCCTAGTAATACAACACAAACATCGAGATAAGAAACATCACACAATACCTCATCTATAAAGGGCTTGATGACATAGGGAAGGCGGCACTACTGGCTAACTCAGAGATCTCGTCCTTGGTGAAGCCACCTGATGTTGTACAGTTGTGGGTGTGGTATGGTTAGTAGGCCCAACCACTTCACAACCTCTGGTGAAATGAGGTTATTTTGGCTGTCACTGTCGACAATGAATTGTAGCGATGAACCCTTCACCCACATTTGTGAGTGGAAAAGACGCTCCCCTTCCTCTGGATCTTCGGTCTCATTCTTCTGAATCTCGGTGGTGGCAACAGTGGCACTGGGCTCCGCATCAATAATCTACTTCCCTTTGTCATTCCCCTTATCAGGTTCTGACTATGCGTCAGAACATGCATTCGATTCTGAAGGCTTCAACTTGGCCAGCAGTGACTACTTGGTCTGATACTCACTTGTGTTGTGAATGGGGCTCATATGGAACTCGCACCTTTTTTCAATGTCCTTCTTTGACTTCGTGGTGGTGTTCTTTTCTTGTAGTTTCGATGGGTTGTCTTGGGTCACCCTGCCTTGGCTTTGTCCTTTGTTCTTCTGATTCGCAGATCCAAAGTCTCACTTCTTTTGTTTAAACTTATGCTCAATCTTAACAGCGTATAGATACCTCGTGTTAAGCGAGGAGATGTCCTGGAAATCCATCTCATCCTGGATGTACCTGTGTAGGTAGACACGGTATTTGAGTACCAAATGCCACTCAGAATCCTTGATACCCAACTTTGTGCGAAGGGTATGAAAAATATTGGTAAACTCTGGCACGTCTTGGTCCCTTCCCTTCCGCAACGTGGTCCACTGTATGTATTTATCCTCATAGCTTTTGACAGGGTAGTATTGCTCCTTGATGGCATCTGAAAATGAATTCCAAGAGGGTGTGGCTAAAAACAGTGAAGTCATATTGTCATCTTTTTTCTCGTAGTAGGTTTCCCACCAATCCTTGACGTGGGGGGCGGATTTGAGAAGTGGAAAAGTGATCTTTTCCCAGCTGGAAAAATCATGAACAAAAAAAATATCCTTCTAGTAGATTTAACCATTTATCTACGACATATGCATCTATCTGACCCTCAAAAATGGGAATGTCAAAGTTAACTTGTACCTTAAAAGGTGTGTCGCTTCCAAAGTAGCTGCTGGAAGTAGATGTGTCGCCCCTAGGTAGCTGCAAAAGGATCTGGGCAAAGTTGTCCATCATCGCATTCCTTTGTCGCTCGAGGGCTTCTTTGAGCAATATTTTGATAGGATCTCCTGCACCCTCATCTTTCTTTTCATCGTCCATGGGAGGCTGTCGGGATTTGTGAGGTTGGTCTTGCAAAGGTTCAACCAGTTCAAGCCCTAACTCCTTATATCCCGACCTCGTTGGGGACATGCAAAGAAAAACAGAGAAAGAGTAGACTGCTATGATACCACTAATCCGGATTTAAACGAGAATGCAACAAATTACAGATATAACCAGAGATGCAGCAGAAATAACACTTCATTTCATTAATATCAAATACTGAAATATGCTTACAAACAGAATGGAAATAAGACTAGCTAGGGCGATGGTAGCTTATCTCTGAGAAGAGATGTGGCGGCTACATGCCTCTAAACTGAAATACAATGAGGCTCAAGGGCCTTTTTATTATTGAACAATAAAAGAAAACCTTGACCCGAGGAGATGTAACACCAAGAGTTTATGGGCCCCATTGGGGTTAGTTGGGCAGCCAACTTCCCAGGGTCATAACTTGGTCATATTATCCTTGTTTGACACATATGATACCTCCTTGGAAAGATATCTCTGAGGACTACAGCGGTCGATGTGATTGCAATAGAAATCACTGAGCAATTTTCCCAAATAAACGTTGTTTAGGGCCTCAAAACAGCTCTGGAAGTTCAGGACCCGAAAAAACTGCCAAAAATAGTAAACTGTGCTACAATTAAGGAAACTGAAAAACTGAAAGAAACAATAGTGAGGGTCCAAGTGGAATAGGCTGGTGGCCACCAATATCCACCTAGATCACCAAATCCACCCACTAATTTCTCATATGGTGACTCCAAACTTGAATAAAAATCAATCAAAAAATAAAGTCTAAATCTTATCAAAATAAATATGCCATAATTATTCAAATAAAAACATTACTTTAATTAATCCCATGAGAATCCACATTTGGTTTCTAAGATCAAGTTATGCTTAACGAATCTAATTCCATTGTAGAAGAATAGTGCCATGAAAATAGTAAAAGCAATAATAGGCAACTATAAGTTTTAAACCTTGTAATAGTAAGCATATACATAGATTCTTTATAAAATAGAAAAGTAAAGGATGAAATTTCATAGATAATACACAGAGTTTTATCTTGGAAACCCTTAAACAAGAAAACTAGTAAATGTTTATAGCCACACCTCTAAGTTGTTGTATCCAAAACCCCTAATCCATTGAACTAGATTAGATTACCATCTTAATTCCTTAACAAGAATTAGAAAACCATGGGATAAAACACCATGTGCCACAAAATTGCCAAAATATAAAAGTATGTGCCAAAAACTACCAAAAATAGATGCGAAAAAAACCATAGCAATTTTTTTTGGGGAAGCTTCACCCCTTTGCAATCCCCCTAAATAGGGACTAATTATGAAGATAATATAACACATACCCAAAATTCTCCCACTTGTGTTATTTGCATATTGGTGGTCACAAGATTACATGATAAAAAATCTAAGGTAGTAATGCTCATTGTTCCTTTACACCAAGGAACTTCTTAGTGCTTACAAAGTTTGTTAATAAATATGCAACACTCTTGAAAGTGTCCACCTTCACTGAAAACACCTTTTTCTAGTCAACCATGTCTCTCACAAAGTTACACTAAACATCAATATGCTTTGTCTTAGAATGATGAGTTGGGTTCTTTGATAGAAAGATTGATCTGTAAATTGTCGTGGATATTCCATTAGACAAGTTGTCAATGTGATAAAAAAGAGTTAAAATCTAAAATCTATACTATAAGGGTTAATTCTCCTTAGCTTTATGGATTTATTAAGTTACTGTTTTATGCTTATGCATGCAATATATAAAATTTGGAAAATAGAGATGTCAAATAAAAAAGTCACTCAAAAAACCACAATAACACCAAGATATGACCTGGGAAACCCTTTTAGGAGGAAACCTAGTTGGAAGGTGAGGTTGTTATGCTCTCTCTTTCTCTTAATGGAATTGGTTCAAATACAAATGAATTCCTACGAGCTACTACAAAACACAAACCCTCATTATTTTTCTTTCTCTCTATCCACTCTAAGTTATGCTCCCCTATGGGACAAAATGCATTAGAATAGAATAAAACCCCATTTCCTCCTAGTGTCCCAATTATAACATAGCTTGAAAGCCAAATAAGGGTTAAATTTGACCCATTCAACCCTTATTATGAGTTACATCTCAACCCTTCTAAAGTATTCTTCATAGTCCCCAAGTGGATGACCTATTTTCCCTAAGTAACGAGGGTTGACATGGCATCCTTTACATTTACTTCCTTAAGAATTTCCCACCAATAGATAAATTTACTTCCTTAAAAACATAACCACTTGTAGAATTTATATCTTATGCAATCCAAATCACCAACCTAGTCTACATAAACAAAGACATGTATGCCCAATCTTCTTCAGATCTTCCTTGGAAGAAAATTCCATAATCTATAGTTCCATGCAAATCCCTAAAACTCCTCCTTATAGTTTTCAATGTTTCGTCCCTGGTTTTGACATATACCTACTCGAAACTCTCACCACTTGTTCTAGTACAAGCTATTGCATACATCAAACTACCAACATCATTGACATGGACAACATGGGACATTTCCTCTTCATCTTTTAGTGTCTTATGACACTAATCCACAATTAAATTTACACCTATAGGAATAGGTACCTTGGCCAATTTACATTCTTTCATATTAAACACCCACAATATTGTCTCAACACATTTCATCTTATTTGTCCCTGGGGTGCAGTTCAATTGGCGATTGTTGTGATATGAAGTATTGTGTAAACTAAGAGATTGAAAGTTCAAATCCCTCGGAACTAACCTACTCTACAGAGAGGAGGATAGCTTGTAGGCCCTAAAGGTATAGTGTTAGCGATTGAAATCGACCTTGTGTCACACGAGTACGAGGTCGCCCCAATTGTCGATTCCTTTGGTTAAAAAAAAAATCCTCTTATTCAACTAAAGTTTCTTATTTACCCAATCTCTTTAATTTCCATACCTAAAATAAACTTTGTAGCACCAAAATATTTTATGTCAAATTTAGAGGAGAAATGAGTTTTTACTTTAATAATTTCCATATTGTTTTGAATCATCAAACAAGGAATTACTTCCCACCAATAATAAAAAAATTCCCCTAAGACTTTCTTTTTTTTTGTATGGAGAACATGCTTTCATTGTTAACTTTAATGCTTACAGTAACAATGAAAACATACGCGTGCATGCCAATACTTTTCCTTAATATTACAACATGATGGTTATGAAGAATCACTTTACATAGTAATTTGTGAATGATTAATGAAAATTAAGAATGTGTGAAGAGATATCAACCGATCTTATACCTTGTTTTAATACCTAAACATAGTAATTTGGTTTAATATATTATTTTAATAGGTATGTTTAATGGCTCATTTAATGTATCCATAATACTTAGGTATTTGGATGTTTTTTTAATATTATTAATGCATTCCATTTTTATATATCGTGACTACATTGACAATTAAAATGATCACAAAGATAAACTATCGTATATATTAATTGAAATTTTTTTAACTCAATATTGAAGTTGTGCAATTAAAAATAATATTTCCATGGCTTTAAAATTACAATTTTAATAGGGGTGAGTGATTCTTTGCAATCCCGAAGGAATAATTGTCAAAAAATATGCTTGGGGATTGGGCAAGAAATCCAATAATCAGGGTCCAATAATCAGGTTGACGTGTACGAACTCTACTTGGGACTAATATTAGCCCAACAATGAGGAGTAAAAGCAATCTTCATCTTGGGAGACTCCTTCCTTATAATCTGGCACTTAAGAACAAACACTTCTCCTAAGGACAATGTGCTAAGCTTGATGCTACAACAAGTCAAGGGTATTCTCCATTCCTTCTCCAGTTCCCCTTCCTTCCATGTCCTTAGGAACCTCAACACTGATGTTGATCTATTAGCCAATAAGGCTTGCCTATTGGAAGAAGGAAAAACTGAGATAAATGGGGTCATAGGATATGCCACTATCCCTTGATGGTAATAATGAACAACCTCAATATCCCCCCTTCTTATTATTGTACCTATCCTAAATTGGAGCCCAAGTATAATCCCTCCTTTCCCTTGTTAATCCACTCATGCCCCATCTCCAATTTATATCCCTCTCTCTCGCATAGCAATCCTCATATCAATGTCACTCATTACTCTATTACGGATTATCTCCTCATGATGACATTAAGGGAAAATTGTTGGCTCAACGTGAGGTCTTGTTGGCACATAATGCATGCTGGCATGTTGAATTTAGCACCTTCCTCTCAAACCAAGGTTTACCTTAGGTGAAACCAAATGTATCTCTTGCAAAGTCCCTTAACCAGTGTGTCGTATTTACTAGCTCCAGAAAGGATTAGACTGTTAATCCATATGAAGATCAAGCCAAATAAGGAAGGAGTTCTCTCAATCTACAAGATGATGATTATGTTTCCTTAGGACCATGGTAGATCTGAAATTTCAATTCAACCTCGCGTGTGTCATCAGAGGGATGAAATGAATAAATCGGTAATGGGATGCATAATTCTCTCCATTCTTGTGGCTAGGGAAGAGCTCGGTCTCAGGCAGAAGTGAATGTGGTGTCGGGTAGTCACGAAATAACTATGGAGCACATCAGGTGGCATAAGTTTTATTCTAGATAAACCCATCAGTTTGTTAATAGCGACACTTATTCTCGGGGTATGCTTGGCTCAGGGGTAGGCTCAAAGGCAACTCTTTCAACTCTCATTCTTTGTTCGGAAAGGTGAATTAGGGACAATGCCAATTCTCTTGGAGTTTCAAAGTGAAATCCCGGAAAATAATGACCAATTTTTCTATCCTTTCGATTTTACTATCCTTCTCTTTGGCATGCTCCTTTCATCATGGCATCAGGCCTCTTATGTCATCATAAACACTTTGTTCATGTGGCAAGATGGGATTGTAAGAATTTCAATATAGAGGGGAGCTCTCCAATTATGATACCTCAACCTCTACTTTCTATGAAAAATGTAGTAAGGAACATGTAGAACTGAAGGCAAATATTTATGATCGGTAAGTGATTCTTCATTAACAGAGCACCTTGAAATGCAACACTTTGGACACTATAGAAAATCAAGGCAAAGAATTGTGTGTTTAGAGGATGAAGTGGAGGCTCTTCAAAGTATAGTCATTGATATCCAACTGTAGAATGTCAAGTTGAAAAACCCTCCAAAAGATGAGTTGGTATATAGATATAAATCACCCTGCTGATCCTACTGCCTAAGCTAATCATGTCGTGACTAGTTTCCATTGCATATTCCTCTTGTCTCAATTTTGTCGAGTCTATACTACTAGAACAATAAGAGTATTATCGAATTATGTAGTTTTTGTTGTTATCTAGGCATGGGTATATAACCTTCATATGTCAGTCACGATTTCCAAAGATTCACTCGCAATGTATATATCTCGGGTATTTTCTGCAACCAGACGTAGATTTAATGAAAAAGTACTCATTCTTGTTGAAAAAAAATGAAATTTTAATAAGAATTTTGTTACAGTCAAATAAGAGGTGCAATGATTATGTGCATGGTAGTACAAATCTGTAATGATTCACTTCCATGGCACTTGGGCGAAACCTCTTATCCTCTCACATTGTCCTTATAGAAATTATGGTGTAGATTTGCAACTGCTCATGAAGTTTTAATCAAAATCGCAAGACACAAACATACTCTACTACTCTACAGAATTCAATTCACAATTTAGAACATCAATCACAAACATGCAATGAGAAATAACACACATGCACACTTTATTTTTTCTAGGGGAAAGTAATCTGTTAAAAATCCCTTGCATGTTTGCATTAATTTGATGAATAGAGATGTATTACAATTGCTTTTCTTAACTGAGCACAACCTGTAAGTGAATAAACTATCTCCCTGCTCACCAAGAAACTATGACCTAGACTTAGTAAATTTTTACTTCTTCTTGAGCCCCTATTTCCTTGCACAATTCTTGAGAAATTAGGCCCCTATTAGTTAGGAATTTCTCCAAAATGGATTGCATAATTCCCAAGGTTGATCATCTAACTGCATGCAACACTTGTACACTCAAGACTAGTATACAACTGATGTTACATTGCCTTGGAATCTCCACCATAGCTGGGGACCTCAAATTCTCTTCATGCACTAGTTATTTTGGGTTGATTGATTAGTTAACTAGATGATCACTGAGTTTGATTGAAGTCCCACTACACAATTGACCTTCCACTAGTTCCTCCAATAGTTGGAACTAATTTAACTAAAAACAACTTAAGATAACTGACCTTGATTGCTACAAATTAGCAATCACACATGCTTAATTGAACTCTAAATCCTCCAACTTCAATTTACTAAGTAAGCTGGGTGAAACAAGCCATGGAACACAAGTTAACATCATCCAAGTTGTCTGTTGATGTGGAAATTCCAATTTTGTCAATTTAATCAAGGCAAAATAATATTGCGAATTTCTTGTTGCATTTTTCAGCACTCCCTCTTAGCAAGAAGGGGATTATCAACCACCCCTATCCTACACCTATGGAAGTCGAACTTCCCTCTTGATAAGGCCTTCAGCAAAATGTCAGCGTCTTGTTCCTCCGTCAAAATGTATTGTAGAAACATTATCCTCCTCTACACACAGTGCCGTAAATGGTGATACGAGTATCTATATGCTTGGATCAATCGTAAAATATAGGATTCTTAGAGAACTTAATGCAACTCTGAATGTCACAATATATCATAGTTGGATCCATCATCTGACCAAACAGTCCAACAAGTATCTTTCTCATCCATATCGTCTCACATGCTACTTGACTTGCAGCCCTGTATTATGCTTCTAATGAGCTGAGTGCCACATATATTTGCTTCATGTTGTACCAGGAAACAGTTGCAGACCCAACACAGAAAATTTCACCTGATGTATTCTTTGGGTCTGATGGACTCCCCTCCCAATCTGCATCTGAGAAGCCACACAACTTCACTCCCTATATCTGTTTGTACCATAGTCCAAACTTGGTAGTGCCTCTGAGGTACCGTAATACATGCTTTGTTTCCTTCCAAAATAATTTGGTTGGAATAACCATAGCTTGGCTTAGTTGGTTGACTGCAAAGCACATATCTGGTCATGTGCTCACAAGGTACATCAGTGAACCCACTAGTTGTCGATAAATGGTAGCATCAATTTCCTCACCTGAAGTGGCATCCTCCTTCCTCTAGTTGGTCGCTAGAGGTGTCTCTGTGGGTTTACAACTCTCCATGCAAAATCTCTACAATATCTCATTTGCATACTTGCCTTAAGAGACAAATGATTCCCAATCACCTTTCCATACTTCCAACCTGAGGAAGTAGTGCATGAGACCCACGTCCTTCATTTCAAATTCCCTTGCAAGGTCCTTGTTGCAAGATCTGATCAACTTCTCATCACCAGTTAAAATCAAATCAAAAACATAGGGACAATAATAAGCAATTTAACTTCTACCAAGATATGATAAAGGTTTGCATCCACTTCACTTTTGGTGAATCCTAAACCAGTGAGATAACTATCGATCCGGGTGTACCAAGCACGAGGTGCTTATTTGACACCATACAACGCTCGCTTCAGTTTGCACACATGAGACTCTCAATCAAATGTCTCAAAACCTTATTGTTGATCGATGTACACCTCCTCCTCAATAACACCATTGAGAAATGGTTTTTATACATCAATCTGATGGATCTTCCACCCCATCTGCGTAGCCAAAGAAATAATTAATCTGATGGATGAGTACCTTGCTACAGGAGCAAATGTCTCCACATAGTCAACTCCCTCAACTTGAGAGTATCCCTTGGACACAAATTTGGCCTTATACTTCTCTATGCTTCTGTCTACTACCTGCTTCACCTTGAACATCCATCTTGAACCTACTATTGATTACCTGTTGGTCTTGGGACCACTTCCCAAACACTATTCTTTATAATGGATTTGTATTACTCCATCATTGCATCTACCCATATAGGTTGTTCTACTTCTTCCTTGTAAGAGGATGGCTCAGTCTCTACAAGCTCAATCATTAGAGCCATGTAGCCAGTGTTATCGATTAGGTGACCTTCTCTGCCTGTGCAAATTTGAAGGATCTCCCACATTCTCCCTCTAATAGTGCACAAGTCTATCAACTTCCCTGGTTTTTTTCCTACCTTCTCTGTATGGTTCTGCTTGAGTGGATGTCTCCACTCTCTAATCCTCTACTTGTGGTTGCTCCACAACTTCTGAAGGCTCCTCCTTTGGAGCTAATAACTCTTCTTCTAGTGGGATCTGAAGCTCCCTCTCTAGAGAGCACCACATGGCTTTCTCCTCATTAAACTTTACATCCCTTCACACAACTATCATTTTAAGGGATGGGAAGTGCACATGGTAGTTGTGGCGAGTTTATTTGTAACCCAAAAATACCCCCAATTTTGTTGTTGGCTCAAGCTTATTCCTTGATTCTTTGGAGACATGGAAGTAAACAGAGGCTGTAAAAATCTTGAGGTGCCACACATCATGCTTTCTCCCCAAGAAATCCTCCTCTAGTGTAATCATGCCTAGAATTCAATGAGGACTCTGGTTCTGCAAATAGATTGTTGTGTTGCATGCTTCAGCCCATAAATGTAGAGGTAGGCCTTGGTTATGCAACATCTCCCTCGCTCCTCCCACAATGCTACGATTCTTTCTCTCAGCTACCCCATTCAGCTATGGGTTGTGAGGTGATGTCAACTCTCGTTGAATTCCTTATTTTGCAGAGAAATTTTTAAATTCATTCAATACGTACTCAACTCCATTACCACTCCTGAGAGCCTTCACCTTCTTTCCAGTTCCTTTATTAAACATTTCCTTGAATTCTATGAGCTTGGAGAATGTCTCATATTTCTTCCGCATGAAGAAGACCCAACACTTCCATGAGAATTCATCAACAAAATTAACAAAATATTTGTGTCTGACAATGGAGGTTGTCGAGAAAGGTCCACATACATCAAAGTGGATCCTTCTTGGCATTGCATGTGCTTTGAGTTCCCGATCATGGATTGTGGATTTTGTGTATTTCCCAAAAGTACATCCTTTGCATACATCTTGTTGCTCAAGTTCTCATTTGAGAAGGCCAACGGTTATTTGCTACATAATCTTCAAGGCACTGATGAAAATGGCCAAGTCTTCTATGCCAAATTTCACTGATATCTTGGCCCTGTACTTTATCCACATTAGTTCTTAAGGCAACACACTCTTCCACATCTATCTTATACAGGTTCTTCACACAAACCTCGATCTGCCTCACTTGTCCTGTGGCTATGTGTCTCAAGAATGATTTTCCCTTTTTGAAGATCAAATCTTAACCACGGTCTTCCAAATCTGCAACAGAGATTAGATTTTTCTTTAGACCCAGAACAAACATGAAATCCTTGAGTCTCAGAGGGGATCCTGACTCCTTCTAAAAGGTCACTGCACCAATCCCGATGTGTTGTACCTTCCGTCGTCCCACAACTCAATGTGCATCTGCAAATATTTCTCCTCCATGTCACTAAAAAACTCTCTACACCTTATCATGTGGAATGATGCACCTAAGTCAAAGTACCAAAAGCTCCCCATCATTGTGTTGGTCATGCATGTGATAAGGGTAAACTTAAGCCCGAATTATGAAGCCAAGGTGTCACCTGTTACTCCTCCTGACATCTTCTTGCTTTCATTTTGGCATGGACACTTCGTGGTGTAAAGCCCAAATTCATGACAATGGAAATATTTAATTTTGGACAAATCTTTCTTCTTGCCCCCTTGGCTGGATTCTGGTTTGGATTGAGATTTATTCCTTTTACCTTCTTTCCCTTTCCAACCTATGCAATTTTTTCTTCATCCTCGCCCTTGGATGAAGTCCCATCTCTGGTATTCCGCCTTATTTCCTCCTGTACCAAATTAGACCATAAGCGTTCCCAATTTGGTAATTTCTCCCTCATGTTCGCCGAATCTTGGTAGCTATGTCAGCTCTTGGGAAGTCCCAGAAGGGCTAAGCTTACCAAATCATCATCTGAAATAGTAATACAACTCCTGCAAGCTCATCACGAACTTGTGTAACCTGCTCAAATACTGTGGGATAGTTCCATTGTTCTGCATCTTGATATTTCAAAGTTTATCCTTGAGCACCAGCTTCTTGTGGTCACTCGTATTTTAGAATAGATTTGTTCATGCCTGCCACATTGCATAAGGAGTTTCTTTCCCATGGAGATTCGTGACAATTTGGTCTCATACTCCCTACAATATTATTCTCCTTGCCTTGGATACATCTTTCTTCCACTTGAAAAGGTTCTGGACATCAGGTCCCATTGGTTTTGCAACATCTCTATTGATGTATTCTATAAATCCATTGCCATCTAATAATGCCTCCATATGATCCTTCCATGCAATGAAATTAGACGTGCATTCCAAGGCATACTATAGCCTCAACCCGTTAAAGGTCATCTTCTTAGCTCCGAAGAGATCCTGCTACATTGAACTGCAAATTTGAACCTACTGAGAAGCAACTTCGAAATTCCTGCTCTAATGTGAATCTTGCTTTGATACCATGTAGAAATTATGGTGTATATTTGTAACTTCTCATGAAGTTTTAATCAAAATCACAAGACAAAAACCTACTCTACTACTTTGTGAAATTCAATTCACAATTTAGAACATCAATCATAAACATGCTATTAGAAATAACACACATGCACACAATATTTATTCTAGAGGAAAGAAATCTACTAAAAACCCCTTGCCTGCTTACATTAATTTGATGAATAGAGATGTATTACAATTTCTTTTCTCAACTGAGCACAACAAGCAAGTGAATTACATATCTCTCTACTAACTGAGAAGCTATGACCCGGCTTTTGTCAAATTTTTCCTCTTCTTGAGCCCCTATTTCCTTGCATAATACCTTGATAAATTAGGCCCCTATTATTTAGGAATTTCTCCAAAATGGATTGCACAATTCCCAAGGTTGATCATTTGACTACTTGCAACACCTGTACACTCAAGACTAGCCTACAACTAATGTTGCACTGCTTTGGAATCTCCACAATAGTTGGGGAACTCGAATTCTCTACATGCACTAGCTATTTTAGGTTGATTGATCAGTTAACTAGATGATCACTGAGTTTTGTTGAAGTCCCACTGCACAGCTGATCTTCCTCTTGTTCCTCCAACAGTTGGAACTACTTTAACTGAAAACAACTTGAGATAACTGACCTTGATTTCTACAAATTATAAATCACACATGCTTAACTGAACTCTAACTCCTCAAATTTGAATTTATTGAGTAAACTGGGTGACATAAGCCATGTGATGCAATTCAACTGCATCCAAGTTGTCTATTGATGTGGAAATTTGAATTTTCTCAATTTAATCAAGGCAAAATCAAATTGAGAATTTCTTGCTGCATTTTTCAGCGATCCTTTGGGAAGAATATTGTTGCTCCCCTACCACAATATATCCAACAATTATGAATAACTCACAAATGGATTCAGTTCCAAGTCTAAGTTGTAGCACATATTGAGTTGCAGATAGGACCCAAGAGTTTTCTTTGTAGTCATTCACCTACAAAATAATAAATACCAAACAAAATATTATAAACTCAAAATTTGGTTCAAATCATTGGGTTAAGTAAGAACCCCATTTAAATTTTTAATATTAAAACAATCATAAGAAAATCTATATAACTAATTAATTAGTAATTAGGATTAAGGGATAATATTTTAATTAACCACCAATCAAGCTTATGGATTAATCAGAATATTACATTAATTAATCTTTAATCAACCTTATGGCTTAAATGATAAAGTTACATTATGATTCAACTATCATAATATACCGTAGAATACTAGTGTGTTCATGTGAGGTGTGGGTATGTATCTAGCATACACATAACTTGTATGTATGCCAATAACACTAATAAGGATCTATCACAACAGTTAATCTCATATCAAGTAGGCTAAAATTCTAACATAACATAATAGGATTAGGGAGTGGGCATTAGAAAAAAGGATGAACAACAATCCAATTTGCTAGGTAAATAAGAGGCAATGAGAAAAATAGAGAGCCATCATGACCAAGCAGTCACAAAAATTCAAAACCTTTTTCATGGATATTAGGTATGAAAGTTTCAATTTCTAATAAAGTTTAGCGATATTATGAATATTAGAGGATAGATCCAGAAGCTTAGATAGAAAATTTCAAATCCCAAGTTTGTAGAAGCACTAAGTGGAAATTCTAAAGCTAGAGGGAAATTTAATGAGATTCTCATGGGCCTATTGCTTCAATTGAATATGATTCAGTTTGGAGGATGTGGCCTACAATCAAAATGTCCCAAGTCAAAAGGTGAAACTTCCAATTATGTCTTGGCTTATTTTATTAAATAACCAAGTAAGTATATACAAATATTTTTTTAATGCATGTTTGTAAGTAAGAAGGTTGATCATACTTTTTCCTCCTTTTCTTGCCTCTTTCTCCAAACTTTTTGAAATGGTTGGTGGTTTGAAGTTCATTTTTCAATTTTGCCTAAATTACATCTATGTTCCTTCAACATGGACAAAATATAGAATGTGAACGTCAACAATCCTTTAAAAATATAAAATATTTTAGTGTTTTACAGAATTAAGCCCCATAACTTCTTGCAATATTCCAAGATTAAGTACACCCTACAAAAGTTTAGTGTAATGGACTACACAATGTGCATTAATAGAAACTTTGGAGAATTAAATCCTAAAATTCTTGGAATTCAAAGGATCTTTAAAGGCCATAGCTACTTACATGTTTGTCTATTTTGTGATGGATGAGAATCATTTCACTTAATGCCCCACAACCAATTTGTTCCATTGTCTCATACTATCCCATTCTCAACTCCATTGCTCCTCAAATCCAACTTTTCATTCTCCGAGCTTACCAATATTCATTCATATCTAAACATGTAACCTTCCTCTCTCTTGTTCTAAGCAACATTCCATTTGAAAACATCGAATAATTATGCATGGTTACTACAAGTTGCCGATCCTTACAAAAGCACATAAGATATAGAGGCTCTACCTTCCCATGCTGCTAGTCACTAGGTTAAATGGAAAAATGCAGGCCTTGCCAAACATTTTATTGGAAAATTCAAAGTGGTAGCTTATTAAATCAATTTTCCTTTGACCTTAATATTTGCTTGTGAACTTAGTCTTCTTGTGTTTTTTATTTAGATACTTTCATCAAACAAATATCAAGAACATAAATAATAACAACATAGGACAAAAAAATTAGGCTCTCATCCAAGGAAAATCCACTCCAAAGGGAAAACTCAGAAAAACTCTTCTCTTCTTATAGAATCTGCTTCAAATGAGACAACAAAGACCCAAACCCTAGACCAAGTTCTCATCTAAGTACCAAGTCAACCTTTCCAACAAGTTCTTCCTTGATCTAGCACTAACCAACTTCAAAATGAAACTTCAATCTCCCGGCTTCAATATTTCTCCTTCGACTTGCAACTTCAGCCCTATAGCAGCTGCATAAATCCTAATCCAACTTCCTCTTGAGACCTTCCTTGAGAAAGACAGCTCCTCCCAAGGTCAACAAGGTCGAAATAGAGTATTCTTCCTTCCAACAACAAGAGACTGTACTTTGTCATATTGGAACTCGAATATGCAATTTCGTCCTCCTTTATAGTTGCATAAACCCTAGACTTTCACATGTGTGAGAGAGAGAGAGCCCAAAAATAAGTCTTATTTTTCTTCTATCCCTTCACTCTTCATGTCTTCTTGCTTCCCAACTATAGATCAAACTTTCTCCCTAAGATCTAAATTCTTGGTGAGTGAGTCACAAATAAGGTTGAATTTCTCCCTTACATTGCCTTTCCAAGGGGTCAAATTCCCTCCTTTAAGCTGACTTGTACTTTTGGAGTTTCCAAGAATTTCTAGACTAAAAAATAATTATTTTTCCATTACATTTTTCCTGGAAGGGTCTTATAAACATGATGTTGACTCCTTTGACTCATGAAAATAAATCCTAAGACCTAACAAACCCTAAAAGCATGAAGAACATGCTTTTACCTAGAATACCATCAATAAGAAGCATAAACCCATGCTTTAATAACAATAACTTTTTTCTTTTCTTCTTTTGTTTGTTACACAGGATACATATAGAAAAGAGTACAACAACAATTATGAAGACTGAAACTAGTTACATTTTCAACACTCTCTATTAACTAGGGAGGTATTCATAATTGCACAACCAGTACAACATCATTCTCAAGCTGAATAATTCTCATAAGAAGAGTCGAATTGATAATCTAATTGCAAGCATGATCATTATGGCCAACACTGACTTTGAGGCTTAACTAGACAAGCTTTAATTCATTAAAGAACATTATGATGGGAGACTTTACGTGTGATACCACACTACCTCTACAAGGCACAAACCCCATCCGGATGTTCACAAGGTATGTCATTTTAGGACTATTTTTTTATCTTGGGTCTCCAATCTTGATCCCTCAAATAATATTGGTCCTCTTCAACCACTCTTCTCTTGGATCCCTTTCCTGTCCTTAAAGAGTGTCAATACCTTTCCTTTCTTGGATTCTATATCCTCAAGGAAACCACAGAAGCTTATATAATCCTCCACCATTCTATTTTCATTACCTAAAGAAAAGAATGCACATGTGATGTCCAACATCACTCCCTCTCACCCAGAGAGGATATCCCTATTCCCTCTTTCCCAAGAAATAGATCCTTGCTCCTATTTATTTAGACTCCTTTTCTTCCTCTCGAAACCAGATAAGATTTCAAACTTCCTTTCTATTTTGGAAGTCAAAACCACAACCTTATAGTTTGTCTTTATAAGAGCACCAACTACTAGTTCTCCATAACTATCTGGCTCCCTCTTTTCTCTGCATCTCATCATATCAAGCCTGCTTCCTTTCGAGGTATCATGGATTCATCTTCACTCTTCAATCTTGTGATAGGATCCAGTTCATTTTTCTTACTCATCACTTTCATCTTTGACATCATAGATGAAGGAATTGCATTGAGCCTTTCCAAACTTCAATATGATCACAACTTCCTCATGAAAGTGATTTCCTTTGACCTTCAGGTTATCTTTTTTCACCGCTACCTTTCAATCCTAAGATTAGCACATCTTGACTTCACAATTACCAGGTACTAGATATTGAGATTCCCTCACCATTCTTCATACATTTCCATCCATACATTTGAACTTACCTCAATTGTCATCATGTATTCTTGCAACATTCTTTCTGGTAACAAAATAATATGTTAAATATATAACCAACAATAATGAAAATCAGACTTACCTCATCCAGATGACCTTCTTGTCTAACCAACATCCTTATGGTTCATCTCCACTTGAATCTTCCTTCATGCATCAAAGTTCCCAACGATCAAACTTGATTGACAAGTTAGAACTTTTTCATCTTGATATTATACTGGATGTTAATCATTATTCTATATAATCTAGAGAAAGTCGTAATTCTTTATTTATCTTGGTTAAGCCAAAAAATATATATATTTAAACATCACATAATCATATAAAGCATGTTACAAGATTCTATCCACGTGAATCTTATTCAAGAGTCACTTCCAAGGTGTATCCTTATGCCTCTTATTCCATCATATATCTATATGTCTCATAATGAGCTTGCTTCTTGACCCATTGCATTCCTTCATCCCTTTAACAATATTGTTTCCACATTACATAGAATGTATATTATCCTTGTCATAATGTTTTTCCCAAGAACCTAAAAATGATTGGCTCTTATAGGATCGTGATGATCCACCTTAGCAAGATGACTACCTTTAACATAAAATTACATAATATATGGATGAACAATATGAAAAATGGTATATCTATCTCCTTTTAAGGACCATATGATTTCTACAAAGCAACTTAACCAAGTAGACTCTACATATGATACTATCACATTCTTCGCTTTATGATGTTATGCAAAATCAAGATTCCTTTTGAAATAAGCAATAGTGCATGTTATCCTAAGGAAAGATTAATCCTCATAAAGAACCTGACAAATAGTGTGCCTTCTTCAATAGTAAAGATCTTTCACATCTTTTTTCTTTGGCTTCTTTTCAGGTTCTCTTGTTTCCTCAGCTATGTGAGCATCCCTTCTCTCCTTTCTCTTGTTGTTCTATTAGCTTGGATAAACCCTCTTAAAGTGTCAATATTAATTTTACTTAAAGCATTGAACCTTGGACATATCTTTCCTTTTAGACTTCCCAAACTTTCCCTTCTTCTGCTTCTTGAATTGAGCTAGAAAGGCTTCAGATTGTTCATCGGATGCAATGTCATCTTTTACATTGATCCTAGATTCTCTCCAAAATTCATTGAGCCCACAACTCATCAAAAGGATTTGAATCTTTCTTAGAATAGATTATTTTTTCAAAGTTGCTCCATTCTGGAGGTAGTGCATTTAATACATAAATGGTAATTTGTGAATCATAAATTGTCTCTCCAAGTCGTTGCAAGTGATCTCTTAATTAAGAGATCTTCATTAGAAAGGATGCCATGTACTCATCCTTTTTATTTCTTCATCTTGTATAGTTTATTTCACAAAGACATATTTTGTCCTGGTGTACTTACAAAGTATACATTCACTACCTTGTCATACATAGCTTTAGAAGTTTTCAAACTTGCACCAAATAGGACAAGAGGATATTTAATGGATTCAACTATGATACTTTGTGCCCTTACTTCCCCTATCTTGTACTTTTCTAGTTCTTGAGTCTTGTCTTTTCTAGGTTTTGTAATTTCCCCAGTTACATATTCCATTACCTCATGTTCTATAAGTGTCAGAAAAGTTATTTTCTTCCATGTTAAGAAACTTGATGCTCCAATGAGCTTAGTTATCTCCTTGCATAAAGAACCCATGTGACTTGTAGACTGACAAATAGAGTAATAATATGATACTTACTTCAAAACCAATATTCTCCTCTTCCTTGATGATGTCTCCAACCTTTCTTGTTGCCCTCAACACTCTTGAAAAAACTTCAATAATGTCCTTGAAATATGTTTCCTAGGATTCCTCCAACAACAACTTTCAAGAGTGATGAATGATACGAATATCCTTTTTATGCTTTCTTCAAATATGTCTTTCAATGAGCATTTAGATAGATCTCCTTCTCTCAAGAGACAACCTTTCTTGTAGCATTCCTCTCAAGCCCTCCTTTGATGACAGCTTGATGTAGTCTTGATCTTCTTCAATGTAGAAACCCTCCTTCTAGATCACCAAGGTTTCTACTTACTTTCTTCCACAAATTATTTCCCTTGACAAGCAAACCCTTCTTTGTGTCCACAAGATTATTCTTCCAATTTCCTTCTTGTTCACCTAAGCTCTAATTCCATATTAGAAAATTCAAAGTGGCAACTTACTAAAGCAATTTCCCATTGACCTTAATATTTGTTTGTGAACTTAGTTAGTCTTCTTGTGTTCTATATTTATATATTTTCATCAAACAAATATCAAGAATAAAAACAGTAACAACAAAGGACACAGAAATTAGGCTCTCAACCAGGGAAAAACCCCTTTAAGGGGAAATCCTAGAAAAACTCCTCTTCTTATAGAATCTGCTTCAAATGAGACAACAAAGACCCAAACCCTAGACCAAGTCCTCCTCCAAGTACCAAGTCAACCCTTCTAACAATTCCTTCCTTTATCTAGCACTAACCAACTTCAAAATGCAACTTCGATCTCCCAGCTTCAATACTGCTCCTTCGACCTGCAACTTCGGCCCTATAGCAGCTATAGAAACCCTAATACAACTTCCTCTTATGACCTTCCTTGAGCAAGACAACTCCTCCCAAGGTCAACGAGGTCAATATAGACTATTCTTACGTCCAGCAACAAGAGACTGCACTTCATCCTATTGCAATGTGCATCTACAATTTTGGCCTCCTTTGTAGCTGCAGAAACCCTATACTTTCACACATGAGAGAGAGAGAGATATGACCCAAAAACAAGTCTTCTTTTTCTTCTAGACCTTCGCTCTTCCTGTCTTCTTGATTCCCAGCTATAGATCGAACTTTTTCCTTGAGTTCGAACTTCTTAGTGAGTGAGTCAAAAAAGAGGTCAAATTTCTCCTTTAGATATCCTTTCCAAGGGGTCGAATTCCCTCCTTTAGGCTGACTTGAAGCTGCTAGGACCAACTTGTCCTTTTGGAGTTTCTAGAACTTTCTAGTCTTTAAAAAAATACTTTTTCCAATTATATTTTTCCCATAAGGGTCTTATAAACATGATTTTGACTCCTTTGACTCATGACAATAAATCCTAAGACCTAACAAACCCTAGAAGCATGAAGAACATACTTTTACCTATAATACCATCAATAAGAAGCATGAAACCCGTGCTTTAATAATAATATTTTTTTCTTTTTTTCTTTTTCTTGTTACATATGATACATATTGAAATGAGAACAATAACAATTATGAAGACCAAAACTAGTTACATTTTCAACACATTTGAGAAGTAAATATTATGTTTTTTTTTTTTCTCGGTAAAAGACTATCTATTATATTAAGTGGTATTTACATATGAGCTGTACAGTCAGTAAGACAAGTCCAGGGCCAACTATGACCCCTGGGAGAACAAGTTTTGACATGAAATATACCCTCGCAGGGGCAACTACCAGACTCACTGAACCATTTGACACAAAAGACCAAAAGATCGTGACTGCAATCTGACATAGAGCCGCAAAAGACCGAATAAACATGACTGTGGGCTGACATCGAGCCGCAAGGAGTTAAACATTGACCACATGGCCCTCGCAGGGGCTTCCTTCCTTCAATCTTGCATCAAAACATTTCCCAACTAGATAAAGACCATTACAAGGCCAGACCACGAGACAGAGACCATTACACAACAAAATGCAGAACTGCCTATGAACGTAAACAGAAGTAGACACTAAAGTAAACAGAAAGCAAATACCCGCTGAGACAATTGGATAAACCGGGTGCCGAGAGAAGAGAGAGTGATCCTGAGAGCGCGTCTGGGGATTAATCCTCGGGCTCAGCCTCGTAGATGTAACTCCAGCCCTGTCCTTCCGGCGTTCCATCCCACAGCTCCACTGGAGGATTGGCCGCGATTGGGGAAGCCTGCTCCTGAGGGATGGGATGAGCTTGCTGGATTCCTCTTCCTGAGGTACTGGCTTCAATAGGAGGCTACAGCACCGGACTTTCCTCTTCTTTGCCTTTTTGGGGTGGCCCCTCCTTCTCGGGTTGCTTCCCTCCTTCACTTCCTTCCTGGGCCTAGAAGTAAATATTATGTTACCAGGCATTAAAATCATTATTTCATAGCCTTATTTCTTGTTATTATCATTTGAAAATACTAGTGAGTAGCATTTAGGCAGGCCTAGATCTAGCTTGATTGGATCTAGATTTATGCACCAAAGGAGAAGCTAAGGAACAAAATAGGCTTTGGGAGGTGGCAAGGTTATCTCAGACACGCAATATCCAAATCGTTATATCAAAAATACATGATAAACTACATGGTAAACTATGGCTTAAGTAAAACCATTGCTACAAATATCAAATGTTTGTGAATTAATGATAAGCCAATTTTAGCATTAATTCATCTCATCATAATGTAGCCTAAATTCATTACCTATTACCTAATTCTAAAATACAAAAATTCTCGATATGCCTCAATGAGATGCCAAATAAGGCCTCAAAGTGCATGATGCGTAAACAAAATGTGGTGTTAATGTTTCATAAATAGGAAAAAATGTTTATTAAAATATTATGTGAAAACTTAAAGGAAAAAAATTATTAGCTTTTGTATTAAATTAATGCAAGGGCCAAATTCAATTCCATGTAGTCTCACAACATATATGATAGGGACTAATAAGCTTATGAAATTTTAGCATTATACTATAAAACCATGTTATTGTTTCTTTCTATTATTATTGGATAGATAAGTAATTCCTTTTTACTACATATTGTTATATATTGAACTATAGATACTCTTTTTCTCATATATATATATATATATATATATTTATTTATTTATTTATTTCAATTTAAACTTCATATGATTATAATTAATTTTGGGGTAATCGTTTATTATTCTATCAATAGAATGTTTTATATTATAAAATGTCTTGTTTTGTAACCTTAAATAAAGAAGCTAAATTTTTTTGGGGGATTGCTAATTGTACTATGTTCTTCACATCTCAGCTTGTATATCAATGATTAGAATAGTGGTTCTAATTTTGGATTTCAAACTATATTTTTAGTTGTGAATTATTATGTGTTTCTTTTCCTCTTTGTATTTGAGTTAAGGTATATTCATCATACTTACTTAAAATTGAGTGCATGCATGTAATTTTTTGGCTACATTTTTTATCAATTCACGTATCCATTTTGCACTAATATATTGGATTTGTCTTTGAATTTATCCTATTTGGTTAACTTACTATTTTTAGCTCTTTATTTTTTATGTCAAAAGGTGCATATGCTTTCTTACACTTCACTCATAATGAATTCCAATTAATGGAAAGCATCAACTAACCATCTTACCCGTATGCCAACAAATAACATAGATAATGGTTCGCTAATGTAAAGGAAAACCGATGGCCATGTATCCTTTACTTTACCCTTTGACGATAAGATATTGATTCTAATTGGGAAATATGAGTGAATGGTATCCTCCAGATAATACTACTCACCCACCATGGGAAGAAAACTGGCTTGTATATCGCTAAGATTGGATTGTTTTTTAGCCATCCAACATTCCTACATATAATGATGCTAACAATGGTGATGACCATCTTTATGTCTTACAATCTATATTGGAGGTTCCAAAGTAAATAAATCCAAAATAAATGCCACTAATTCAAAATCTCATTGACAATACATGTTCTCAAGTGGTATAGAATGTTTGCTCATTGTTACAGCAAAATCTCTCGCCTTAGTGTAAAGCCTCACAAGGTGATCTAGATAATGTGCAATAATGGGACAGTCACAACTATCACCTTAAAAACTATTCCCATTGTTTAGTGATGGACACAATTCAACAAAAAGGAACTTCCCTAGAACATCTTATGGATCAAATTACCTGAGAAAATTAAGTTAAGTACCCGGTAAGGGTTCTACAATTATTTACCACCAAGAAATATGGTTAAGTAAATAGGTTTTAAGGTGGATTTATATGTATATTCCAAATTTGAGTACAAAGGGTCCTATGGTTCTTCTAGAGGATTAGATCAACCAATAAAGACTCAAGGAAGGTCCCCAAACACACACAATCAAGAAATCATCTTTACTTGAAGTAAACTAACATGTAAAAATCAACAATTGCAGCAATCAACTAGTTTATAACAATAGTAAATCTATCCCCAAAAACTATGATTAATAAAGTATAAATTGATGGCTAAATATAAGAGTAAACAAGAGAAATAATTACAATTAATTTATACAGTTATAAGGCATATAATAGTAATTAAATCCTATATGTCAACCCTAATTTGGCACTGGAAAATACACTTAAAATGGTACTTTTGTTTTTCCAAACTTTTTATAACAATTCCTAACCCCAAGACAATAACATCTAAGGAAATAAATGTTGAAAATATATGATTTAGTTGTAATTAAACCCTAGTTACCCTAAAACAATAAAATAAATTATTTGTATAAATATAATTGGTTGTCACAAGACAGAGGATTATTGCTTTCTCAATCTAGGGCTTATGAAGTTTAGGAATAATATAAAATTGGAGTAGATTCAAGACTTAAAATACTAGGGTAATTCCACTCACATAACAATAAGTTAAGGGATGGAGCCCACTTGCTAGTTCCTTAAAGTATTGGAAGAAGGGTTTGTCTAAGAAGGACAATGAAAGCAAAATACTATTCCCACTTGATTAATACTTAACTCCCATCATTCATAGAACTATATATATATATATCTTCAACCTTTAATAAAATGATGTGTAGATATAGGTATATTTCATTTGGCACAAATCTCTTTTTGGGAGCAAAATGGACCAGCCTAGAAGGCTTAGAAACCTCTGCCTCTCCTAGTCATAATATCTCATATCTAGAGTGCTTTCTTGTAGAAAATCTAAAAGGCACTACCCCAACTCTAAACACCTAGAATGATGGCTTCAAATGGAACTTATCAGGAAAGTATTACACAGTCAAAAGTGGATACAGGGCACTTCAAGAAGAGAAAATCCAATAACCTGTTTGGTCATACTGGAAAATCGTATGGAAATTTGAAAGCTTTCCCAATATCAAATTATTCACTTGGATGTTACTCAAGGTGGATATCTTCACAGTAAAAAACTTAAGGAAGCACAAAATTTAGGGACCTACCATATTCTCTTTTTGCATGAATTTAGAAGAGATAATTCAACATTTGTTTCTCTTATTCCCTTTTACTCATGCATGTCGAAAAACCTTGCTCCACGCCTTACTAGTCCATTAAATTTTAATATAACTCTCACTGGATTCTTTGCTCAATGGAACATAAGTTATCCCTCCCCCAAAAAAATAAACCTCCTATCAAGCGCTTTTGTCTCAGTCTCCCAATGTTTTTCTGCAGACAAATCTAGCTGGCAAGAAATAAGACCACATTCAATTACAAAAAACCAGAGAACAGGAAGATCATGGCCAAAGTTTCGGGCTTAACAACTAAAGTTATTATATGAAAATGGAATAACAAGCTAGATCCTTAAATTTTATAGGAATCAGAGTCGCAATGGTTTGATTTTGTCCTCAACAAACTTGATCGATAATTTCACAACCCTCTAAAGGAATCACCTTCCCCACAAAATTGGAAAATATGGATGAAAGAACATGACTGCCTAGTCTAAATAAAAGAAAAAAACATATCTTATCTTTTTTTTTAGGAAGCTTCCTAAAATAACCGAGGGAAGGCTAGAGAATGTGGGGTCATCATCACTCTTGGAGGAGAAGAAAGAACTACCTTTGAATAGGGTTTGGAAAATGAATCCAACAACCGAGCAAAGGCTTACGCCCTTATTTTGGGTGTTACAACCCTCCCAGAGCTTCATATAGATCACCCCATAATTATGGGGGATTCAAATTTTCTCATAAACAAGTTGGTCAAAGGATCAAATCACAACAATGTTGAGCTAACATGAATACTCACTCACATTCAAGCTAACCTAGCACACCTAGAAGGGATCTCCTTCTATCATATATTAAGGGTAAACAATAAGGAAGTTAATCGACAAGCAAACAGAGCTTGTGAAAGACCTTAAGGAGAAGCAAGAATTAGTGTCGAAAATTTGAAACATCCCCATTCCTTTATCATGAGATATGACTTAAGCATATCCTTGGAACCTTTTCTATCTACAATAAGTCTCAAGTTTGTTAACCCCCTCCAAATCTTACAGCAATAGAGATCATTTTCATGAAAGGACACTTTGGAGTCTAACTCCCCCCTCTCAAAAGATTCCCTCTCTCTTGAAGGATGATTTTCTTAATCCAAATCCTCTATAATATCTCTCCCTCTAACTCACAGCAACCTACGTAAGGATTTCAATCTCTTGAGCTCCTCGCATGACATGCGCAAGCGCACCTTGCAACACTTCAAATCTTTCCCCTCCTATCCATCTCTCATCACTTCACCTTGACGTCTCCCCCCTTGTCTCACAATTCTCCTCTACTTGTATTCCTCTTGCAATGGACCCCTCGGGATCCTTTGAACCCCCTGTAGATGTTGTGAAAACCTCCATGCAAAATTGGTCCAGAGTAGAGAAATCCAACACCATTGGAATGAAAAGTGTGAAATGGAATTCAACTCTAAGATTGGGGTTTTCAAGCTGAGGAAACATCAATTAGGGAGGCACTCAACTAAACAAATCATCACTACAAGCATCTTGAAAAGGAGCTCTCTTCTCTGGAAGAAATTCTCACCTCTCAACATTGATGGATCTCCTCTCCTAAGCAATGAACTTCTCTATTGGAACATAAATCTTTAGAAGGAACCGAATCAAACAATAGAGATCAAGATCAGGCCATGGAATAAGACAATTCCACCAACCAGGTCAAGTGGGGATGATCATACAAAAGTAAGGAAGATGCATCAACAATACTTAAAACATTTTTTTAGCTAATCATGAAGTGCAAATATGTATTCCTCTTGTTTCAATTTGTGTGTTGTTATGCAAGCAATGTAGTAGAAATAGGTGAAATATTTCAAGTAAATAGTAGTAACTAAGTGAAAACACTCTCTCGGGATCCACTTCCCTCTTTTTCATCTATGTACTCAAACATCCATGCCTCAACTTTTTTTAGAATTAATTCAATACAACCGTTCTTGTTTAAAAGAAAAGGAAAAAAAAAGTAAAAAAAAGTAGCACAACTAGTGCTCCAAGCAAACTAGAGAAAAAATATGTAATTCGAGAGAAGTGTGTCTCTCCAATGCACAATAATCAAATGAAGCCTAACACTGCCCTATATATACTAGGAAAACTAGGTGCTTTGCCTTCAATTAAGCTAAAAACCCTTAGAAATATAAAATCCATGATACATTGTGGATAGGTCAATCAGCCAACCTGTTGTAGCATTTTTTGGTTTTGGTAAGTTAAAATAAATTAGTCCAAAATATGAAAATATTTTTCAAAAAAAGTTAAGCTAAGATATAGACAAAAAGAATACTGAATAAAAATGTTAGGAAATATTTTGATAAATATGTCCATATCAAAGAAAATGTTAGAACATATGCCCTAAAAAATGAAGGCAAAAATAAAATGTTAGGTTAGAGAGAAAAGCAAAAAGAAAAAAACATCATGAAAGTGTGCAAGTCCAAGTGCCACTACTTTTTACTTTATTATGCAAAATAATGGTTGTGTGCAACTTGTCATAAATGCCACCGCCCATGATAGTCAAATAGTTTAATCTTGACTAGTTCATGCTTTAAATTTCATGTTTATAGTTAGAGAATAAAGATCTAGCCAAACTATTTAGTCTTGGCAGATCAGTAGTTAGGTAGAAAATAATAAGAAGCTCATCAATTTAATCTGAGCCCTTGGATGTTATAAGGTTAGAATTAGATAGTTTGCTTTTCAAAAGAAAAAGGAAAGAAAAGGGTATGCTAGCCTAAATGCACCCAATTAAGTGAAGAAAAAATGTTAGGATAAGTAAATGGTAGGTATAAGAAAGGTTGCAGAAGTACAAAGTTGATTGAAGCATAAGCACATTTATCATGCTTAATCCAATGTTTCAATGTGTAGGAGCAATTATGAAAGTGAAAAGATGTTCACAAGTTGACTTGGTTAGCTTCCCCTCATTTCATTTCATCCCCCACTATATACTTACTAATTTCCTCATTATCCCATCATTTCCTAAGAAAATACCCTTTCCCTTCATTTTCACCCTTGCCCCTTGGTTTCACACATTTTCCTAGCAATTTACCCTCCAAACTCATTCCCCTACCCAAAAACCCATTTTTCCTAGTGTGAAACTCTTTCCCTTGAAAAAATCACTTTCCCCTTATTAATTTCCCTATTTTTCCTTAAAAAAACCCATAAATACCCCTTATCCTAACTTTTATTCCCCCCCTCCACATTATTTAACTTTAACTCTGCCATTTCACTTTAACTCCGCCATACGCCTAAAAAACCCATAAAGACCCTTTAGCCTAAGTTTTGTCTCCCCCCCCGCTTTATTTAATTTAACTCCGCAAATTCACCATTTTCCTGATATATAAAACCTCTTAACCTGCCCCCTTCGTGTGGTTAACAAACCTCGCCGCATTTTAAACCCTAGTCCCACTTTATTAAACCTTATTATATTTTCAACCTACACTTTATTCATTAAAATAATTACAAATCACTTGTAATTAACCCCCAGGCCCCGCTAACCTTCGCCTGATTGCCCTTCCTGCAACTCCGCCGCGCGATAGCTGTTAGATATTGCACCCCCAAATCCAACAACCCACAGCCATATCGCCTGCTCCTGATCTCCGACCTTTACCAGCCCGAGAGCACGTGAGATTCGTGGTTTTTCTCGGCCCCTTGCGGTTACGTGGTAGCTTTATGTTAACTCGCGTGCTCTCCAAAAAATACCGCCCTTCACTCAAAAGCGATGTGATGGCCTCCGAAACTGCCTCCCCACGTAGGCCGAAACCATCCACTATTCACTTATCGAATTCCGCGCCAAATTTTAAACTTTACTCGTTAAAACGCCAAAGACCCTCGTTTTCGATTTTTTCACCTGTTTACACAGTGAAACCTGCCTAACCCTTCCTGCACCACCTTGAAGCTCTGAAACCCAATTTCACCACTGTTTACCTCCAAACACTGCGAGGACTCCATCCACAGACTTCCTTGTTCCCTCAAATCATTATCTCCTCCCTGCAAACCTGTGTTCTTATTAACTATTGGTTTATTTTTGCAGGTGATCATATAAGACTTGGACAAACAGTTTTTATACCAGTTAAAAACCTGTTTGTTCCAGATTCTCAAGAAATGAATTCAAATGATTTTCCTCAACAGAAAATTCCATATAGCAGCAGAGCAGAAGAAATAATTTACATAGTAAATGTTAAAACAGACAATTTACACAGTAAAAGACAAAACAGAGGAGGCAGATAAAGAAATACAGATGAAAGTGTATCGGATGAAAGGTCATGAGTAAATATGACATCCAACATGAAAATCAAACAGCATTCAACTTTTGGAGGAACAGTCAGTCATCTTCAACAATTTTCAGTTTTTCTTAGCAATAGTCACCAACAGCACAACATCAAAATAGTGCCAGATCAACTAGCAATCTTTATTTTGATTTTATAATAATATATTTTTGTAAAAAAAAGTTTAGGATGTTTTTTAGTTCTATTGTTGTATAAATAACCCTCTTCATGAGTTATTATGGGTTGCACCCTTGAAGTAGGGTGGCATCCTTGAAGAAAGGTTGCACCCTCGATGAAGCATTTCTAAGCCTTTGATGTACTTGACTTTTCTGGAACCTTAATACAAAGCAAAGGATTCTGAATTATGTTTTACATAGTTTGTGTTTCCTGTAAGTTTTTCCAGTATTACTCATTATGTTTTTCTTCACATTCTTATGTCGTACAGAGATAACCAGGTAGGAATAATTGTGTTTCAATCTATTCCTATAAGGTTCTGAATTGATAATCTATAAGGAGAATGAATTAATGGATTGTCTGTTTAATTAATACCCTCTGAATCAATAAATCATCAACATATTTTGTAAGCTTAAGCATATTCTCTTAAACCTTCTGAACATAGTTCAGAGGTTTTCATACTTATGATTATTTAATTTTCAATTTGAAAACAGTGATAATCATATTATTTTTTGTTTCTGCTCACCACCATACAAACTATTTCACTGTGTGAAATTTTATAGCAGCCCTCTGCTTTGGTATTAATATTATTCAAAAGGTTAGTCATTACAGTGTTACATCTTTTTCATTCATTGGTCCTCCAAATTAAAACAAAACCCCCAAAACAATTATCTTAGATGCTCTGGCATGATAGTTGACCATCATAATCTCAGGGGTACAACACAACCCACAAAATAACCTCAAAGATGAAAATATGATGATAAAACATGAAAATTCCCCTTAAAAGAGTCACATATGTGAGTGTAAAGCCTCAAAAAGGGTGGCATCATCTCCAAAATACCTTTTTACTCCTTAAAAGGTGTAAAAAATCTTAAAAAAGGAATGTCTCCTTACCCAAGTTTCATGTCTCATCATCAAAAGGTTCCTTCTAAAGCCCAATGTTAAAAAATCCAAGCTTGTACATCATCATCCTCTCATATATGCAACATCCTAGCTCAGGAAGGAAACATCAAAGTTCCAAAGGATGGAAGAGTGTCTCTAGAAGTGTAACAAGTCACCATCTAGGTTAATGCTCCTCATCAAGTGGAACTCTCTCCAAAGGGTGTGTAGCATCATCCATGAAGTGCAAGAGAAGGATCACCGATGTCATCCGAAGGATCATGACCATGTATGGATCATCATCAAACATAAGTTCAAGGAATCAAGCACGATCAACTAACACGCATATAAGAGTCATTGAGCATAAAAATTGGACCATATTTAATGTCAAATCCATATAAGCATGTCACATTAAGTATCTCATTCAAACTTTGCACTAGTTTAAGACCTCAGATGAGTTGCTAGACTTAGGTACGTGAGGGTCATCAATTACCCTATTAGGTGCTCCTAGCGTAAGGAACAATTACTAAGTTGACCCTTTAATCAATAGGTGTAAGTGATAAGTCATATGGTCAGGGATGGACTTCATGAGAGGTGCCATAGTCTTATACATGGGTTATGAAATACCAACATAGCACCTTTTTGGGACCAATTCTTCCATTACTTGATGACACTACTTTTTCCACCCTTTAGTTAGCCTTTTACTTTGTTTTGATTAGATTTCTTTACAAGCTTCATTGATTTTCTTTTGGAACAACTTTATGATGGGCAATTCATTGCTCATAGAGGTCGAGATGTTTATTCAAGTCCCTTTTAACTTGATAGATAATTATATGCATGGGACTATGGTGATGTCCTCACATAAGGGGTAAGAACTGAAGTTAACTTGGCTTTTAATCACTTTTCATCCCTTGCCACCTTTTTTTCATTTTAACATTTGGTGCATGCTCTTTATTTCCTTCTTTTTTAAACTACATCAACCACTTGGCATTCCCAAGCCCCTCTTCTTATAGGATGTAACAATCAAGGAACCAATATAGGTGACTAACAATAATGTAACACCCTCCTCTCATATCTACCCAAGTAACTAGCCAACCAGGATAAACATGCGACGAGAGGCCACTATGATGGGATTCAACCTCCTTGGTGACCTTAAGTAAATTGAATCAATGGAAACACATCAACCATACCTTCCACATCAACAAAAACACTCCAAGGAGGCATCCCAACCACTCAGGTATCTTGCCCCTAGGTCCCACTGAGATTTTAGACCTCTTGACCTCTGGATGCTCTCATGCTATGGTCATGCCAGCATCCAAGGACCTCTGGACGATCCCACAAGCCTACATGCATACATCAGGGGCTTTTCCCAACAAAACTATGCTAACATCCGTGGAATTTAAGGCACTTTTATAGCCCATAATTCTGACCACTTCCCAAAACTTGTTGTAACCTCCAGAATCCATCAAACACGTGATGAAAAGACTAATAAACCAAAAATAAACTTCAGGACGAGGCCTGACCATCCCCAACCGGAACTGACATTCTGTCAAACACTTGACAGCAATGCAATATACATGTATAGTATTGTATAGGATACAAGACAAAGCATGAATGACTAAAAACTCTTATGAAACATGACAAGAAGGATCACTACCTTCTCCCTTGAACTGTTATAACATAAATTAGGTCTTGCATCCATCATTTAACCATTACAAGTAAATACTTGAAATACCCATGACATGAACCAGTCAATTAACCATGCATATAACCAACATAAAACCATGGAAATAATAGTGAGATAACAACCATTAAATCCACATATAAACAAGTACAAAAGCAAGAGAACTTAGATTTCATTAATCATAGGCAAATCTGACCCGGTTCGGGACTTCCATGTACCACCTAACCGTAGACATGGCTGAACCAAATATTTCTTTCAGTCAGTCACCCTCATGCCATATTCCAAGCATGAATGTGGGATCTCATGGATAAACCAATCCAAAAAAAATCAAGTGAATCTATAGGTTAAACCACCTCCACCCTCACCAAACCGTGATCACAGCAAAACGGTGCTCCGATCACAAAATTGAACTGAACTTGGAATGCCATCTGGAACCCATCACTATCCTTGAGCAATTTTATGTCTCCTTGTCTCTTAGGCTTTACCGCAACCCAAGCTCAGATCACTAGGCCCTCAACCAAGACATCCATCTCTCAGGGTTTACCGCAATCCACGTCGGATCACTAGGCCCTAAACCGAGAATGCTCCCTCAAGATTTACCGTGTATCCTGCCAAAATCAGTCAAGGGATTCCTAGGCCTTTGGGAATGAACCTTGAGACCACCTCTGCCCTGGATTCTGAAATCCATCTGGTAAATCCAAAGCTCAAAACTGATATAAACCTCCCAACACACCATGGCATCCGGAAAAAGGAAAGGTTAGGCTAAAAACCACTTTCATAACCCGGAAAAAACCATGCCACCGACAGCAAGAGAACCATACACCAACATTCACACATGTAATATGTTACCTGCAAGTATTCCTATTGAGGTTGTTTGATCATGTTCTTCCTTCCTTGATCCTTGCTTTCCTTCCTTTCCCTTTGCTTTCTTTTCCTTCCTTGCTCCAAAGCTAGAGTGCTCCAAGAAAACTCTAAGTGACCAAGAGTGAGAGAGAGAGAATAATGAGAGAGCTCCAAAACTGAACTGACAAAAGGTTACCAACTGATCCTCGTAAGCCTTTTTACCAACTAGGCCTCTGTTTTCTTCATTTTCCATTATTTTCCTTCAATTTCCTCCTCACGTGCAATTTGTGACCTTTCATCTTAATTTCCTTAATTTTCATAAATAAATGTGCCCAAAATGCCTTTTTTCCTTTTAATGCCTTTTCCTTTTCCATCCTTTAGCCATAAACACATCCAGTGATGCCCACTAGGATATCTTTTCCCAAAATTCAACTTGGAATATGTGTCCCTTAACCATGGTCTTATTTTTCCTTTATTAACTTTTATTACATGAACTTTTCACTAGGGTTGTTACAGAACCCTCCCCCTTGGGAAACACCGTCCTTGGTGTTAACCCACACCAAGACCTCAACAAAACTACTAAAAAGAAAACATATTGGCCATGGAGCTTTAAAACTTAGCTCATTGCAATATTTACAATGAAAGACCTGCTTAAAAGAAAAACATCATGACAAAATGACAAGATAAAAACCATACAACTTATTGGAGCTTTATAACTTAACTCATGACAATATTTACATCCATATAAATATACACGAATACCAAAACATTAGCAAAACATATTCCAAACATAGACCAAACATCAAACCAAAACTGCTTTGTCTCAACTAGCAAACAATGAAGGATACATGGCCCGCATCTGATCTGTTATCTCCCTTGTAGCATCTACAGGCCCAAAGTACTTCCATTACACTTTAAATTGCTCTATGGCTCTATTCCTAAGCATGAGATACTTCCACTGCAATATGCATTGAGGCTCCGACTGGAACTCTCCTTCTTGCTCCACCTGCAATACAGACCAATAAATAACATGATCAACATCCTTTATATACCTCTTAAGCAATGAAATATGGAAAACATCATGAATTTTCATTGTTGGAGGCAACGCAAGTCGATAGGCCACTGGTCCAATCCTCTCAAGGCTCTCAAAAGGCCTATAATACTATGGTGCCAACTTGGCACATGATCCAATCCTCAAAGAACTCTTCTTATGGTTGATGTGAAAATATGCATGCTCCCCAACCTGAAACTCCTTGAATACCCTGTGTTGGTCCGAATAACTCTTCTGTCTATCTTGTGTTGCCTTTAGATTCTTATTTATAACCTGCATTTCCTTTTCCATGTCTTCCAACATATCCAATCCAATAAGTACCTTATTCACTGGATCACTTCAACTGATGGGAGTATTACAACTACGTCCATACAATGCCTCGAAAGGACTCTTCCTCAATCACTCTTGATAACCATTGTTGTATGCAAACTGAACCAACGGAAGATACTCCTCCCATCTCCTTTGTTGGTGCATCACGTACATCCTCAACATATCCTCCAACATCCCGTTGACCCTCTTCGTTTTTCCATCTATCTGCGGATGATAAGTTGTACTGAAGGCAAAATTTGTACCCAAACCTGCAAATAGCTCCTTCCAGGACTTGGAAGTGAACTTTGCATCTCTGCCTAACACAATCTTCTTCAGAACACCATGTAATCTCACTGTCTCTATGATGAACACCTGTGCCACCTCAGTGGATGAATATCTAGTCTTCACTGGAATGAAGTGAGCTACCTTTCTCAACCTGTCGACCATGACCATAATAGAATCATGTTGTCTCACTGGAGTAGACCACCTGGATGCTTACATTCTACCTTTACCTGCTGACAATATAAACATCTAGCCACAAACTCTGCCACTTCCTTCTTTAGATTCAGCTAATAGTAGAACTTCTTCACTACCGTCAACGTCTTTTGATAACCTAGGTGACCCAAGTATGGATTCACGTGAAACTCCCTCAAGATAAGCTTCTTGAGCTCACTGCAATTCGACACATAAATCCTACCCCTGAAACTCACCAAACCATTTGTCATGAGATAATAGTCTGCATCCTGATCATCTTGTACATGTGCCATGTTCTAACCTGTGCATGATCTCCGTGTACTTGTCATCCCATTGTCCTACCTACAATATCCTATCCTGTAACTTTTTCCCATAAGAGCTCATAACTGCTATATGATTTACCTGTACCTTCTTGGTAAGAGCATCTACATCACTAAGGGTGGCCAACCATCTAGCTTTCCTGGCATTTAGATTTGGTTGGTCAAACAAATACCTCAACCCATTTTGATTGCTCATAAATGCAAACCTCCTGCCAAGAGGATAGTGCTTCCACATCTTCAATGAATGTATGATCGCTGCTAGCTAAAGATCATGCACTAGATAGTTCTACTCATGCTCATTCAATTTTCATGACTCATAGCACACTACCTATCCTTCTTACATGAGAACTTCACCAAGTCCTCTCTTGCAAGCATCTGTACACACTACAAACTCCTTATCTGGATCTGTAATATTTAGTACTAGTGCATGTGTCAACAACTGCTTGAGCTGCTAAAAAATAGCTGCACATTCTTCTGTCCATTCAAACTTCTTACCTTTCCTCTGCAATGATTTGATAGGATATGCAATGCATAAGAAGTTCCTGATGAACCTCCTGTAGTAACTTGCCAATCCCATGAATGATCTCACCTCATCCACATTCTTAGGAGTTTCCTACTCCATGATGGCCCTTATCTTTTCTAGATCTACTGCTATGCCTTCCTTGGAAATGACATGTCCCAAGTAATGCACCTTTGTCTGAAAGAAGTTTCACTTGCTAAGATTAGCATACAACTGATGCTCTCTTAGCAATCTCAACATTGTTGCTAAATGCTCGACATGTTCTTCCTCATTTTTAGAATATACCAATATGTCATCAATGAATACAATAACAAACTTGTCCAGATAAGGACGCAACACACTATTCATTAAACACATAAATGTAGTTGAAGCATTAGTCAAACTGAATGGAAATACAACAAACTCCTAATGCCCATACCTGTTCTTGAACACGGTCTTGAAGATATCCTCTTCCTTGATGTATACCAGATGGTATCCCAATCTCAAGTTGATCTTAGAGAACATTGTTTCTCCCTTCAACTGACCAAACAAATCATCAATCCTAGGAAATGGGTACATGTTCTTGATCGTTACCTTGTTTAGTTGTCTATAATCAATGCATAATCTGAGAGTACCATCTTTCTTCTTTACGAACAACATTGGTGCACCCCAAGGCGATACACTTGGCCTAATGTATCCCTTTTCAAGCATCCCCTTTAACTAAAATTTCGGCTTTACTAGCTTTGAGGTACTCATCCTATAAGGTGCCTTTGATGCTAGTGCTACCCCTCACACCAACTTAATAGATAAATCTACTTCCTTGTGAGGAGGTAACTCTGGAATCTCTACTGGAAACACATCCTGATACTGCTACAATACAGGGTACCTCTTGAATATTTCTGCATCCTCAACATCTTTACCCTTGTCACTAGATATATGCACTGCAAACATCACACAACCTTTTCTACAACTACGCTTAGCGTACATAGTGGTAACCATCCTCACTGATGTAGGCTTCTTCTTTCCCTGCAAAATTTTGTTTTCCCCACTATCATCCACACACTCAACGACCTTGTCGAAACAATCCACTTAGGTCCTGTGGAGGTACAACTAATCCATACCTAAAAGAATACTATACGATCCCAATGGTAGTACATTCAAATGTGTTGTTGTAGGCATACCATTTAACTCAAATTCACAAGCTCTTACCCAATGGTGAACTCTCTTATTTGTACCTCTACCCAACTGTACCAACCAAGGTTTTGCATGCACTTCTTTTCTCAAACCACACTTATCCACCAAGTCAGGAGTAATATAACTATACTTAGATCCATGATCAATCAAAATATAAACAAACTAATCACAAATCTTACCGTCCATCTCAATGATAGATGCCTGATGATCTACCTGCATGTTTTCCACAACTACATAGATCCGAGGAATATTATGACCAACACCACCAACTGTATACACCTCCTCAGCACTATAGATCTGGGGTCTACCACTCTGATAATGCAGACAATCCCTCTTATGATGATCCTTGCCACATATCCAACACTACAATGGTTCCCTACCACTACCTCTAGTCTGCTTCTCTCCATGTCTCTTCTCAGTTGTATTGAACCTCTTGTAAGGGACTACATTTTCTTTCTCACTTGCATCTTGAGGTCCTCCTCACTTTGGTGGCCATTTTCCTTTAGCTTTCTCATTTCCTTTCAATTCACGCTGAGGCTCAACTTTGCGCTTCGACTGCTTATAACAATGTTTCAACTTTTGATTGTCTCCTCCAATGATATAGGCTCATCGAACTCAATATGGTCTTTGTATGCTACTGATAGTCAATTGATGAATCTTTGAACCTTTGCCTTCTCCTCCTTGAGGTAAGGCACATATCTCAATAGCTCCAAGAACCTGCTAGTATACTTATCATCTTTGATGGAAACCATCCACAACTCATAAAACTCCTTAGCTTTGTCATCAAAGTATCTCTTCGAAAAATACTTCTTCTTGAAGAGCCTTTCAAATTCATGCCAAGTCAAATCATCCTCATGTACACCTTAAACATTCTTCACATATTCACATCAAATATCTGCTTTACCTTTGAGACTAAAAGTGGCTATCTTTGCTTTCATGCTTTCTAAATTGTTGGGACAGGGTCCCCCAGGGTCAATTTTGGGGAAAAATCCCAAGTTTTGGGGCAAAAAGCCCAAGTTTTATTGTAAAAATTGTAAAGTCTCCGCAAGTTGTGGTCGCGAAGTGCGTAGATAGTAAAGTGTCATAAAGGGTTTTACCCTTCTTTTATGTAAGTTGTGTCGGATTTAGTAGATCTATCCATGGTCCGCGGACCATGGGATTGTATAAAAATGAGAGTCTTAGAGAGTCTAAGGCAAGATAGATATCAATGAGGATGAATGTAATGGGTTAGTAGAAGAAAAAGCGAAGAAGTCTTAGAGTGGAAGAGAGGCTCTGCAACTGTGTGCGCATAGGCCTAGAGTAGAGTTCGCAGCTGAGTGCGCGGACCCTTGCAGTTGAGTGCGCAGGGAAGTCTTGAGTCTGTAAGAAGAACTGAAGTATTAATAAAGAGATTATTCCAGAAATTCCTGTGTTTATCTATTTCCTTCTGTTATGAATGGATGTGCTATTATGTTATGATGAATGATGGGTTTATGAATTAATATTCTATTGATGCGCGATTTTACATGATTTATCTTGTTATACGGACGTAAGTAGTAATAACTATTTACACAAATAATATCTCATTGCATGTTAAAGTTATTGAACACTTAAGCCGATCTGGGTAAATATAGCGTTAGAAGTAATCACAGAGGTGCGAAAGTGGTTGATTCACCTGTTTAGGGTCCGCGAAAGATAGTTGTGAACATTCGCGAAGGAATAGAATCTTATTAAGGGAAGTTATATCGATAAGCCCTAAGGTCTTATCGATCTGCGTGAAGGCGGTTTTAGGGCATAAAACAACATCACGTTCATCTTTGGGTGCGGAAACTTGGTTCCAACATTTCCCCATACTACTTCGAGTGAGACTTCAGCCCGCGCTTCGCAGGTTGATGTCGAAAGGGCCAGTAATGTAGGTATTTGTTTGGAAAAACTAACTTTGAACCTAGGTCAGGATCAACTAAGCCAACAAATGGTTCTGTTTTCGGGACCGAGATCTGCATAAAGAGATGTGTGATGTCACATCACTGGAATCCAACAAAGAAGGAAATTGAGGAGTGGTTGGATAGAAAGATCCACGAATTCACAGCGCAAGAAAACATAAATATGTGATTGATGAAAGAACAATAGTTGGACAAGTATCTATACATAGAGATACACGAAAATTTATTTTGTTCCTTCCTGGTCGAACTGTACGACTGGATCGCTAAATTGGCAGACGACCAAGGAAGGTGGAGGCTTAACAGTCCAATAGTGTGGACCTCGGAGTTAGTGTGGATATTGGAAGCCTCTGAAGATAAGATCACATGCACTACCAATCACTGGCTTGATCGTGTCATCAGAGGGTTTGTGACAGAATTTGCGGTCGATACCTTGGTCAGCTACAGCGAAGCAGAGCAATGCTTCTTCAAGGGACCACGAGGTAAGTATTTAAGATCTTTGAATACTTGGATTAAAATGCTCTTGTGTGAAAAGAGGGTTATGAAATTACCTTAATGTTTGGAGCTACGCGAAGTGGAAAGTTATTCAGGGATAGAGGGAGAATAGGCCCTGAATATAGCCTATTGATTGATCCTCCTCTGAGTGACAACGAAGGAGTAGCACAGGCTTCACCGTAGAGCACTATCCAGTTAATAAGAAAGGGTTCCTGCGAATACCCCATCCGCCCACACCACCTCCACAACATACACATTTTCCCACACCTCCCCCACCTCCGCCGCCATTCAATATGGTGAATGCAGTGAAGTTGACAGTTTTCAAGGGCTTGGGAAATGAGGACCTAGACCAGTTCTGGTTCCTTGCGAAGTTCGTGTGGACACCTCAGAATATTATATACGATCAAATGAAGTAAACAACGTTGGTTACTGCTCTACTAGACCGCGCGCTAACGTGGTACATTAAGTACTACATTGATAATCCGACGTTCGCGTTCATAGACATTTAGACTGCAATGAATAGGGAATTCATTAGGTCCAAGTCTGAAGCGCAATCAATCACTGGATTCAAGGAAACCATGATGAGGCCTGGCGAAACACCTTGGGAGTTGGATCAGAGATTGAAATGCCAGATCTGCGAAGCTAACATGAATATTATGGATGGGCAGCACTGCGAATGGTTTGTGGCTTCGCTCTTGCCTCATTTAAGGGTTGCTTTATCACAGCAAAAGATTGGGACCTAGGCAGAAGCCTTGGAAATTGCGATGAGACTACATGAAACATCGATTCTAAACGTTTCTTTGGGAGTGCCGCAGATCCACACGGAGTTGCAGAATCTTTGCCTAGAGTTCCAAAGTCCGAAGAAAGATAGAGCAGCTCGTCCAGAGGCATGTGAAGAAGTTTGGTGCCTGAAGTGTAAAAGCCAGGGGCATGATAAATATCACTACCTTGTCTTCACGAATTATGTTGCGAGAGGAGGGTCGATGCCTCTAAGGCCGGAAGCTCAAGCCGGGCCAAGTACAAGGCCCACGCTGTGGTGTGCTATTTGTCAGGTAGCTGGAAAACATGTGATAGAAAATTGCCACTTGCTGCAGAAATTTGTGCAGACACCGCAACAGATCTTCTACAACTTCTGTAAATCAGTGGGTCATGATGAGCGTAATTATCGTAGCTATGAGTTAATGATGGAAAGAACAACCACATATTAAATGCAAACAGAGACTCGGCCTCTGGATCAAGGCGATGTGGGAGTGCGCAATGGATATCAGAGTCGTAGATGAGGCCGAGGCGAAGGAGGACCTGCGAGAGGTCTGGGACAAGTTATTTGCTACAATTGTGAAGTACCAGGCCACTACGCATAGGAGTGTATGAACCTGATGCACCTATTGTGCCGATATTGTACTCAGTTTGACCACCTGACAGAAGATTGCCCTGTATTAATAGCTAAGATGTGGGAAAAGGGGATGCAATACCAACAACATACCCAGAATCTGCAGATGATGAGGGTTTAACCCCGTGAAGAGGATCCTAATGTGAACATCGTGTTACGAAGTGGAATGATGACTGGAAAGGATAAGGGAAAGCAACCTGAAGAGAGTGAATGGGTCTACAAATCTCAAGAAAAAGAGGTTGGGTTTGATTTGGAGCGCATGAAAGAAACCTTCTTGGAAGCGAAGAAAATCTTCACTGGAGCTTCTACCTCAGGAAGTCAGGATAAGAAATATGAAGAAATGGACCCATCCATGCTCACTACCTATTTGGGAACTTACATGAATCTATTGCGTGATAGCAAGGCCATGAAAGGATTACACAAGTTAATAAATAAGTGTGTCGGAAGAGAAAATTCTCTTGAAGGGCTGTCCGTAGTCAGAAAAATTGGTAGGCATAAGGCAAGAATAGGGCGTGAGATCAGGCTCACTACACAAATAGGGGAATATGAAATGGATCAAGTTATTATGGATTTGGGGTTGGATGCGAATGTTTTTCCTAAATAGACATGGGAGAGAATGGGGAGACCTGCGCTACAGTGGTCTCCAATTCAGCTGAGGATGGAAAATCAACAGAAGATTATCACCATGGGAATATTGTAGGGAGTGACAGTAGACATTGAAGGTGTGAGTGCGTTGGCCGATTTTGAAGTGATAGAGATTGTTGATGACAACAATCCCTACCCCGCGCTCCTTGGGATCAATTGGGCTATTGGCATGAGTGGGGTGAGCAATCTGAAGAAGCGTACAATGTTATTTGAGAGGAAATCGCTCCACGTAGTAGTACCTTTGGACCCTATAGAAGGACCATGTTATACTGAGATGGTCCGAGATTACGAAAGTGATGATGATTTGGACCAAATCTACAAAATAAAACCGCGAGACCAAGATTGGGTGAATCCGACAGTAGATGGATGCATTGCATGAGACCGTGAAAGTTCCAGTACATCAGATTCAGATGAGGAGTTGGAACACTGGCAGAATAGGCTGCATGAAGTATCTACGTTGTGTTGTAACATGATGACTAAATTGTTGCATTGTGTGTCATCGGAGGTAAGGATTTTTCCTTATTATGATGGTCTAACTGACGTAGGTAAACTTTTGGATGCATTTGAAAGGGAAGTACCAGAGAAGCATCACTTTCAAGCCTTAGATTTGGCGCTATGCCTGCAAGGTGGTGGGGTACCTTAAAGACAATTTTGATGAATGGTGTAAGTACAGGAAAATGATGCGATTGCGGTTTGGTCACCCAAAACTGTGACTGCTGGAGAAATATAATGGGAGAAGTGACCTGCGCGATCACTTAGCAAAATGGAATGACACTTATGGATCAGAACCACAACTAGAATGGGTGCATTTGTTCTGTCACACTTTGGATGTAATACCAATGAATTGGTACCTGGAAACATAGCTTCACCATGGCATTGACGAGTGGGACATTTTGAGACAGGGATTCTTGATGACATTCAGCTTTGAGGATGGATTTGAGTGCATCAATGAAGCGTTGCAGGAGGTCAAGGCAGCGATCTTCAGAATACTGCAGGATCCCTTGGATTTGATTCAACCAGATTGGACCACCCAGCTGCGCCATGCACTGGAGTGCTACAATGTGACTGCTGAAGAAGAAGACGAGGATCCAAGGAACATTAATATCCCAGAGGAAAAAGGTCACCGCGAAGTTGAGGGACCACAGATAGAGAATCCATATATCACCGCGCCATTGAAAACTAGACAAGTAAACATTAGCACAGAAGCGGAGCTGAATTTTGTGAAGATTGGGGACTATTGGGATGATGCCATAGTGGACAAGGTCGCTGAGTTGCTCCGCAAGTATTAGTATTTGTTCCCTACAAAGTTTTCAGACTTGAAAGGGATAATAGGGGACTTAGGTGTCATGAAGATTACTTTGAAGTCAGAAGCGAAGCCTGTTAAGCAAAGGCCATATCGCCTTAATCCTAAGTACAAGGAAAAGGTTCACTTGGAGTTGGACAAGATATTGGCAGTGGATATTATTGAACCAGTTGAGGAATCCGATTGGGTGAGTCCAATGGTGGTTCAGGAAAAGAAGCAGAAGGATGCGATAAGGATTTGCGTAGATCTCAAGAATCATGAATGATGCTTGCATTCATGATCCTTTCCCAACTCCGTTCACAGATGAAGTGTTGGATAATGTTGGCAGACAGGAAGCATATTCGTTCATTGATGGGTTCTCTGGATACCATCAAATAAAGATCGCACTAGAAGACAGGAGTAAGACTACCTTCGCTACTGAATGGATCCCAGTATATGGTAATGCCTTTTGGACTTCAGAATGTGCCAACAATCTTCTCGCGCGTAGTCATTGCGGCATTCAAAGAGTTCATTCAGAAGTTTTTGGAGGTATATTTTGATGATTTGATTGTGTTTAGACTAGTACAACACCATGTAGCTAGTTTGTGCTTGATGTTGGATACATTCCGGAGGTATCAGATCACGCTAAACTTGAAGAAGTGCTTGTTTTGCGTCCCTTTTGGAATCTTGCTTGGTCATGTGGTATGCAGACAAGGATTAATGGCGGATCCTACTAAGATCGCGGTCATAATTAATTTGGAGGCACCAAGGAGTGTTAAACAACTGCACGCAACACTGGGTCATATTGGATCCTATCAAAAGCTCATCAAGAGTTATGCTCAGATTACCATGCCAATGGAAAAAGTATTGAAGAAGGATGCTACATTTTGTTGGGATGAAGAATGTTAGCAGAGTCTAAATGTATTGAAGGAGAAAATGGTCACCGCGCCGATCCTAGTCTTCCCATATTGGAAGAAGATGTTTCATGTGCATGTGGACACGTCATGTATCGTGCTGGGAGAGTGCTGACACTGGCCAGTGAAGGAGAATTGGATCACTTGATAGCATTTGCAAGTAGGAAAATGTCTAAGGCTGAAAATAATTACTCGACGACTGGGCGCGAATGGTTGGCTATGGTGTACACACTCCAGAAATTCTAACATTACTTGCTAGGCAGACACTTTAAGATGTATACAGACCATTTTGCATTAAAGTACCTAGTCAACAAGCCTGTGTCGGGGGGGGAGGGAATATGCATATGGTTGTTGTTGTTTCAAGAGTATGATTTCAAAGTAATTGTGAAGCTAGGGAGATTGAATGCAAGGACAGATCATTTTTCGTGCATTGAGACAAGAGAGGGCGACTTGGATGATATTGGAGATAAGGTGTAGGATACAATAGCAGAACTGCTGCAGTAGTAGAAGCAGGCACTCAGCGCCAAATAGACTGGTCTGTGCGAGCTGCAAATCCAAATGACTAAACTCTAGGCAGTTGTAGGATAGAGGAGTGTTGCCTCAACCAATTTTTCACCAGGGACCACTCAAGCAGCAGAATTGGTTCGCTTAATGGATATTTGGGCAGTTGCACTGCCTGATGGATCTTTAAGCGTAGAGGCGTCTGCTGACAAAGCTATTGTTAGCACTTTGAAGAATGTGGGCCTCAACTTGGTCGCACTCCCTAGTGAGTTCCTTCACACACTGCAAGCAGGTTTGATCGTAGAGATTAAGGCCCGGGAGAAATGTGCGCTGAGCATGATTAGAAAGTACAAGGTTAACAACGAACAGATGTTCGTGGAGAAGACAACAATGCTGGAAGCCTAGAAGAAGGTTCAGGTGCAAAATGAATAAACTGTTGTCGTAGTGGCCGAGGCATGCAGAGAAATCCTTGAATTGCATATCTCGGAGGAAGCATCGGTGGACACAAAGATCAGGAAGTTGGTTGCAGGTGTGCGCGATGCAAAAATAGAAGTGGCCAAGGTTCAGTTTGAACTAAACCTGAAGATAACAGAGCTTGATTTGAATTCACAACCTTCAACTCCACCAGAGGTCAGAGAATAGCGTGAAGCCACTGTGAAGGATGGATTCACAGTAGTAGACGTCATAGTGAGGGATTGTACTGCATTCTTCGAGCAGTCCATGGAGGTAGTCACGACATTGCAGGAAGATCCTAACATGCAGAGGTTAAACACAGAAGCCCGTGAATTTCAGAAGTAGTATGATGAAGCAAGAGTGATGGCGTGCACCATCGCTATATCACAACAATTGGCTAAGCTACATGAGGCAAAACAGTTGCTCGAATAGGTGGAGGCAGCGCAAAGGAAAGAGGTAGTCCTCAAGGCCAGATTGGGGCCTTAGCTAGATGAGGTCTATGTTATCTCTGCCACCATTGAGGAAAAGTTAGCAAGCATACAGAGAACGCAACAGAAGATCAAGGAAGACAAGTGTAGGACTAGCAACAGAGCCACTGGTGGAGTAGATCAAACGGGAAGCGATGCAGAGCACGGTTGAAGTAGCAGTGATACAAGTAGAACTGGGAGGTCTTCGTAGTAAGATCTCCATGCTAACAAAGTGACTTGGGGGTGAGTCATGATATTTGTGTTGGTGGGTTGTTGGGACAGGGTCCCCCAAGGTCAATTTTGGGGCAAAAGCCCAAGTTTTGGGGCAAAGTTTTATTGTAAAAAGTGTAAAGTCTCTGTAAGTTGTGGTCACGGAGCATGTAGATAGTAAAGTGTCATAAATGGTTTTACCCTTATTTTATGTAAGTTGTGTTGGCTTTAGTAGATCTACCCATGGTCCGCGGACCATGGGATTGTATAAAAAGGAGAGTCTTAGAGAGTCTAAGGCAGGATAGATATCAATGAAGATGAATGTAATGGGTCAGTAGAAAAAATAGCTTAGAGTGGAAGAGAGGCTCTGCAGCTATGTGCACATAGGCCTAGAGTAGAGTCCACAGTTGAGTGCGTGGACCCCTGCAGCTGAGTGCACGGGGAAGTCTTGAGTCTGTAAGAAGAACTGAAGTATTAATAAAGAGATTATTCCAAAAATTCCTATGTTTATCTATTTCCTTATGTTATGAATGAATGCGTTATTATGTTATGATGAATGATGGGTTTATGAATTAATAATTCATTGATGCACGATTTTACATGATTTATCTTGTTATATGGACACAAGTAATAATACTTGTTTACACAAAGAATATCTCATTACATGTTAAAGTTATTGAACACTTAAGTCGATCTGGGTAAATATGTAGTTAGGAGTAATCACAGAGGCACGAAAGTGGTTGATTCACCTGTTTTGTGTCCACAAAAGATAGTCATGAACGTTTGCAGAGGCATAGAATCTGATTAAGAGAAGTTATATCGATAAGCTCTAAGGGCTTATCGATCTGTGTGAAGGCAGGTTTAGGGCACAAAATGACATCCCGCTCATCTCTGGGTGGGGAAACTTGGTTCCAACATCCCCGCATACTGCTTCAGGTGAGACTTCAGTCCGCACTTGCGGGTTGATGCCAAAAGGACCAATAGTGTAGGGATTTGTTTGGCAAAACTAACTCTGAACCCGGATCAGGACCCACTAAGCCAACATGAATAATCATGCAATCTAAAGAAATTCCTCATACCAAACAACCATGCCTCTACATCCTGTGATTTCTTCATCTCTCCGTCAAAGGTAGGTGGCTTTCCTTTCTTAAACTCATCCAACAAGTATCCCTTGCCACTTCTCTTGTAAGTATGATTATGATGATGATCATGATGCCTGTCTAAACCAGAACTAAAATAGTACATGTGTCCATCACCTCTCCTATCTACAATGTCCAACAACCTGCCATCTCTGATTGTGTCGTCTCTGTCCAACCTGTGACCACCATAAGACCTGCTACCATATCCCCCATTATTTTTTTCCTCCTACTCAAGGCTGATCCGAAGTGGTCCATGTCACTACAATTATGACAAACTCTGAAGTAGTATTGCATTAACCTCTATTTGTTTCTCTTGTACCTGCATGATTTTGTCATTGTTAGCCTTACAACTCCTTATTTCTTCCTTCAAGCTTCTCAATGTGTCTGTTAAATAAGAAGAGTTCCCAACACCACATTGCTCATATGATTCATAGTGAGAGTCTTTGTAGTCTACCATCTTTCTAGCCATTTTGATCTCTTTCTTGCAAGGCATACTATGTCAGCTAAAACAAATCACAATAATTCAACTTACCTTAGTATACTTCGGGGAGGATACCATGTCTGCAAGATCAACAAATCAATGTGATACATGTACGATATAATCATGACATCATATAAAATATAGCACATAGGCATTTAAACCTATGTCCATCATTCTAGCTAGAGTCTAGTCATCAATGCATGACCATATCAACTACACATGCCATGACCTCATGCATGAAAAAAACAACCATATCACTGTATACCGATTGTACACAAACATAAACAACATGTACCCAATCATACACCCACAACAACATCCTTATTCCCATGGCGGCATCACTACAACCATGACCAACACCATGCATATGAAAAAAGCATTAAAGGATAGATGACATGTGCAACTGACGTGAATGCATGACCAACACACATCCCATCCAGTCCAAGGGGTGAACCATGCTCTAATACCAATCTGTAACACCCTCCTCCCATATCTACCCAAGTAACCAGCCAACCGGGGTAAACATGCAACAAGAGGTCATTATGATGGGATTCAACCTCCTTGGTGACCTTAAGGAAATGGAATCAATGGAAACACGTCAACCATACCTTCCACATAAGCAACAACACTCCCAAGAGGCATCCCATCCGCTTAGGCATCTTTCCCTTGGGTCCCACAGAGTTTTTAGACCTCTGTACGCTCTCATGGTATGGGCATGCCAGCGTGCGGGGACCTCTAGATGCTCCCACAAGCCTACATGCCTGCGTCCAAGGAATTCTCCCAATAGATTTGTGCCAATGTCCACAGAATTTAAGGAACTTTTCTAGCCTAGAATTCTGGCCACTGCCTAGAAATTGTTGTAACTTCCAGAATCCATAAAACACATGATGACAAGACTAATAAACCAAAAATCAACTTTAGTACTAGGCCTGACCATCCCCAACTGGGACTGACATTCTGTCAAACACTTAGCATCAATGTAATCTACAGGTCTAGGATACAAGAAAAAGCATGAATGACTAAAAACACTTATGAAAAATGACAAGAAGGATCACTACCTTCTCCCTTGAACTGTTATAACATCAATTAGGTCTTGCATCTATCATTTAACCATTACAAGTAAATACATGAAATACCCATGACATGAACCAGTCAATTAACCATGCTTATAACCAACATAAAACAATGGAAATAACCGTGAGATAACAACCATTAAATCGACATACAAACAAGTACAAAAGCAAGAGAACATAGATTTCATTCATCATAGGCAAATCTGACTAGGTTCGGGACTTCCACATACTACTTGACTGTAGACATGGCTGAACCAAATATTTCTTTCAGTCAGTCTCCCCTGTGCCATATTCCAACCATGAATGTGGTATCTCATGGATAAACCAATCCAAAAACAACCAAGGGAATCTAGAGGTTAAACCACCTCCACCCTCACAAAACCGTGATCACACCAAAATCGACACTCCAATCACAAAACTGAACCGAACTTGGAATTCCATATGAAATCCATCATTATCCTTAAGGAATTTTCTATCTCCTTGTCTCTCAGGCTTTATCGCAATCCAATCCTGGATCATTAGGCCCTAAACCGAGACACTAGTCTCTCTGGCTTTACCGCATTCCACACCAGATCATTAGGCCCTAAACCAAGGCTCCTCCCTTAGGCTTTACCGTGTATCTCGCCAAAACTGGTCAATGGATTCCTAGGCCTTTGGGAATGAACCTTGAGACCACCTCCACCCCTAATTTTGAAATCCATCGAACAAATCCAAAGCTCAAGATTGAGATAAACATCCCAACACACCATGGCATCCAAAAAAAGACAAGGCTAGGCTGAAAATCACTATCATAACCCGACAAAACAATGCCACCGACAATAATATAACCATACACCAACATGCAAAGCCATGCATGTCAAAATCAACTAGGAAATTACATATGCAATATGTTACCTGCAAGTATTCCTGCTGAGACTGCTTGATCATGTTCTTCCTTCCTTAATCCTTTCTTTCCTTACTTTCCCTTTGCTTGATTTTCCTTCCTTGCTCCAAAGCTAGAGTGCTCCAAGAAAACTCTAAGTGACCAAGAGTGAGGGAGAGAATAATGAGAGATCTCCAAAACTGAACTGACAAAAGGCTACCAACTGATCCTTAGAAGCCTTTTTATCAACTATGCCTCTATTTTATTCATTTTCCATTATTTTCCTTCAATTTCCTCCTCACATGCAACTTGTGACCTTTCACCTTACTTTTCTCCTAATTTCCTTCATTTTCATAAATAAATGTGCCAAAATGCCTTTTTGCCTTTTAATGCCTTTTCCTTTTCCTTTGCCAATTTCCTTTAGCCATAAACACGTCTAGCGATTCCCACTAGGATATCTTTGCCCAACATTAAACTTGGAATACATGTCCCCTAACCATGGTCTTATTTTGCCTTTATTAACTTTTATTACATGAACTTTTCATGAGGGTTGTTACAAATAACCAACCCAAAAGAGAGGACAACAGAGAAAGCGATAAACAACATGTGTTCAATATGGAAGGATATGGACATGTCATCTTTATCTAGGCATCTTATTTGTGCCCCTCCTTAATAATGAAATAAAAACCCTAGGGTCATTACACTAAGTTATAAGGAAAAGAAGACTACCAAGGTGAAATAAGGAAACAAGTATAATTTCCAAACATCATGATCCATTATCTGACTTGAACCCATAATCCTTACTCAGATTCCTAAATCATTAAATGTAAACAATTAGTATAAAACAATGGCTAAGGTACCTCATGGTCATTGACCTACCTTTAGTGGATGAGTATGTTAATCAAGTGAATGAGTTGACTAATAACGAGTGAGAAGTGTTTGAGAGGTTTTTATCTAAGGGTAGCTTAAGGTAGCTAGCTAGAAATCTACATCATGGGAGAAAATGATTTTCCTATGGTTACATGTATATACACGAGTAACATTTGGCTCGAATATGGGGACAAGTGTTCACCATAAAGCACATGACAACCTCAACATCAATGGTACTCGAAGGCCTATAACCTACATCACTATAACAAGTTTTGTTAGATTCTACAAATAAAGTCATTAGTACTAAATTAACATGGTGATATAATCACCCTTGAATATGAAAGGATGCAAAGCTATATGTCATAAACATATTCTAAGCTACATTTTTTTTTTTTGATTAAAAAACATAATATAAAGCAAGGAAGAATGAAAAATCAATTTTCATAACATACAACCTTTGTACTTGAAGCTAATCTAACATCCAACAAGTCAATCAAATACCAATATAAATTTTATGAATTTGTCCACTAACTAGCAATTGTAACTTACCTCCATTAAGGTTGAATAAATGAAAAGAGTTAGTTACAACCTTTCCATGGATCTTGTATTTCAACAGGCATAAGGTACACTTTTCTAAAATCTTCCCCTTTTGTCTTGTGATCAAGGCCTTTCTTAGTTCTATGGCTTGTTCTTTTCACCTTTTGATCACAAGAGTTTCTCTTAGAGTTCTTATCATCACATGTACTTCTAATGTTATGATGAGTGGAAAGTGACAATCTTTCTAAAGAAATATCATCATCCATAGGCATATGTCACTTTCAATCTTTGCATTATCCCATTCTTTTGATCTTTCATTATTTAGAGTTGTTTTAGGGCCAAGTGTTGCAATGCAATTTCAAGGTTTAAAGGCCCAACTTGCTTATGTTCACCAACTTCCATTTTTTGGACAACATCATCAATGCCTTCTTCAAAGGGAAATGAAAGGATGGATTTTTTTTGGGAATAATCTCCAATTAGCAACCTTGAATTTGAGGATGCATGTCGATCCCATAATTCTCTACCAACACTATATATTTGATTTTTGGGTTCCTTGAGGTCTTCTATATGGTGTTTCACAACAATTCCATATAGAGAATAAATGATTTTCCATCATGGGTAGTGTTAGTGGCATAAGACAAGTCCATTTTCAACTTCCCTCCTAAGGTGGTAGACAATTTTCTAAATAATAGCATACCCCACGCATCAGGGATATCTATAACAACAACATCAAATGATTTAGATACATTCTATAAAGCAACAAGATTAACCTTTAAATGCTTAATGAGACCATGAAATTGGATAGAATTTGAGTCAAAACCACACACATTCCTATAAGGCCTTGTAATTCATAATTCTAAATTATTCATGACCTTCAAAAGCATTACATTAGTGGCAGTGCTGGAATGAAGCATACCATTACAAATAAATAAATTATTTACAACTAATGTGAGGAAGAAATTTGCATGCCCTCCAATCTTTCAATCATAATGCATGTTTTGTAATATCACATTAGGGTCCTCAAGTTCCGTATTAAAGTTAAAGAATTTCATTACTTGGTCTGTTTGAGGAAAAAACTTAGTTAATTCAAGATTAGCCAGAAAAACATTTACTTTAGTAAGAACATTTCCTAAACAATAGCTAAAGCAATATCATCATACTTTTTGGTTTGAGGGGACTACAACATTCAAAGTTAAAGACAATCCAATCCATGCTTTTGTTGGGACATCACTATTGCTTGGTTGAGAATTTGTAGTCTACTTGTTAATCCTTGTATATCACAATCCCTTATTAAACTCATATATTGTTTCTATAGCAATTATGTTAATACTAGAGATATTGACACATCTCTTGACAAACTCTTCATGTTGTTGGTTATTAGCATGGTAAATTGCATTAAAAGCATAGTAAAAGGGCATGAATCACTAGTCAAGTTTAATTGTTCATAGTTTTATTCTGCATAGTTTGGACTATATGGGAATTTTTCCTCTCTACGTTATTCACAACAATTACACCAAGGAATACCTTCTTCATTGATCATATTTGTGGGATTTAAGGTATTAGGAACAATTTGTGAGAATGAGGTCTATTGTTGTGTGGTTCTTGGTTCCTTCTTGATGTCTTATTATTAATAAATTAAGATATAAAAGGATAATTTGGACTTGGTCCTTTATCCTTTTCCAAGATGGTTAACATGTTCAACGTGGCAAGTTGGCATTCTTGTTAGTTAATTTATCAAAACTTTGAGCAACTGAGAGTAATCGACTTTCGACAAGATCAACATGATTCATGGATCTAGGTTTGGTCTCAACTTTAGCCCTAAGATTATAAAAAATATTAACATTAGTTGGTAGCATACTCCTTATCCTTGGTAAGGCTATTATGGTCTTTATCCCTTAACTAGAAACCAAAATGTCCCTAAAAAGCATTAGTATATTGCAACAAGATATCATCCTCGAGGGGCTTAAGGTTTGTGGGGATAAACTTGACCAAACTATCAAATATTTGACTGAATTCTTGAATGGTCTTAGAATATTTCTTTTCCATTTCATGAAATTAGGCAATTAACAACCTTCCATGTTTTCCTTATTTCCATAACTTAATGAAAGATTCATGGAATTGGTCTCAGGTTTTGAAGCCCTTTCTAGGTAGATATTTGAACCATGAATTTGCATTTTCTTGCAAAGAACGAGCAAAATATTTCATAACAACATCCTCCTCTTCAATATAAAGGCCACCTATATGAAAGTAAAATAAATATATGTTCTTCATCTATGATGACATTATTACTAGATAACTTACGTAGTCATTCATTGCACTTATCAAGCATGTTGTTAAGGTAACCTTAAATAACGGACATGTCCAAGGGCTTGAAGTCATTGTTAAGACATGTCTTGGTAGTCGTTGGAGCTACATTTGGAGGATAGTTGAAGGGATATTTAACTATAGAAGACTTATATGGATTTATTCTTTTATAGAACATAGGAGGATTACCAAATATCCTATTAGGTAATTGACTAGCAGTTCCTAAATCCAAATGAGATTATGGAGCCACCAAATGAGCACACTAAAATATGCTTTGAAATATACTCTTCAAATAAATGTTGAAGCATATACTTTGGATCTTGAGTAGGACTCAACTCCTTCGTGGAAATGATGCTAAAAATACAACGAAATCTAGCATCTTCATGTAGAGCCTCGCGAGGTGATCTAGATAACATGCAATAATGGGAGTCTCACCATTGTAACATTAGCAATGAATCCTCTTGTTGAAGTGATGGACACGATACAACACAAGGGAGGCTTCACTAGTAGATATTAGGGATAAAATAACCCAATAAAATTAATCTAAGAGCCCCAAGGGTTCTACAATGACTTACTACCAAGGGATAAAGTTAAGCAATTGGGATTTAGAGTGGATTCACAAGTAATTTCCATATTTGACTTCAAAGGGTATTATGGTTCCTCTATAGACCTAGGTAATCCAATAAATGCTCAAGGAAGGTCCCCAAACGCAATCAATAAATAACCTTTAGTTGAAGTAAACTAGCATGTAAAATCAACAATTGCAACATTCAACTGGTTTATAATAGTACAAAATCTAGCCCCAAAAACTATGGTAAATGAAGTGAAAAATGATGGATGAATATAATATTAAGCAAGATAATTAATTACAGCAATTTTTTTTCATAGAAGGCATATAACAACAATTAAAACCCTAGATGTCACCCCTAATTTAGGACTAGAAAATACATATAAATAATATTTTTTCTTTACCAATATATTTCAAACAATTCCTAGCCCTAAGACAATGGCATCTAAGACAAAAAAATTATACAAATATATGATTTTATTGTAATTAAACTCTAATTTACCCTAAAACAATAAAATAAGTATAATTGATTGTCAAAAGAGAGAGAACTAGTGCCTTTCTCAATCTAGGGCTAATCGAGTCTAGGCATAACAAACATGAAGAATTGGAGTAGATTGAAGACTCATATGGTAAGTCCACTCACTTATCCCTACGGTATGGATCAAGGCTCTCGAGTTTCAAAAATGAGTCAATGGAAGGAGCCCACTTGCTACTTCCTCAAAGTCTTGGAAGAAGGGTTTGTCTAAGAAGGATAAGGAAACAAAATATTATGTTCACTTGCTTAATACTTAAGTACCATCATCCATAGAATGATGACCAAGATAAAAGAAGTCCACTTAATAGGTTTTTCTTGCATTCATCTGATCTTCACCATAATCCATCCATGAAAAGAGTGTTAAGTCCACATCAATAAGTCCCCATTGAAAGTCATTCAACTAGTGCTCCAAAGAAAACTAGAGAAAAATATGTGTAATACAAGAGAAGTGTGTCTCCACATTAGACAATGATCAAATGAAGGATAATGCTTCCCTATTTATATTAGGGCATCTAAGTGATTTACCTTCAATTAGGCTAAAATCCCTTAAAAATATAAAATCCATGACTACAAGGTGGACAGGTTAATAAGTTAACCCCCCAAAATAGTCTCAAAGATGAAAATACAATGATAAAATATAAAAAGTGCCCTCAAAAGGGTCAAACATGTGAGTGTAAAGCCTCAAGAAGGGTGATGTCATCTCCAAAAGACAAGTAATCCAAAATGGAATCTCTCCTTATCTAAGGTTCATTCCTCGTCATGAAAAAGTGCCTCCTTAAGCTTAATGTCATCCATCCAAGCCCCTAAATCATGCACAATGTTCCATGTCCTCTCATATCTACAATGTCCTAGAATAGTAAGGAAATGTCGAAGGTACAAAGGATGAAGGAGTGTCTCTAAAGGTGTACCAAACCATCATCTAGGTCAACATTCCTCATCAAGTGTCCAATATCCACCATCAAGTGGAACTCCCTCCATAGCGTGTATAAAATCATCCATTAAGTGCAAGAGAAGCATCATTGACATACTCTAAAATATCATGACCATGTTTAGACTATCATAAAAAAATAAGATCAAGGAATCGAGTACGATCAACTAACATGTATACAAGAGTCATTGAAGCATAAAAAGTAGACCATATTAATGTCAAATCCCTATAAATATATCACATAGAGTATCTTCTTCAAAATTCACACTAGTTTAATACTTCGTACAAGATGCCAGATTTTGGGTATGGGAGGTTCATAAATTACCCCTATTAGGTGCTCCCATCCCTGGGGGAAGAACAATTCATAGGATAGCCCTTTAATCAATAGGTGTAAGCGATAACTGATATGGTTAGGGTGGAATTCATGGGAGGGTTAATAGTCTTGTACATGGTTTATGCAAGACCAACATCCATGAGCACCTTTGTCAAGGGAGCACTTGCATTAATTGAGTTACCACTTCCTCAACACCGCTTTTCCACCTTTTAAGTATTCTTTTATTTTTCTTTAATTAGTTTTCTTTACAGCCTTTCTTTACTTTATTTTCAAACCCCTTTAGGGTGGTAAATTCTTTGCTCAAATAGGTTGGGATGTTTACTCAATCCCCTTTTATTTTGATAGATCATGATATGCATGGGAATAGGGTGATGTATTCACATCAAGGGGTGGAGCTGAAGTCAACTCAACCTTAAACACCTTTCGTCCTTGCCACTTTTTTTACATTTTATCATTTGGAACAAGCTCTTAATTTATTTATTTTTGCAAGTACATAAACCTATAGGAATTTCCAAGCCCCTCTTCTCATATGATGAAATAAAAAATGGAACCAGTACAAGTGAATTACAACAACTAACCCAAAACACAAGACAATGGAGAAAGTGATAAATGGAAAGAGTTAAGTATGGAAGTATGTGGACACACTATCTTTATCTAGGCCTCTTATTTGTGGCCCATGTTGGCCTTGAAAGGAAAAACCTAAGGTGGTTCTAATGGACTAGAAGAAAAAGATGACCGCAAAGGTGAAATAAGGCAACAAGTATAATTTCCAAACATCATGGCCCATTATCTGACTTCAACTGGTGATCCTTATATACATGCTTAAAACATTAAATACAAGCACTATGTATGAAATAATGGATAATGTACCTCATGGTTGTAGAGCCACCTTTATCAAATGAGCATGTTGATCAAGTGAATCAACTAACCAATGATGAGTGAGATACATCTGAGGGGCATTGAGGTTATTGATTGGAAATATGCATTTTTGCCGAAAAAAAATCTCCTATGGTTACCCATGTATATTTGTAACACTCGCCATTATCATTTATGAACCTTCCCTATAGAAAAGTTTTAGCATGAGATATATTGATATTCAATGGTTCACTTTTCATCATACTTGACATTGCAAACAATCTCTAGTTGATGTTATTTGTAAGTATAATTCTTGCATTATTTTTTTGTTAAATTGGTTCCAGTATCATACTATGAAAGAAAACTGGATAGAATAATTTGTCAAGGGTATTTGACTCCAACTTGAGTTATTGTTTAGCAACAACAATGTTACACACATAATTAAGTCATCGAAATATCTTCATAGATGGATGGTGAATTGTACTACAATCACAATTGTAATGACCAATTTAAGGGAGAGATGAAGAACAAAATCATAAGAAGTTAAAACATTAGTCAAATAACTCATTTCTTCTCAACCAACCTAAAATGTGTATATTTTTTACCATCCTTCTTACACTAATAATAATAATCAAAATGATCCATAAAATATCGTGGATATTCCACTGGACAATTTGTCACAACAAATATGATAATATTACATTAAAAAATTGAAATCCTACATTATTACAGTTTTATTAAATTTCTATATCTGTAGATTTTTACTTTAATTAATGCATGTCTGTGAATGGAAATTAAACAGAAAATAGAGAATGGAAAAATTAAAAATCACACACACATATAAGACACAAGATATGCTCTGGGAAACCCTTTCAAGAGAAAACCCAGCTAGAAGGTGAGGTCGCTCCACTCTCTTTCTCTGTCTAGAAATATGGTTGCAGGTACAAAGAAGTATGGCTTGTGCCTTTTGGGCTGCTACAATGAACAAATCCTCTTTGTGTGCTCTACCTCCTATCCCTCTTGGCTATTTTTTCTCAACTATGGAACAAATTCACTTGAGAATGAAATACCTCATCCTCCTAGTGGCCTTGTTATCACACAACTTGTTAGCCTACTAGTGGTTAAGTTTGACTACATCAACTCTTTACCAGAGTTGCAATATAGAATATTCTAGGGTATTTTTCATCACAAACACATGTCTAGCCCATTTTTCCATGAATAATGGGGGCTGACGTGGCATCCTCTCGAACCATGGTGGTGAAATCAGGAAGGTCAACTTCTTAGTGACATAACTTTTGCATACAGACTCTGATTGACCCACTTCTTGCATCATTGGAAAGATCTCTATGTGTAGAATAGCACAACAGGTGCAATGCCACAACGACAATTTTTTACCCCCAAAAACGTCATTTGATGCCTCAAAACGCTCCCGAAAGGTTTCAGACCCTGTTTTGCCAAACTAGGTCCGGCTGGTAAAAATGGTGTCATGAGTTGATTCCTCCACTTTTTCCACTCTTAACGGATCGATATGGATAAAAAACAATATAATGATCCAATCCATATCACAAAATTTTCGAGTGAATAAGAAAACTAAGTATAACCATTGTTAAAAGCATCAAACTTTTGAGCAATTTTTTAGTTAGTTTAATGAAAATTCACATAATGTAAGGAAAATAAGAGAAATGGGAAATATAAAGAAGGTTCAATGTCTACAATTATCACCTATACTTCACATTTTGTTCCAACATCTCCTATCTTGTCACCACCATCATTGCATTTTATTTTAAAGAATGTTGGTTCTAGCTATCATTTTCAATTGAATCAACAAAGTTAATACTTTTATAACACTTTTGAGTAGAAACAATCCCATCAATGTGTTTTATGGAGAATATCAAGGCATAATTTCAATTAATGCATTTATTGTACACTTAGGATTATTGCATGTATTATTTGTGGCCATGGAAATCATGATATTAATTAATGTCTAAGTTGCAAGACATATACACTAAAAATTGCAACATGCTCTAAACAACTATATGTTGAAAGGTGCACCAAAGGATGTAACTACCTAAGCATGCCCACACACATTTTGTAGGCCCAAAAAGATGAATATTCTTGTTGATGCCATATCAATATTGATTATGATATCGATTGTGCATAACTTAAACAAGGGGAGTTTCTAAACAACATGTCCCCACCACGTAAGAAGAAAAAGTGAAAATATGTGAGAACCACATGCATTTTTCATGAACTAATGTACTTATGGTTTATTCTCTTTTTTCATACCATCATTTTGACTCAACAAAGCATGTTTGGTAGGTATTGTACCATGGAATTGTGTGAAGTCATGATTGATACAAATGGGGACAATCAAATCATTAGGGGCTACTAGTGGGGGAGGAGGCGAGGGAAGTGGAAAATGATATGGAAGTTAGGGGCATTATCCTAAACTATAGTGTTATTGTAAAGGAAAAGATATCTAAGAAACATGGTGGTATGTTTGAGGTGGAAGGATTAAAAAATGATGACATTTAAAGGGAATTTTGACATCCATTTTGGTCCATAGAAGGTAATGATGACAACAAGATTACAAAGGAGGTGGTGGGTTCCAAGATTAATGCGACATATATAAATGCAGGAGAAGACATAAGGAAATTATGGCAAATAATTTTGGAGGATAAGTTAGGGTTTTAAAAAGGGACGAGGTCACAAAGGGACTAAAGAGTTCAAAACATAATGTCAAAAGGAAGAATGCAAGTAAAGGTGTGTCAAGCTTAGAGTATAAAGAATGAAGTTGATCATGGAACAAGATGTGTTTATGGTATATGTGTTGATGTATCAAGTTCTGACCCTAGAAGGGAATTCCATGGGAGGTTAATGTCTGATAAATCTATGAACATGTAAATAAAAATGGTCTAGAGGCAATAGCCAAGGTATGAATCTATATATTACCTCTTGGAGAGGGGTTGAATGCATTCATATTTTAGTCTACCAAAGATAAGAAAGTAATTATCAAGGGGAAGCAGTATCAATATAACCCAATTATGTCATTAAAGAACTAAACTCCATTATTTTGCGTCGTGAAAGAAAGAGTGGGCATTCAACCATTATGTGTTAAGTTACATTCACTCACATTGGAACTAACGTTAGAAAGGGCTCTTACTCTAATAAAAAATAAGGTGGGAATGATGATGGGAATTGATGAGAAAACAATGTCTCTATATAGAATATACATGGCTAATATTTTGGTGGAAAAGAACTTAGGTGATGGGTTTCTAGGTGGAATTGATATACAAATAGGAATAAGGTCATATAAATAAGAAATGGACCATGGGAAGATACCTATCAAATGCTCCATTTTCCATCTATATGGGAATCTTCAAAGAATTTGCCCAAACATTAAATGAGAGGGAGAGCATAGAAGCAAGATTAAAGTAGGATGTGTGAGTCAACTTGACATAATAAGCCCCAAAACCTAAGAGGATGAAAAACATTGAAAGGATTAAGTATATACTAGAAGAACCTTCTTTGTCTATTCTTGAAAGGATCCCTAATGATATAGACAAAGTAAAGGAAACTTGATTTGTCATAGGAAGATACATAGAATTGATGTTGATCATGAAGATATTATGATGTATGATCATAGAGATATTACGGAGGCTCAAATTTCAAAGGCTGATTCAATTACATTGATAGATGCAATCCATAATAGGGAGTTCTCCCAAATAAAGATAAAAAAACACAAATATGTACTTATATTGGTTGACCTTGAAGACTAAGGAGACTAGGAGGAGATGCTAGCAAAGATATTTTTGCAAAAAGCTCAGCAAATTGTCCCAAAGGGGGGAATAGGTAAAGTGTGTGACAAAGTAGTGTTTACTAAAAAACTAATCTCATCCGAAGATAATGGTAATGTCACCTTGGGTGGAAGAAAAAAGTAGAAAGGTTGTGGACAATACTAATTGAATTCTAGTACCACATACGCCTTTGATGAAGATTTTGTTCCTGCAGTTAGTAAATATATGAATTGAAATCAACCTATAAGAAAGGCATATAGTTGGAGGATTCGTTTATGGAAGGAGGACTAGTTAGGATTAGGTTGATATTCAATCAGGTCTTAGTAATAAATCACTACTCAACCAAACTAAGATGCAAGAAGATAGGGAAGTTCTTCCAGTTAAGTATATGTCAATATAAGGGGCCATTGAAGTGGGGAAAGCCTTATGGGTTCAAAATGATGTTTCTCTCATACGGCATGAGAGGTTTGGTAAATGCTCATAAGATAAACTCCTTATAGAGAATAGTTATACATCAAGTAGAGTGATGTTGATTCAAGGACCTCTAGTACTTGAGGTATTCAACACTGTATAAAATGTCATCAATATATATATATCAAAGGAATTTTGGGGAAAAAATCAATAACCATGTAGTGAGAAGGAAATATGTCATTGTGGGAGGGGGCATGGCTTTTGATCTGAGACAAGGGGAACTATGGGGGAATCTAGGAGAATGGATCCTTGGGCTAGTTTCTTATTACAAAAGATTGAAGGGTTGGGTTTTATTTATTTATTTAGAACCATTAAATCCAAAAGCCTACATAGATGGATAATAACATAAAAAATAGTCTTATAGTTAAAAATGTTTTGTATAAAGTAGAAAGGCCTAGAACTTGGATATTTGAAGGTGGAGTATTTGATCATGTCCCAACCTTTCTTCAAATAGGAAGGGCATAGGAAAAATATTTAGTCTTTATTATGTTCAACTTGAATTGGTTGTGTTGGGTCCCTATAATACTAGTGATTACCCCATTACTATTGTAGTTATACCCCTTATTTATATTGTTGTGCCCCTATTACCCCCATGTTGTTATTTCTGTGCCCCATAGAATCCCTCTATTGTTATTTTTGTGGCTTTATATTATTATTGTTAGGTCGGCTGGATTATATTGTGACTCCTTAGACTCCTATATATAGAAAGGAGGTTTTGTCATTTGTATCATCCAAGAATTGTTCATTTATGTAATGTAAAGGAGGTTTCCCCCTCGAAGAGGATGAATTCTAAGGCGTTGATCTATCTTTTCTATCTTTTCTTGAGCTGATTTCATAACATTTGGTATTAGAGGTTTGGATTCTAGGGTTTCGCTGCTCTAAACAGCTCATCGTGGCATTTTCGCTATAACTTTTTTCTGTGACGTTTTAGAAGTCGCAAAAAAAACCCATTTGAGAAGAAATCGTGCTGAACCTTGGGCCCCAATTTCAGAGCATTTCGCGCGATATTTACGGAGATATGATCTGAGGAAGTTGGTCTTTTTGCAGACTCCTGAATTACATTCAAAACAGGTGACCTGGGGAAAATCGTCATAACTTTCTCTCTGGGGATCGGATTGAAATTTCGTAAGAAGGTACAGAAAGAGGACAAACTGTAGTTTCTTGTATGCGTGTTTCAGATTCAAAGGTTGAAACAGTGACTCGTGGCACGTCGTACAAGTTCGCTCTACTGAACTAGTCTATAAGCAAGTCACTGTGGGAGATCTCACATAACTCTTCCTTGGAGAATCCAATTTGGGTCAGACTTGTGGCATTGGAAAGAGAACACAGAGGGCTACCAAAGCTCACAAATTTAGAAGTAGGTGATTGGAAAGTACAGAGATACATCAGAGGCAATATCGAGCTCGTACAAAGTGAAAAAAGGTGTGTAGATTTTCTTAAATTTTTGCTTAAGCTTGGTTTGAAAATTTATTTTGAAGGAATTCAAAGGGCATAGTAGAGAATTATTATCGGTAATTGATGCCCCGAGGAAAGAAAATGCAAACACCTAGTAAGGAACCTGAAAGCTCTAGCATGACTCATGAAGAAGAGGAAGAAATGCAACATGATATATCAAAATTACAAGACCAAGTGCAACAACTGTCCCTTGCACAAAAAGGAACAGAATCTAAGATGGATGGTTTAAAGAAAGATGTAGAAGCTAAGATGGATGGTTTAAAGAAAGGTGTAGAAGCTAAGATGGACTGTTTAAAGAAAGGCGTAGAAGCCAAGATGATTGACGTGGAAGCTAAGATGGATGATTTGAAGATAGATTTGAAGACAGACATGAACGAATTGAAGATAAATATGAATAAGTTGCTACAAGAAATGGTCCCTAAGGATGAAAGGGTACTAAAGGAAACTCATGATGAGAACAAAAGAAATGTTAATCATGATTCTATAGACGCTAATGTTGGATCGAAGACTCACCATATTCCAAAAATCGATATGAGGAAGTTTGATGGCAAGGATCCCGCCACATGGATATTACAGATGGAGCAGTTCTTCGATCTCAATAATGTGCAAAACACACAAAAGGTATGTATGGCAACTGTATATTTGGAAAAAAATCAGTTTGTATGGTATCAATGGCTTTGCTAACGTAAAAAATTTATCACTTGGGCAATTTTTACGGAAGAATTGATAGCACATTATGAAGATACAAAAAGCAACACTTTTTTTAGCCAATTGATAAGTCTCAAACAAAAGGGTTCAGTAATGGAGCACATTGAGGAGTTCCAAAAATTGAACATAAGGGTAAAAGATATTCCAGAGGAGCATAGGATTGATGTGTTCATAGGGTCTTTAAAGGATAATATCCAACATGATGTCCGCCTTTGGGAACCTGATTCATTAGAGAAGGCATTCAGGTTAGCAAGAAAAATGGAAAGCAAAATTATGGCAACCAGGAAGCATACCACTCACAACTATAAAGACGGAAGTGTTGTTGCCCCTAGTCTTCCACAACCTATAAGGTTGACACCACAACAATTGGAAGAAAAAAGAGCAAAAGGGCTTTGTTACAGTTGTGATAGCAAATACACTAAAGGTCATAAGTGTGCTGAGAAGAAATTATTCTACATAGATTGTGAAGAGGAAGAAGAAAAGGAGCAAGAAAGGTCAAAAGAAGAAGATATACTCCAGGAACAAAGCCTAGATGAAGAACAAATAAATCTGACCATATCTTGTAATGCATTGGCGGGAATTACCACTCCTCAAACCATCAAGATAGAAGGACAAATCAAGAAGAAAAAGGTAATAGTGTTGATTGATTCAGGAAGCACCCACAATTTTATTCATTGTAGGGTAGCAAAAGAATTGAATTGCTTCCTATATCCAGCACCAGAGTGTCAAGTGATGATTGCAAATGGAGGAACAATAAATTGCTCTGGAAAGTGCCATAATATCAAGCTATCCATGGGAGAATATGTATTGACTAGCCCAATGCTTTCCATTCCAATGGGAGGTGCTGATGTTGTACTAGGAGTCCAATGGCTACAATCCTTGGGTACAATAGCTTTTAATTTTCAAGAACTTTTCATCAAATTTTCTACAGAAGGAAAGGAAGTTGAATTAAGGGGTATTGCAGGGAAACCAAGAAAGATAATAAGCTCTAATGGTATGACAAAGCTTCTAAAAAAGGAGCAAAGAGGTGTAATTGCACAATTATGTTCGCTAGATGTTTCCACATTGGAATCATCTATTTCTCCAGATCTCCAAAAAGTCCTGGACAATCATTCCAAGGTATTTGAGACTCCCAAAGGTCTCCCACCTATGCGTGATCATGATCATGCTATTCATCTGATTCCAGGAAGTGTTCCTCCAAACATCAGGCCGTACAGATATCCCTATGTCCAAAAAAGTGAAATTGAACGTATGGTTGCAAAAATGCTAGAGGCTGGTATAATTCAACCAAGTCAAAGTTCTTTCTCTGCTCCAGTAGTATTGGTGCACAAGAAGGATGGATCATGGCGCATGTGTCCGGATTATAGGGAGCTCAACAAGCTCACTATTAAAGATAAGTTCCCCATTCCTGTCATTGATGAATTACTGGATGAATTGCATGGATCAATTTACTTCACCAAGTTGGATCTTCGTTCAGGATATCATCAAATCAGAATGAAGATTGAAGACATTCCGAAAATGGCATTTAGAACTCATGAGGGTCATTATGAATTTTTGGTCATGCCTTTTGGCCTTACCAATGCACCTTCAACATTTCAAGGTTTGATGAATTCAATTTTCAAACCATTCCTTAGAAAATTTGTGTTAGTATTTTTTGATGATATACTAATCTACAGCAAGTCTTGGAAGGATCATGTTGACAGGGTGCTACAACTATTGGAGGAGAAACAATTATATGCAAAAAGATCCAAATGTTTCTTTGGAGTCAAGGAGGTGGAATATTTGGGTCATATTGTATCTCATGGAGTTAAGGTAGACCCTAGCAAAATTAAAGCCATTAAGGAATGGAAAATCCCCACATCCATAAAGCATCTGCGAGGATTTCTTGGGTTGACAGGGTATTATCGCAAATTTGTTAAGAATTATGGGAGAATAGCAGCACCTCTAACAACATTATTGAAGAAAGATGCATTTTCATGGACTCCGGAAGCAACAAAGGCCTTTGAACATCTTAAAGAGGCAATGTGCCAAGCACCGGTCTTAGCTACACCGGACTTCACAAAAACCTTTATTGTGGAATGTGATGCTTCAGGAAATGGAATTGGTGATGTTCTAATGCAAGATGAAAGACCCATTGCTTTTGAAAGTCGTCCAATCAAGGGAAAGTTTTTAAGCAAAGCTATTTATGAGAAGGAAATGTTGGCAATACTCCATGCACTTAAGAAATGGCGACCCTACCTAATGGGAAGACACTTCAAGGTAAAAATAGATCATGATAGCCTTAAATACTTTTTAGAACAAAGATTATCCTCTGAAGAGCAACAAAAGTGGGTCACAAAGATGTTGGGTTATGACTTTGAAATCATCTACAAAAAAGGGAAGCAAAATGTGGTGGCAGATGCACTCTCAAGAAAGGATGAGGATGTGGAAGCATTGTTGTGCGCCATTTCTATTATCCAACCAGATTGGATAAACGAAGCAAGGGAGGAATGGAAGAATGATGAAGAAGTGTGGGCACTTATTCAAAAGCTACAACAAGATTCCAGTATGTCTGATACATTTAGCTGGCAAAATGATTCATTATGGTACAAAGATCGCTTATACCTCTGTAAGAATTCCCAGCTAAAACAAAAGATTCTTATGGAATTGCACACTTCTCCCTTAGGAGGGCACTCGAGATTTTTAAAAACTTACCACAGGGTTAAGAAGGAATTTTTTTGGGATGGCCTTAAATCAGATATTCAAAAGTTTGTGGCAGAATGTTTGGTTTGCCAACAAAATAAAGTTGAAACAATTAAGACACCGGGTCTATTACAACCTTTATCCATTCCAAGCCAACGTTGGGAGGAGGTTTCAATGGATTTTATCACAGGTTTACCCAAGTCTGAGGGAAAGAGTGTCATCATGGTGGTATTTGACAAACTTACCAAGTATGCACATTTTTGTGCATTATCACATCCATTTAAATCCAGTACAGTTTCTACTGCATTTATGGAAACAATTCAAAAGCTACATGGAAACCCAAAGATTATTGTAAGTGACAAAGATCCCATTTTCACTGGAAATTTTTGGACAGAATTATTTTCTTGTCTTGGTACTCAGTTAGCTCATAGCTCATCTTATCATCCTCAATCTGATGGGCAAACTGATATAGTAAACAAATGTTTGGAAGGATATCTTCGTTTCTTTGTATCTGATAAACAGACACAATGGGTCAAATGGTTGCCTCTGGCTGAATGGTGGTATAACACTTCCTTCCATACAGCAACAAAAATGACCCCATTTATGGCATTTTATGGGTATCAACCACCATCCATCACATCATATTTAAGAGAAACTTCTAAGGTTCAGGCAGTGGAACATCACATCGAACATCAACAACAAGTCCTCCAACTCTTAAAGGATAACCTCGCGTTGGCACAAAATAGAATGAAACAACAGGCAGATCAACATTGCAGTGAAAGAAGTTTTGATGTAGGTGATTGGGTATTCCTACGGCTACAACCATATAAGCAAATGTCCCTAAAGCAAGCTAAGAAGGATAATAAATTATCACCAAAGTATTATGGTCCATACAAGGTGTTGCAAAAGATTGGTACTATGGCATACAAATTGGAGCTTCCTGCAGCTTCTCGATTGCACCCAGTTTTCCATGTTTCATGTTTAAAGAAGGTTATAGGCGATAAGCTCCCAGTGCAAACAATATTGCTAGAACTTGATGAGGAAGGAAAAATTATATTGGAATCGGAAGCAGTCACAGAAACAAGAACTCGACAGCTACGAAATCGATCAATTTCAGAGTATCTTATCAAGTGGAAGAACTTATCCGCTGAAGATTCCACATGGGAGGATGACAATTTTATGCAGAAGTATACAGAACTACTCAAGCGTTGAGGACAACACTTTTTTGAAGGAGAGGGGCATGTTGGGTCCCTATAATACTAGTGATTACCCCATTACTATTGTAGTTATACCCCTTATTTATATTGTTCTGCCCCTATTACCCCCATGTTGTTATTTCTGTGCCCCATAGAATCCCTCTATTGTTATTTTTGTGGCTTTATATTATTATTGTTAGGTCGGCTGGATTATATTGTGACTCCTTAGACTCCTATATATAGAAATGAGGTTTTTTCATTTGTATCATCCAAGAATTGTTCATTTATGTAATGTAAAGGAGGTTGCCCCCTCGAAGAGGCTGAATTCTAAGGCGTTGATCTATCTTTTCTATCTTTTCTTGAGCTGATTTCATAATAGGTTGAAGGATGCAAAAATTTTGGACATGGTCCAAAATTAATGGATGCACTTTGATTGCACCTTAAATGATTCAACCATGCTTTAGTTTAATGATGATTTGTAGAGGATCAATAAGAAGAAAAATAGAGTGGACAAAGGTTAAGTATAAGGGGATTTCTAGGAGTAGATCAAGAATCTTGAAGAGGAAATTGTAAACATATTCAAATTCAATATCAATGCTATTCTTACTAAAGAAAAATAAGGATTATAAAATTTTGCAATCGTAAAAAAAAGCTCTTAGAATAAAAAGAATTGAGATTAAAACAAAAGATTCAAATTGTTTGGCTTGCTCAAGGTGATGAGAATATACAATTCTTTCATAATTAGTTTAGATTGATATAAAATATCAACATAATCTGGAGCATTACAAATGGAAAAGGTGAGAAAGTGAACAAGTTTCAACACATTGTTGAGGTAAGCACTAGCCAATTTAAGTGTTTATTTAAGGAACCTCCAAGAGAAAACACAACCAAAACTTGTGGAGATGGTTGTATATAAAATTAATTCTCATACATATAGGGTGTAGTGTGGATTTTATCAATTGGATAATGGACCATGTCAACATCGTTCTTCTCAATTTTGTTCAATTGAGTGGCCTCTTGTTTTTTCAAACCAACTAGATATGTACACTAGGGTTTTTCCCTATCTCCACTCATGTTTCTTATAATAGTAGAGGGTCTAAGTTAGATAATGAATGCATATGTGACAAATGTATGAAACAAAGGAATACATATGAGGTTCTTGGCATCATCACTTTTGTTACTCATTGATGTTGTATTGTTGTTTGGGAAGACACACTAAGGGAAGCTTTGAAATTTAAGAAAATTTTATAATTTGAAGATAATATTAATGAGAAAGAAATAAATGCTTGGACATCTAATATTTCCTTTGATAGAGTGTCATAAAGTAATGAAGACATAATAACAATATTTTTTCCTTTTCAAAGCATTGATTTCAATAAAGGATTAAAATACCTTGGGTTTATGGTCAAGTCTAGCAACTATGGGTCTTGTGACTAGATATGGTCATACTAGAAAGTAGAAAAAAGGGTTACAACATGGTGTATCTGATGGACCATTGGTGGAAGGTTGATGACAATCAAATTTGTCTTAAAAGCTATTTATGTTTACAACATCTCTATGGAATATATTTGGGTAGGCAGGTTAGAAACAAGAGAAAATGTTTTAGCATGCATTGTCAAAATTCCAATAGTCTCCAATCAAATTGTTTGTTAGATTGAAATTCAATCAATAAAGAATGAAAATGACAATCCTTTAACGTGCATGATTCTCAATGAAGGAAGATAAAAATAGGTTGCCTCTTAATATTATTATAAAGCAACCAAGTTGATGTATGGACTTTGGTGGGAAAAATTTGAAGTCAGAACTTTATACAGAGATAAAAAGTTAAACAATGAACATCAAAGCCTACATTTTTTTACATAAAAAATTTGGGCATTGGGTACTGCTCAAGGAGAAAAGTTAGCTTCCCTCTCAACTCAAAGGAAAGAGAGAGGTTGTTGGTACTAGGCCAACCCTTAGTATAGACTCACTAAAGAATGTAACAAAGATACTCTATTCCAGAGCGTCAACATGTCAACTTATGAGACTTGAACGTAGGTGGAGAGGATAACAACTATTCTGCCCAACCACCCAAGCTAAACTCAATTGACAATATCAAAGCCTACATGCATGCCCATGCCTTGAATTAAAAGGCTTGAATTGTTGAATATCAAACTTTGAATCAAATGTGAGAGATTGTTATATATAATTAAAATAAAATATAACATGAGTATGTGACAAATTGCTCAAGCAAAGGAATGAAGATGAGAAGATGAATAAAGATGAGAAGGTTCTTGGCATTGTCACATTTGTTATTCATTGGTGATGTACTATTGTTTGAGAAGACACCCAGGAGGTTTTGAAATTTAAGGAAATTCTAGAATTTTAAGGTAAAATTAATGAGAAGGAAAGCAATTCTTGGACATATATGATAATCTCTAATAGTCTCCACTCACTTTGTTTGCTAGATTGAAATTCAAAAGAGAAAGAAAGAAAACCAATTTGCTTGCTAGATTAAATTCGAAATAGAAAGAAAGAAAGAAAATGACAATCCTTTAATGTGCATGATTCTCAACCAAGGAAGATAGAAATATGTTGCCTCTTAGTAAATATAACAAAATAAGGATAAAGGTGAACTCATTAAAGGAAAATGAGCTTAACATGTCACTTGAAAGAATTGAAAGAAAGAAAGAAAATGACAATCCTTTAATGTGCATGATTCTCAACCAAGGAAGATAGAAATATGTTGCCTCTTAGTAAATATAACAAAATAAGGATAGAGGTGAACTCATTAAAGCAAAATGAGCTTAACATGTCACTTGAAAGAAGAAAAAGATAATAATAATTCCTCCCATCCACTCCAGATAAATCCAATTAACATTTTACATTTTAAAAGCTCATTCTAAAGAGTTAATATATTTTATGGATAACATCAAGTCTCCCTTAAAGAAATGGTTAATAAGTTTTTATCATTGTGTTGAGAGGTACTTTTTTTAGTGGAGTATGAAGGAGACGTATAATTTATTTTATGCTTAATATAAAGTTGACATATGGAACTAATAAAAAAATATTATTATTATTGTTATTATTTTAATAATTATCGTGTGTTATAAAATACTTCAATCTCTTATTTAAAATAATTAAATATCAATTGTTTAGTACAAATGAATTTGATTGAAATAAAATATCTATAAATAAATTTTATAATGTTTATAAATATAAAAAAGTAATAAATTAATAAAATAAATATAATTAATTTGTTTTTAGATTAAAATTCTAAAGAGAAAGAAAGAAAATGGCAATTCTTTAGTGCATGATTCTCAATCAATTCGAAAACGAAAGAAATAAAATGACAATCCTTTAAAGTGCATGATTCTCAAGTAAGGAAGGTAGAAATATGTTGTTTCTTTAAAGTAAATATGATATCTATGGATAACATCAACTCTCTCTTAAAGAAATGGTTAATAAGTTTTTATCATTGTGTTGAGAGGTTTTTTTAGTGGAGTATGAGGGAGACTTATAATTTATTTTGTGCTTGATATAAAGTAGACATATGGAACTAATAAAAAAATATTATTATTATTATTATTCTAATAATTATCATATGTTATAAAATACTTCAATCTCTTATTTAAAATAATTAAATATCAATTGTTTAGTATAAATGAATTTTATTGAAATAGAATATCTATAAATAAATTTTATAATGTTTATAAATATTAAATTAATAAAATAAATACAATCAATTTGTTAGTTAGATTAAAATTCTAGAGAGAAAGAAAGAAAATGACAATTCTTTAGTGCATGATTCTCAATCAATTCAAAAGAAAAAGAAATAAAATGACGATCACTTAATGTGCGTGATTCTCAATTAAGAAAGGTAGAAATAGGTTGTTTCTTTAAAGTAAATATGATAAAATAGGAATAAAGGAGAAGTCACTACAACATTATGAGCTTAACATGTCACTTGAAAGAATTTGCTAAATTGAAATTTGAAAGAAAAAAATAAAAATAAAATGACAATCATTTCATGTGCGTGATTCTCAACCAAGAAAAATAGAAATAGGTTGCTTCCTAGTAAATATGATAAAACAAGGATAAAGGAGAAGTCACTACAACAATATGAGCTTAACATGTAACTTCAAAGACAAAAAAGATAAGAATCATTCCTCCAAGCACTCAAAATAAATTCAATTACCATTTTATAATTTAAAAACTCTTTCTAAAGAGTTAATGTATCTTATTGATAATGTCAACTATCTAATTAATAATACTTTATCATTATGTTGTGAGGTACTTTTTACATTAAGATATGAGTGATATGTATAATTACTTTTTACAAGAAAATATGAGTGAGATGTATAATTTCTTTTATGATTAGCATAAAGTTGACATATAAAAATTATAAAAAATTATTATTATTATTATTTCAATCAATATTCATTGTTATAAAATACTTCAATCTCTTTTATTTAAAATATTTCAATAGAAATGGATTTTATTAAAATAAAATGTCTATAAATGAATTCAATCAAAATAAAATATTTATAGATATAAAAATATAAATTATTAATAAAATGAATAGAGTGGGTGAGTTTGGTTGTTAGATTGAAATTGAAAATCCTTTAATGTGCATGATTCTCAAGCAAGGAACACAAAAAAAAGTTGTGTCTTAGTAAATATGAGACAAGAAATTTCAAAATATGTGGAAACCAATGATCTAGGATAAGTGAAAATTGCCTCATCCGCCAAAGTTGGGAAGTGGGTTTGGGTCAATGGCAAACTGTATCGGGCATTTTTAAACAAAGACTAGCCCGTCTAAAATGGGGGCAGACAAGGAAGAAATGGTCTCAAAGGGAAAGTACTCAGGCCCTTCACAATAAGCATTCAAACAAGTCCTCTCTGCAAGCATGTGGCAATAACAAGCCCAAAGGAAAAGTCATTAATGATTTTGTCTTCTATAGTCCCACATCCACACCTCTCACCTGGTCCCCTGATCTTTATGTGAAAGAATTATTAAATGCAAAATAAATGTTGGAGGTTTTAGAAGCTAAAAAGTAGGATTGTGTGGAAATTCTACAAATTCTCTCTACAAATCTCGCTCCTCTGAGACCATAGAGAAAATATGACTATAGATTAACCCGATAATGCAATATAACCTAAGCAAAATATTATAATCTACTTCTATTATCAATTTGCGGAAGCTTAAAGATTGAGTAAGATCGAGCTGAACACATATAACCAAAAGAAGAAGAATCAATGCACAATACACATGAAAATACTTTGCGGAAAGCCTCAGCGAAAAAACCCCACTATCTGTATTATCATACAAGGTGGAAATACATAGGAATCATACAAAGCCTTAGTTCTCACAACTAGCCAGCTCTCAGTATAATCCTCACAGATGCTCACAGGAAATCCTGGCTTCTCGCCAACCTTCTCCTCTGCCCTCCAAGCTCCTATTTCCTTGCGTTGTTCCTAGTGGATGATTCTCACCTCACCAAGTGGAACATTGCTCTCACACACTGTTAGAACTATGCAATCTTCCAAGGAATTGTTTTCCTTCTGTATGCATGAGTTTTCTTTATAGGAAAACACATGCAACTTATAGTACATTGTCCTTATCTTTAATCTCAACCGGGACTTTCTCAAAATAGACATGCATGAGTTTCTGATGAAGGAACCCGTGGTTAAATGGAGTAGCACTAGTTGAGTGCATGCATGCATCAACTGACTGTTAACTCTCTATTAGTTCCTCAAACAGTTTGGAACTAATTTAACTAGACTTAACTCAGTAAATTGAGTTAACTAATTACAACTCAAATCTAACTCAATCGTATCTCCTTAATTTAAGGGATAACTCTTGCATGACTTCATAAAGACTTCTAACTTGAATTTCTCCAACTAGTTAAGTCAAAATAACTTAATTAATTATTTTCAAGTAGCTGGTAAGACTAAATTCGATTTTAATTCACAATTTTAATTCAAGGACAAATTAAAATTGGAATATATGGATTCTATTTTTATCATTTCTTGTTGCTAATTTCAACACTCCCTCTCAACAAGAAATGAATTCAACTCAATCCCGATCGTGAACCTTTGGAATGTTATGCATGCAACACTTCTCTCTAGTGTTGTTGCTCCAGCAACTCCATAAAAAAAAAAAACATCCAACCTGAATCATTATGATGCATTTGTCATCAAAGTCTCTAACTGTTATTGCCTCTATTAACTGAAAACTTTGCGTTTCTGCTAACTCTGCCTTTCTGCACTATTGTCAATCCTTCTCTACATTCTTCAGTATCTGACTACTCTAGCCTCTGTCACTTTGATCTCTGACTGCATCAATCCCACTGATTCCTCCTGCTACTATGTACTTTGGGCTCCCATAGCAAGGTACAATCCATGAGATAAAACCTCTCAATGGAGCATGGCCAATTTCAACCTTCTTGGGACTATCACTTCACATCGCTCCACCTCACTCTGCCCAATTGGATTGAAATTCCCCCTTAATGGAGGTATCTGTATGAGTGGATATCTTCACTCGGTCTCCTCTCTGCTTCTCCAATTGTGGCTCCTCCACAATTGTCTGAGACTTCTTATGGGGCTGCACGTTGAGAGGTAATTTACTCTCCCTCTCAACCACCAAGTCTCTAACATTTGCCTTCTCCTCAAGGCTTTGCATGCATCTTGAACCTCAAGAGCATACATGTTCTTAACTCGTCAATCGATCTATTTCACCTATCTTGTGGTGATGTGTCTAAGGAAAACCTTTCCCTTACTAAAGACAACACCGTAGCCTTTGTCCTCCAACATCGCGACCGATACCAAGTTCTTCTTCAGTCCAGGCACATACTTCAAATCTGTCAAGGTGATAGGAGCTCCATGCTCCCCCTGAAAGAAACCGTGCCCACTCCTAAAACACTATACCTTCCGTCATCACCCATCTCTATGCGCATCTTGAGGTCTTTCTCCTCCAATGCACTGAATAAACTTTTATCGTCGATCATGTGGAATGAGGCTCCACTGCCAAGATACCAAACACAACCCATCATCGATGACACCATGCATGTGATGAGGGTAAAGTCCATTTCGAATTGAGAGGCTAATGCCTCGCCTTCCGATCCTTCCGAGGATCCCTTCTTGGACTTCTTTGATGGGCAATTAGTCGCATAGTGTCCCATCTCGTTACAATTAAAGCATATCACTTTAGACCTTTCACCCTTCTTCCCTCCATGAGAAGAATTCAATTTGGAATGGGAAGCATTCCCCTTCCCTTTCCTTGCCTTACTTGCTAAGGCCAGATTTTTTTCATCATCATCCTTGGATGAAGAACCATCTCGTGTGCTCCTCCTGATCTCCTCCTGCATTAGATCCGACCACAATCGTTCCCAATATGGCAGTTTTTCCCTTCCATTCACAAAGTCCTGGTAGCTATTCCAACACTTTGGAAGGCCAAGGAGAGTGAGGCTCACCATATCATCATCGACAGTAGTTATTCCCACACTGCCAAGCTCATCTCTATAGGTGGTGAGCTTGTTTAGATATGTGGAAATAGTATCACCCTTCTCCATCTTGATTCTTCGAAGCTTATCCTTGAGCGCCAATTTCCTCTGGTCGCTACTGTTCTGGTAGAGGTCCTTCAAAGTATTCCACATTGTAAATGGAGTATCCTTCCCATGGAGACTTAAGACAATATGGTCTCAAACTCCCTCAGATGATGGGTCTCGCCTTCGCCACACACTTCCTCCTCTTAGCCAATTCTTGTGCATTAGTTGAAGTTGGCTTTTGGATTTCTTGATCAATGAATTCCTTCAAGCCATTGTCTCCTAATACAGCCTCCATTCTATCTTTCCATGCTATGTAATTCGAGCTACCTTCCAAGGCATACTCGAGTCTCAAGCCATAGAATGCCATCGGCCAACCTTGAAGTATGATAAGAATTCAATTTTCACCTGCAACCCCGTACTTCAAACTTCAAATTCTCTTCTCAGTATACTGTTCACAGCTCTGATAAACTTGGCTCCGATACCATGTAGAAATTCTCTACAAATCTCGCTCCTCTGAGACCATAGAGAAAATCTGACTGTAGATTAACCCGATAATGCAATATAACCAAAGCAAAATACTATAATCTACTTCTACTATCAATTTGCGGAAGCTTAAAGATTGAGCAAGATTGAGCTGAACACATATAACCAGAAGAAGAAGAATCAATGCACAATACACATGAAAATACTTTGGGGAAAGCCTCAACTAAAAAACCCCACTATCTGTATTATCATACAAGGTGGAAATACATAGGAATCATACAAAGCCTTAGCTCTCACAGCTAGCCAGCTCTCAGTACAATCCTCAAAGATGCTCATAGACAATCTTGGCTTCTCACTAGCCTTCTCCTCTGCCCTCCAAGCTCCTATTTCCTTGGGTTGTTCCTAGTGGATGATTCTCACCTCACCAAGTGGAACACTGCTCTCACACACTATCAGAACTGCGCAATCCTCCAAGGAATTGTTTTCCTTCTGCATGCATAAGTTTTCTTTATAGGAAAACACATGCAACTGATAGTACACTGTCCTTATCTTTAATCTCAACTGGGACTTTCTCATAATAGGCATGCATGAGTTTCTAATGAGGGAATCTGCAGTTAAATGGAGTAGCACTAGTTGAGTGCATGCATGCAACAACTGACTGTTAACTCTGTATTAATTCCTCAAATAGTTTGGAACTAATTTAACTAGACTTAACTCAGTAAACTAAGTTAACTAATTACAACTCAATCTTATCTCCTTAATTTAAGGGATAACTCTTGCATCACTTAAGAAAGACTTCTAACTTGATTTTCTCCAACTAATTAAGTCAAAATAACTTAATTAATTATTTTCAAGTAGCTTGTAAGACTAAATTCGATTTTAATTCACAATTTTTTTTTTCTCGGTAAAGACTAATTCTATTAAGAGGAAGTATGGTACAATATGAAGTTACAACCAAGAGAAGCAAGAAAACGGGCAGCCGGAAAGGATAGACTATCCACCTCGGCCCCTAAGAGAAAACAAGAAGAGAGCAGTGTTGAGCAAGAAGTAACAAGAAGAACAGAGTTACAAGAGCAGAACAAAGGATTTTACCCAACGTGGGTAGAATCAACTATTCAGCATTTTTTTCCAACTTTGACCCAACCAAGCTGACTCTACTGAGCTGGTATGATTTGCAAACTGAGCTGGGCTGACGAAGAGGTCTCCTTGTCTGAATCCGAGGGAGAGGACTCATGAGTTCTTTTCTGTGAGTTAGGTGGAACTGAAGATTCCTCGGGACCAGTCGAGGGCGGGTCCTGTGCCAGCTTTGCGTCCATTCCTTCCGCATCCCCTTCCTCTTCGTCTGAGCTGAAATCAAAATCATCCATGGGGGGAGGATCATGAGGTTTCCAGCTTTTGGATTTCGGCTTAGGATTGGATTTCTTCTTTTGGGCAGGCATCGAGGGACAAGAGCTCTAAAGGTGCCCTGTGTGATGGCAATTTCAGCAGCGAAAGGCTGTGTTCTTGTAATCCAGGGTCTGAGTCCAATGGAAGTCTCCAATTTTAAGATTAATCTGATCAGGTAGACCTTTTCTCATGTCTATTTCTACACAGATTCTGGCGAAGGTGTATATGCCCTTTTCCCCTCTAGAGGTGTCTGTGGCTAGAAAGCGGCCTAGAGTATTGTCGATCCCTTGGAATACAGCAAAGTGCCATAGATGCGCCGGGAGATTAGGAAGTCTGACCCAGATGGGGAGCTTGGTGATGATTGCTGTAGAGGGATCGAAATCTGGGAACCAAGGGGTGAGGAATAAACCTGCTGAGCCCCAAAACCATGGGCCTTCAGTTAATGCTTTTTGGTAGTCCTCACTGAAAGCAAACACTACAATGAAGAAACCCTTTGAGCAGAGAAGAACCTTGCAATTGTTGGTCCAGTTAGAGTGAATCCATTGGTAGAGATCTGCTATGCATGGCCATAGCCCATTAAACCTGCAAATAATGCCATGCTCTGCATACTTTTCGATTTTCTCATCCAGCGTTGGATGCATTATTTCAATGGAGGGGGTTTCCTCCAATTTGTCCACCAAAAAAGGTTTGGGAGCCTGAGCTGGTGGAGCTGTTTTCTTGGGCAACTGAGCATGGACAACATCTTTGTATGAAAAAGCCGCAGCTGAAGATGACTGTCCAATAGCTCCCCCTCTCAAACGAAGGGTAAAAATGATGGAGGGATTTCTCTTAATGCTGTAAAAAGAAAGGGAATAAAGATCCTCAAGTTGTTTACCTTCGTGGAGGAGTCGTTGGGATGCACAGGGAATCCCCAACCTAAATTCCAGGATTTGCTTGAGGTCCTGCACTAGATCCGAAGAGCTCACCCATTTTAGCAGAGTTTTGCCAGAAAGGAGCATGATCTAGATCTGGAACGAGGCAGAGTGATTAGAGTTCTGCTTTCCTCTGCAAATCTGACTGGTGAACTCTGTGGTAGCCCTCTGAAATAATGGACTGTTGGGGAGCAGGGGCTGGCCGATCTGTCTATTGAGGGCCCGATCTGATTGATCAATGGCTGATCTGTAGGACCGTGCAACTTCGAGAAGCCTGAGAGTCGAAAACCCCGAGCACTTCTCCAGTTTAGGAACCTGCAGAATGTGGCTGCGGACACGAGCCAGAGCCCTGAGATCTACATCCGTAACGATCATGCTGCACAAATGAAGAGCCTTTAAGCATACCAAAGTCTGGGAAATCTCATTAATCCACGGCTCAGCATATTCTCTCTCTCCCTTATTGATTTGCTTGAGAAAACTAAATTGATCAGCACGGGAAGGTCAGATTGGGGGCATGAGTTCAACAGGTCGCATAGCCTTCCCTCCGTCGCGAGCAGCCTTACCCTGTAAGGGAAGGGTCTGATCGATCCTTTGCATCACTGATCCCTTGCAGCGCTGATCCATTACGACTCAGTTCCTTGGTTTCCTGGGCGGCGGCGGCATAATGCTTTCCCACTGTAACCCTAGCCATCGCAATTTCTTAATAATTTAATATGAAAAAATCAACATGAGATTATAAAAGGTAGTGGGCTTGGCCCGGTTTAGACTAACTACTCGCACGACGAGCTACGACCTTGCTCGAGATCGAACACAAGACCGGTCCGTCATGACGAGGTCGACTTTACCACTACGCCGCCTCCACGACCTTTAATTCACAATTTTAATTCAAGGACAAATTAAAATTGGAATATCTGGATTCTATTTTTATCATTTCTTGTTGCTATTTTCAACAGATTGCGAGTCAATTCAAAGTCTCCCGAAGCCTCTCTTGACAATGTCATTTTGAAGAATCCGAAGGAGAGGTATTTTGAGTAATTTTCATCCTATACACACAAATATGTACTCCAAACATAAGCCAACTTCACTTCGTTACAAAATTACCCTCGACCATACCGAGTGGATCTTAAAATAAAAGGAATTTCTTGTTGGCTAGTGATTAATGCTCTCGCAATGATCATGGAATGGATTGGAATGGCTTTTGACATGTAAATCATTTTTAATTAACAACGAGTAGTGAACAGTGAGCAGTGAACAATGAGAAGTGTGAGAGCAAGGAGCTTTTATAAAGCAGAAGTATCGAGCAACGAGCAAGGAGCAACGATAACCTGAACATCAGGGAGCAATGCGAAGTAATCTTGGAATTTTATAGACCTACATATTTCTCGAAACAAGTGGACGACAAATGCATTCAAACATGACAAAGGAACAAGAAATTTCAGAACATGTGGAGACAAATGATTTAGGACAAGTGAAAATTGCCTCATCTGCCAAAGCTGGGAAGTGGGTTTGGGTCAATGCCAAACAATATCGAAGCATTTTAAAATGAAGAATAGCCCATATAAAATGGGAGCAAACAAGGAAAAAATGGTCTAAAAAGAAAATTACTCGAGCCCTTCATAAACACTCAAACAAGTCTCCTCTATAAGCGCGTGGCAACAAGAAGTCCAGAGGAAAAGTCATTGATGATTTTGCCTTATATAGTCCCACATCCACACCTCTCACTTGGTCATCTGATCTTTATGTGAAAGAATTGTTAAATGAAAAACAAAGGTTGGAGGTTTTAGAAGCTAAAGGGTAGGAAAGAGATCATAAAATTCATATAATAACAGTTGAGAACAAGGCTTTAGCAGAAAACAATAAAGTTTTAAAAGAACAAGTGTCATTGCTACAGGAAGCTCTCCTGATAGGGAAGACAAAATGGCAACACATGAAGGCACATGTGCAAAACATAAATAAATCTGTAGTGGAAAGTACAAATATGGTGAATGTGAAATCATCCGATGATAAAGGGAAAATGATTGCCCAAATAAACAACCATGAAGAGAATGCAAGAGAAGAAACGAAAGGAGATTCCACCAAATTTTCCAAAACTTGGGCTCAAGTTATTAGCAATTCTACTAATAAGGAAGGAGAAACAAATATTCAGGTTGACAACATGTAAGATAGTGAAGGCAAGGAAAGACAAAATAGGGCAACAAACATAATTATTAAAGGGGTGAAAGACTATGGGAAAAATGAATGTACTCTTGACCTTGCAAGAGACTTCTTGAAAGATAAGTTGTTATGGCAAGGACAAATATGATGAGCATGGAGGATGGGTAAGTTTAACGGGGAGAGAGCCAGGCCCATAAAAGTCATTATTCCTAGCTTGTGTGATAAATATATTATTCTAAGCAAGAAAAATCTCTTGAGGGGTTCTCGTTTTTTCCTAGAAGAAGATTTAACTGTAAAACAATAGGAGGAAAGAAGGGAGGAAATTTTAAAGGTTAAGGCAGCAAGAAATGAAGGCAAGAGAGCATGGATTTATAAAGGAAAAGTTGTGATAGCGCGATTTAGACCTCCTTCCAAAACAGAGCAGCAAGATGGTAATAAAGAAGAGGCAACAAACTCTTCAATAGGAAATCAGAAAGTAAGGTCAGTATGGGAAAGCAGGGACAAAGACTCAAATGTGAGTCTTGCATGTCAAAATAAATAGCAATTGAGTCATACCCAGGTTTCCTTAAGATTAGTTTGTTGGAACGACAGAGGTTACCCATGGAGACGAGGACCTTAGTTAGGGCCTGTTGCGAAAAATAGAGACATAATTTGCCCCATAGAAAACATGAGCATGAATGGTGCAAGACACCTCTGTTTGAAGGATACTGGAAGATGGTAGTGTGGAGCAAGGCAGTAGGAAATGGCAAAGGGCATGGGGGTATCATGGTTTTAGTAAGGGAGAAAGAATGTCGTCTCATTCAGTTAGAAAAAGAAATCTCAAATAAGAAATTCATTTGGTTTAAAATATCAGAAAATGGAAACCACATCAGAATTGCAGCATGCTATTTTGCGCTGTAGGTTTCAAAAATCTACAAAGGTAGAGGGCTTGACCACAAAGATCCATTTGGAGCCTTAAAAGCGGATATTGCAACACATTCGCAGCTAGGTGAATTCCTTATAGTTGGTGATTTCAATGCTAGGACTGCAAGTGAGCAAGCTAAATTCTTTGTTGTAAAGATGATTGTGACCCTATTTTCTTACAGAAGAAAGTAATCATCAATGGGAAAGAATTTTAGAGGACAAGGTTTGCAATCTCTTTGGTGAACAATTGCGTGGGGCCTTTGATTTAGTCATTTGTAATGGCTTGACTAGATGGGCAAAGTTCGGTAATTTCACTTGCAATACTTACAATGGAGCAAGTGTGGTAGATTATGTAATTTGCTTGCATGGTTTGTGTGAGAAAATGGAGGAAGTTTTGATTGGAGATCAGCTGTGTGTCTTGAAATCAGATCACAAGCCAATTTATTTATGTTTCTCTTGGATTGGAAAGAAATAAATAGAGTAAAAAATTCAGCATGTCCAACAAAATCTCCCACAGGGAAAAATTCTTTTGACCCCAAAAAATTGTAGTACCTTCAAAATGATATTAGAGAGGCTCTTCGAGAAGGAGAAAATTACAATTCATAGTATTCATAGTCATGAATTAACACATTTAATTCAATGTGCATTTGCAAAGTGCCAAAGAGAAAAAATTAAGAAGTCTAAAACAAATTGCTTTCGGGTTAATGCTTGGTTTGATGAGGAATGCAAAAAGGCAAGGAGAATGTGGAAAGAGTCAAACAAGGATAACATAAAGCTCAAAGCTTACAAGCAGTTATTAAGCAAGAGAAAGGCCGATTTCATGGTTTCAAGGAGGGAAGAATTAATCTTCCTTAGGAAAAATAATCCCAAATTATTTTGGAAGGAGCTCCAACCGAAAAATATACAAATTGGAAATAATATTACAACGTCTAAATGGTTTGAGTATGCAAGGCAACTCTACGATCAGGTTCCCAAGGTTGACCCCCCCCCCCCCCCGCTTTGGTCAACACTGATACTAAAATCTTCACGGTACAAGAGGTAGAGATGGGTATCAAGAAGTTGGGTGTTGGAAAAGCAAAAGACTTAGCTGAACTCTAAGCAGAATATCTAAAGTGGGGCTCAAAGATTCTTGCACCTCACATTACAAAATTCTTCAACAACATCATACGACAAGGGCTCCCCACAGATTGGACAACTAGTCTGGCAATACCTCTTTTCAAGAGCGGCGATGTCAATAATCCCTCCAATTATAGGACCATCATGATAAACCCTTTGCTTGCAAAGCTGGGAAAAAGAAAGAGATAAGCTTGCTAAAGGGCAAGCAGGTTTTAGACATAAACATTCCATAGTTGATCATTGAAAAAGTTTGGGAGAAAAAGGAAGAAGTCTTTTGTTGCTTTGTTGATTTCAAAAAAGCGTTTGACTCAATTCCTAGGGATAAGCTTTGACACATAATGGAGGAACTTGGGGTTCCTAAACATTTGGGAAGAACTGTGCATAGGCTGTATGAAGACGTGAAAGTAAAAATTAGAACTTTAGCAGGCATTTCTGAAAGTTTTAGTAGTGATATCAAGGTCAAGCAAGGTTTCCCACTGTCTCATACCCTTTTTGGTTTATATATCAACAAGCTTGAGGAGTGGTTAAATTCACAAGGGGGTGTTGGTATCTATTTGGGCAAGTTTATTATAAGGCTTCTTTTGCATGCAGATGACCTTATTCTGATTGCTAAATCGACTCTTGGTTTGCAAGATCACTTACTATCCCTTGAGTATTTTTGTAGAAATGTGGGGATGCAAGTCAATATCAACAAAACAAAAGTAGTGGTCTTCTCTAAGAAAATAAAACATAACCAACATAAGTTCTACTTTGAAGGCAACATTCTGGAAGAAGTTGCAGATTAAAAATACCTCAGAATTGACTTCAACAAAAATCTAAGTTGGAATGGTTGTAGAAAGAAAAGAACTTTGGGGGGTTGGAAAGCATTTTATGCTTTTCAAAATAGGTGTAGAGAGGTAGAGTTATGGGACTCGAAAACCACTCAAACTCTTTTTGGGCTTCTAGTGATTCCGGTGATTCTCTATGGTTGTGAACTATGGGCCAACAGTACATCTGACATGAAGTGGAGACAAATTGAGAAAATTCAGAAGCGTTTGATTACAAACAAATTTAAGATTAAAAGTACAGTTCCTTATGATATCTTGTTAAGTGAAATAGGGACTGCTCCTATTGAAGCAATTGCTATGGTGCGAGTCATAAGGTATTTAAATTTTTTTGAGCAAATGGAAGAGGGTAGATGGCCTAAGGTTAACTTTAATGATAGGTTGTGCAAGAGCAAAAAACTTGGATGCAACAAAATAACAAATGGTTTGGTAAATGGGGTATTTGCTTGAATGCGTGTTCCATAAATATCAAAGAGATAAAAGCTTTTGTTATGGAAAAGTTCCACAAGTGTACTTGGGATAAGGAGCTAGGAAGGAAAAAAAAATTACTATATTGAAGTGTTTAATCCCACTCATAGTCATCAACCAAAAGCATACATAGAGGCCAATATCTCTTGGAGAGCCAGAATTCTTATTGCTCAGTTAAGGACTAATTCTCATCAACTCCTTTGTGAAATAGGGCTTTGGAAAAGGCCAAAGGAAGTGTGGGAGGAAAGAGTATGCATTTTTTGTTCTTCCGGAAAAGTGAAACAGAAAAACATTTCATTTTAGAATGTGAGGCCTTCAAAGACAACAAGGAAAGTTATGCAAATATGTTGGTAGCTAGCTCTTGGGATAATCTATTTAGCGAGGGGTTTGTCAAGAACCTTGGAGCATTTATTTTGAAGCTTCATCGAAAAATCACTGAATACATCAAGTAGATGAAGAAGCAATCTGTCCCATAGGCTATCTTTAGCCTCGTGGACATTAAAACAATCTCTTTAGTTTCTTTCTTTCTATAATAACAATTGAAAACAAGGCTTTAGTAGAAAGCTATAAAGTTTTGAAAGAACAAGTGGCATTGCTACGAGAAGCTCTCAGGAAGATAGAATGGTAACACATGAAGGCGAATGTGCAAAACATAAAGACATATGTAGTGGAAAGTAAAGAGGCGGTGAATGCGAAATGGTAACACATGAAGACGAATGTGCAAAACATAAATAAATATGTAGTGGAAAGTACAGAGGTGGTGAAGGAGATTCCACAAAAGTTTCCAAAACTTAGGCTCAAGTTATTAACAATTCTGCTAATATGGAAAGAGAAACAAACATTCATGTTGAGAAAATAAAGATAAAGGAGAAATCATTAGCTTATCATGTCATTTGAAAAAATTGAATCTAGGCAAAATAACAATAATTATTCTACTCAACCACTCAACATAAATTTAATTAACATTTTATAGTTTAAAAACTTTATATAAAGAATTAAAGAATTGACATATCTTATGGATAATATGATTAATAAATTTTTATCATTGTGTTGAGAAATATTTTTTATAATGGAGTATGAGGGAGATGCATTATTTCTTTTATACTTAACATAAAATTGATATATAAAGCTTATATAAAAATATTATTATTATCATGAAATTCACTATTATAAAATAGGGGTAGCATAATTTATCCATGAAATAACATTTTTTCACAGGGATCTGGCATATAATTTCAAGTAAAAATGTAATTTTTTGTTACTTAAAATACATTTTTAAATGCATAAATGGATTCAACACCTTAAAAAACACGTGAAGCATACAAATTCTCATAATTAAACAACTTAAACTCAAATTTCTAAATATCTATACAAAATTTAGTTAAAATTAACTAAAATAAAATATAATGGAAAAACCATTTGGTATTATAAATTAAACTACATCTTATTGAATTTAGGCTTCTGTGATCCATATCAACTTTGAGAGAGAATTCTTCGGCGAAAATCACATCAACATGCTTATGTCCTTGCCATCATAATGCTTACGTAGTTGCCATCATAGCCGTTACTTGGTTATGAAATATAGCTGTTGGATATTATACTCTGGCTATTTAATATGCAAAGCTAGATCTGTTCATTCAATGAACAACACTGGTCGAAACGCGTCGACATAAACATTTTGATGTGATTTTCGCTAAAGAATTCTCTCTTAAACTACACCTTATAAACTATTTCAATCTCTCTCATTTAAAATATTTCAATATTAATAATTTAATACAAATAAATTTTATTTAAATAAAATATATTTTTTAAAATTTTATTTAAAAAATGTTATTCCTAAATGATAAATGAGTACATATTTATATCTCATCCATATATATTTTACTCAAGTCAATATATATAACTGATATTTATATATTTTACTCAAGTCAATATATATCACTGATATTTATATTCTAAATTTTGTTAGAATAATTTTTTTCCCCTCCATCAACGATATAATAAATCTTATATTAAAATAAATTCACATTTTTATTTTAAAATATTCAATGAAACTAATTTTATATTATAATAAATTTAGAATAATTTTTTTGGAGTTGTCTATAATGCGACTTTTTGGAGATTCCGGTGACGGAATCCGGCTGAAGAAATTGAGATTAAATCATGATTTGTTGCAGTTAAAATGGTTTTTTAACTGCATATTCGGATTCAACACCCTGAAAAACCCCTGGGACGCTTTGATTGTGCAGAAACTAGCTATCAAACTTGCGATTCCAATAAATTGCTGCCGGATTTTCACCGAAAAAACCGGCCGGAAAGGCTTTCAAAAAGTCGCGTTATAGACAACTGCAATTTTTTTCCCTAAATCAATGATATAATAAATCTTATATTAAAATAAATTCACACTTTCATTTTAAAATATTTAATGAAACTAATTTTATATTGTAATGAATAGGTTTTTTTAAAATATTGTTTAAATATATTATTTTTAAAGTTTCGTCATGAATCTTGTGATATTGTTTTCTTAAATTAAAATATTGTTTAAATATATTACTTTTAAAGTTTTGTGATGAATTTTGTGATTTTTTTTGCTTAAATTTTAATTTTTGTTATTTAAAATGAGTTTTTAATGTAGATAAATTCAATTATTTGAAATTTTTTTTAAATAGGGCATTTAAATTGTGGAGAGTTTATAATTCAAACTTGTGATGAGAAGAAACTCCCTACTAAATTATAGATAATTTAAACTAGAAAATATGTTAGAAAACCCTCCAAAATATTTTTATTGGAGTTGTCTTTAATGCGATTTTTTGGAAACTTTTACAGTGGGTTTTTTTGGGTCTAATTTCTCTAAAATCGCAGGAGGAACCCCTGCACAATCCAAGTGCCCTAGGTTTTTTAGGGTGCTGAATCCATATATGCAATAAAAACACAATTTAAATAACACAAATAAAAATTTCACCTAAATTTTTTCTACCGAGTCCCACACCAGAAAGTCAAAAAAATCGCAATAAAAACAACTCTATTTTTATTTACTCTGTCACATTTTGAAATAACCACTCACTATAATTTTATTTATTTATTTTTCTCTCATTATAAATCTATAATTTTAATTTTTTCAAACAAATACAATTATAATTTTTCAAATATATAAAATTATATTTATTTATTTTTGCAAATTTAGTAATATAAACTATTTAAAATAAAATAAATATTGCTTTTATAATTTTTTAAATAAATAAAAATATGTACAAAATTTTATTATCTAAATTTTTATTCATTTCATTTACAAATTTTCATTTTTTTAATAAAATTACATAGATAAATTTATTTATTAGACTACTTATAGTTTTTTTTGTTTATAGTAATTTTCATATATATATATAATTTTAAGTGAGTATAGATGTATTTTAATTCCATATCTATCAAGCACGGAATGAGATCAAATCTTTCAATCTCTCAAGGTGCAAAACTTTTTTTTCAAATTTTGCACTCAAAAAAAAGTTTTGCAGCATGAATAATTTGATCCTCGTGGTTCTTGATAGTTTCAAAGTTAAAATAAATCTAGACTAATTCTATAAAAACCTTTTTCTAATCAAAATCCCATATAATTGAACAAAAATTCATTGAAATTAAAAATTTAAATTATGAAATCTCCACCATCTAAATTTCCCAAAATATTTTAAATATACTAAATTTATATATAAAATAAAAAATTCAGATTGTTACCACACTTATGAAATTCCTACAATTTTTTAAACCCAAATTCCGCCGAAAAACAATGGGAAACCTCTGCACAACGCGTCATTTTAAAAACAGAAATTATCCCACATCGTAGTATAATTGGTTTTGAATTTCATTATTAGCCACATTTTTTATGTCCCGCTTTATGGAGGTGGACTATATAGTTGGGAGGCAATGGCTGTGAAATGCCCATTTGGCACTGGAACGGGAAGCAGTGTCCAGACAATTCCCTGTAGTCTCTAGTATTAAACATTGCATAAATTCTTAAGGTTGCTGCGGAGGCAGGACGAGATGGATGGAAGTGCAGGTGGGCAGCAGCAACAGAAGAAAATGGTTATAAGTTTGAAGGCGATTGATGCAACGCCTGATAACTTCAAAGAGTACGGGCAAGTGGTGGGAGCTTCTCCTGACGGCGCTCGCTATGGTCCTCTAGATGCTCAGTTACAACTTAATCTTGGAACTCCCAGGTACTGATTCTGCTCCCCTTCGTTCTCATCCGTGAATGGAGGACATTAATAGTTATATCAATAGCACTGATGCATTTTAATTCGATATGTGTGATGCACGGAGAAGTATTGAATCCCATTTTAATCACCCAATGACAATCTCAACGTTTTTGCATCCACTGGATGTGGTTAAATAGGATAGTTTATAGAATCAATTGCAACTTCCTCATGTTTTCTGCTGATGTCTTCTCAATTTTCCTGGAATTCTGTTGAGCGTTGCTGTTCTTGCCCAATCTTACCAGCTCTGTCACGTATAAGCTCCGGAAGGAATCAGGCTATTGTTCTTTTTTTTGAATTTTTCTTTTTTCTTTTCTATAGGGCCTTTTCATGGATGTTTGTCAGCAGGCATGACATTCTTTGTGCACCCTTTAATCTATACCTCTATTAGGCTGTACTGGTCTGATTGAGGCGACTGTCATTTGGTTGATTAATTCCTGGACTTGGCTGAAATTGACGAAAGAAACTGGCACAGAGGACTCATAATTTTAGACATCTGAATAGTTATGCAGTAGTAGGTGCTATCTCTGCAATCCGTGACGTAGAATCAGTTTCGTAATCTGCCGGCCAATGTGCTTAAAGGTTATTTTGCAATTAGGGTTTTGTAACTCGTATGTAGTTTGGAGGGTTTTCATTCAGTTCACATATTTGGACCAGGGTTGTGGACTGTGCATAATAGGCAATTTTGGGCTGCCACAGATATGATTTTGGAGTTGAACGCCATAGTATTAACAATGAACTGAAAGCTAAATGAGGTCTACTGAGACTAAGCACAGGAGATTACCTACGGTACGGAGAGATTCAGCCAAAATGGAACACTGAAAGCTAGTCACTAGCATCAAAAAATGTCAACGGTGAACCGAGAGAGTACCTATCCATTAAAGGAAGATAAACAATTAGCAAGGAGAGAAAACCAACTCGTAGGACCCCTAGCAAATAAGTTTACCCCTGAACAGCAATGTTTTCAGTTTGCAAATAAGAATCTGCTAACCGAAGTTTAGATTACTGATTACTGGTCTGCATCAACTAGTGTGTTCATGAGGTAGAAATTCTTATAAAATGTGTAGCAAAATGCATTTTTCATATTTATGAGATGTATGCTTCCATATATTTATAATATTATGTCCATTCAATGTTTTGGACCAAAAACCATGGCATTTTTCAGGATTTCTTAATTTAGCATGGATGACGACATGTATACACAAGAAACACAACAAAACAATGAGAAAATGAAGACTCTAGAAGAATCGAATTAGCAATAATCCATAACTTTGCTCCATAGAGAGTTTTTATTCAGCTAAACAAGTAAGCCTACTTACAATTCGGCAACGCAAGTATTGACATTTCCCTTGCATCTGTCACGACTCACAACCAGATGTTAAATAGTGAGATGTAGGACATTAGGTTAAATCATAGCATACATGCATATACAAAAGAGTTAAATGTGGGATCACAACATGTCTCCTTCCACTAAGATGCTTTGCCTTTAAACCGTATGAAGACTTAAATGATTTTCTAAGTAAGTTTGGATTCCTCGGAAGTATTAGAGAATGACCTTGCCTTCTTCATCCATCTTATATAGGTAACTTGGAAGGTGTGTTTGCATTTGATCCAACCTCTATGTTGAGATAAGAGTCAAGATCCATGGAAAACGTTATGGATCCCAAGGTGGATGACAAATTTAGAGCATAAGCGACAACTCCAATCTTTTATAATATTTGGTTGGCCTCATAAAAGAAGGGAGTTGTTAAGTTTCTGAACCCAATACCTGGCAATTTGTTAACCTACCAGACTATCTCAAATCTGTAGATAGAGAGTTTAGAATTTCCACAATAATATTTGAAAGTTGTCGATGTTTCGAATCCCTAGGAGGATCTTGTTCAGGACAATGGTTGAAGATAGATGAGGCAAAACAGAGGAATAAATAAAATAAAAAGGGGAAAAAGAAAGAGATCAAAAACCTAAAATGGTCGGTTGAGAAAATTGAAGGTCTGCTGCTCTTCTTTCAATTTTTATCCTTGATTTCACGAGTAAACAGATCTCATTCCATGAATCCCAAATCCTTGATTTGAAATATTTTCGTGGAAAATCCGAACTCTCTATCTACAAAAACAAACCACAAAAGTCTAAAATCTACCATTATCTCAAATCTATTGAATAAAAGCACAACTAGGTTTTTATAGTAATTAAAAATATTCAGCGAAAGCACAACCAATCTCAATCACACATTACAAAAACAAATTCTTCCTAATCAATAACACTCCATTAATATTGATCAAAACCTCCTTAGGCTCCCTTACTGGGAAAATGGCCCAAAATGAGGAAAATACATACAATAAATCTGGATCTGATTCAACTGATCAAGCCCTAGTCTAGGCTAATATGGATCCCCTCGCCGCATCTTAGCACCTTCCTTGGACTTAGCACACTTGGATGGTAGTCCTTCTCCACCTAATCACTTGGATGTCTTTCTCTCAATATCTTGTGCTCACTCATTGTTGTGTGTCTTCTCCCTTGTCCTAGCCCTTCTTTTATAAGCTTGAGTTATGACTAAATTTCTAACTCTAATCTCCAAAGTGATTGACAACTACGATTAGATATCACCTCACTTGAGATCGACGGTTGATATTGACCTAATTCACTAATGCAAAAGCATTTGCATTTCATTAGATGAACTCACTTTATCTTACAGAAAGAAATTACTTTAATTATTGAAGTAATTACTATGGTCTAAAGTGTTGAGAAATCCAAAATGAGGCAATGACATGATTTCTCTTATTATGACATTATCTTGTGATGTTTTTCATTATTATTATTATTTTTTTTGAATTATCTTCTCTTATCATCAAGACTAATGCTAAACAACAAATAAAAGAGAACACAAGATGTAGGCACGCTGCCAGGGCAAAACCCCACTCTTGGGGAAAACCCAATCAAAATTCTTCCTTTAGTAGATTCAAGATGAGACGACGAAGACCCTTACAATTTAGACTCGAGACTACCTCCATCAAGTCATCCTTCTTCCTTTCACTATGTTAGCATCAAATACTTGTCATTGAGATGGTACCAATTCTTGTCTCTGTGGCAGCACTGAAATATCAAGACCTTGTGCTAGCACTGAACCTATTTCATTGAGATAGCATGGAGATCTTTATCATTGCACCGAAATCTTGTCATTGTACCAAGACCTGTCACAGTGGTAGCACCGAAACCATCTTTTGCAATATATAGCGAAGTTATATCTTCATCAAATTGTGCCTTCATTGAAATACTAATACAGTCCCTTCACGAAATGCCAAGACTGTGCCTTCACCGAAATGCAGAGACTGTGCCATCACCGAAATGCCATCACTGAAATGCAGAGACTGTGCCATCACCGAAATAATAAGATTGTGCCATCACCGAAATGCTTAGAACCTATTCTCTGAAAAGACCGAACTGTCTCATTGTAGTAGAACCGAAAGTTTCTCTCTGAAATCCGAACTCATCTCCTTGTGAAAAATGCGAAGTCCCTGTGCTTGTATATATAGTAGTTCGTCCATCATAAATGAGCCGACATGACTTTGTGAATAGTTGTGTCATCATTTTAGGTTAGGCTGACATGATTTCAATTGAACGAAGTCGACATGATGATAATCTATTTGAAGCAGACAGAAGGAGACTTGATGGAAGAGTCTTTGACCAATAAACAAATTGACTTTGACCCAAATAAATAATCCTAAAGCCTACAATGGAGGCTTGACCTATAACAATTGACCCAAGCATGAAACTCATGCTTTAATAAGTAAATTCAATAATAATAAAAATTCTTTTTGATTTTCTTTTGACAAATATATTACATTTTGACTCAAGTACAGTTTATGAAAACCAAACCTAGTTACATTCTTCAACACTCATAATTAAAGAGGTACATGGAAGATCTCAAAACACATCATCTACGAAGAAGTTTAGGCACCGCAATGCCATGGACTAGATTCTTGACCAGGGAAATCTATCCATTGGTCTCTCAACAATTTAGGCACCACAATGCCACATATTAGATTCCGGACTAGGGCAATCTATCTGGGTGGGACTAAGATGGACTCAAGCTTTCAACCTCTCTAGGTACCATCAGGCTTACTAGCTAACCATCAACCCAGGGATCCAGGTGCGTGTGAGAGCTCATTGACGCCACCCTACCAACTTCAGGACCTAAACATCAACACAAAGTGCCGACCAGATGTCCTCCCAGGCAATGCTTCACTCACAAAGCCTCAACACTCCTTGATCCAGCAGATCAAGGACAACAAATCTCTCTCGATCAAATTGATTGGTAACTAGCATGCTATCAAAAACTTCGAGAGATTTACCTGTACAAACACAACCCCAATCAATAATATACTTTCACATGTTCATAAACAAATACAAACCTCCGGGGTCATTCTAGATGTTGCTTCTCAACTCAATAGGACTATCAACTAAATCTTTGACAGAAGATTCTTTAATCATACACTTTCCTTTCCTACTTCACATGCAACAACATATTCTTCAATTGGATTCAGCGTTCAACACCTCAAAATGCATTCTCCAATTTCCTCCTCTCACTCATGGTCTTCACTAAAACTTATGGCTGTTAGTCCTGGTCTAGTGCATGACACATGAAGTAGAGAATCATATCTATCACTCCCTCTTAATTAGAGAGGATCTAATCATTCTTGTACAAGGAATATTCTCAACCATCCTCTTATCCTAGGGAGATTCCTTTCATTCAAGCTCCGTCTTAACCCAGGGAGATTTCATCCATGCTCCCTCTTAACTTAGGGAGTTCTACTTCTTCTCTACGACATCAGAGAATCTTTCGTGGTTTCCATCCTTTTCATCAGAGTTATCATGACCATCACCATTCACATCATGCTTATCACATCCACTTTTCTTTCGATCATCTTCACCATCTTGAAGATAATGTACATGCACAACTTTAGATAGCAAGTACAATCAGATCTATAGAAGCATGAAGTTAGTCATAACAAAATCTTATAATAACAGAAGCATTAGACTTTACAAATATAATTAGCAATAGACTATACATCAATGCTTCAACTTCTTGCCCAGGTTTAGTTACAAACCCTAAATCACATCCATAACTCAAAATATTAAACTCATATAGGGTTTCAATATTCTTTCAACAAGATGACAAGTTCTTTCATATAGAAAACCCTAGAAATAATTCAGACAAGTAATATGTCTAACAATTATCATAATTCATATGTTAGATTCTTCACTAGGATTTCATACATATCCTAGATTTCATACATATCCTAGATTTCATACATGAGTTTCAACAATCAAAACCAATCACAGCTTAATCAACATCATGACTAGCATCTACTATGGTTTGATGTAAACCCTAGATTTCCATCTACAAATTTTCAACAATAACTATAGAGATTCATAGATTCCAGATTGTCATATCACACATACTAGAGAATTTAACTACTACTAGGGTTTAGCTATAAACACCATTGTTGCAGTAATTGTTATCGGGATAATATTTTTTTTTTAGACAAGATTCGGTTGCTATATTATAAACTGAAAAAAGAGTCAGTTCTCCATGCATACAGTGCTTCATGGACATCATGGATCAGAGGAATTACAAAAAGGGTCCCTTCCTTGATCCTTGTTCTAGTCTTTCTGCCTCTAAAGCTTCCTACACTACTATAAATCCTTACATATTGCAAACACCAAAATTTACAGCTACAAAACATATTTAATCTATCTCTATATCTATATGGCTAATCTTCCTGGCTGTGGACGCTTCTGGGTTTGGGTCTGGTTCATTCTGCTTTGCGCTGGAGGAGCTGGGGGCTTCCTTGAGCTTTTTGTCCATCATGAACTTGAGAACTACTATCGATTCTTCTGCGTGGCTGCAACGGTTTGCCAAGTTATTGTATTGCTCATGTAAAGAGGAAACTCTGTGCAGGAACAGATTGATTTCTGCCCTGTATTTCTCATTGAGAATTCTATACTGATCTTCCATACGTGTTTCCAAGCTTTTGACTTGATCCTCCAATATGCGCTGTTGCGCTCTCAGCTCCTCGAATTCTACCTGAAGATCTCTGCAGTGAAAACAATCCTCTGAGCGGGCCATTATCACTAAATGCTTCCTGTCTGTGGTGTCGGCCGCTATAACGCAAAACCTGCGAACTCTGTGGACTCTAATTCGATTACAGCAGACTGCTACTACTGCTCTCGCAGAGTTGTTACGATTCTGCTGAGCACTGAACCAACTACCTTGGGCTGAATTGAGGAGGGCGGGAGCATTGAAATTCTGATGCCTGTAGAAACTGCCTTTCTTAATGTTTTGAAGAAGTTTGCTGCCTGGGGTATAAATAGAGTTCATTTGCGTGCTTTGAAAGCGGGAAGATGCCCAACTGCATCTCATGGCGATCTGCGGAATGGTCAAATGCAAATCTTTTACAACAAATAGAATCAATCTATAAGGACGATTTTCTCCTGGATTTCTCTTGTTTCCCATGCGTTGAAGCGATATCCTGATCACATTTCTGAGCCAAATCCTGCCCACCTTACTTGCTCTGTCGTCGGCACTGTTTACTTGTCTGATGTCGCTGATTCTGTCAGCTGTGGTACACCTGCTGTTGACTGAGTGTTGTGGACTCATGGTAACGGTTGAAAAGAAACGGTGTTGTTACAGCTCAGGCTGCCCTTGGATCGTTCGCATGCCCTGTTGGCATGCTTATCGGCTTCCTTATTCAATCCACGTAGGATGTGATAGTACGCGATTTCTTCCATTGATGCATGGAGGATCTGATTCCGGTGGTTTATCTGTTGAAGAAGTATATTTGGCGTGCTCTGGCGCTGCGCCATAAGCCTGATAATTATTGCTGAGTCCCCAAACACCACTGCTTTTCTTATCCCTAACTTTCGTAGCTGTGTGAGGCCCTGATACAGTGCTAATCCCTCTGCTCTGTTGTTGGAGATCTCTCCTAGCCCCCATTCGAAATGGAGAATGCTCTCTCCATTTGCATTGCAGATTAGACCCCCTGCACCAGCTTGGCCCGGGTTCGATTTAGAAGCACCGTAAAAAAATAAGCAGAACTTGTTACAATTTCCCAGCCAGTTCGAAAATTCCTCATCCTTTAATCTCATTTTCCATGCGCTATTTGTTTCTTTCATTTTTGTCCTTCCCTTGCTTATTTCCTGAGCGCTAGCAATGTTCTCAAATACATAGCTGAGCAGATTTCTCTCTTCCATACTATAATTTGTTGCATCAATTTTGCCTCTGGTGTGATTTGTGACTGTCTCTACCGCTAACATTTTAGCCTTGTGGCACATTATCCTAGCGCTGCAGCCTTTCTCCTGGAAGACCTTTCCATTTCTTGCCAACCATATGCGCCATAAGAGAGTTAGAGGAATGATGTTCCATACCCTTTGCGCCAATTTACTTCTTTTCTCTTTCCATGGACAATTCTTCCTCCATTTGTGAATCGTTTCTGCAATGGTTGCCTGAGGCTCCCAGGGTGCTTCCCCTATTGAGGCCATCTTCTTCCAACATTCGTCAGCCACCGGACATTCTATAAACAGGTGCTGCATTGTTTCCTCTGATCTACAGCAGTTTGGGCACCTGGATGGCCCCATTATGCCTCTTTTCTTTAAATTTTCAGCTGTTAGTGTTTTTCCTTTCAAGAGCAGCCAAATGAAAAACTTAACTTTGGGAGGTGCTTCTGCTCTCCATACTAGTTTCCATTGGTTCCATATTTCCTGATGGAAGGTGCTGTCACAAAGAAATTCATGACCAGCTTTAACCGTGTATTGAGTTCCAGTTGGGTCCCAACGATATCCATCATGCATGCCTTCTTGGACTGGTGCTTTGCTGTGTAGGAGCTTCTTTAGGTCTGTGAAACTGGTGTCTAACTCCCTGGGATGATCCGGGAATTTCCATCCTGTCCATGCTTGAGAGTGATTGTCCCATTGTGATATTTGAGCCAAGTGCAATATTCCTTTGCCATTAAGCCAGTTTATGGCAGGGATTACCTCCATCTTTGTTCCAATGGGATGCTGCCCTAGAATTCTGTCTGTGGAGAAATTGATACTGCTCCCCCCTCCTGGGACCTTTGAGATATTCTGAGACATAAAAGTAATAGCCTTCTTGCAAAGTTGCCAAATTTTTGTACTATCTCTGTTGGGAATATTAGTCTCCAGGAGTCGCTGCCTTGTGCAGCTCAGATATTTTGCCTCTAAGATCTTCTTCCACCACGCTGTAGGCCCTGTGATCATCCTCCATACGATTTTAGCTCCAAGGGCTAAGTTTAGCAATTTTGGTGATCTGATGCCTAGTCCTCCTTTTTCCTGAGATTGGATTATATTCTTCCAGCTTACAAGATTGAATTTTTTCTTATCCGTTTTCCCTCCTTGCCAAAGAAAATGCCTAAGGGCTCTTTCCATTTTCTGATGGAAAACAGCTGGTGCTTGATATAAGGAAAAACGATATATGGGAAGAGAAACTATACCTGATTTTAGAAGAACTAGTCGTCCTGCTGGGTTCAACCACATGGTGCCCCATTGCTGCACTTTTCTCTTTATTTTGTCGAGGATTTCGTTCCAGGTATCAGCTTTCAGCGGTCCCATACTTACTGGCATCCCTAAGTAGGAGAAATGGTTCCAGACTAGTTTGCAGGAGACTCCAAAGATGCTTGCAATGCTGTGGATGGTATGATTTGGAGTATTCCAACCATATATACAACTTTTTATCTGGTTGACCTTCCCACCTGAGTAATCCATGAATTGGTCCAAGATCTTCTTAAAGCGCCTTGCTATAGTGATGGATGCTCCTCCTATTAGGAGAGTGTCATCTGCAAATTGAGAATGATTGATATTCTTTGTTCCTTGCTCAATCTTGATGCCAGTGATTAGACCTATTCTCCGGTTATAATCCAAGGTTTGACTGAGAGATTCAGCCATAAGGATAAACAAATAAGGGGATAGGGGGCAGCCTTGTCTGAGGCCACGAGAGGATTGAAAGGCTGCACACGGTCTCCCATTAACCAAAGGGGAGATCCAAGGTTCCGTTATACAAGCCTTGACCATTGTGATGAAGGAGGGATCAAACCCCATTTTATGAAGAACAACAAATAGGTAGGAATGTCTTACCCTATCAAAAGCATTTGCAAGGTCCAACTTTAGAACGAACCCTTTCTCTTTTCTGCTTAAGCTCGAGTGGATGGCCTCTTGCACAAGAAGGATAGAGTCAGTGATGTGCCTATTGGGGAGAAAGCCCCCTTGATTTTCAGAGATCAAGGATGGGAGATGAGGTTTAAGCCTGGATGCTAGAATTTTTGAAATAATTTTATATGCTGAGTTGCATAAAGAGATTGGCCGAAATCTTGAAAAAGTGGAAGGTCGATTCTCTTTTGGGATTAAAGCCAGATAGGTGGAGTTGGTAAATCCCCCCATTTTGCCTTTTTTTAGAACCCAACGAATCATCTTTAAGAGATCTTTTTTAATCATCTGCCAATATTCTCGATAAAAGGAAATGGGAAATCCATCAGGGCCTGGAGCTTTATCTGGGTGTAAACTCCAAATTGCTGCTTGGATTTCTTCTTCTTCTACTTCTTTTCTGAGACTGCTGTTCATTTCTTGTGTGACTCCTTTAGGCAAATGCTGAAGCATGCTTGAGTAATCCTCCGCGCCTTTGTCCTCAGTTAGAAGATTATTAAAATGCTTGGTAGCTGCTTCCTTTATAGAGTCCTGTGTGTTGTAACGGTTCCCTTCATTATCCATTATCGTGCTCACTGTATTTCTGGCCTTTCGAACAGTGGCTTGCTTGTGAAAATAGGATGTGTTTCTGTCTCCCTCCTGCAACCAAAGTTGCCTTGATTTCAGTCTCCATTTTGTTTCTTCGTCTCTAATAGTTTGACTCAGCTGTGAGTATAATCTAGTTTCTTGTTCTTTAGCTTGCTGAGATAGCCCCAGCACTTCGATTCTTTGCTGCACTTCCTCTAGATCTTGCTTAATTTTCTTTTTATTCATCTCAGGCTCTTGATAATTGTTCTTTGCCCAATTTTTTAAAGCCTGTCGTACTCTCTTCAATTTTGTCTCCCAAATATAACTTGGCGAACCTTCTACATGTTGAACCCAAGTCTGTCGCACCACATCTTTTGCAGCTGGGATACGGTTCCAAATGGCGCAGTATTTGAAGGGTATAGGCCCAAGCTGACAGTGACTATGAAGAGTAAGCGTTATTGGGTAATGGTCGGAGGCAGAGACATTGAGGATGTTTGAGTGACCTGTGGAGAAGGTGGACAGATATGCTATGCTTATAAGGAACCTATCAAGACGTTCCATGATATTGCCGGCGCCAATCCTTCTGTTGCTCCAGGTGTACCTACGATTTTTGGGTCTGATATCAACAAGGTCGTGCTCCTGCATGATGGCCTCTAGTCGACTTCTGGATGGATCAGGAGTGAAATTTCCTCCTCTTTTTTCGTTAGCATGCATCACCAGATTTAAATCTCCTGCTATAATAAGATTGTTATTCTGCTCTTCTTCTATACTTGCTTCCAATGTGTTCCAACACATTTCTTTCTCTCTGTACTGATTAGGAGCATATACGTTATAAACTGTTACCTTTGAGCCTCCAGTTTTACTTTCTAAGTTAGTTCGAATCCAGTTCTGGTGAACGCTGGTGGAGTCACAGATCCATTTATTGCTATCCCATATAGTTAATATACCGCCTGAGGCTCCTCTTGCTTCGCTTGCGCATCCATTAAAATGCTTTTGCTGGCTAATTACTCTACTCATTTCTGATTGATCTTGCTTTGTTTCTTGAATCAGAACAATTTCAGGGTTTTCACTGTGAATTAAGTCCTTGAGGGCAGCTAGCTTGGAGGGGTGCCCTAAGCCCCTACTATTCCAAGATAGTATTTTCATCATGATTTACTGGTTACATGGAGAGGTGCTCGCCTCTCATGGCCTTTGTTACTATTTTCTTTTTCCAAGTGTCCAAGAATGAAGGACTCTATTGGAGTTTGGGTGCCCAGTGCTATGTCTTTCTGAGCATTTTCATCCCTCTGCTGCTTGGCTGATTTCCTGCCAGGCCCTTGCTTTTTAGGGACATCACTGGGCGCTCCATGTTCCTTTGAAGAGCTCCTGGTAATCCTTGAAGAGGGGGGATCAGGAGAGGGCTGCATGATGAGAGGAGGGGAAAGATGAAGAGGGGGATCTGTGGAAGGGACATCAGGCCCCGATTCTGCCTCAGAGAGGGTCGCGAAGGGGTTAGAAGATGGAGGGAGAGGAGGATCGGGAATCAGAGGAGGGGAGGAAGGATGTTGCTGGGAAGGACCAGGGGCATCAGGATCCAAAGACTTAAGAGGAGGAGATGATTTTTTCCTTTTTACAGTTTCCCATTGCCCATCCTGCTCATCAGAATCTACATTAACTATTTTGGTGCATCTATTTGCAAAATGTCCATATTCATGGCATACCTTGCATTTGAAGGGTATCTGCTCGTAATCCAGTTGCTGAATATGGCACCAATCATCAACTTTCAATTTGATCGCTTCCGGCAGTCCTCGGCCCAGATCGACTTCGACACAAATCCGCGCACACGCCTGCATGTTGTCTTTAGGTTCACTGCGATCTATGTATTTTCCAACCGCATTTCCTATTGCTTTGACCGAGTCATCCCCCCAGCAGTGAAGGGGAAGGTGCGGCAGTCTAACCCAGACTGGTACAACATTCGGTATATCAAGTTCTGGATCAAAATCCGGGGTCCATTTGTTGAGGTAGAGACCCCTGGAGTCCATAAAGTAAGGCCCATTCCTGAATATTAGATCTTTGTCCTCTTTGGTTTCGAAATGGAAAGTAAAATATCCTCTGCCACAGAATCTGATGGATATTTTACCCTGGATCTTGTCCGACCAGTTTCGTTCGACCCACCTTTGCACTGTTCTGGGTGATGGCCACAATCCTGTAAATTGCCCAATCAATCCTTTCTCTGCTAGGGAAATGGCTGCCATGCGTGGGATGGTAGGCGGCAGTTGAACTTCCTGTAATACATCAAGCTTTTTCACAAACTTTGTTGCTGCTGGTCTAGGTCTTTGCGGAGGGAGTGACTTTACCAGATTGGAGAATGCTCTTTGCAGGTCCGGATCCCCACCGGGAGGGTCTGGAGGGTCCATGATGAAGCTCGCTCAGGCGGCCCAGGCCGAGGCTCGATCGCGGGTTGCAGTCTCGCGCGCAGCAGAGGGCAAAAATACAACGTTTGATATGTTAAGAGCCCGCATTGTTGCGTTATCGAGATAATATTGGCAAGGGAAAAAATCGGGAAAAAATCATAAAAATCGAGAAAAGATCGTAAAATGCAAAAATATTCATTTTTTTTTTTCAATTTTTTTAATATCTAAAGCATCTACAACATAAAATAAATACATTGACACATAAATATGATAAAAGAACTAATTCATAAGATGTGTAATATCATTTCTAGTGCTACATCACACATAACAGTGAATCATGTCTTGAATAGTAAGTCCTGACTCCTGAGTCCCAACTCAGCCTCAAAATATGAACAAAAAATATAATAATGTATCTCATATCATGAGTCATAATGTTATATACAATGAAATGAACCAAATAACTAAAGTCTAATACTACTGATTTCTCTGCCCCTCTTGCGAGAAAATGCAATAGCTTTCCCTTTCCCTTTAGATGTAGATGTCGGTGGAGTTGGCAGTGGACTCTGCTGTGCTCTAGAAGCTGAAGAACTAGGAGTAGGAGCTATAGGAGGTAGACCACGTCCTCTACTGGTGGCAGGGGTAGCCCGGGTAGGTGGTGTCACCTCCTCCTGTTGCTCCTCCTCCTCCTCTTCCTCCTCCCCCTCTATGCCTTCCACTACCTCCTGCTCTAACCAATCATTGACAGACTCCATGAGAGGCCTCTCGGCCTCAACCCTCCATGCAACAGTGGTGTCAATACATCCAATGAGATGGCCTCCATATTAGGTATTCTCTCAAGTTGCCTCACCCACAATCGAAGATTCTAGTAGACATAGACCATCTCATTAAGTCGCTGGGACTCCAACCTGTACAAAGATCATGAAATAATAATTATAAAAAAATATTATTTAATGAATTCAAAAAATTAATTGGAAATTTGCAATATTTTAAGTTTTAAGTTTAACTTGTTGCGCTTCTTGTTGTGTATTTTTTCAAATACACTCCAGTTGTGCTCGCATCCTGAGGAGCTATATGTTTGGCTGAGGATTCGAATGGCAAACTTTTGCAGATGGGGTACCCTGGCACCATACATTCTCCACCATGCATCTACAACAAATTACAAATAAAATTTTAAATAAATATAAGAAAAAAAATGAAATTTGAAAGTTGAAGCAAAGTATGAAGTTATGAACTTAAAGAGAAAATGAAATTTGAAACAAACAAAAAAATACCTGGCATTTTAGTCGTCCTATCAGTCACAGCCATCTCAAAGCCAAATGTGCCACCTGCCATCCTGTATGTCTCCACTTCTTTGGAGATTTCTGTACATTTTGCTGGAGATTGCACCATCCTCTAAACTGTTAAGTTATTGTATATTCTATGCTTATAACACTTTACTTCTTTTCCTTATTATATTCTACAGATTAGCAATCACATGTACATAAAGTGAAGTGCAGATAGAACATTAAACGATGGATAGAAAACAAGCCAAGACAAGAGACACAAGATGTGGCGGCTAGCCAGGGACAAACCCCACAATGTGTGGGGAAACCCTTTGATCAAATCTTTTTTTATCTTCAATAATTCAACAGAGAGAAATAGTACAATAAATTTGACTCATATTAGCAGTAGCAAACCTTAGATCAGCAACATCAGCATTAGCGGCTTCATCATCAAACTAGGGCAGACGATATCTCACAAACTGATTGTCGGATCGGCTTGATTCCACCACCAAAAGTTGCGGCTTCCAAAGGAGGTTTAGATGAACCTACAACGCAGTTTAGATGAGGAGATCTTCTAGTTCACGCAGGTCAATCTTTACTTCTGCAGTTGCAACTTCAGTTTCGGCAGCTTCCAGCTTCAAACTAGGGCAGACGATATCTTGCAAACCATCCGTCGGATTGACTTGATTCCACCACCAAAAGTTGCGGCTTTAAGAGGAGGTTCAGATGAACCTACAGTGCAGTTCAGATGAGCCTACAATGCAGTTCAGATGAGGAGATCTTCTAGTCCACGCAGGTCAATCTTTACTTCTGCAGTTGCAGCTTCAGTTTCGGCAGCTTCCGGCTTCAAACTAGGGCAATCGATATCTTGCAAACCGTTCTCAGATTGACTTGATTCCACCACCAAAAGTTGCGGCTTTCAGAGGAGGTTCAGATGAACCTACAACGCAGTTCAAATGAGGAGATCTTCTAGTCCACGCAGGGCAATCTTTACTTCTGCAGTTGCAGCTTCAGTTTCGGCAGCTTTCGACTTCACATGTGTGAGGGAGAGACCCTTTTCTGCGCAATAGAGAAGAGACTATTTTCTGCGCAATAGAGAGAGAGAGAGATGTGATGAGATGAGTGAGTCCAAATGAGGAAAAATCTTCTTGTATTTATACACAATGTTGGTGTTTGAATAGATGCGACTGTTGGGCTTCTGAGCCTACATGAGTTGTAGGTGGGCTTGATAATAATTCCATAATCAAAATAAATTCATATCTCCATGAATACTTATCGGAATCGGATGATCTTTATATCAATCCTATACCTCTCGACGAGATGAATCTAATAAAAATATTATTAGCCATGAATAAGATGACCCACATGAAGTTTGGCCCTAGTTGCCAATTTTAACACTCCCTCTCAACTAGGGAGAACTTCATCTGCAATCTGTCTGTCGGTCGCTACTATTCATCCATCAAATGCACTGCCCTATACAACCTGACCTTGCCCTACTCTGCTCTATTCTGCCTGTTCTGCTTTGTCTTGTTCTACCCTGTACTGATCTGTATTGATATGCTCTGTTCTGCTCTGCTTTTGTCCGAATTATGAAGAAGAAGAAATGATCGAAGATGTATCATACTGACTCAAAGTCAGTCTCAGAGTATGTACCACTGGTCCCAGACCAGTTTCAACCAACTCGAAGTCAGCGTCATAGTGAGTACAACTCCACTGGTCCCAGACCAGTATCATCCTCCACTGACTCAAAGTCATTCTCAGAGTGCGTACCACTAGTCCTAGACCAGTCTCAACCGACCCGAAGTCAGCTTCATAGTAGGTACCACTCCTACCACTGGTCCTGGACCAGTATCACAGTCTCAGAGAGTGTACCACTGGTCCCAGACCAGTCTCAACCGACCCGAAGTCAGCGTCATAGTATGTACCACTCTCACTGGTCCCAGACCAGTACTGCACTGACACAAAGTCAGTCTCAGAGTATGTACCACTGGTCCTAGACCAGTCTCAACCGACCCGAAGTCAGCGTCATAGTATGGTACAACTCCTACCACTGGTCCCAGACCAGTATCATTGATCCCAAATCAATGGAGGTCATCCTAGCGTAGGGAGTATGGTAGATACAACGATGCGTCCATCGGTACTACTATGGTCCCTAACTTCATTTCCCTGCTCATTGATCAGATGAGAGGTACTTCCCATGAGTCCCAAACTGCATGGGTAGGATGCCTCGGCAGGAGAACTAATCAATCCTGTCCTCACAGGAGAACACATCAATCCTGCTACAATCGCCATGGAGAACACATCAATCCAGGCCGCCATGGAGAACACATCAATCCAGGCCTCACAGGAGAACACATCAATCCTGCTACAATCGCCATGGAGAACACATCAATCCAAGCCTCACAGGAGAACTAATCATCCTGCTACACAGGAGAGCGAATCATCCTGTTCCACAAGAGAGCGAATCATCTTGTTCCAGTGCGCACCACCAGGGGAGGTTGAGTCACCCTGTGGTCGTATGTTGCTCCAGTAAGAACTACAAGCCCTCAGAGCAACCAGAGCTCAACGTATGCAACATGCAAGACCCTTGTACAAGGATTTCTTGACGACTCCAAGTCGTTTAAAAAAATCACAGATTAGATCTTTCCTCGGGGCTTTGACAAGGTTTATCGACCTGTACATCATCTTAATGCGATGGAGCCTCCTTGCTCATCGACTTACCATATCTTAGATGATGTCTATCTGCTGGAGCAATCGACAAATACGGGATTCGTCAATAATCGAATCCCACCTCTGGTTGTTACAGAGAATTACAGTCGGTATCCAATGTAAATTCAAACAACTCACTGAAGAGCTTTCGCAACTATATTGCCTCACAGGAGGCCATGCTAGCAACAATATACTCTGCTTTGGCGGTGCTCAAAGCCACCGACTTCTGCTTCCTGCTCATCCAAGATATCGAAGCAGATCCCAAGGTGAAACAGCACCCGGAAGTGCTCTTACGGTCCACCACACTGCCTGTCTAATCAACATCAATATATCCAAGTAGTCTCACATCTCCGATAGTGTATCTTAACCCATTAGTAATTGTGCCACGAAGATATCTCAGAAGATTCTTGGCATCAATCCAGTGAGGCTCAACCAAATATGAGCTCACAATGCTAACTACAAAACATATGTTCGGACAGAGGTTCACCAAGAACATCAATGCCAATGAGTTTATGAAACTTAGAGGCATTTCCCAAATCTGGTCCAACATCACTACCATATAACTTCTAAAAGTTAAGATCCTCGAGGTAGTCACAGGCTTGCAGTCCATCATAATGAATCTTTCCAATATCTTTACCACATATTTTCCTTGAGATAGGAAAATTTCCCTTGGCTTCTGCCACACTTCAAGTCCTTGGTTCTTCATTTCAAATTCAGAAGCCAACTCCCTCTTACATTTGTGAATGAGAGGGTATTCACCTGTTAGAAAGAGGTCATCCACATACAACACCAGTATGAGAGGCTTGTCATCTTCAACCTTAAGGTAAAGGTTAGGATCGGCTTCACTCCTAGTGAATCCCAACTTCATCAAGTAGCTATCGATCCTCTCATACCATGTTCGGGGTGCTTGCTTCAGCCCACAGAGAGTCTTCTTCAACCTACATACATGAGATTTTCAATCCTAAATCTCAAATCCTTTGGGTTGCTCCACATAGACCTCTTCTTTGATCGAACTGTGCAAGAACACAGCCTTGACATCCATCTGATGTAGGTTCCATCCTTGTGAAGCCACAAGGGCTATGATCAAGCGCATGGTCGTATATCTGGCAACAGGTGCAAATATCTCATCATAGTTTATACCTTCCTTTTGGGAGAAACCACGAGCAACAAAATGAGCTTTATACTATTCTGTGCTTCCATCTGCTGCAGCTTTATCTTGTAAAGCCATTTTGAAGTAACAATTGTCTTGTCCCAGGGTCTGGGAACTACTTCCCAGACATCATTCTCCATAATGGTCATAGCATCCTTCCATACTTGATGCTTGACGGCATTTGAGAATGATGAAGGCTCATTTTTTTTTATAATTGTGCTCATGATGGTCAGGTATCCCTGATACTTGTTAGGTTTCTTACTTTCACGAAAGGTTCCTCGGGGTGCAACATGTCTTTCAGCATCATCAAGTATCCCCCTAAGCCATGGAGGCCTCTTCATAGAAGAGGGAGGCTCAGGTGGATAAATAGGATCCATGGGTACCTTCACATCAGACATTGTTACATCATCTACCCATAGAGACAATGTCCAGAATCATACGGTTCTTCCTTTCCGCCACACCATTCTGCTCAGGAGTATGTGGTGTAGTAGTCTCCCTCTTAATGCCAGCCTCCGATATGCCTGAGTGAACCAACTGTAATATATCGGATGTCTTGCTTTCACTTGAGGGGAATGGTCCCCTTTTTGAGCTTTCCTTCGGCACACCCCGGACATACACCTTCTTTCTCTACTTGGAATTCGGGCATCCCTGTCACCATTTGTCTTACATCGGGTAGAGCTTTGTAATGAAGGTGGGCAAACCTTCGATGCCAAAGTTCGGACTGAAGAGATGTGTCATAAGATATGACACCTAGTGGACATCCATCAACCTGATATAATGAATCAACATGAAACCCAAGAGTAAAGGCATCTTTAACATTATTTTTCCATATACGTACCTTGCCATCGCTGAAGGTTACCTTGTAGCCTTTGTCTTCCATTGTCGAGATGGACACCAGGTTCTTTTTGAGGTCAGGTGCATTTAATACATCTTGGAATTTCTAGCCTTCTTGAATGGTTGTCCTCTTCCTTGATTCCCAGCTCTTCCTCTTACCTTTGCTATTGAATTTGTCATTCCTTTGATTGCCATCAGAGGGATTTTGATCATCGTCCCGGTGTGAGTCCTTTCTATCAGGGCACTCCCTTGCATAGTGACCTGCTTTATCGCAGATGTAACATCGTCTTTTTCTTCCACCCTTAGGTTCAGCCTTTCCTTTTGATTTAGTCTTGGAATTATTTCTTTTCTTAGCATGAGAAGAAAAGGCAGCGGGAGGACCTTTAGGCATGGGCATTTCTTGCTCTTCTACCCTTGTTTCTTCTTGAATGCATCTAGCCATTAATTCCTCGAAACTAGGAATTATATTATTGTTCAGAAGAGTAGTCCTAAACACGTACCATTCAGATGGTAATCCTCCAAGAGTCGTGAGTGCCATTTCTCTATCAGTAATAGTCTCCCCAATAGATAGGAGATCGTTCTTGATCTCGATGATTCTTAAGAAGTATGCTTGCATACTCTCATCTTTACCCTTCTTGATTTCCCTCAGTTTATTTCTAAGATACAAAACTTGATTTGCATCATTAACTTTAAATAAACTCACTATTCTATCGTAGATTTCCTTGGAGGTGTCTAGTTCAGAAATGTAGGCCACCAAGCGCTTGTCGATAGAGCCCCGGATGATCTTCTTCACTTTAATTTCTCCGTTCTTCCATTTGTTCCTGGCAGCAGGAGGTGCATTTGATGAAGGCTCAACAATATTGCCTCTCACATGATCCAACACTCCTTGATCCTCAAGGGTTAGATCGATAGACATCTTCCATCTGTGATAGTCAGCTTTCTCACGGAGCTTGTCTTCCGCAGGAAAGAGTGTTGAGAACCCCATCGTTCTTTAAGGATAGCCTTGCCAATCTTCTCTTCGGTGATTGCTCTTGCTCTTGCTCGGGCTTTGTCTTCACCTTAGCTCTGATCCCATGTTAAGTTATGGTATGTTCTATGCTTATAACAATTTACTTCTTTTCCTTATTATATTCCACAGATTAGCAATCACATGTACATAAAGTAAAGTGTAGGTAGAACATTAAACGATCGACGGAAAACAAGCCAAGACAAGAGACACAAGATGTGGCGGCTAGCCAGGGACAAACCCCACAATGTGTGGGGAAACCCTTTGATCAAATCTTCTTTTATCTTCAATAATTCAACAAAGAGAAATAGTACAATAAATCTGATTCATATCAGCAGTAGCAAACCCTAGATCAGCAGCATCAGCATTAGCGGCTTCATCATCAAACTAGGGCAGACGATATCTCACAAACCGACTGTCGGATCGGCTTGATTCCACCACCAAAAGTTGCGGCTTCCAGAGGAGGTTCAGATGAACCTACAACGCAGTTCAGATGAGGAGATCTTCTAGTCCACGTAGGTCAATCTTTACTTCTGCAGTTGTAGCTTCAATGTCGGCAGCTTCTGGCTTCAAACTAGGGCAGTCGATATTTTGCAAACCGTCCGTTGGATTGACTTGATTCCACCACCAAAAGTTGCGGCTTTCAGAGGAGGTTCAGATGAATCTACAGCGCAGTGCAGATGAGGAGATCTTCTAGTCCACACAGGTCAATCTTTACTTCTACAGCTGCAGCGTCTGTTTCGGCAGCTTCCGGCTTCAAATTAGGGTAGTCAATATCTTGCAAACTATCCGTCGGATTGACTTGATTCCACTACCAAAAGTTGCGGCTTTTAGAGGATGTTCAGATGAACCTACAACACAGTTCAAATGAGGAGATATTCTAGTCCACACAGGTCAATCTTTACTCTTGCAGTTGCAGCTTCAGTTTTGGCAGCGTTCGACTTCACATGTGTGAGGGAGAGACGCTTTTCTGCACAATAGAGAAGAGACTTTTTTTTGCGCAGTAGAGAGAGAGAGATGTGATGAGATGAGTGAGTCCAAATGAAGAAAAATCCTCTTGTATTTATACACAACGTTGGTGTTTGAATAGATGTGACTGTTGGGCTTTTGAGCCTACATGAGTTGTAGGTCGGCTTGATAATAATTCCATAATCAAAATAAATTCATATCTCCATGAATACTTTATCGGAACCGGATGATCTTTATATCAATCCTACACCTCTCGACGAGAGAAATCTAATAAAAATATTATCAACCATGAATAAGATGACCCACATGAAGTTTGGCCCTAGTTTCCAATTTTAACATAAACACAGGTTAAGAATCCATCCATGATCTAAGCATCAAATACGAACCCACATGGGTAAGAAAATGCGGGGTTCAAGTAGATCCCTGCAGCATGAATGAGACGATGGAGTGTGTTGTTCCATCGTTCATCAATCACTTCCCATACAAGGTAACCTTCAGGAATTGATGGAGGTTGGTTCAGTTTGTGGAAAGTCATTAAACATATGCAATTGACTCATATTTTGCCAAAGATACATAATTGGTGTGGCTAAGACATTGACGCCATACCACGTTAGTTTCGTTGGCATTAGCTACCATAGCGACAAAACTCTTTTTCTTTGAGGAAGGAGGAGTCTTCCCCAACTTGTACCTATGACTGGATTCGTCAACATATCCTAAGGCAAACACCTTGAAATTATCATTCATGTCCTTTACAACCCATTGATCTTGCTAGAATTCCATTTTGTTATTGGTGCATGTAATGGGGTAAATAGAAAAGATGGTTTGATGCAACACTTGTAACACGAAGAACATCTCCAAACTTAGTTGTATCAATGGTGACATCACCATAGCTTGCAACTTGTATGGCTGAATTGTTGTCTTTGGTCATGTGTTGGGTAGCTCTAGAATCACTGATCCACTCTTGCTGATTGTGTGAATGATGACATCACCACAACCTATAACTTGTATTGTTGAATTATGACACTTTCTCCCTCGCTTGTCGTTATCTATAATCAGAGAAAAGGTGCTCATGTTTGGTTGTGTGTTGGGAAGCTCTAGAATCAATGATCCATTCTTGCAAAGAAGAAGAGGACAAAAGCATGAAGTGTATTATCAAAGTGCACTATGAGGAGATCCAACACTCTCATCAAAAAGGTCTTTGGTGCCTATTGTAGATCTTTCAAGTTCTTCAATTTTATGAACACAAGCAAGGCAAGACTTGAAGAACGTCCCTCCTCAGGGCAATAGCCACACACGAATTTTCTTCGTGGAGGATTACATGTATTCTTGTTTAACCCTATTGGAATTAGATATAAGAGAGGTTGAAGTCTTTAGATGGGCTTGAGATTGGGGAATAATTCACCCATATTCCTCAAATTAACTGGATGTTGAATGAGATTAGGGAAAACCTATTCAAGAGTAGGAGTTACAATATCCTTAACAAATAAAGGAATGCCATAGAATATAAAAGAAAAGGATTTGAGAGTTTGAGAGAAATTATTCAGAACAATACTTAAAAGTTTCATACCTTATTTTCCTTTTCTTCCTGCTTGAATAATATTAGTGTTGATGTTTTTAAACCTTGCAATATGTTCCTCAAATGAGTCGAGGTCACCCATCTTGAGACTCGAGAATTTGTTTCAACTCAGTTGACTTGAGTAGTATTTCCCCTCATTTTTGCATGAGGCATACACTAGTGAACATTTTCACTATTCTTGTGATTTTGGTCGCAAAGGTAGGTTTTGGGTTTATGGATCTTTGGATGGCCTAGGGGTTGTGATTTCACTTTGTATGGCCATGGATATTTTGATGATGCCAACTTAGTGATTGCTTTCCTTTCATGGTAGTAGAGTTGGTTGTGGAGCCCCTATGATCATGTGGATAGTTGATGATACATGTTAATTTGTGACTTTATGGGAAAAATTCCCTAGCATGTTTGGGCTAAGCTAACATTGTATTGGCATATTCGTTTCATTGGCTTCATGATGATGCAAAGTGCTTGACATTCACATTCATTTGCTATCACTTGATTTCACATTCATTTGCTATCACTTGATTTCACATTCATTTGGAATGGTTTTGCATAGTATTAACATGGGTAAGAGGCCCATTATTCAAACACCCTAACTCTTATGGATGTTTTTAACACATGGATGGGTTACTTACTAGGTCGATCGTGACCCTATGTGGAGCACCCTAGATCTTTTGCTTGGTTTTGCACTTGGATTAGGGTTATTCGTGAAGTATGCCATGGTTTCTATTGGAGTAGTCCCCTTCCTTGGGTTATTTGTGGAGGCACATACAAACTTGTCCTACTCTTATTGCTTCAATGATGAGGTTGTCCTCCTTTTATCACTTGAATGGTTTAGCATGTGTTGTCATGATGGAGTAACCCCTTGTTCATGGATCTAGCCAATTGCACACTTGTAGAGGGTGATTACACTTTGGAGTTTGAGCTCAAAAGACTTGTTGCACACATATTGATGCATCTAGCAAAGAGCTCCTCCTTATGAGGACACCTTGCACACCTTCTCCTGCATGCTTAGTTATACATTTCATCTTTCATTGGGCATCTTGCATGCATGTTGAGGCAGAGTTCTATTTCATTGATTGATGAGGGGCTTCTTGCTGCAAAATCTTGTAGGCTCTTGGGAGGGAAACCCTACAAGGTGAAAATTAGATAATGGGACAACAATGGGGTAGAGGCCCAATGTCACCTTAGCCAAAACCCCCTGCCCTTTACGAAATTTCACTGATGGGAGGAGCCTCGGTAAAGTAGGAATTACTTAAAATAGATATGCTAATGATAACATATAAAGTGACCCTACTAAAGCTCATTCAAAGAGAGGCATAATAATGGCACAATGGCTTCAAAGAAGCAAATTGCTCTCCAACAAAAGCCCTAGAGAGACAAGGCTCAAGACGTAGGGTTTTTAGGTTTCTGATGGTGATAGGTATTCACTGTTGATTTGTGGTGGCATCGGATGTGCTCTAGCCATGAAAATTGGTGGAGGCTAAAGCACATGAGATCTCCAAGACCCAGAAATGGTTTGGACAGATTGTACCCGATTTGGGAGATATTAAAATAATTAATATTTTTAATGGAGTTCCTAAGTCTAAACTTGGGAAAAATAAAATATTAATGTGTATTAATATAAAACTGGGTTAGAAGGTTACAAAAGTCATGGATCAAACCAAATCTAATCTTAGCCGTTGATTAGAGATTTAATCTCGGCCGTTGAAGGACCAACGAGAAAAGTATAAGAAGAGGCTTGAGGGTCAGTTGGAGAACACACCGGAGTGATCAATGATTTGATTTTCTAGAGCAGGGTTTGCTAAGAAAAGTCGAATTAGTGATCAGTTTGCAGCGAGGGGCAGTGAGTACGAGACAAAGAGGCAGAGATAGTGCCAGAAGACTAGCGCAAAGGCAGAGAGGCAGACACAGAAGCCAGAGGGAGCCATGCAGAGGCTAACAGAGACAACGCAGAGGCCAAAAGGGCCTGTGTCATCCACGCAGAGGCTGCAGGAGTGACGCAGAGGGCCATAGAGGCTCCGCAGTGCCTCAGAGGGTTGACACAGAGGGTTTTGAGGCTGATGTAGAGGCCAGGAGGGTTGATGTAGTGCTTCAGTTGTGCTTGTGAGGGTTTTGTGGGGCAGATTTTTTGAATATCTGCTTCTTAATAAAGAGGTACAACTGCCGGATTATTTTCTCTATCGGGTGAGCTGGTTTGGCACCCAATTGTATTCAAGGAAAGACTACATAATAAAATAACCCTCAGAATTGTTGCACCGGTTTTCCCAAGTTGGGTTTTTCTGGGGATGAGTTGTCCAGAAATAACGGTGTCACTTGTGTATTTGCTATTTCTTTCAGCGGTTGATCTGTAGATGGTTGAGATTGTATTGTGTTTATTTCGATATTTATATGTTTAAATAACTTGTTTGTAATTAACAAGTAGGAGAAATAAACCAGAGAATACAGATAAAATTTCTAATAGGTAATACTTAGGAATTTCAACATGGTATTAGAGCGTGGTTGGAGATCACAGGAGAGCTGAAGGCACCAACTGAAGAAGAGCATTTGCAATAGAAACAACTATCCCGAGTGACAGAAGATATTCCTAGCAGAAAGCGGCAGACAAGGGTTGATGTAGAGGGATTGCGTCATTATCTAGGGCCAAAGAGAGGTCAGCGCAGAGGCTGAGGAGGGCAGAAAAGGCTCACGAAGAGCCACGTAGAGACTAGGAGGGTTGACGCAATTGGCTTGCGGAGAATTTCAGCCAGTGCTGGGATTGCGTAGAGCCTAGAGGCTCAGTCCTTCGGTTGCTGGGGCTTAGGAAGCTGTGGGCAGTTTGCGAGGAGTGAAGCTGGTGGGGTGTTGTTGCTGCTGAGACATAACAGTACCTAACAGGGCAAAACCAAGGTAGAGGGAGTCGATACCGAGGCGGATTTCTAGCCAAGGAATTCGGATCAGTGTTGCAGGTGGATAGGAGATCGGAGAGGCGCGACTCGACGGTTGGAAGGAGGATTTCCAGGAGGGAAATTGAGACTCAGAGGGAGTCTAGTAGAGAACTTCCAGACAGGAATTAGCGACTCAGAGGGAGTCCAAGAGAGAACTTCTAGAGGGAAGTAGAGACTCGGAGGAGTCGAAAGGAAGAGTAGAGAGATGGCCATGAATGGACTGAGGGATCAGTACAGGCTGGACGGGGCGTCCAACTTTGTGGTCTGGAAGGCCAGGATCTTGTCCATTCTAGATAGATATCGCATCAAGGCCTTCGCCTTGAGAACAATGGCTATCCCAGTTGACTTAGTTGACAATGAAAAGTACGAGGAGGCAATGGCCAAGGCGAAATGCATCATTCTTGATGGGTTCAAGGATCATGTGGTCCAGCATATTGCCAAGAAGGATACGACAAAGGAAATGTGGGACACCTTGAAGACGTTGTACTAGCGTACTTCTGTGTAGAGGAAGATGTTACTTGAGAATCGGTTGCGGTCATACCAGATGTAGAAGGGGGAGCAGATAAATCACTTCCTCGGTAGATTGAAGGAGATCCAGGACCAACTGACTTCCATAGGGGCCACGCCGGATTAGGACTTGATGGTGAGGACTGCTCTAAACGCAGTCTCTGAGGAGTGGGAGACATTCGTCCAGAGCATACTGGGCAGTGCGAATTTTCCAGATTGGGAAGAATGGTGGGTGACTCTTCGTCAAGAAGAGATTAGACGACTGACCAAGACGGGAAGTAGCAGCAAAGGAGTCCGGATCAAGAAGGAAGAGGAAGAGGATGTAGCTCTTGCATCTGCGGGAAAGCAGGAGAAGAGGAAGAATAAGGACCTCTCTAAAGTCAAGTGCTTCCACTGTGGGGAATTGAGTCATTATACCTACCGGTGTCTGAGGAAGAAGAACAAGGGAGAGGCGTCTGACTCTAAGGCAACGCTAGCGAAGGCGAAAAAGGAAGTCGAGGAGGATGACGATTGTGCCATGAGTGCTCATGTGCCACTAGAGAAGAAGTGGGGAGACATCGAGCTGTAGTCAGGAGGACTATAGACAATGAGGGGCAAGATCCTTGAAGTACCCAACCTCTTGGATTATACTTTGCTATAGGAGCCTCGAAGAGAGAGTAGCAGGACTGGCGGATGTCAGTAGAGATAGATGCGGATGAAGCGACAGAGAGTGCTACAGTGCAAGAGTCCCCGGGCAACGCGAGGCTAGTAGGCTGCAATAGTGCGAGAGGCACGGGAGTGTTGCAACGGTGTAGGATGGCACAAAGAGGTGTGCAACAGTGCGAGATGAAGGGAGTTGTTGCAACAACGCAGAGGTCAGTAGAGGGAGCACTTGTTAGTGGTAGAAAGAGCTTCAAGATCGGGAGTGTTTCTAGCTTGACAGGGATGTCAGAAGTTGGGTGGATCAGTTACTTACTTCTCAGTAACTGAGTTGCAGTGCAGTAGCACAATGCAACATGATGAGAGGGGGATGCAGTGCAGATGTAGTGTTGGGAGGATGGACCAGCAGCAACACAGATGCAGAGGGAGCTGCCGTACGGATGCAGCAGTGGTAGTGGGAGGGCCATGGGCAGCAGTGCAGAGGATGTTGGGCGGGGAGGCCTAGCATCAGCACAGGTACTGGTGCCAGATAATCAGAGTGATGCTCAGTGAGGAGTATTACTAGAGCACAATCCTTGCTAAGAGGGAGTGTTGATTTGTGGTAGCATCGGATGTGCTCTAATCATGAAAATTGGTGGAGAGGCTAAAACACGTGAGATCTCCAAGACCCAGAAATGGTTAGTGTTGCACACATCGCGATTTAATCGCGATAAAATCGGAAAATCGCGATTTTTTCAAAATGACGATTCGAATCGCGATTTTTATCCAAAAAATCGGCGGAAATTTTTTTTAACGATTTTTATCGAAAAAATCGCGATTTTTTAAAAAATCGCGATTTTTTCGAAAAAATCGCGATTTTTAAGGAAAAAATCGCCGGGCACGGGGGCAGCGGGCGTTTTATATGGAAATTCGATTTTTATTTTATTCATTCAGCAGTCCGCCGCGGAGGAGAAGGAGGAGAAGGAGAAGAAGGGAGGGAGAGGGTTGCCGTCGCTTGTGGGAGCCGATTTTAGGAGGAATCCAAGCCAAGATCGCGAATTTGTCCATAAACCAGGTATGTAGATTAATTTTTTTTTGTTTTGGTTCTCTAAAAACTTTGTTTTTCATTGTTTTTAAAGAATTTTTGGAAATTTTTCATTGATTTGGGATGGGTTATTTGTTATGACTATGAGAACCAATTTTTGTTTTTTATTTTCTCATTTTCTTTAAACATTGTTTATTTTTTTTTATTTTTCATTGTTTTTTGGGTTTAGAAATTGGGATTTTGGAAATAATTAGCTTGTAATTTTGCAAATGCTAAATTGTAATTTGTATTTACTATTTACTATTATCATTTATGTAATCCTAAATTCCTATTTCCTAATCCTTATTTTTCCATAGGTTTGCAAATTCAAAATTCAAAAACAAACATGCCAAGGAAATTGGATCCTTTCTGGGAATATGGTGACCCTAAAACTCCGAATGATAGACAAAACTTGATTTGCAAGTTGTGTGGAAAGGAAATATTCGGGGGGGTGTACAGGTTGAAGTTCCACCTTGCACAAATCCCTGGACGTGATGTGGGGCCCTGTCTAAAGACAAATGCTGAAATTATCCAAAAAGCCATGAGAGCATTGGGAGAATTAGAGCACACTAGAGACGCCAAAGAAGAACTCAAAAGGCAACTAAGAAGGTCAGTTGAAGGAAGTGGGCCAAGTGGCACAGGTTCTACTGCAGCGTCAGTCAATCCGTTTGCTGCATCATCATATTTTGTTCCTCGAACCACACCTGGTTCACAACCAACTATCGGTTCAATGATGAAAAGAACTGAAAAAGAAAAAGCTGACAAGTTGATGACAAAATTTCTCCTCTGGAGTGATATTCCTTTCAGCATTATAAGGAATAATCCATTTTTCCAACCTACTCTTGATGCTGTTGCCAGTGTTGGCCCGGGGTACAAACTCCCTTCTCTTCATGATTTCAGAGGCCGGCTTCTTCAAGATGAAAAGCGTGACTGCACCCAAAGATTGGAGGATTTTAGGGCATCATGGGCACAAACAGGATGCACTGTTATGTCAGATGGTTGGACTGACCAAAAGGGGAGAACCCTTATAAACTTCTTGGTTAGTTGTCCCTTGGGGACTATGTTTATCAAATCTGTTGATGCAACTCATCAAATCAAAGATGCAAAAAATTTATGTGATTTGCTGGATGTGTTTATTTTGGAGGTGGGTGCAGAAAATGTTGTCCAAGTCATAACGGACAACGCTGCAAATTATGTTGCTGCTGGTAGATTGCTTATGGACAGGCATCCTACTTTATTTTGGACACCTTGTGCTGCCCATTGTATTGATTTGATGTTAGAGGACATAGGGAAAATTCCCTTTGTCAAAGAGGCTGTTGACTCATCAAAAACCATCACAAAATTTATTTACAATCACACATCTGTGCTTAGCTTGATGAGAAAATGCACCAACAACAAAGAGTTGGTGCGCCCCGCCATTACACGGTTTGCGACGAGTTTCATATCTCTTCAATCCCTCTTGAATTCTATGTGGGATTTGAAGAGAATGTTTGTTTCAGAGGAGTGGCGTTCTTCGCCAATGAGCCGCAAACCAGAAGGAGAGGCCGTCTGCAGACTTGTTTCATACCAAGAAGACTTCTGGGCGGGAGTGCAGGAGGTGTGCGCTGTCACAGAACCTTTGGTAAAGGTTCTTCGGTTGGTAGATGGTGAGAAGCCCGCAATGGGCTATTTGTATGAAGCCATGGATAGGGCCAAAGAAGCCATTCGGTCCTACTATGATGACAAGGGAGATGATGGGTTCCAGAGACAACTCCTTCTATGGAAGGTCATTGATGAGCGATGGAACAACACACTCCATCGTCCCATTCATGCTGCTGGCCTTTTCCTGAACCCTGCATTTTCTTATGCATGTGGGTTTAATTTTGATGTTGAGGTCGTGGAAGGATTATTAACCTGTGTCCAGAAGATGGTGAAAACTCCAGAAGAACGTATGGAGGTCTCTAGACAAATTGAGCAATATAAGTTGTCAGGTGGCACATTTGGCTTTGAGATGGCTATCAATGATAGGACGGTTAAAATCCCAGGTATTTTTTAGTTTGTAGTATGTACTTTGTAACTTTGTTTCAAATTTCATTGTTTCTTCAAATTCCATTTTTTTCTTATGTTTATTTAAAATTTTCTTTGTAATTTTGTTGTAGACGCATGGTGGAAGATGTATGGTGGCAGAGTACCCCTTTTGCAAAATCTTGCCGTGCGCATCCTCAGCCAAACATGCAGCTCCTCGGGATGTGAGCGCAATTGGAGTGTATTTGAAAAAATACACAACAAGAAGCGCAATAGGTTAACACTTAAACATTTAAAATATTGCAAATTTCCAAATAAATTTTTGAATTCATTAAAGTTTTAAACAATATTTTTTTTATAATATTAATTATTAATTTATTATTTCATGAACTTTGTACAGGTTGGAGTCCCATAGACTTAATGACATGGTCTATGTCTACTACAATCTTCGATTGTGGGTGAAACAACTAGAGAAGACACCTGATACGGAAGCCATCTCATTGGATGGGATTGACACCACTGCTGAATGGAGGGTTGAGACCGAGAGGCCTCTCATGGATCCCACTGAGGATTGGTTAGTGCAGGATGAGGGGGAGGAGGAGGGGGAGGAGGAGGAGGAGGAGGAGCAGGAGCAGGAGCAGGAGGAGGAGGAGTTGGAGGAGCAGGAGGAGGAGGTGACACCGCCTACCCGGGCTACCCGGGCTACCACTACCACCAGTAGAGGACGTGGTCTCCGTCCACCTCAGCCTCTTGTAGCTGCTACTACTAGTTCTTCAGCTTCTAGAGCACGTCAGACTCCACTGCCATTTCCACCACCACAGGCACCAGCTTCTACATCTAGAGGGAAAGAGAAAGCTGTGCCATATTCTCGCAAGAGGGGCAGAGGAAATCAATAGGATTAGACTTCCATTTTATTGTATATGACATTATGACATGATGAGATACATTATCATATTTTTTGTTGATATTTTGAGGCTGAGTTGGACTTGGGACTCAGGACTTACTATTCAGGACATGATTCAATGTTATGTGTGATTTTAGCGCTAGAAATGATATTGAACATCTTATATATTAGTTTTTTTATCATATTTATGTGTCAATGTATTTATTTTATGTTGTAGATGGTTTAGATATTAAAAAAATTGAAAAAAAATGAAAAAAAATGAATATTTTTGTGCCAAACGATTTTTTCCGATTTTTTCCCGATTTTTTCCCGATTTTAACGATTTTTCCGATTTTTTCCCGGCGCCGATTAAATCCCGATCGCGATGTGTGCAACATTGGGATAGATTGTACCCGGTTTGGGAGATATTAAAATAATTAATATTTTTAATGGAGTTCCTAAGTCTAAACTTACGAAAAAGAAAATATTAATGGGTATTAATATAAAACTGGGTTACAAGGTTCCAAAAGTCATGGATCAAGCCAAATCTAATCTTAGCCGTTGATTAGAGATTTAATCTCGGCCATTGAAGGACCAACGAGAAAAGTATAAGAAGAGGCTTGAGGGTCAGTTGGAGAACACACCAGAGTGATCAGTGATTCGATTTTCTAGAGCAGGTTTTGCTAAGAAAAGTCGAATCAGTGATCAGTTTGCAGCGAGGGGAAGTGTGTACGAGACAGAGATGCAGACATAGTGTTGGAAGACCAGCGCAGAGGTAGAGAGACTCAGGCTAGCAGAGAGAGCGCAGAGGTAGAGAGACTGAGACTAGTAGAGAGAGCGCAGAGGTAGAGAGACTGAGGCTAGCAAAGAGAGCGTAGAGGCCAGAAGGGGTCGTGTCATCCACGCAGAGGCTGTAGGAGTGACGCAAAGGGCTATAGAGGCTGTGCAGTGCCTCAAAGGGTTGACACAGAGGGTTTTGAGGCTGACGCAGAGGTTAGGAGGGTTGACACAGTGCTTCAGTTGTGCTGGTGAGGGTTTTGTGGAGCATATTTTCTGAATATCTGCTTCCGAATAGAGAGGTATAATTGCCGGATTATTTTCTTTGTTGGGTGAGCCAATTTGGCACCCAGTTGTACTCAAGGAAAGACTGCATAATAAAATAACCCTCAGAATTGCTGCACCGGTTTTCCCAAGTTGGGTTTTTCCGGGGACGAGTTGTCCAAAAATAATGGTGTCACTTGTGTGTTTGCTATTTCTTTCAGCTATTGATTTGTAGATGGTTGAGATTGCATTGTGTTTATTTTGATATTTATATGTTTAAATAGCTTGTTCGTAATTAACAAGTAGGAGAAATAAACCAAAGAATACAAATAAAATTTCTAACGGTAATACTTAGGAATTTCAACATTCACAAGGTTAAGGTTCGAGGGAAAAGGTTTCTTACAATGATATTCAACTAATCCAAGGCTTATGAAACACTAAAGAAAGTCATCAACTTGAGGGGAAAGTAACCTAGGATTTCCCTCTTAGAGCAACACCTAGGGCAAAAGATTTTACGGATGAAATTTGAGTGATGCACACCAAATTGATAGGTTAGGTAGCCTTGACCTATCTCTTGATGTTTAGGCTCTCAAATCACCAAAAATCATCCTTCCTAAAATTTTGCTCCAAGCCCTAGATTTTTTCCCTAGCCTTGGAAGGACCAAATTAAAAGGAGGAGAAAATGGATAAAATTTTAGATTGATCACCAAAGATTTGGACTAGTGCCTTGCCCCTTAGGTATATGGAGTCATGGATGTCAAAGATTGGCCAATCTTTCTCTTAAGGAGGCTGAAATTTGATGCTCTAGCTCAAATTTCAAACATTTACCCACTCAAGGAAAAATGGAGTTTATGGGAAGAGCTTCAAAGAGTTTCACCGCTAGGATAATTCTTACAATGTCATGTATGAATAATGCATGTGATTTTCTTCTAACTAGCATTCAATATATACTTATCAAAATTTAGGGCACAATTTAGCATAGATTAGAACTACTCATTCCATACATTAGACATGAAAAGAAAATATCTTCAACAATATAGCACTTACAAGACAATTTTGCAAGAAATTCCATCCATTATGCTAAGAATAGCTCCAAAAGATGTCCAAAATTCAGCTCCAAATATCAAAATCCATTTAATCATCAAAGAATCCAAGAAAATAACAAGTTCGAGTCTCTCTAAGGAGGCCGGAATCCTAAGTGATGATGATGATGAGAGATGGAATAACATCTCTCCAATATATATGAGGTTTAACATAACCTATTTTGTCTACAAGCCCCTAAAATCATAAAATAATGTTGATTTTCTAGGGCACGTGCTAGAATTAGGTTTTTTTTCACCTGATAACTACTTCAATGATCAATTAAACATTAGTTTCACATAGCATTAAATTCAATATCATTTAGGCAGTTATACAGAAGAAAAACATCAATTAATAAACATGAAAGAGCAGTAATGTAACCATGAAATAAAGAGACAAGGGACATTGAAATTAGGCACACAACTAGGGCAAAACCCATAAGGGGAAAACCCAAAAAAGTTCTTCCTTATGAGAGAGAGAGTTTCCAGATTCATCTATACATCATAAATAACAATAGTAGAATAATAACCAAACCAATAACCAAAATCATGATGAAGTGCCATGTCATCCAAGTCCCTGAAATTTTGGCCCTCCCTAGAATTTCGGTCTCCTCTTGAAATTTCATCCTCTTCCTAAAATTTCTTCCTTCTTGTAATTTCGCTGGATCAGAGATGCATGAGACCAAGTTGATGTGTCCAAATGAGGAGAAATGATCTCCTTTATATAGCCTTTAAGTGGGTTCGAATGGGTGCCTCTTAGGGGCCCAATCGACTTAATAAATTTGGAGGCAAATTTAAAAATTCAAATTTCCATTTATTTTTCAAGATGAAAATACTGACCATGGCTACCATATTTTTCAACACTCCCTCTTAGCTAGGGAGGTACTTTTCATTCTCTCTCAAGATCAATCTTCCCGACCAATCATAGGTCTCACAACTCATAGCCTAAGGAAGAGATCACAAATACAAATCTCTCTCTCTGTCAAGATCAATCTCCCTGACCAATTATAGGTCTCACAACCCACAACCTAAGGGAGAGATCATCAGTCTCATCATAAGGAAAGATACATAGCATCCATCTCAAATCATCTCCCTAACCAAGAGGTCTCACAACACACAACCTAAGGGAGGAATCAAGAATACATCCCTTGGACCACAAGGTCTCATGACACACAACCTATAGGAGGAATCAACAATACATCTCTAGGGCCACAAGGTCTCACGATGCACAACCTACAGGAGTAATGCTAATTTTAGATAACAATGGTATGTTCTATGCTTGTAACAATTACTTCAATGCCCCTTTATTAGCCCAATGACAAGTGTTTAGTATCAATCACATAAACCATTAATTCACATTGACAGTAACTGTAGATAGAACATAAACAATTTAATGCAGAAGACAAGTCAAGACAAGAGAACACAAATATTTGGCTAAAGCCAGGGAAAAGCCCCCAGAGGGGGAAAACCCTTAATCAATCCTTCTTATTATCAAATATCAAATGTTTAGCACAAAGATAATATCCAATATAGTACGATGATCAAAGTCAAAGTTAATGTCACTTGACTTTTGCAAAGTATCCAAATGAATATCCAACTGATGAAGTCAAAGTCAAATCTGATTAGCGTGATGAAACTAGCAATTTTGAAAAGTCAACAACAGTAAACGTGCTCTAGCCAGTGCAGTGAACGGTGGTCAAACAACAGCCAGATAGTATCCAATTAGCTCGGTGAAACTAACAAGGAACTCGACCCCTTCAATAGGTCAAAGTTAGCCCAAAACAAAGATCAAAACTTAGTCTATCAAAGTCAATACCCTGTGGCCAAACTCTGCAGTCAATGTTGGTTAACCTGCCTAGAAAACCTCGGAATCTGTGCCAGAATATGCGGGCTTCCCAAACAGAGTCTCTTCCACAAAATTTGCAGTCAAACTGTCCTTAAAAGCCTTTGGTCAATGCTGGTCAAAGTTAGCTGCATAAAAGTCAACGCAGAGAAAACAAAGATGCCTAGTCAACCCTTTGCATGTGTGAGATGAATCTGTTGCCTCAGATGTGTATGAACCAATTAGAAGAGAGAGAATGTTGTGTGTGTGAGATATGTCAAATGAGGTGAACATGAGGCTATATTTATAGTGGTTGGCATGGGTGAATAGACGTGTTTTCATCAAGAGGGCCGACATGAATAGGGGCAGACCTGAGCTGACATCAAAAAGAGGCATTTGTAGGAGGACAAAAATTCCAAATTTTCAAATGAAGAATCATGCCATCAAAATAGGGGCTACCAAATAAGGAAATTAATCCCTAGTTGCCAACTTTAACACTCCCTCTCAACTAGGGAGTAATTTCACTGGCCAACATTCATCCATCATCATGCCATCTTGAACATCATGTACTATCTTTGTATCTTGTCTCGTCTTTGCTGAAGATTGATATCATGAATAATAAGAAGGATCAATCGAGAGTGAGTCACAAGATATTACCACTCTCATTCCACTGATGAAAGTCAGTCCACATGACCAGGGGTAGAACTCCAATTAGACTTGATCCTGATTGATCAAGTTGTTGAACATCATGCATCCTAGACATAGGGAGTACGAGAATATATAATGCATCCATCTGTAGTGCTATGGTCCCTAATCACTTTTTCCCAACTCATTGGCCAAATGAGAGGTCCTTCCCAAGAGTCCCAAACTGCAAGGGTGGGGTGTATGATGGGGCATCCACAGGAGAGGGTGAACCACTCATCTTACTCATATGCCATAGGAGAAGGTGAACCACTCATCTTATGCATATGTCATCAACCATAGGGGAAGGTGAACCACTCAACTTGTGCTCATATAGCTTTGAGAAGTACCCCAGGCACCCCAGGAGCTCCCAGAGCTCAATGTCCAACTCAAGCGGGACCCTCATGAGAGGGTCTTTCCACAACTCCAAGTCTCTCTCGGAAGGCTAAGAACTTAGCCTTCTCCAAGGGCTTCGTGAGGTTGTTAGCGACTTGTTCATCAGTGTTGATTTAATAGAGCCTTATTGCTCCCCCTTGTACCATATCTCGGATAAAGTGGTACCTGATATCAGTATGCTTGGATTGGTTGCAAAACACGAGATTCCCTGAAAGGCGAATCCCACTTTGGTTATTGCAATGAATGACGGTGGTATCCAACACGTGCTCAAATAGCTCACTAAAGAGCTTCCTCAACCAAATAGCTTCACAACAAGCCATACTAGCTGCAATATATTCAGCCTTTGTGGTGCTTAGTGCCACAGATTTTTGTTTTCAGCTCATCCATGAAATTGCAGCAGATCCCAAAGAAAAACAATGTCCAAATGTGTTTTTTCTATTCACCACACTACCAGCCCAATCAACATCAAAATATCCATGTAGCCTCAAATTCCTAGCAGTATATCTCAGTCCATAGTTGATAGTGCCATGAAGATATCTTAGAAGATTCTTTGCAGCAATCCAATGTACATGATGAGGCTCAACCATAAATTGACTCAAAGTATTTACAACAAAGCATATGTCCGGTCGGGAGTTTACCAAGAACATCAGGGCCCCCACAAGTTGTCTATATTCAGAAGGATTTGCCAATTCGGGACCAACAACACTTCCACATAGCTTCTTAAAATTTAGTTCCATTAGAGTAGACACAAACTTGCATTCCACCATACCACATCTTTCTAATAGCTTCACAATGTATTTCCCTTGAGAAAGGAAAATCTCACCTGGCTTTTGCCAGACCTCCAAGCCTAGGAAGTAATGCATCAGTCCTAGGTCCTTCATCTCGAATTCGGAAGTCAACTCCCTCTTGCATTAATAAATGAGAGGGTCTGCACCAGTCATAAATAGTTCATCAACATACAAGACCAAAATAAGTGGCATGTCCTTTTCAACCTTGAAGTATACGTTTGCATTAGAATAGCTCCTTGTAAATCCAAACTTCATAAGATAGCTATCAATCCTCTCATACCAAATATTTAAAAACTGGTTAATAATCTAATTAAATCATTTGTAGGAGGAGTTTCCAGAAACGATTTCTAGGTTTTGGAAATCTCATGTATTCTAGCCTCTCCACCAAATTTCATGGCTAGAACACATCCAATGCTACAAAAACTAACACATGCATCTATGGGAAGAAGGAAGGTACTCAATTCCATGAACTATGGTCACTATGCAAAATTGAATAAACCAGATTGAAGGCAAAAAGTGATGTAGAATCAAACGAGCAAACTCAAGCATATGCTGCCATGTCGAAGAGGAAATTTTTTTTTGGGAAATTTGGTCCTCGGAAAAGGAAGTAGAATATGGTGAAAGTTCAATGCTATGGTTGTCAAGAATATGAGCACTACAAGAGGGATTGTCCCAAACTCAAGAAGGGCAACAACAAAAGAGGAAGAGAAGAAGCCCATGTCACCGAAGAAGTGGAAGACGCTGAAAAGAAGAAATCCAAAAAGGAAGAAGTAAAAGGTCTCTACTATGATTGAGATAAGTCTTCTAAGTCTTCTCTACCTAGTTCTTTTCAGTTTTTGTCAAATATGGCTATCATGTTAGGAATCTTTAGAAGCATGATAGGATACATCATTTTAGGAGATGGCATCATAGGAGCATATGGCTGAAGCTAGAGCTCTTGGTAATCTCATTAGAAACATAAGTAGCACTTATAGGTAAAATGAGAATCATCTAGTATAAAGCTCATTATACATTAGTGGGAAGGAGCATCTGCAAGATAAAGATAATCAGGATCCTTTGCTAGAATATTTATTAGAAGGTTCATCTCTTGAAAGATGTCTAGCTAAGAATTCCACATGGGATGGGATTCATTGTTTAGAAGAATGATGGTATGATGACAAAGAAATGCAGCGGGACAAAGATGATTGAAGCACTCTCAATGAAGGACAAGACGCTGTTGAAGAAGTCTAAATGACCAAAGAAGAAAATAGGTATGTATGCATATGCTCAATGAATCAAGTCACGTCATTATATAATTCCAGATAATAAGGATGCATGCTCTACATCATGAGCATGATCAAGTGAAAATGATCTCTTTCATTAAAAAGGATGCATAAAGGCATGGTCACATATTAATTAGATGAAATCAACATAATATGTCCTCATATGGAATATGAGGTGGTTGACAAAAATGAAGGAACTATGATTGGGAGTTCTTGGGAAGTAATATGTGAAGAAAGAGAAAAGAAGAGATCGTGAAGGATGCAATTATGGAGAAGGCAATCAACATCCTATGACTAGAAGAATTGACTATGATATTTACATGGGAAAGATATGAAGACCTTGGAAACATTTGAAAAGAGAGAAGACCCTTGACAAATGAATATCTTGGAGATGTGTCAATATGAATGCAGGATATTGATATTGCAACAAGCAGATGTCATGATGAAGGGTCATTACAAAAGGTAATTCTTGATTTGATGTTCATTTATGATTTTTTGAATAATATCTGGATGGGCTAATACAGGGCTACCTAAAGAGAAGTGTGGATGTCATCTACAACTGATACTCATGTGGAAGAATGGAAGATCGTGAAGGAGACATGATGTGAAAAAGGTAGCTATATGAGGAAAAGATAGATATAGTCCAATGAATCACTCTCCAAGGAAATAAGGGATGACATGATTGCCCTGATTCAAGAAGGAAAGTGATGGATGGCCGATACACTACATAGAAGTCCCAAAAATGAAGGCTCCATAATATTAAAAAATAAAACTCATGACATCGAATGGAGGAGCTATACAAGCAGCTAAAGGTCCCATGAGCTCCACCAATGAATAAAAGAGCTGCTGCAAAGTACAATACACAAGTCTTTCAATACAAAGTACAATACACAAGTCTTGCAACATCAAACACATTAGGCCTCCTAGGCCCAACCTTGAATCATACAAGATCCTCAGACCCGAGACAAGACTATTAAGGAGGCATTCACAAGCCCTCCACATGACCTCTTATAGGGTTGCCTCCATATCGTTGTAAGTAGCATATATCTTTGTCTCAAGTAGCATACATGTTACTACCATAGGAGCACATATCACTGTTATGTGTCATGGTGATATCACTGTCAAGTATTATTGTCATCACAATCATAAGTTATGTGTCATGGTGATATCACTGTCAAGTATTATTGTCATCACAATCATAAGTTTCACTGCTATACATCATTGTCATAAGCACAAATGTCACTACCATACATCAATGTCATAAGCACAAATGTCATTGCCATACATCACTGTCGTACACAAACGTCGTTGCCATACATCACTGTCACTAGGGCTTGATCACTAGCCCACTTGATTGCTCCTTTGCTTCCTCAAAAGTGAATCCTTAGGACTCCAAACCACTTTCCCACTAACAACCTTGATGTCCTTCACTAGGGACTGTACTTAGGGCTAGAAGCAACCCAATATACTCCTCCAACCAAATTGATCTTAGGTTGCTTCTAATATTGTTCAAATTGAACCTCATCACCTAGCAATGCATCAAACACAAAAGACAAACATACCTCTATTCTAGTCAACTTCTTTTCTGCCCTAGATTGCTTCTTGGCCTGTGCATATACTTGAAATGTTTGGTCCTCTGATTAGGGTTTCCTGATATTCCATGTCAACCCTAAGACTGTGGCTCAATATTCCTCAAAACCATACACTGTCCTTTAAGACAAACTTGGCCTTGCTCTAGCTACCTATTAGGCCTTATGACCCTCCCAAAACAGGACAGACCCTTTGATCTAGTGTTACAGGGGCTCGACCCTCCTTCAAAAGACACAGGGAAACTTTGGCCTGTTGAGCAGAGAAATACCCCAACAAATCATCCACAAAATTGACTCTCAAGCTCGACCTGCAAGATTCCATAATTTGGCCCTGTCAATACACAAAAAAGATGAAGATAGGCCACATTGATGACAGAGAATAGACCGCATTGTTGACAGAGAATAGGCCACATTGTTGACTAGGTTGCATTGTTGAACAACCTCACCATATAAATGCCTCAGAGATGCACATTGAGATAAACCTCCTTCATACGCTGGAACAAAACTTCCCTTGCCACCAAAATTTCAGATCAAGATGTGTGTGTTGAGCGTGCTTCAAATGAGCCTCAAAATGGTCTATTATATAGGCATTCGATTGGGTGAAAGGGTGCCACTAGTGGAGGAGCCGACTTGAACTTGTGCCAACGTGATCCTTTTGTTGATTTGGGGTAGCATCAGATGTGCTCTAGCCACAAAAATTGGTGGAGAGGCTAAGGCACATGAGATATCCAATACCCAGAAAGGGTTTGGGAAGATACTAAATAGTTTGGGAGATATTAAAATAATTAATATTTTTAATGGAGTCCCTAAGTCTAAACTTAGGGAAAATAAAATATTAATGTGTATTAATATAAAACTGTGTTAGAATGGTCCAAAAGTCATGGATCAAGCCAGATCTAATCTTAGCCGTTGATTAGGGACTTAATCTCGGCCATTGATTTGTCAATGAGAAAAGTATAAGAGGAGGCTTGAGGGTCACTTGGAGAACACACTGAGGGAGATCAGTCAGTTCAATTTCTGGAGCGGGGTTAGCTGAGAAATTGAACCAGTGGTCTGGTGAGCAATCAGGAGGCAACAAGTACGGAGCAAAGAGGTGGGATCAGCCACTGGAGATCAACGCTGAGGCAGGAGAGGCAGACACAGGGCTTTTCAGGCAGACGCAGAGGCAACAAAAGACTGCGCAGTCACTTGCTGGGCTTGCATGAGTGACGCAGAGAGGCCCAGGGCTGATGTAGTCAAGCAGGGACTGACGCAGAGGGTTTGAGATCCATGCATAGGTCAGCCGGGCTGACGCTAGGATTGGGAGAAGTGCTGGAGAATTATTTCTCTGTGTGGGTAAGCCAATTTGGCATCCTGTTGTACAGAAGAATTGCTGAACAATAAAATCCTCCCTTGCTGCACCGGTTTTCCCACATTGGGTTTTTCCAGGGACTGTTGTCCAAAATATCTGTCATTGTGTTAATGCTTGTGCATATGTTTATTTCTGTATTACGGTGTGATATCTGCAGCGGTATTTATTTTAATGTTTATTGAAGTAATTTCATAAATAACTTATTGTGGAATAAGTAGGAAAAATAAATCAGTTGCTGCAGTGATAGAATTTTCACACCTTTATTTAGTGAGGTCGACTTAAGGAAGGCCTTTTTAATTTTTTCATAAGTGCCTTGATACTGAAACCTAAATACATTGTCCCATCAAATAATAATGAGAGGAGTGCCAAGCCGATTTGAACACATCAAAAATGATTTTCTATTATCCAATTTTGAATTCTCTGGGGCAAGATGGTTTCTCCTTGGGGTAGCTGGGCTTCTCTCTGGGGTAATTGAATTTCTCTTGGTGAAATTCATCCCGAAGCTGCCCAAATTTCAACAAGCGCAACCATTCAACTCACATGTGTGCGCAGAAGAGACAGGGTTGTGTGCAGATAGGCCAAACTGCGCGGCCATACAGCAGAATGAGTGCACAGGAGTTTGATTTTCCTGGGGGGAGTTGATTAGAAATTTTCTGTGGTGAAAGGGAAGTTTTCCCTTGATGCAAATTTTCTGAAGAATTACCTTTGTCGAAGACAATACACACAGCTTGCAGGTTTTCCCTGCAGTTGGGGTGTCCTGAGTATATCTTGTGTTCTGTATGTTGAATGTGTTTGTCTTCTGATTTTTTTATTTCTGTTGTCCATACTAAGTTATAAAACTCAATGTATTTGTAATTTGAGTTTTCAGAACAACAATTTTTTGTATTTCTGGTAGCACACTTAGAAAATTGCAAATCAGTTATTGGGTTTTAAGGAAATCTAACAGTTTTACCGACATTGACAATTTGAGCAGCCAATTGCAAAAGCTTTGCTGTTGGTTTAGTTGCGTTGGTGTCTCCTGCACTATTTGAAGCTTTTGTTAGCTGAGCTACAATTTTAACAGTGGAAACAATCAACTCAAAATTGCTTCTTGGTCCAAATGATGGGGTTGTACTGCCTTATTGTTTTCTTGCCATGGCAATAAAAATGTATATAGATTGTCATGGGTAGATTGTCTTTCCCTGATTTGGATAATTGCTATCCTTGCTTATGTCAAAATTTGCAAATAGGAGAATCTATCCTCATCCCGCACATACACAAGCTCTTTAATTTAGCAATGAAGCAAGGCTTCCCTAAGCCTTGGATGTAGAGCCTTATGTGCCCATCTTTAAGAGTGGGTATAAAAGAATTCCCCTTCATTTTAGGACCATTTGTCCAACATTGAAATATGAACCAAGTAGGTTCCAAAGATGTCATCATCACCTCTGTACACCTATATGGATGGCATACTTATTCAATCTGCACATGATCATGGGAAACACATATTTAACCTCCTCTAATGCAAATTTAGGCTAGGGTATGTGTTATAGGAGAAAATAGTGCCAACATTTAAGCAGGGTGGAGTTTGGTGAACTATCACCTCCAATGGTCATGTTACTGCCCAATTTAGGGATCTCGACAATGTCCTCTTGAGGTGCTAAGGTGATGCTTCACAGGATAAGTGCCTACTGTCACCTTGATACAAAAAATCCACTCTTTAAACCAATTCCTAATGAAAGCTATTGTAGGCTTCCCTAATCTACACATAAACAACTTTGCCCTTGATAACTAGACTGATGCCTAAATGTGATGTCTAGGGTGAAGGTGGGTGAAGGTAGGAGTTAATTAATTAATTACTGATTCTGAAATATGACATAAACTGCAGAAAAAATGCAGACCAGCAAGCTAATAATTACTCAAACCTCGAAATGCCTTATTTTAATATCAAAAAAAGGTGAGTGATGGATGCCCTTACCAAATTAATGAATTCCTCAATTTATCCTTTGATAAATCGCTGAAAGTGGACAACTACGTCGTTGTCCTGCACTTTTTTGACTTGCAAAATAGGAAAATGCAGAAATCTAACAAGCAAAAGTGCCTTTGGAGGCCACCCACAAGTGTGGAAACACAGCAGATCAATATATCCATGGGCGGGGAAGGTTGGGCAGCATGTTATTAGCAATAAAAACAGTCCAGCAACCTAAATTTGTAAGTTGAATGGAATTCCCAGCAATCTGGAAAGTACTTGCAACAAAAATGGGGTTTATTTTCCCTAGGTCCAAAACCTAGAAAATTATTCCAGCAAAGTAATTGATTTCTAGTGGCTGAAATATCTCTATTTCTATGTCAGAAAATATATATTAATCTATAAAATGAGATTTGGAAATAAAACAAACGGTTACTTGTGATATTTACTTGATTTATGCCCTTTGAAGAAATATTTCTGGGTTCTGTGTAAAATTCTGCTACAATAAACTGCAAATTTGCAAAAATATCTTAACAATATCCTTGTGAAATATATAATTTAATTGCAAAAAAATGTGGTATAAATTCCTTTGAAAAAATAGATCTAAAAATTAAAACCCCAGGGGTTTACTAACTTTTTAGAGATAAAAATTTCGATGCAACCTCGGAAAAGATAGAGAAAAATATTTTGGTATTTTTATTTTATAAAACAAAAAGTAAGATAAATTAATAATTTTTAAGTGATTTCTATAATGTGGCTTACCTTGGCAATTTTACCTTTCTAGGGCACGGAATCACAATCACAACCCTCTATTTGTTGTTCATGCGATCTGGATTAGAGAAGGGGAAAGGCATCAAGGGGATGATCAAACCTCGATCTAGTCGAGGATAATTGTATAGCTTCTGAATTTCACTACGAAAGTTCCCTCTACAAAGAGATTTCCAACCGACGGGTTAACTACGACAAAATGAAATCTCCTTCGTTTGGTAAAGAAACCCTCGATAAGGATTTGTCTAGCTATGAGATTTGATAACCTTTCACTGACAAAGGAGGGATGAGGTCTTGTGCCTTGATCTCTCATTCCATGTGAAAACATTGTCCCTTGATGGATCAACCCAATAGTCCTGCAATAATCAAGAAAACACTTCTGCCTATTCTCTAATAATTGCTACGACATAAATCAAGACGAGAAAGAATAGAAAAATTGACCCAAAATTTGCACAAAAGGAAAGTATTATTATGACATATAGTGATTTCATAGTTCAACAACAACATATTTGGGTAGAGGGCTTTAGCCTTATATAAGTTTTTTTATAACAGCTAGTAAATCCCTTTCCCAAAACAATGTTCGTTGACTTGTCATTCACAAGACTGGAGTCTATGTCATCGCAAAAGAAAAATATTTTTCTGCATTAAAAATTAATTCAACCACAAAGGGGTCGACTTGAATGAGAGAGACCATAGCTTGGTCTAGGATCTCAACGTGTAGCTTGATTTGACCTTGACTAAGCTTGAAGTGATGAAAAGTAGCCCAGCAACTTGACTTTTATGCACCAACAACTAGTTTGACCCCTTTTTAACTCCCACGTGAGAGCTGGAAGGCAAGTTGACTAGTCCACAAATTCCCTTGTTTGAGGAATACCTTGCATGATAAGGATGACATTTTGCTTGAAGAGGGTGGTCTTCATTATGGAGATGCCAATGTGGCATCTTTTGACCTCCTTTGACCTAGGGCGTTATGTCTAGGCCATCCTTTATTGTTTCCTTGTGTGGCTTGAGATGAAGTCGATTTTTCTTGCATGGACATGAAAACTTCAACGTCGAGCTTCTTTTGGGTTCTAGGTGTGCATGTGTGTTAGGAAGCCCCATGCAAGACATGCAACATAAAATATAGCATATGTGATGTAAATTATGCTTGCCACCTTTTTACTCATAGAATACCATGTCCACATCACCCTTTCCAAAAACTCAATGTGGCATGTGTTAGAGTCCTATAGTGATAGGATTCATAATTTTGAATTGACTGAGGTTAAGTCTTGTAATATTGTACATACCTTTGCTTTCTGCAAATGTTTTCCATATTAAAATTAAAAAATGTAAAGAGGGTATGTCCTAAAAGAAATATCAAAGGACAAGAAAAATAAGAAAAGATAAAAAAAATGAAAAAATATGAACCCCAAACAAAAAAACAGATCATGAAAGTGTGCAAGTCCAAGTGTCACTACTCTTTACTTTACTGTCTTAAATAATGGTTGTGTGTATCTTGTCATACATGCCACAACCCATGATAGTCAAATTGTTTAATCTTGACTACTTCATGCTTTGAATTTCATGTTTATAGTTAGAGAATAAAAATTTGACCAAACAGTTTAATCTTGGCAGATTAGTAGATAGGTAGAGAAATAAAAGGAGCTCATCAGTTTAATCTGAGCCCTTGGAAGATATAAGGTTAGAAGTAGATAGTTTGTTTCATAAAACAAAAAGGAAAGAAAAGGGTTTGTTAGCTTAAGTGCACCCAATAAAGTGAAGAAAAAATGTTAGGGTAAGTAAAAGGGTAAGTAGAAGAAAGGTTGTAGAAATACAAGCTATTTGAGGCATAAGCACATCTATCATGTTTAATCATGTGTTTCAGTGTGCAGGAACAATTGTGAAAGAAAAATGATGCTCATATGCTGATTTTCCTAACTTCCCCCATTACATTTCACCCCCCACTATATAATTAATTTCCCTTTTACCCCTTCATGGCTTGTGAAGGCACCATTTCCCTTCATTTTGACTCCTACCCCTTGGTTTCACACATTCCCTAGCCAATTTACCTTCTAAATTCATCCCCTTTCTCAAAAATCCCTTTCCCCTAGTGTGAAACCCTTTTCCCCTTGGAAAAATCACTTTCCCTTTGATTAATTCCCCTAAAATCTCCAAAAAAACCCACTAAAACCTCCTATCCTAACTATTATCCCCCCCTGCATTACTTTGTTAATCCCGAAAATTCACTTTTACCCGTTATATTCCATAAACCCGCATTACTTTATTAACCCCGCACATATACAATGATTAATTACACTTAAGGGTAATTAACCATGGGCCCCGCTAAATCCCGCCCCCATTCCCCGTCATGCTACTCCGCCACGCGATGACCGTTGGATCGTCCACCCCCAAATCCTACGGCCCTCGCCCATATCGCGCCCGCTCACTGCCCGACCTTTACCAGCCTGAAAGCACGTGATATGGGCGGTATTGCTCAGGCCCCCTTGGGTTACGTGGCGGCACCGCGCTAAGTCGCGTGCTCTCGAGAAAATACTGCCCGACCCCCATAAGCAGTGCGATATCCCCCAAATACCGCCTCCCCACCATATAGCAAAACCATCACTGTTCATAAAAACATTTTCCCCACCAATTTTCTAACCATTCCTGATTAAAAGCCCATAGACCCCCATTTTCACTCTTTTCACGCATTTTCTTTGCGAAAGAGTTTTAAGCCCTCTTGCGCCCCCGAGCTTTTGCGACTAGTTCCGACTACCAATTGCAACCCGAAGAAGCTCCGGACACCCATTTCAGCCATTCACAGCACACTTGAAGCCACAAAAACCTCTGCAACCACCATTCAAAGACCAATTTGCAGCCCCGACCATAAATTCTAGGTATTTCGACATAAAACCAGAACGACCCTCTCAGTTTAAAACGTATAGTAAAATTCATGAAATAATTGATTGAATTTAATTGAATTCCCTTAAATTGAGAGTATTCCCTCTCCTAAAATACCAAAACTCCTACCTACAAACTGCCAATACCCTACCCCTGTACCAGAGTTATAAAGACTTCATTCCCACAGACAGTATAAGCCCAATTTCCACAACTTGTTACAAAAATGGCTTCCCAAACCTCTCTAGATGTCAGACCAGTGATAACCCCTCATTTAGACATTGACCACTTGGCCTTGGTAGACAAGGATTTCCAAATTAAAGACACAACCACTCCAGGCCACCTTTTGAGAATCCACTGCTGGGCCAAGGATAGGTTCCTAAACCATGCTGACGATATAAACCTTTGGGAATCCAATTTTCCCAAGTATACATTCCCAGAAGTCCACCCATTCCCAGACATAGTACATATTTGTCATGCCTGTTATGTTCCTCCAAGCCATAGGGCTATTGAGGCACCAAAACATGAGATATTATTCACCATTACTGCTGAATCCATCTACCAGATGCTGCAAATCCAACCTAGTCCTAATCTGACTCCTTTGTCCATTGGAAACCTGTTGGACCTGTACATCACACTGGACCCTGCCAAGATCAAACAAATATTCCAGAATTTCATCATTGAGGAGAGACATAATCCTAAAGACATTCCACCCTATGCTGCCACTATTTTTTCAGAGACTGGCAGGAGAATAATCGCCATGCTCTCATGCATCCTTGGATACACATCTGATGAGCATGTGGATGAGGTCATCATGGCCTTCTTATCCATTTTCACTCCAGGCAAGCCTCTTGCTGTCATGTATGATTATGCCCAGTTCATTGCAGACAGAATGCATGAACAGTTCACTAGATTGTCCACTGAAAGAGTTTTCAAATATTTTTCAGTGCTGTTTCATATGTTCTTGTATTACCAAACAGATAAGTTCCCTTTGAGGATCCAGAAATTGGACACCAAGGGAAAGGAGAGATCAGTCATCTACTGGACACCCTTGGTCCACAAGTTTTCCACTTCATTCACCTACAAAGACTTTATTGACTCTTTTGTATACCCAGTTATGAACATGCTGACTTCTAAGACTCAGCCTAGAATCAACCCAGAGATTAAAAGAGTACTGCAATTGGCCAAGAACAGCAAGGTGGGAGATTGGTACTTGTACCAAAACCACACAGAGATCAGGATTTATGGCTCTGAGCTAGCCCCCTACAAGTTGCCCAAATACCTCTGAGGATATTTGCTCTTAAGTACTTCAGGCAGATCATCAACTCTGATGAGATCAACTTCCTAGCTTATAGGAAGAAAACCCAGTTCAAAGTGAAGAACCAAATGGGCCCATTTATTTGCAACAACAGAGAAGCTGGACCAGAGGTCGACATGTTACTTCAACTAATGAAATTAAAAAACAGTTTCATCTGGCACTATGACCCTCATGGGGTCATAAACAAGCTCAGACTCAAAGTCAAGTTGGCAGCATACATCCACCACCCAAGGCCTGACATTGAACAGTTTGCTAACCAGGATGAGTGGGTGGAGAACACCTTGATTGACATGGACAACACTGTTGTGGATATAGAGAATACACTTATTGATTTGGAGAGACAATTTGATCATAACTCTTTCCTGCAGGTTCCAGAGCAAGGAGGGCCAATGAACATTCCTCCTGTCATACAGACTCCACTAAATGAGGAAAAGAATCCTAAAAGGAGTAGGGATGAGGCATCTAGCTCTGCCATGGAAACTACTAATGAGCTGGTTGAGCCAAGCAAGAGGCCCAAATTGAATCCTGTCTTTGAACAGGAGGATAACATTGCATCAGAAGAAATAATTGACACTGAGGCAATGAGACAAAAAGGTAAAGAAGTAGCTGCATCAGAGGAGACACAACAACCCTCAACATCCAACACATAGTTGGTAGATAGACAGCCGAGTATGGAGATCTCTTCCTATGTCAAGCCAACTGACAAGGAAAAAGACATTAAAGACAGATTCAAAGAAATCAAAATGAGGAATGAGAGACTGAAGGCAGAGACATATGCCCAATATCTCAAGCTCACACCACCAAACCAGACTAGACTGATGTCAGCCTTTGACATCAAAGAAGGAAAAATGCAGGTCTCATTCCTACAGCCCACTGTACAACAACCAAAGACCTCAGCAGACTACAAGAAGACAAATTTTGAGGTGTTGGCTAGGGATGTTCATCCCATTGATTAGATAGAATTTCACAAGTAGGCTGGAGAGATGATCTACTCCACCCTCATAGCAAAGGCCATGGCTGCTTACAAGTTACAGGATTCATTAGACAATATAACAACTCAATTCAAGCTAGAGAGAGCCTCTTCACAGGCTAAAGACACCAGGATAAAGTCCTTGGAGGACTTGGTTATTGAACTGGGCCATGACCCAAGTGATGTAAAGGCCACAGAGAAACTGATCAAAAAGAAGAATGAGGACATAGCAGCCCTCAAGAAACAGCTCAAGTTGCCTCATTTGCAGCACCCACAAACAAAAGAAGTCCTAGAAAGCCAGACCAATCATGAGGAGATGATGGACTTGGTGCTGCAATTGAATGACCAGTTAAAGGAGATGGAGAAGGAGTTGGATACCTTAATCCAGCTTAAACAAGCTAGCATTGATAATGCTCCTGCAACTGTCATTCCAATAGTGACCATAACTGTACCTTCTACTTTGGCAGCAACATTAGCTCCCACTGCTCCAATGGCCACTGCACTATCAACATCTGCACAGACTACATCAACAACAGGATCAACAACAACGACCTCCACAAGTGAAGAAGCAAACAGGCTGGTCAAAGCAATGGAAGAAATGTCCATTCAGACCAATGAGATGAACAAATTGAAAGAGAAAGTCAGCAACCTTGAGACAGATTGCAAACTTGCCCAGATCATGCATAAGGAAGAACAACAAAAGGCTGCAAGGATGAATGAGAGGATAAAGAGCCTGGAAAAAGAACTGACCTTGACTGAACCAATAGGAAAGGCTAAAGAGCAACTGTGGGCCAATATCATTGACTCTGTCAATGATATTTGGCCATCCATCTAGGTCATATTTGAGCAGATAGATTTAATAAAGCAGGCTACAAAATCCATTGAAAGGGTTAAAACAAAACTTGGAGATATGCCAGAGGAAGTAACAAGAATCATCCACTTCCTCAACTCCAAGAATAAGTATGAACTGCAAGAGCTTGAGATACCTGACAGGACAGGTACAATTTTGGAAGTCAGAAGAGTCCTCACCAAGAGGAATTTGATGTTGAATTTAGAAGATAAGTGTCAGAACATGCAACTAGTCGTTGACAGGTTCATGGCTAAGTTTGAGCTGTTGAAGGAAAAGGGATTACCTAATCCCTTAGTTATAAATGACAAGTTAATGACACAGGCAGATTACAACAAGAAGATCAGGGAAGTGGCCAAAGAACAGGTGATCACTTCATCCATGAAGGGCATGCCAACAAGCAAAGTGTTGTACCAAACTTTTGAAAACTTGTTTTACCTCCAACATGAGGTAAAATACCTGTTTATTGATAAGCCCACTTTTGCCAAATATACAGAGGCAGATGAGATATAGAGAAAAGTGATCAATATCCAATTACCAGATGAAGAAAGATGGGAAAATGGAATGATTTACTGTAGTAAAAGGACAGTGAATTATAAATTTACAGTGAAAAGTGAAACAACAAGGTAAAAGGATATTGACAAGTCAGCAGGGTTAAAGTGTATCAGGTGAAAGGTCAAAGTAAAACAGAACATCCAGCGTGAAGACCATATAGCCAAGCATCATAAAGGGCAAAAGATCAAAGAGCAAAGCCAACATAACCTTAATAACAGGGACAACAAGCAACAGTTCAATAGTTGTCTCTATCTTCTTGCAAGAAGATATTCCTTTTTTCCTAGATTACTTCTGAAAGCAGTTTCAGATATTTTGTAATTCCTTTTGTAGAAATACTTCAAAATTCGAAGGATTAGGGTGGATTATTTTACATTTGTAGAGTTATTTTGATCTTGAACCTAAGGGTGATTGTACCATTTTCAAGTCAACAGACTGGAGCAAGTAATAAAAGCATTTTGCTACAGGATCCATGAGATGAGCCATTTGCAGTGAAGAACTTTCTTTGTGTGATTTGGTTACCTTCTTATGTGTTTTCATAATCTTAATTGTGTTCTAAATTTGAATGAATTAACTGGAAATATCACTCAGAATTTGTTTAATTACACTCTGTTTTGCACAGTTTAGTTACATGTTTTCCTCTGATACCCGTATTTGAGAAGCCTTAATTGCTCTCCCATCTCGGTTGATTTCTTTCATTCCTTCCGAAGTCCGGCCTAGGGAACCCTTAATTGCTCCCTGGATCCGATTTGAAACCATTCCACCATTTAGCCTTTGAGATCTGTAGTAACTCATCTATCTTGCCCTGTAGACACTGTTTTTAGAACTCAATCCAGTCTTGTTTGTTTGACATTCGACTCCATAGCCCAATGGTAGAAACCAAACCTCTTTTCATCTAAGTAAAGTGATCCCACCACCAAATTTCAAAACAAAACCCCAAGTGCAAGCAATAACTAGCCTAAAATCATCTTAACTAAAACAAAGTTAAATTATAAAGAGAGAGCCCTCTCTGAGCATCAGGAAGGCTAGGTCTTGATCTCCAAAAGTGGTTTGTGGTTACCTTTGATTTTTCTTTCTTCATTAACTTCAAAAGAAATATCAGAGTGATAATAGCACATCAAATATGCTTCATATTGATCATTTTGTACCCTTGTTGAATTTTGGACTTGGGAGTGTTGTGCATTGGGATCTGTGAAGTGCCTCAAGAAACTTCAATTTTGTTGTAACTTGTAAACTATGAGATTTCCATGTGGAGAACTGAATATACTATACCACGACCAAAGATGGATACAGATTCTATGACATGTGACCATGTGGGAATGACATAGGCGTGCTTAGGATGATGGGCAAAATAAACCCTGCATAATGTGATCACCCCTACAAAACCGTTGGCTCCCATAAACCAATATCCCAGTAGATCCATCTCTAGACCTCCAATCCTATCTAGGATGAAAGGAATTGAGAATGGGGACTAAATGACTGGGCATGGCCAACCATCAAAAGGCCTAGGACATGATATACATCATCATCCTCATGGCCTTCAAGGGTTTGGGACTTGCATCTCATTGGTCTTACAGTGGTGTTGCCATGAAAGATATAGGGTATCTCCTAGCAGGTAACAGGTCATAAGTCCCGATTCAAGATGTTAATTGAGAAATTGGGAAATATTCAAAAACATGTGTGTTATCACCTCCAATGGTTATATGCCCTCATTCAAGATGGTTTATTGAGAAATTGGTAACAGCTTCCTGTGAAAGAAGGGAGTAAATGATGAGCATCTTAGTATAGGACTTGGAAACTTTTGCGATTGTGTTTTAGTACAGGTTGGCCTCTTGTATAACTATAATGTCGTGTCCAAATAGATTCCTAACTTTCATTTAGGAATTAGATTAGCGTCTTGTGGCTAGATAAGGTGGTCAAATGTAAGAAAAGGCCCTCCTTCTATTTAAGTCCCTCACTTATTTTATACAGAACAAGCTGAATTTTCTCAGCTAAATACTATATTCTAAATTAATGCTACAGTTGAATTGTTGCCACTTCCCATCTTGTTCTTCTTCACTCCCACAGCTCACATCACATACCATCTTTGAAAGCTAACCGGGTTGTTAAATGAAGCAGTGTAAGTTAACATTTCCAATATTGGATTTCTTCAGATTCCAAGGGAATATACCAATGTATGGCATTAGGTATATACAGGGTATTCTGCACAAGTGGTATGCTCCCATGGGAATTTAAAATTTTGTGTCTAGGAGTAGACATCCTATGTCTAGATCAAATGCCACTTTGTCCATTCAAGTTAGCTTGTAATCATATCTAACAAGTGTTGAGAAATCTGGGGCAGCATAGTTAGGGCTTCTTATAAAATTGATTTCTGTATTATATGACAATTACTTGTGATTAGTTCTTATTTCTTCTTCTTTTTTATTAAATGTTTATCATCAAGATAATTGTCAAAACTTCAAAGACACCAAGAGAACACAAGATGTAGGCACTCAGTCAGGGCAAAACCCCTATGAAGGGGAAAACCCAGTCAAACTCTTTTACTAGTAGAACCAAATCAAGATGAGACAGACCAAGACCTTTTTGACCATGACACAGTCTTACTTCCATCCATCAAGTCAGCCTCTTATCAACACATCTGCTCCTTAGCTCTGTAATTTTGTTGCGCCAATATAGACTTGATTCTGCAATTCCATTACTGTACCTTTTCCCTCTGCAATCTTGCTGTTCCTATTACAGACTTCGACCACTGCATTTTTGCTGCTCCTCTTACAGACTTCGACCCTGTAGTCTTGCTGTTCTCTTACAGACTTCGACCTTGTAATCTTACTGTCCTCTTTCAGACTTCAACCTGTAATCTTGCTGTCCAATTGCAGATCTGAACTTTCTTGTTCCTTCTCAAGCTGGGTCGAGTTCATAGGCTATAAATAGTTGTTTCTGTCTATTCTATTGAGGCCGACATGAAATAGTAGAAGAGGCCGACTTGTAATGAGGCATAGCTGATTTAAATAGGCCGACTTGATGGAGGAAGGAAAGACATACTTTGACATAAAAAAAGATTTTCTTTTTTGACACAATGAGCCCAAGAAGGGATCTCTTACATAATGACTTTGACTTTGACTCAACAAAAATCCTAGAAGCCTACAATGGAGGCTTGACCTATTGACCATTGACCCAAGCATGAAACCCATGCTTTAATAAGTCAATTTCTTTTAATAATAAAAATTTCTTTTTCTTTCTTTTGACCAATACAATTATGAGGACTGACGCTAGTTACATTTTTCAACAAGAAGTTACAAATTTATACGTTATCTGAGACACCGCCCTTCTTTCAGGCTTACCTGTTTGGTTCACTGATACTAGATTGACAAGATTGATTGGGTGTTTCTTATAACAATGAATGCATCTTATAGATTCAGAGTGGCAAGTTCAGTGATATTACATGCATGATGATTACTGGGTATTTCTTATAGCATTGAATGTATCTTGGAGTGGTAGGGTACATGATAGTGTATAGCAAGGACCAGATCTTCCAATTCACAGTTCCTTACATTATTTTTCCTTTGCAGGTTCTACATAATGAATTTGACAGGTAGAGCTTTAAGGTTTAATAGTATTACTCACCATGCAAGTGTTACTCAGTGCCTTGGTTCTGTTGGTGGGCAGCCATGGTATATGGGTGTGGCAAGGCCTTCTATTGTGAAAACAAATGAGTCGGATGGCTACAAGGAAGATAACATACACGATGCTGCTAAAGATAATGATGGCAATGAAAACAGTGATGAATCTATGAATCAATTTCACAAGGAGAAAATTGCACGTTCAAAAGCTGGTCATTACTACATTCCACCAGCTCCTGAGGATGTGAAAGTCTTTCGAGTGCAGGGTTCCCAGTTTTTGAAACTCAATGTTGGAACTTGGCATGCTGGCCCACTTTTCAAGGACGCATCCATGGACTTCTACAACCTGGAGCTGAGTGACACAAATGTATCTTTTGTTTCCTTATCCCTTCTCTTAAGTTCTATCTCTCTTTGGTTGGTGGTGGTTTCGAGTTTCAATGCATGCTGTTATGAAAATAATCTTTCAGTTGATATTGTTGATTTCCTGTGGAGTAAAAATGCATTAAACCTTTTGTTTTTTTGTCTGTCTTGCACGTACACTTGGTCATTGTTCCTCATTTCTATACAGGAATTGTTTGGGAAAATGCTTGAGAAATGTTTCCCAGGTGTCTCTCTTCATTTTCTGAGCAGTAAAATGGTCTTTCCATCTTTCTTTTTTCCCAAAAATATGTAAGCGTTAAAAATTCAATGCATTTAATTAAAAAAAAAACTAATAACACCCAGCCATACAATTCTTTATAGGTGTGTACAGATTGGCATGGACAATAGTATTGATATATTGGCAATGATACATTATTAATGTATCATTATTTTTAATAATAATGATGTACTATTGGCCTTGAGGGTTAGCTCAATTGGTTGGAACCACTGTTGCAAGGACTTCACTGGTAATCTGGTGTGCTGTGCAGGTCCCCAGTTTGATTCTATCTGGGTCAAGTGCGTTAATTCTATGCTGCATGCTTTACACTTGGTGCCATACTTGGAATGAGGGAAAAGCCCTGGAGTTTCAGAAACACTTGTTAATTCAATTAATTTTGCATAAAAGATGCCATAATGAAGTTGAATTGATTCAAATTGCTGGTCTCCTGCCAAGTCTATACTATAAAGCACTTTGCACAGATTTGTTGGAATCAGTGTTACTGGGGGCGCCTCCCTCCCTAGAATCACCCTCCCGAAATTTGGGACCCTGCAGATTGATAGGATTGTATCATTTCGTTGGATTAGATCACATATGAGGGTATGGGATAGGCATTTAATTAAGAGCACCAAGCCCTTTATGTACTTCAATGTTGTTGGTGTTGATTGTTGAACTCCTTTGTCATGTCCTTAGCAAAATTGTGCCCTTCACTCAAACCAAAGTCATTAATTAGGCATGTTAAAATTTTTCTACCTTATTTAAAGGCATGGATTAAGCTATTTCATCATAATTTGGTGATGTTGATTGTTGTCCTTGAGGATTGAGGTAGAAGCAAACGCTAGACAAGAGGCAAAGGATGAAGGATGATACTAATGATGACAATCCCATTATAAGCGATGGTGGAACTGTTGATTTGGTGTAGTATCGGATGTGCTCTAGCTATGAAAATTGGTGGAGAGGCTCAAGCACATGAGATCTCCAAGACCCAAAAATGGTTTGGGCAGATTCTAACCGGTTTGGGAGATATCAAAATAATTAATATTTTTAATGGAGTTTTTAAGTCTAAACTTAGGAAAAATAAAAATATTAATGGGTATTAATATAAAACTGGGTTAGAAGGTTCCAAAAGTCATGGATCAAGACAAATCTAATCCTAGCTGTTGATTAGAGATTTAATCTCGGCCGTTGATGAACCAACGAGAAAAGTATAAGAGGAGGCTTGAGGGTCAGTTGGAGAATACACTAGAGTGATTAGTCATTCATTTTGCTAGAGTGGGGTTGCTAAGCAAAATTGAATCAATGATCAGCAGTGAGGGGCAGTGAGTACGAGGCAGAGAGGCAGGGACAATACTGGGAGACCAGCACAGAAGCAGAGAAAGCGAGAGCAACAGTCAGTCCAGGCTACGCAGAGCCCAGCAGAGGCAGCACAGAGCCCAAAGAGACTGTGTCATCCACGCAGAGGGAAGAGGGAGTGACGTAGAGGCTCCCAGAGGCTGCGCAGTGCCTCAGAAGGCTGATGCAGAGGGTCCTGGGGCTAACGCAGGTCAGCAGGAGGCTGACACAGAGGCTAGAAGGGCCAACGCTGAGCTTCAGTTGCGTTGGAGAGGGTTTCGTGGGACAGGTTTTTTGAATATCTGTTTCCGGATATAGAGGTGTTGTTGCTGTGTATTTTTCTTTGTCGGGTGAGACGGATTAGGCACTTAGATGTACTCAGATAGACTGCATAATAATATAACCCTTTGAATAGCTGCACTGGTTTTCTTGCATTGGGTTTTTCCGAGGACATTTTTCCAAAAATAACGGTGTCACTTGTGTGCTTGTTTTCTTTCAGTTGATGATCTGTAGATGTTGTGTCTGTATTGTGTTTATTTCAGTATTTAAATGTATTAAATAACTTGTTCGAATTTAAACGAGTAGAAGAAATAAACCAACAGAGTACAGATTAATTTTCTAACGGATAGACTTAGAAAATTCAATAGGAACATTGCTTGTCCATTAAATGTTCTTTCTCATTTATTTATAATTCTTTCTTTCAAAGTTTCAATATAATCATTAATGTAGTATGCATGACATTTCTAACTTCATAATAAGACAGTGTTCATCTACAAGTAGCACAAATATGCACATTTTCATATATTTTGCAACTAGTTGGCATTTTGCATGTTTTTCTTTTTTAATAGAAATGAAGTATATATAAATGCTCTTGGTTTGCTCCACTCCCAAGGTTTTTTGGGAAATGGCACTCTCAGTGCTCTTGCTCCTGCTTTTGTTCCCACTTTGCTCTATGCTTTGGCAACCTTGGTTTGAATTGTTGGTGTAATTTGTACATGTGGACACTGCCATCTCATAATGTGTCATTAATGCATTTGGTTGGGGATTAATTATGGCTAAAGCCATGGTTCATTGTAATAATAAGATATAGGTAAGGTCAACCTAGTCAACTTTGATATGTAGGCTCAATAACCCTCTTGGGGCATGCACTCTACTTATGTGGGTCCATAGCCCCTCTTGTGAGGACTCTGTACTTGAGTTGTGTATATTGCTTCCCAAACCCTCACTTTAAGTGGTAAAGCCCTAAAACAAAAGTGAAAACCTAGGGGCAATGTAGAAGGTGTTGAAATTTCTAAGTACTACCCGTTAGAAATTTAATCTGTATTCTTCTGGTTTATTTCTTCTACTTGTTAATTCTAATCAAGTTATTTAAAACATATAAATAATGGAATAAACATAATACAATCTCAACATCCACAGATCAACAGCGGAAAGAAAACAAACACACAAGTGACATCGTTATTTTTGGACAAATGTCCCCGGAAAAATCCAATGCAGGAAAACCGATGTAGCTATTCTGAGGGTTGTATTATTATGCAACATTTCCTTGAGTACAACTGGGTGCCAAACTCGCTCACTTGGCTGAGAAAAATAACCGGCAGTAATACCTCTCTATTCGGAAATAGGTATTCAGAAAACCTGTCCCACGAAACCCTCTCCAGTAACTCTGAAGCACTGCGCTGGCCCTTCTGGCCTTTGCATCAACCCTCTGAGGCACTGCACAGCCTTTGGGACCCTTTGCGTCACTCCAGTTGCTCTTTGCGTGGATGACACAGTCCCTCTGGCTTCCGCGCTGTCTCTGCTGGGCTCTGTGTGGCCTGCTTTGGCTGTTGCTTCTCGCTCTATGCCTCTGCGTTGGTCTCTTGGCACTGTCTTTGCCTCCTTGTCTAGTACTCACTGCCCCTCGCTGCTGATCACTGATTCGACTTTGTTTAGCAACCCTGCTCTAGCAAATCGAATGACTGTTCACTCTGGTCTATTTTCCAACTGACTCTCAAGCCTCTTCTTATACTTTTCTCGTTGGTCCATCAACGGCCGAGATTAAATCTCTAATCAACGGCTAAGATTAGATTTGGCTTGATCCATGGCTTTTGGAACTTTCTAACCCAGTTTTATATTAATACCCATTAATATTTTTCCTAAGTTTAGACTTAGGAACTCTATTAAAAATATTAATTATTTTAATATCTTCCAAACGAATTAGAATCCGCCCAAACCATTTCTGGGTCTGGGAGATCTCATGTGCTTTAGCCTCTCCACCAATTTTCATGGCTAGAGCACATCCGATGCTACCCCAAATCAACAGGAGGGTTACATGATGTCATCACAATAACTCCTGTGCTCTCTTTAGGCCAATTCTCCAATGGCACAGTGGGGGAATCCCTAGACAATTAAATCTGATTTATGATGTAAACTTAAGGTCTATTTCAGATTTAGTGAACAGAAAAATAAAACAGTTCTAGTTTATATTTTTTGGTTGGATAAAAAGAAAACTAGTGTCAATCAACAACTTAGGACAAATGGAGTCAAAGGATATTTAGAGTGTTTGAACATATATGAATGGGGATGATATATAACGTTGGTAGATCATGCTAGGATTTATGTATGAATGCTATTTCAGATTTGCAAGAAAATTAGCTAGATATGGCCTTTCCAAAGGTGCTCAAATACATATGCATGAACAAGGGGTGATCTTGCTGACAACCACAAATCTGCCTTACCTTTTGCTGAAATGACAACAGCAAATTAAGTAGCATCATAACAAAAATCAGCAAGTGAAAAGGATAGGAACACTTCAACCAATGCCTTTCTTTAGATGAAATATTTTGCTCTTGAATCAAGGCCCTTTACAGCAGAATTTGTATGTAATTTTCAGCCAATAGAAGAAACCATATGAAAGCAAAATGAAGGACCACATGTGAACAAATATGCTTAAACATTCATTTGCCTTAAATAGATCTTTAAAACTTAGCCATTTAGTTTTTTTTTCAATCCTACAATGACCTTTATTTTCATTTCTTTAGCCATTTCTAAGCCTACCAACAATGCTTCATATTTTGCGGTGTTGTTTGTGCAATGAAATTTGAGCTTGTAAGAGAAAAAGGTGGCCTCTCCATGAAGGGATGTGAATACTATCCCTGCTCCTATACCTGTCTTGGATTGAGCTCCATCAACATGCATCTTCCATGGGAGTCCCCTCTATATCTGGGACTATGGAATGTGCTAAAATGGAAAAGTTCCCAATAACATCCTCTATACAACCGATTCATTCATTGGATCATCATATCTTCAACATGGTACTTCATCATTGGTTCCCTATATAATTGATGTTAGTGTTCTCATATGTGGTTATAGTGCGATGTGATAGATCCATTTGAGTGCTACCTTAGATTAGCAGCTCACTTTCTTGACAAAAGTGTACTATTTTCATTAACAATGTGGTATTTGGATAGGCCAATAACTTGACTTGAAGATCTTTGATCAAACCACACACTTCGATTTTGATTGATTCCAAGGTGCAAGGCCATGTGGTTCTAATGCTCAACTGATTCATAACCTTCAAAGATATAACATTCATGGAAGCCCCTGAATCCAACAAGCAATTATGAAATAGCAACTCGTTTATCATTAAGGTAATATATAAAGGAGAGTGGCTACCCCATTCTTTCTTCTTTGATTATTGCTTGAAACATATTGAGAAATCTTCATTAGCATCATTGAACCTTAAGAACCTTTTTAACTTTTCCCTTTGGGGTAAGATCTTACTAATTGAAGAAAGGGAATAGGGACCTTCATTTTGGACATCCACTTGTCAAATCAATGTTTAAATCAAAATTCATATTCATAACTGATATTTTTAATGAGGACCCTTTGGTGGCTCCACTTCTTGACCTCGAGTGAAGGTCCACAAGAGTTCTTTGAAAAACTTGCCTCTTTGATTTAGGCTTTTGTGGAACACCTTTCTTTCTTTGGAGCTAAGTGTTCCATTCTTTATACATGATTTTCTTTTTAATTTCTTCAACCGTAGGCTTCTTTCTTAAAATCCTTGTAATTTTGTCAATCTTTATGCTATTGTTCCTTATCTCATTCATATGTTCTTTTGACATGACATAGGACTTGTCTTGTAAAGTGCAAATGTAATTATTGTTTTCTACTAAATTCACATTGTCAAATTTGTTTCAACCTTTAGTTTGGTGTTCTCTAACTTCCCTTCGAACTTTTGGATGTGATTCCTCATTATGCACATTATCACAGGCTTAACACCAAAACACCTCTTCTTGATCTACCATATTGGTGGGATTTATGGGGATTGGGGGTCTTTGCTATTAAGGACCTTTGTTTCTACTCCATCCAATATTTCCCTTTGTCTAACACTGGTTCTATTGTGCTCCTTCCAGAGCCTATTTTGTATTCTTGACATTGTAGATTGTGATTGACTAAAATTGGAACTCAACCCTTTCATGGTCTTAATCAACAATGTTATTGCATCTTGGGTTGGATTTGTTAAATTCAGAGCTTTAGGTTTTGGTGTAGCTCTAGAGGTGAATACCCTAGGAGATCTAAACAAATCTACTTTGCCTAAAGAAGCAACATAGCCTTCAATTTTATTGCCATCTTTTGAGTTTCTGATATATCATTGGGGGCCTTATCTCTTAGCAAAAAGCCAAATCTCCTTTAAATGGATTTATATGACATAGTAGAATAGCACCACCCTATGGTTTAATCCAATGTTCCACCCTATTTTTGGGATACAGGAACATGAGTGGGGAAACACACATGGAGGATGTGTGGAGACACCCCCCAAATTTTGGGAAATTCATTGGGGATGGTGGGGATGTAGGGTCCCTAACACAGAGGACTCTATCTCTAAAATTATAAAAATAAAAATAAAAATGACAAAATCCCAACCATAACATTTGATCCCATAAAAGTTCATCATTGTGCTATGTAAATTCTAATTTCAGTTTTGTAAATGGTATAAACATGATTCAAATTTAGATTCAGAAATGAAATACATCGATTAATAAATGAAATATTGTATACATTGATTCATATTGATCATTCTAGAATGTAAATAGTAGTAAGCAAAATAGTGATATCGAAGTCACTATTTTAAGAAACGATCGAGCCAGACCGAGCCATTACCTGGCCAAATCGGCTCGGTGGCCAAAACGTTTTGGCTGGCCGGGTTGTTACTAAGCCGGTGATCGACTCAATAACAACCCGGCCGGCTTGGCCGAGCCGGAGCTAACTCAACCAGCTTGGTCACCGTGGCTAATTTGCAGCCTACAGATTTTTTTGGGAAGGGACCTGACAACTAATTCTAATTTGGCTTAGGGTTATTTTGAGGTCCATTTACCTCTCCCAACCCTATAAAAGCTACCTAACCCTTCTCATTTCCTCACAGCTATCTCATTGCATTTGTTGAGAATCTGTGAGGAGTTTGTGAAGAGTTGTGGAGTTTGTTTTTTGGAGCAGCAGTGAGGAGTCTTGGGAAAGCATTGGAGCAACAGTGAGGAGCTTCTTGGGTAGCCATTGGAGCAACATTGAGGAGTTGGTTTGTTGGAGCAGCATTGAGGAGGCGGTTTGTGCCTAGAGGTATTTTTTTTTTTCACTTCTAAAATCTGTTTTTGCTTATTTATTTTTTTGTGCAAATCTGGAAATTGAAAAGAGTGTTTTTTGTAAAAGAAATGAACATTGAAGCAATGCTATTTTTTTTGTTTTCATTTTCAGATTTTTTCCTTTCATTTCCAAGTCAAAAAATGGCTCCTAGAGTGAAAGATGCTGCTTGGGCATATGCTGAAATGGTTGATAATCAAATGCATTGCAAATTTTGCCATAAAAAAATTAAGGAGGGTCTTGGGGGCATTCATAGGCTGAAACAACACTTGGCAGGTATTAGAGGCCAAATTACTCCATGTGAATCACCACAAATTGGGGAGATTAGGAAGGAGTTGTTAAATAGCTTTGAGAAGTTTCAGGAAGAAAAAGCTAGGCAAAAAGAAATAGAGGCTGAAATTGGGAGGAAGAGGAGTATACAACAAATGATGGCTACCAACCCCCATTTTGATTTTGAGGGCTCTTCATCTATCCCTTGTACTGATGCATCCAACCCCTTCTGCTATGTTCCTCCCTCTTTGGAGTCCATGCAAGAAAAAAGGGTAAGGGTAAAATGAAAAAGAAGGGTGATATGAATATCAAAAGTTATTTCACTGTCACACCCTCCTCTCCATCAGATGCACATGGTCCTCAAGCTAGTAGAACTTTGCAACCCACTTTAGATGACCATTGGAAGAAATAATTGAGGGAGACTGCTTGTGATTACATAGCTAGATGGTGGTATGATGCTGATATCCCCTTCAATGCTTCCCATTCACCATATTATGAGCCTATGTTTGATGCCATATTTGTTGTTGGAAAGGGCTTCAAAGGCCCTACTATGCATGAGTTAAGGGGGTCTCATTTGCAGAAAGAAATTTCCTCCATTGATGAGTATTTGAAAGATTTCAAAAACTCATGGGCAAAAATAGGATGTACCATCATGTCAGATGGATGGACTGATCAAAGGAATTGTACCATCATAAACTTTCTTATCTTTTGCCCATAGGGAACCATGTTTCTAAAATCAGTTGATGCATCTGATAGGGTGAAAGATGGACAATTGTTGTTTCAACTATTGGATGAGGTTGTTGAGGAGGTGGGGGTGGCTAATGTTGTTCAAATCATCATAGATAATGCCTCTAACTATTTTCTTGCTGGTAAACTGTTAGAGGAAAAATACAAAACCATCTTTTGGACCCCATGTGCTGCACATTGCATATACCTCTTGCTTGAGGATGTTAGAAAATTAGATTGGGTCAAGAACAATATAGATCATGCCAAAAGCATAACAAAATGTATCTAAAATCATTGATGGATTTTGAGCTTGATGAGGAGACACACAGGGGGCAGGATATTATTAAGCCTGCCATCACTAGATTTGCAACTCATTTTTTGACATTGCAATCTATACTTTCCCAACATAGAAACTTGCAAAAGATGTTTTCCAGTGATGAATGGAATCAAAGCCAGTGGTCTAACAAATAGGATGGCAAAGATTTGAAAAAGAAAGTTAATGAAGAAATATTTTGGAAAAAGCCGCAGAGATTGTGAAAGGTTGCTGAGCCACTAGTTAAGGTGTTGCAGTTGGTGGATGGGGAAAGATTGGCTATGGGCTTCATTTATGAGGCTATGGATCAAGCAAAGGAGCAAATAAAGAGGGCATACAAGGATAGAGTGGCTAAGTATGGGCCCATTTGGGAAATCATTGATAAAAGATGGAAGAATCAACTCCATCGCCCTATACGTGCAGTTGGGTATTTTTTGAACCTAAGGTATCATTATAAAGCTCTGGAGGCAGGAGCTTTGGGTGGGGAGGTTAGAGATGGATTGATTGACTGCATTAATCGCATGATCCCATTGGAGAGTGATCAGCTGGAGATACACCAACAGGTCACTTGTTTCAGCAAAGCCACATGTACCTTTGGCAAGAACCTAGCAAAGATTGCAAGGAAGTAGATGAGCCAGGTAAACAAAAAATTCAATTTTCAAATTCTTATTTTGTTAAATTGTTTATAATTTGAAAGTTGATTGTTGGATATAATTTGTTGAGCTAACTCTTTACACTACTATGTTTTTTGTAGCACAATCGTGGGAGGCTTTTGGTAGCCATTATCCTCAATTGCAGAAGTTTGCAATTAGGCTTTTGGTAGCCATTATCCTCAATTGCAGAAGTTTGCAATTAGCATTTTGAGTCAAACTTGCAATGCCACTAGGTGTGAGCGCAATTGGTCTGTCTTTGAGAGGATTTTCACCTAGAAGAGAAACTGTTTGGATGAAAAATGATTAAATGATCTAGTCTATGTCCTATACAACCTTCGGGTCAGACACAACCAATTGTTGAACAAAAGACTTGATTTAGATCCCATTGTGTTGGAAGATATTGATCCAACATCAGATTAGGTAGTGGAGAGTCATCCGACAGAGTTTGATTTTGATGAGGATCTTGATTTGGATTTACAGATGGAGGCATCACTTGAACAAAATGTTCAGTTGAATGCAGATCTAGTCGTACCAGCCTTAGGCTCAGCGTCGAGTCCTCCAAGTTGCAGGCACTTCCTTTGCTCAACCACGACAGAAGCACATATCTTGTCTATCTCAGGGTGCAGCAGCTGCACAGCTTGCCAGTGCTACCATTTCTACAGATGTAGTTGGAGATGATGATGAGGAGGAGCCATGGGTTTCTCCGTCAGACTCTAATTCAAAGTCTGACCCAGATGATGTTGGCTCCTCTAGTAGTAGCTAGTAGTACTGGTGACTAGTGGTGTTTTACAATTTACTTTTGTTGTAGAGGCCATTTAGAGCCTCCTTGGTTATGTGTTTTTGTTTTGATCTCTATATCATGTATGTAGTGGATAGTGCACTGGGTGCCATTTTGATATAATGGATATATACATGAGCCTACTTTGATCATATGTTGTCTTCTCTTTATATTCTAAAGCTTTGTGTTTGGAAACATGAATGAAAATCTTTAAAATTATGTTTTTTTAATAAAAAAATTAATATTTAATGTATTTTTTACAACAACCGAGTCATTGAAATCACACTGGTCAAGTCGATACCAAGTTAGACTCGTAGTCAGAGTCAGAGCCGACCCTCGACCGTTTCCAAACTTGAGTCAGAGTTTTAAAACACTGACTGAAGTCTAAAATAGTAATTTAAAATTACTAAAGGGTGATGAGTCAAAAACTTGGTTTAAGGTCATTGGTACCTAGAATCAAGACTCAAAAATTAAAATTGAAAATTAACAATGGAAAATGAACACCAAAAATAGAATGAGCATTATGGAGTCAATCCCAGTGATTGGTCCTCTACATCCATCTGCGACATAAAGGTTGAAATTTTCACGTGAAATGCGAGATGAAGATAGGTTTTAACTTTTAATCTTCATAAGTATTTATGCATTTTTTGTTTTTTATTTCTTTACTTATTTATTTAGTAATATTTAAGGGTTGTAAAAAAAAGTTAGTGAGTGTAGGGGGATACCTAGGTGTTCCCCTTTTGAGGGTTGGGGGTGGAATATATGCCTAGAAGTAAAAGAATGTCGAATGAATTAATTAATTTTGAGCAAGCAGAAGCTCAATAATAATACAATGAATTTACAATAATAGAAACATCAAGTTTCTATGTAGAATATGGAAACAATCAGTTTCATCTAAGAAACTGCTTAAAAGAATAAAGATAACAGAATAGATGAGTATTAAATACAAAATAGGAATAGGATACTAAATAGGAATATTCTAATACCCTCCCTTAATACTCAATCTATTTACAACACCAATAGACCCTCTGAATTTTACAAATTTATCAGGACCAAGAGGCTTGGTGAAGATGTCGGCAGGCTGCTCTGTTGTGGGAACATATTGCAACTGAACTGAGCCGTCTTCAACAAGCTGGCGAATGTAGTGGCAATGAGTTTCCACATGCTTTGTTCTTTCATGAAAGACTGGATTTTTGGCAAGTTTGAGCACTCCCTGATTATCACAAAACAAAGACGTAGGCCCTGTCTGGGAAACATGCATATCTGCAAGCATACGTCGAAGCCAAACTGCCTCACAGGATGCCTTAACTGCTCCCCGATACTCTGCTTCTGTTGAGGAGAGAGCCACTGCCTGTTGCTTCTTACTAGTCCAAGTAACAGCACCTGATCCTAGACTAAACACATACCCAGCTGTAGATTTACGGTCATCAACCGAACCGGCCCAGTCAGAATCAGTGTAACCACTGAGTATAGGATTGGAACTGCGAGTATATAGGAGGCCATAATCAGATGTACCACGCACATATCGTAGCACACGCTTTGCTGCTATCCAATGATCAGCTTTAGGTGCTGACATAAAGCGGGAGATATAGCTTACTGCAAAACTGATGTCAGGTCTGGTGGCAGTAAGATAGATGAGACTGCCCACTAGTTGCCTGAATAAAGTTTCATCCACAGGAGGAGAGGATGACTGAGATGAAAGTTTGAGCCCTGGTTCCATAGGAGTCGTGGCCAGTTTGCAATCCTGCATTCTGAATCTGTCCACAAGATTTTTGGCATACTTGGACTGAGAGAGAAAGATATGATTTTCAGTCTGCCAAACTTCAACCCCCAGACAGTAATGAAGAAGTCCCAAGTCTGTCATCTCAAAAGTTCTGCATAAATCTTGTTTGATCCCATGGATCAAATGTGCAGAGCTGCCAGTAATGATAAGATCATCCACATATACAACCACAAGCAAGATATCATCACCAGTATGCTTGATATACAGGTTTGCATCAGATGGACTCCGCTGAAAACCCTGAGCTGTCAGATACTGATCAATTTTCATGTACCAAGCCCGAGGAGCTTGCTTCAATCCATAGATTGCTTTAGCTAATCGACACACTTTCTGTTCTTGACCAACAACCTTGAATCCTGGAGGCTGCGTCATGTAGACTTCTTCTTGGAGATCACCATTTAGGAAAGCACTCTTTACATCCATCTGATGAACTTTCCAATTGAACTGCGCTGCTAGGGCAAGGACAAGCCTTATGGTACTCATCTTGGCTGTAGGAGCAAAAGTCTCTTCATAGTCGATGCCTTCCTTCTGTGAGAACCCTCGAGCCACAAGACGAGCTTTATACTTGTCTAGGGTGCCATCAGCTTTGTATTTCACTTTATACACCCATTTGCAGCTTATGGGCTTTTTTTCTGCAGGAAGATCAGAAAGTGTCCATGTGTGATTCTTCTGAAGACTCTGAAATTCGGCTTCCATAGCCTGTTCCCACTCAGATGTACCCTTAGCCTCTGAATAGGTTTGAGGTTCAAAAATACTGTGAAGGTTAGCCATAAGAGCAAAATTGACTGTAGACTGTTGTTTGTTCTTATGTCTAGAAGTTCTACCTTCAAGAAGCTCATCATCCCGGAGATCACCAATGGTTTTAGCCCACCATTTAGGCCGAAGAGTAGAGGAACCAATATCAGGAGGAGATGAAGAAGACTCAATAGGAACAACAAGAGGAGGGTTATTTTCTGGAGGAAGCTCAGATAGAGTATTATCAAATACTGATGCTACATCATCCCTCCCATCAGGTGGATCGATCGGAAGAAGAACACTGTGAGGCTGATCCTCAGAACACTGCTTAGAAGAAGAAGACTGAAAAAATCCTCTATCTTCATCAAATACTACATCCCGACTGAAGCTAAGACGACCGGTGGCTATATCTATCAGCCTATAGGCCTTGTGATGATCACTGTAACCTGTCATCATGAGTTTCTGGCTTTTGGAATCCAACTTAGAGCGCTTAGCAGGTGGAATCCAAACATATGCAACTGAGCCAAATACTTTGAGGTGACTGATCTTAGGCTTACGGCCAGACCAAACCTCTTCAGGAGTCTTCCCTTTAACAGCCTGAGTAGGTGATCGGTTAAGAAGATAAACAACAGTAAATACTGCTTCAGCCCAGAATTTGTTTGGAACACTCCTGTGTTGTAACATGGAACGAGCCATTTCAACAACCGTGCGGTTGCGACGCTCGACAACACTGTTCTGCTGAGGAGTGTAAGGGGTGGTTAATTGACGTTTGATGCCATGAATATCACAGAAGTTGGCAAAAGCTGAGGAACACAATTCCCCCCCATTGTCGGTCCTAAGGGTCATGATGTTACGACCAGATTCTTTTTCAACTAAGGTTTTAAACTTCTGAAAGGTACTAAGAGCATCAGATTTATTTTTTAGAAAATACACCCACATCTTTCTACTGAAATCATCTACAATAAGTAAAAAATATTTACAAGCAGTGATAGAAGCTGTATTCATAGGACCACAAATATCAGCATGAAGTAACTGAAGTACCTTAGATGCGCGCCAAGATTCTCCATCTTTGAATGAAGACCGATGTTGCTTTCCCGCTTGACAGGCGCTGCATACCCCCAACTGCTGAGTCTGAATATCAGGTAATCCTGACACAAGTCCCTCCCGAGAGAGCTGAGAGAGATACTGCATATTTAGATGCCCATATCGCTGATGCCATAGAGTGCTGATGGGAGAGACACGTGCTGCTAGAGCCACTTCTGGAGAGTCACTGGTGTCAAGTAGCATGTATAGACCATGGTCCTCTAGGCCAACAGCAACTGTTAGACTAGTCTCCCTGTCAATAATGGAGCACTTGTGTGCACTGAACACAACATCAAGCTGAGGAGAATTCCTCATAATCTGGCTGACAGATAGCAGATTAATTTCCATACCAGGAACATAGTATACATTCAGAAATATGAGTGTGCGCCCACCAGACTGAATTTGAACTGTACCTCTGCCAGCTACTGTGTACTTCTCACCTCCGCCAAATACCACGGAATCACTGAAAGGTGAGAAGTCAATAAACCAGTCACGCCTGTGAGAGAAATGGCGTGATGCACCAGAATCAATGTACCATGCAGAGGAAGGAACATGATCTGAAGACCTTTTAGCCATAAAGGCGTAAAAGGTAGAATCTGTCTGTTCGGAATGTTCTGCAACATTTGCTGTCTGATGTGACCCTCCCTGTTTCTTCTGTTCAGAAGCAATCCTCTGTCGGCAATCTTTCTTCATGTGACCGAACCTGTGACAGTAATTACACTGCACACTTTTCTTCCTAGCAGGATCAAAAGGCTGAGAAGAGCCTTTCTGCTGAAAGAACTGAGAGGACTGATATTTTGCAGCAAATGCATTTTTCGAGGACCCTGATGAAGCACCACTACCAAACTGCTGTTTCCACCGATCCTGCTGCAGAAGTTTGGTACATAACTCTGGAAACTTCAGATCAACATTTGTGGTGGTAATGTTGAGTGTTTCTATGAAGTGTTCATAAGATTTCGGTAGACTTTTCAAAGTAATGACTACCATATCTTCTTCCTCCATGGTCCGACCAATGGCTTCGAGCTGATCTCGAATGTCTTTAATTTTGTTGAGATGTTCCTGAAAAGACATATGTTCGTCCATCATGATGGAGAACAGCTGATTTTTGAGAAAAAAGGCTCTGCTTTTGTCAGATGTCTCGTGCAGTTCTTTCAACTGTTGTCAGATTTCGGCAGCTGTCTTGCCAGAAGGAATCTGTGGTAACTGATCATCAGCGACAGAGAGGTTGAGAAGCATAACAGCCTCTCGATTTCGATCATCAAATTTATCTTGATCGGTACCAGCTGTACCGGGATGAAGCTCTTTGCCCAAAATGAGCTGATCAAGACGCCTGTATTCAAAAATTGTTAACATTCTTTGTTTCCAAATGTTATAGTTGCTGCCATTAAAGCGTTGATTTCCTTCTAACATCAGATTGGTGAGCGTGGCCATTTTCCCAAAGACAATACAGAAGTCCAGCAAATATATTTCCACAATCTAGAAAAGGTAGCAATAGAGCAGGTTCCACTGCTGTAGCTATACCCTTCTTTCACAAGTTGCAGAACAAATTCTCCACAGGCAGCCTTGAGCAAACAAATGCCAAACTTCAGAGATCAAGTAACAGGAAATAAGGGCCGAGACTCTTGCATGGCTAGGGCTACAAGATACGTTTAAAAATTCCTCTTTCAGGTGATGCCTTTTCAAATGAAGGAGCCGCAAATAAATTCCAAGAAAATATCAAGATGACTGTATGAGATTGACACAGAACCTTAACAAATTCTGCCTTGAAAGAAATAGGCTTGAACAATGCACAAAAATTAACTCAGGTCTTTGCTAGATAAAAGTTTAGACAGTCCTGAATTTTTCAAAAAAAAACGCTGTCTCAGGCTCGAATTCTCCACACTCTGTTCTAGGAAAGAATATGTGCAAAAACACCATGCCTCAGATCTGTATCAGTGCACCAGACCAAAACCATGACAAGAGGTCGCATGCATCCTCATAAAATTAAAGCTGATTTGAAGGGAAAAAAAATACGTAGACTGAAAAAGTGAAACCACGTGAGCCGTCCACGATTGTATTTGCTGTCATATCAACGAAAATACTCGGTGGATGTTCGAGTCTTTCGGTCGAAGAATGCCGTCACGTGAGCCGTCGTTTTGATAAACCCACGCTGCCGTCGTTTTGTGATTCCACTGTCGGAGAATGCCGTCGTCTCAAATTTTCACGTCTCTGCTACCAACTGTCGGAGAATGCCGTCGTCTCAAATTTTTACGTCCAGCGACACAAGGCTTCAAACGACAAATAGACTACTGCTCATAACACCACGATCCAGCTCCTGGGGTTCCGGGTTGTGATGCTGCGTTGGAAATGTGAGGAAGATGCAGTTCAACAGTAAAAACAAATATGGCGGAGTCAGCCAGCCAGAGAACGAATCCCGCGCCCACGAGACGATCACCGCCACAAAGTGCTGTAGCGATTATCCAAACAGAATCGGTATACCAGCAAGGGAATTTTGTTCTAAACCAGATCCAAGAGTTTCTTCAACTTTTAATTCCTCAGAAAAATGATAATGCAGGAGAAGAATCCATTTCTGTATCGAGATAGACGACTGTAAGCTTTTATCACAGTGAGCAAAGCCGAGGCTAAGACTCAGTGAAGGCTACCTGGCTTACAGAGGGCTCGACCTTAGAAAGGAATGAAAGAAAGAACTCAAGAGATTAGGATGCAGAGAGAATAACTGTTCAAGAAATCTCTTAACCTCGCTCTGATACCATAAAAGAATGTCGAATGAATTAATTAATTTTGAGCAAGCAGAAGCTCAATAATAATACAATGAATTTACAATAATAGAAACATCAAGTTTCTATGTAGAATATGGAAACAATCAGTTTCATCTAAGAAACTGCTTAAAAGAATAAAGATAACAGAATAGATGAGTATTAAATACAAAATAGGAATAGGATACTAAATAGGAATATTCTAATAAGAAGCCCACCCTTTTGGGAAAGATGTTTTCCACATTCCAGACACATTTCCCTACGTTTCCAAAAAAGGGGGCCATGGGGAAATGTTTCTCCAGGCACCGCCAAGTCCTTGGAGTGTGGGAATTGAGGGGGGCATGCCCTTAACGCTTGGTAGATACATCCTCGTGGAACACTACTCAATACATCCGACTCTTTAAGTGGAGGCAGTTTCTTATTTGATGAGTCCTCCTCTCTTGTAAATGTAGAGTTGTTAGAGTTCAAATGTAAATATGAAATTTTAGCTAGGTGATGCCTAGGTGTCTCCCTTTGAGGGCCGAAGATTGAATAGATGCCTAGAAACCCCCCTTTTGGGAAATATGTTTCCCACATTGTAGACATATTTCCCTATGTGTTTCCAAAAAAGGGGGAAATGGGCAAACGTTTCCCCAGGTGCCCCCAAGTCCTTGAAGTGTGGGAAGTGAGGGGGGGAATGCCCTTGACCCTGGTAGGTGCATCCTCGTGGAACATTACTCAATGCATCCATCTCTTTAAGTTAAAGCAACTTCTTGTTTGATGAGTCCTCCTCTCTTGTAAATGTAGAGTTGTTAGAGTTCAAATGTAAATATGGAATTTTCGCTCACTCTTATTAGTTCTATGTAACATTTTAATTGATTTTTCATAACATGTTTTTATGATTTTTGTTTGTATGCAAACTTTTTCCCTTAAGTTCTCAAACACTTCCCATTTTTTTTAAGCTAAGTTGAATGATACAAGGAAATGGGTAGGAATTTCCAAAATAAAGATGTGTTGGGGATGTGGCCCTTCAAAAATTAGGGAATGGGAAAACACGATATTGCATTAGAGATATATATAATGCTAATTTATAAATAGCACGTTATGTTTAAAGTTTGAAAGAAAGCATTATGAATAAATGAGCAAGAATTTAACTAACAATCATAAATGACAAGCGATGTTTCACCATCACTTATATTGGGATTGTCATCATTAGTATCGCCCTTTGTCACCACATCTTGTTGAAATTCAAGTACATTCTAGAATTTCTAATTGTGATAATTACTTGTGACCGTTTATATATGTTTTTCTATTTAGTGTTTTCTTCATTTATTAGGCCATCAAGCAATTATGCAAATACAATACACAAAAAGATGAAAGACAATAGGGATTAGGTTAGCGGTCAGGGCAAAATCCAAATGGGGAAAACTCAACAATCCTTTCCTTATAGAATCTTAGTCGACAAAAGAAATCCAGGTCATAGATAAACTGACCAATACATTGATTACTCAAGTGCCAAGTCAACCCTCCAATCAATTGTCCACATGATTTTTGCCACATGACTGCCCATAAGTAGTGTCACTGGAAAACTCACTGATCACAAAATGTATGCCTCAGGAAAAACTCGTTGATCACAGAATGTATGCCTTAAGAAAAACTCATCTTCTTTTGCCTTAGATCCATGGCATATCTTGTCTCAAAAACTTGTCTTCTTTTGCCTCAAATACTTGAATTATCCTTCCATAGAAGTTGCGAGTTTGATGCCCAAAATGGTGGAGTGACAATGCCAATATATAGTTGTTTGTCCATGCAAAAGAACATGACTCTTGGGCAGACCAACTTCTTAAATGGAGGGCCGACTTGGTCAACTTGGAGACAACTTTCTTTTGAATAAAATAATTTTCTTTTGACTCAAACACATTCTTTTTGGTTCTTTTACAAAATCATAATGATAAATATTCATTATGAAGATCAAACCTAGTTACAACTTCAACACTCCCTCTTAACTAGGGAGGTATTCGTAATGACTATTAGGATGTTCTCAAGTTGAAGACTTCTATAAGAAAGGATCATCAAGATTAGGATAAGCATCATCATCAACATCATTACTAGTGTCAACCACACTGCCATAACCCAGTCAATACCCCTGACGTATGGCAAAACAAGCTCACTCTAGAAAGAGATCAAAGCATGATGCTGGGAGGCTACAAACTCTAGGACCAGTTTCTCTAATCAGGTCAAAGTGGTAGAGTGATAACCTCCCTAATCAGGTCACTGTACAATGACACAGAGAGAATGAGAGTCCTCTGCTAGACCATTTTCCTATATAGGTGAAAGTGACACAGGGACTACAACCCTAATAAGGTCACTATACAATGACATAGGAAAATGTCTGTCCACAAGACCATTCTTCTTAATCAGGTCAAAGTGACACAGGGACTACAACCCTAATCAGGTCACTATACAATGACATAGGAAGAATGGTAGTCCACCAGACCATTCTTCCTCATCAGGCCTATGTACTTGACACGATGATAACCTCCCTAATCAGGTCAAAGTACATGACACAAGAAGAATGTCAGTCCACGATGCTATCCAATCTTTCAAACCATTCTCCCTAATTTCGGTCAACGTAGTTGCCACATGGATAACCTCCCTAATTTAGGTCAAAGTACAAGACACAAGGAGAAATCATATCCATGATATAATCATCACTCCCTCTTAATCAAAGAGGCATCTCAAACTTCTCTTTAGAAAGAGGCTTCATCAACATATTGACTACCTACTCATTAGTGGAAATATATTTGAGCTTTGCTGCTCCCTTTGAATACTTCCTTCACAGCTGTTCCCTCTAGCAGAGAAATTATATTTGATCACGAGGCTTCTTCATGCTCTTCAAAGTCTGAGGCAGTTGAGGCAAATGTTTTGACATGATCCTCTCCCTCTTTCTGGGAGAACTTTCTCAAATCGTGTTACCATGCTACTATTTGCTACATGCTAGATCTTGACAATCAAGTTATACTTTAAACTGTCCGCTCTCTCTGAACTTGGAGCTCATCTAGTAAAATATCTTTCAAGTAGCAATTCTGGAAAGTTGTCTTGGTTTGCTTTGTCCTTCCACTTCTTCTAATCGTTGCCAAAGGATTGTCAACTTCTTCTATGTAACTGCAATCCTCAGTAGGAGGTCATGAAAGAACAAGTACACCCAAGCAAAGAATTCAAAGACAAAAAGGCTAACTAATAATAATAATAGTAGTAATCGAACAACATAAAATACTTATCTTTTGAGAAAAATATCGGTTCCCTCTTGATCTTAGATCTCTTGCATTCTTCTTGCAACTTATCATCGTTGTCCTTAGCGTGATGTTATATCTTCTAGGGTTTTTTCCTTCAGCAGAAACGTGTAATCCTAGGGTTTTGTCTACAAACCCTAGGCCTTTCTTAATCCAACCCTTGCTAGGGTTAACAATCCCTAGGGTTTTCTTTCAAAACCCTTTTTGCTAGGGTTTCACAAACCCTAGATATTCCAATATCAAAAATTTTGGATCTGGTCAGAGAATTCAACCTTCCAAGCCCTAGATACACATGTCCAGATCCCATTCAGCAAGATATCAGATAAGATGTCCTCATCAAGTTCAACCTTCAACTTTAAGTAGGGCTTGGCCTTTTCTTGTGGCATACAGAATTTTCAAGTCTCCTTGATTCCTTCAAGTCGAGTCTCCCAGCTTTCCTTTTGATATATATACAGGATGTATCTCAACTTTCTGTCTTTAGTCATACTTGGCACAAGAGTCATTATATCTTGGTTGAGGATGGCATGAATGTCTTAATGATCTGTAGTCTTTGAGGTATAACAAACAAACTTTTGGTCTATCACAGGGACTCGACCCTTCTTACATAGGAACCATAATTGTAATCATGTACATGGAACATCATTACAAAATCTGTTTAGGAAGGATCAAGTATAACAACACTTCAAATATGTAGTTTGAGTTGTTCCAACTTGATTACAAAGGCTCGAGTATCAATTTGGATCCTTGATCACAGTGAAGAGTTTGATGCAACATGCTAGTAAGATAAAAATGTCAAGTTATTTATCAAGACAAGCTCCTTCAATAGGGCATATTTCATAGCCACATAGATAACTCGGTCCTTTATATATTTGGATTCTAATCTCAAACTTCAAACTTCCATTGTTAAAATTTGGTTTGTAATTAACTCAATTTGAGTACACTTCACCTTGTTTAATGATTGCAACAAGTTTAAAACTTGATTATAATCGATAGAAGCTCGGACTAATATACAAACTTTTGTCACAAACCTTCTATTATAAATGGCTGTCGCAGGTTTGGACCCCTGTCGCAGATGATTTCTTATGGGTTCGGAGTTCCACAAATGACTTCCATAGGTTCAAACATCCTTGCACATGCAATGTATTATAGAATTCGAACCTTTGTCATATAAATGAATCACACAACTATATGCCATAGAAACAAGTCATAAAAATTCATCCTTTTTGTGGCAGATGAAGACCTCAGAGATAATTTGTTGAACCAAGAGACTTCTCCACCTTTTCTTTCGAACTACTCTGCAAAACTATAGCTCTGATACCATGTTGAAATTCGAGTGCATTCTAGAATTTATAATCATGATAATTACTTGTGACTATTTATATATGTTTTTCCATTTAGTGTTTTCTTCATTCATTAGGTCATCAAGTAGTTATACAAATACAATACAAAATTTGACAAGAGACAACAAAGATTAGGCCAGCGGCCAGGGCAAAACCCAACAATCCTTTCCTTATAGAATCTTAGTCAATAGAAGAATCCAAGTCATAGATAAACTAACCAATAGATTGATTACTCAAGTGCAAAGTCAACCCTCTATTGAGAAATCTAGGGTAGAGAGTTAGAGTATTTATGAACTTGATTTCTCTTTTAATCCTTGACATCTTCTTGTGATTTATATTAGGACATTATCATCATTATTTATTTGTGTTCATCATCAAGACAAATGCCAATAAGAAGATCACAATGCAAACAAAAGAACACCAAATGTAGTCTGCTAGCCAGGGCCAAAACCTCTCCTGGAGAGGAAAACCCACAAATATCTCTTCTTATAGAGTTTGTTCAATGAATACTTCCAAGACCATGACCCAAGGGCCAAGACCAAAACCCCAAGTGATGAGCTAGTCAAATCCCAAAGAAAATTTATACACAAGAAGACTGAGGAAACCCTAGTTCCTCCTTCAAAACTCGCACGTGTGAACATGCATATATAAAATTTGCTTCCTGTCCTCCTTCGTTGGCTTGCACATAAATTCACTCCTCATTCCCTTCTTCGCTGGATCAAATCTCTTCTAATTCTCTCGCTGGATCAGAGATATATTACTTGATGGATGTTGTAACGAACAAGGTTCGTATACGCAACGGAGTAATCTTCAAAAGACTTGGAAGATGTAAACATCCATTGTAGGACAAGTAACTGTATATTGAATTGATATGAGATATGAGATGACTACAAGCAGGGTGAGGGCCTGCGTATATACCCTAGGTAGGTACCTCTTCACCAATGGTTATGTCCTTAGAGACATACCTTTTCATTAACTACTTACTAATTGATCAATATTTATTATTATTATTATTTTACATTATTTGTATTATTTTTTATATATTTTTATTCATGACAAATGTGTATACAAACGGGGATGGCAAATTCCTTTATATAGGCTTTGCTTGAGGATGAATTGGGCCACCTTGGGTCAACTTGAAGAGGGCTGGCCGACCCATCACTTGGAGGCTTTTAGACAATACAATTTACATTTATTATTTTTCTTTCTTGTTACATGAGCCCTCCAAGGGCTAGTACATCATGACCTTGACCTTTTGACTTGTCAACAAGACGCATAGAGCACTCAATGGGTGCTTTGACCTAGGACCAAAACATGATGGGCAAGAAACCCATTTCATTAATAATAATTTTATTACAATTAAATTTTCTTTTCTTTTTCTTTTGACAAGTACGTCAATAATTACATAAAATCGTGACTCAAGTTTAATTTATGAAGGCCGACAATAGTTACATTTCAACACTCTCTCTTAACTAGGGAGGTATTCATAAATGACTACAAGTACAAAGGATAATACTTTCATTGAATCGTTCTCACAAGAAGAGTCAGATTGGTAAGCCACCTTAAGCAACAACATTATGATCAATATACAACCAACATTGTCAACATAACAAGTCCTTGACTAACACACTCTATCTCTCAATAGATCAGAGCACAATGTTGGGAGGTTTTATGTGGGACACCACACTATCTCTCAAGGGACATACCCCATCTGGATGTTCACAAGGGATGTCCTTCTAGGACCATTCCTGTCTTGGATTTACACATCCTCAAGGACTTTCCTCTTCGATCACTCTTACCTATTGGATGCCTTGTCACATCCTCAAAGAGTGTCGGTCACCAGACTACTTCCTATCTTGGATTCCAAATCCTCAAGGAGTATCTGTCTCAAATGCTTACCCAATCCTCCGGACGCTATTCTCTCCTCATGGGCTTCACTAAGACTTACGGCTATTAGTCCTGGTCTAGTACATGACACATGAAGTAGAGAACCATATCTGTCACTCCCTCTCAACCAGGGAGGAACTCCCTCTCAACTAGGGAGAAGTGTCCATCATCAACTACTATGATAGTAGCTCTCAGAGCTCTATCATCATCATCACATGTGTGAGCTTTATTTGATCCTCACATTGCCCTTTATGTACAACATCATCATCACGACATGGTCCACCATCACTCTCCACATCATCAGTCTACATCTGCTACATCTTCACGAACCAATCATCATAGAGCTCAAACATGGCTCCCTCTAAACATCTAGAAAGTGATCTAGGACATGATTATCAAACCACCTACAACCTGCTCTCATATCTGTCATCGTGGTGTACAATAGCTCCTTCGGACCAAGTGCCAAGGCAACAACCTAATGGAATCATATCATGACTATCACACAGTTTTCTCAGAGTAGGATCGTACAGAACCTAATAGTGTATCATGTCATCATCACCATCATGGTCTTCCTTCAATCTTCATTAGAGTCTTTGGCGAAACATCATCAAGTCTCAGCCAATCATCTAGCCCTGATCCTTTTTTTCAAAATGAGGTTCATCGAGAGCAAGATCTTGGCTAGCTTATTGTTATATCAGGTTCATGTGAATCTTTCCGTATACTACTGCTAATTCTTATTTTCCAGGCATCTACAGTGCCACGATTATACCATGAATCTATCATTTTACATTAGAGTGCCCAAGGATCCAAGGGTCCTTACAGTTCCCTCTTTTCATTGTGCTTACCAAAACAAATTTTCTGCGCATACTTTTTTTTTTTTTCCTTGTACTTGCAATATTCAGTGACAAGTACACACTTGCAAAATATGTAGTAATAAAGCATGATTTCAATTTGACAATCTAAGATTACCATGAGATTTAGAGGATGTATTCGTAGGGTTTTCAAGAGCTAACCCTAGTCCAATTTATCATGCTTATCTATTCATATCAGTTATGAGCCCTAGATTGCAGACAAACCCTAAAGATCAAGGTTTAGGGTTTCTATGAGGGAACAAGGTTAGGGTTTCTATATAATGAGGGCTTTACATGAGTCATCGGTGGTTTTAGATATCAATACCAATATCAACAATTTTAACAACAAACCCTATAACCATTCACTCAACCAACCCTACAACATTTCATGTTGGATCCTTAATAAAAATATGCCATACATACCTCAAGGTTACATACCTTAGTCATTGTGACCTTTTCTATTCTGGATGCGATGGTCCTTTTATCACTTTGCCTCAAGGTGTGTATCAACTCAATATATCTTTCACTGTATTTATCTGCTTCCCTTTTCTTGCTTCAGAACCAATATGCTACTGCTCTTTATTAGTGATGCACAGATCTAGAGAACTGTTTGCAATGATATATCATTCTCCCAAGAACTTCTAGAAGTTTCCAATATGTTGACAATGGCTGTCAACAAGACTTATTTTGTTATCAGCTATTGACGAAATGATAGTCCTTTGATCAAAACCTTCCTTCAAAGAAATGACTTATCACAATTTCATGAACCTACTTATTGCTTTTGGACTATTATCTCTTCAAAGTAGACTTTTGCTTTTATGCTTGCAATTTTGTTATTACATAGGTCCCACAAAGATGACTGCTACTATAAAGTCTTCTTCAAAAAAAAATGTTGACTTTGAATATTTCTTGTCAAAACTTCATTGACTCAAAGGAGGCATCCTTGTTGTCATTGTGGCACTACTTATTGCTTATGGCTTATATATTTGGTCTATATGTGACTTCCTCACTGATGTCTATAACTTAGGACCAAAATTTTAATATAGACCCATACTCAAAACTAATTCCCAAAAGAATGCCACAATATGTTTCAAAGATAAATTAATGTACCTTTTTACCGTAGGTCGGCTTACTGACTTTTGTAGACTTGGATTGTTTATATATATATATATATGCTAATTTCGTCACTAATGCATGCACAAACTCTTCATACCTTCGTGGATCTCGTACCACAGGTTCTTTGCCACTCCATAGGCCGGTTCATCCTTTGATTGACTAGGCTTGAATCTTGTATATGTTAGAACAATGGATAAAAAAAACTCATCTTCTATACATAGAGTTGTCACTTCTAAGTGGATTTATACCACTGTAGGTATGCTTATATCATAAGTGAAGGAAATCTCAACTTCCTTCTTGTAGCCTTCTACAACTTGTTGATACTATGTATCCACAAATACGCTTTAGAACTTCGATCTAGAAAATGATGATGGCTTTGATGGACCTAGAACTTCAATCAGATAAGGGTTCTTTTCATGCATAGGTATATCGCATAGGTCTACACAACTCGAACTCTAGGTAAGAAGATCTCGGTCTTCTTATGCTTTTCATAGTCCTTCAACAAAGCAAAAAATTTGTACCTTAGTATTTCGGACTTATGCTCAAATTGGCCTTCCAACGAAACACTTAATGAATTCGGTCTTATGCATAGGTGGGTCTTCTTTCAATAGTTCTTTTAGTTCCTTCACAAACATGCTCACAATTTCGATTTCTTTAAAAAAAATGATAGACTTGAGACTTCAAAATCTTGACTTCTTCAATTCGGATTTGACTTTGCAAAACATGCTCAAAACTTTCTTTGAATGCACAGAAGTAGGGTATGGATTTCGTTTTTGATGAGACTTTGCTGCAGAACTTCAGTACTAGAACCCTTAATCAATTTTGTCTCGGATCTCCTTATGCACAAATGTAGAGCAAGAATTTCGATTCCTTTATTGACTGTCTTTCCAGGGCTATTAATGTGACTTTTATGCCTAAAACAATACTCCAAAATTTCACACTTTTGATAGAAGGCTTGGTGCCTTTCTAGGGTTATTGAAGCTGATAATAGATAGGCCTTAAATGCCTTACAAAAACCAAAACATACGTTCAATAAAGCTCAAACATACCAGAGATAGGAGGTGTTCAGAAAATTCGAAGATTGCAGACCTTGTGAGGTCTCTTTCTACCTCTGCTCCTCCACCAAGAAGTGTGGCCTCCCTTGATATGTTAGTTTTAGCCTTTTGGATCTTTATGAATAGGCCTCTTTAGGCCCTCGATTTTCTAGATGGGTTTGCGGCTTTGTATCTACAATTAGAGTTGGTAATCGTGCCCAAAAGTTTGATCTATTTTCCTCCACAAATTCAGTCTATGGTAGATGATTTCCTTGAGATGAAATGACCGTCAAATTGATCTTGTTTTTGCCCTCTGATACCATGTTGAGAAATCTAGGGCAGAGAGTTAGAGTATTTATTAACTTGATTTCTCTTTTAATCCTTGACATTTCCTTTTGATTTATATTAGGACATTATCATCCTTATTTAGTTATGTTCATCATCAAGACAAATGCCAATAAGAATTCCCAATGCAAACACAAGAACACCAAGTGTAGGTTGCAAGTTAGGGCCAAAACCTCTCCTAGAGAGGAAAACCCACAAATATCTCTTCTTATAGAATTTGTTCAATGAAGACTTCCAAGACCATGACCCAAGACCAAAACCCCAAGTTATGAGCCAGCCAAATCCCAAAGAATATCTCTGCACAACAAGACTGAGGAAACCATAGTTCCTCCTTCAAAACTTGCACGTGTGAACAAGCAGATACAAAATTTTCTTCCTTTCCTCCTTTGTTGGCTTCCACATAAATTCACTACTCCTTCCCTTCTTCTCTGGATTAGATCTCTTCTAATTCTCTCGCTGGATCAAAGATATATTACTTGATGGATGTGTGTACAAGTGGGGAGAGCAAATTCCTTTATATAGGCTTTGCTTGAGGATGAATTAGGCCACCTTGGGCCGACTTGAAGAGTGCTAGCCGACCCATCACTTGGAGGCTTCTAGAAAATACAATTTACATTTATTATTTTTATTTCTTGTTACATGAGCCCTCCAAGGGCTAGTACATCATGACTTTGACCTTTTGACTTGTTAACAAGACCCCTAGATAACTCAATGGGTGCTTTGACCTAGGACAACAACATGATGGGCAAGAAACCCATTTCAATAATAATAATTTTCTTTTACAAATATTTTTTCTTTTCTTTTTCTTTTGACAAATACATCAATAATTACATCAAGTCATGACTCAAGTATAAGTTATGAAGACCGACACTACTTACATTTCAACACCCTCCTCCAATCAATTGTCCACATGATGTTTGCCACATGACTGTCCATAAATAGTGTCACAGGAAATATTCACCGATCACAGAATGTATGCCTCAGGAAATATTCACTGATCACAGAATGTATGCCTTAGGAAAAACTCGTCATATTCTGTTTACCTTGTCTCAAAAACTCATCTTCTTTTGCCTCAGATCCATGTTATATCCTGCCTTAGAAACTTGTCTTATTTTGCCTCAGATACGCGAATTATCCTTCCATAGAAGCTGCGAGTTGGATGCCCAAAATGGTGGAGTGACAGTGCCAATATATAGTTGTTTGTCCATGCAAAAGGACACAACTCTTGGGCAGTCCGACTTGACAAATGGAGGGCCAACTTGGTCAACTTGGAGACACTATTGTTTAAATAAAATAATTTTCTTTTCACTATTTTACAAAACCATAATGATAAATATTCATTATGAAGGTTGAACCTAGTTACAACTTCAACACATCTAGCCTTTGCCTCTACGTCAATCCTCTAGGGACATCAATCAACACTAACCAATGTTGATGAACCTTCTCAATCCGAGCCTTAAAATATGGTAGAAAAAGATTAACATGCCTAATCAATGATTTTGGATTGGGTGAAGGGTACATTTTTGCTAAAGCTGCAACAGAGGATTCAACACCATCAACTTTCAGGTACATAAACAACTTGGTGCTCTTAATTAAATGTTAAGCCCATACCTTCATACATGATAGAATCCAATGAAAACATTGCAATCTTTCCAATTTTGAAATTTTGAAAACCGTTAAGTTTGTTGAATTTTAAATGGGATATGAAATTCTATTTTCTCAATATGGTTTTTGATGAGATTGGAACCACTCTCAAACATCCTAAAATAGTTGATGGCAATGTTAGAAATTTATGTAAAGGGATAGAAAATGAAAGATAAAGGAAATGTCAACTTCTCAAACATTAGCATTACTTGCTAGGCTTTAGTGTTTTTGGTTAAACCTAGTCAAAGTGTAACCTTTAATTAATGATGAATTAACCTCCAATTAGCATTTAATTCCAAATTGGTTGGTCCCAATGGTCAAACCCATGCAAAATTGGCATATTTAGTCTTGTAAATGTGTCGTATGGACAATGTTATGACCTAGAAATGCATTTTCAGCCATATGAAATATGTTTACCACATGTGGGAAACATTTGGACAATTGGAGACATGTTTCAGGGTTGTACCACATGTATTTATGACTCCCCTCTACACGTTTCCTACAACTTAGTGTGTAACTCTTCCTAGAACTGCATGCCTTTCATTTTAGTTTACTATTGCTCAGTCCATATTTATCTTCGACACGGGTACTCGTCAGTTATGGTGCATCACTTTGTAGATTGTTGCCTCTGGCTTTGTGCATATAGAGAGGTGCCTTGAATGAGGATGCAATAATATTAGAAGAAGCACATGCAAGCTTCACAATAGAGATAGGAAGAGGTAGAGGGACATTCATATTTCATGCCTCAAGCATGCGTGTGCCAACCTTAGTTATACTTTTAGCATTCTTTAATTAGGACATGCCTCAAGCATGCATGTGCCAACCTTAGTTATTGTTTTAGCATTCTTTAATTAGGACTTGCCTCTATTGAAATTCATATGCAAGCTAGAATTTCTAAGCATGATAATTACTTGTGACTGATATACATTCCTTTTCTTAGTATTTACTGTTATGTAAAAATTATTTAATTTTAGGTTAATTAGACAAAAGGGCACGATCATAAGATCACGCCCTTTCCCCAAAGGGTGCCCATGGCAGTATATAAGCCAGGGACCCTCACTGTAAAGAATCATCATTCAATTCATTATTCATTTATTAATAAGATATTTATATATATTTCTGTTTACCATTGAAGTCTGTTACTTCATCTGGTAGCGGAGCCAATCTGCTGCCCTAACTTCAAAACGTCATAAGCACCCGCCATTTCACTGTCCCAGGTTTTTCGTTGTTTCATTGTTAAATTGTCGTATTCTCGGATATCCCGTACTTTCTGTTGCGCACTCTCCGCCATCCGTTTCCGCTCCACTTCCAGTTGCGCCTTTGTCCACACACCGTCCGCTGCAATCACCCGCTGACGTCTCTGTACACGACCACGCTGCGTTCGCATCCGTCATTGTGCTGTTCACATCCGCCGACCGGTTCAGTCCAAACCTTCGTATTTGGCCACCCACGTCTGTGGTGATATCCTCTCGAAGGGTCGATGGTCAAATCATTTGTCACATGACTGTTCACTAACGTGACCGTTCAGTGAATTAGTTAGAAGTGTTACGATATGATATAACATATGTATAGATTGAAACATACAAAAACTATATACATAACTTTAATTTAATTAATTAAAAAAAATTTACGCTGGCAGATAAATATACACCCCCACAAACTCGCTCAGTGTTGACAATGTCAATGGCCGATTTCAATAAAAGATTGATTGAAGTGGAGAATAAGATGACTAACAACTCCAATGATGTCAATACGAGACTAAGCGATCTCGAGGGTAAGTTTAGTAGGCAGTCTGATGATATCAAGAGGCTTCAGGATATGACGAATCGAATAGAACAACAGATGGATCAGAATAAGAACCAGTCCGAATTGAACCAAAAACAGGCCTTGGCAATGCTGAATCTCGTGTAGAAAGCAAGATATTACACCAGAACAACTACTCCAAGAAGATGAAGAAAATCAAGAGCACCATTCATCAAACTCAACAAAATCAACAGATTCTCATAAAGCTGAATCTCCAAAAAAATCAGCGACACCCCACCAAGAAATTAGTAACGCGACTCTTGCAAATAAGCAACTTTGGGATACCTGTACCAATCAACACCCCTTTTTCGCTCAACCATTAGCGACATAGCAACGAAGAGCAAAAGTCGAGATGCCTAAATTCGATGGAAACGAAAAAAACAATGTTGCATGGATAAATAAAGCAGAAGAATACTTTGAGTTATATGACATCAATGATGATGACGAAAAGCTCAGGCACGCATCCATGAAAATGGAAGGAGAAGCATATAATTGGTATATGTGGTGGAAAAAGACGACACACGCCATTAGTTGGAGAAAATTTAAGGATGCATTCTTTAAAAGATTCCAAGGTGTAAAGGAAGAAGAGTTCTTTTCAACACTCATCAAATTATGACAAAAAGGAAGTGTGGACGAATACACTCAAGAATGGGAGACCTTAGTAACACGAGTACCTGGGTTATCAGAGTCTCGTCTAATTCAATCATACGTCTCCAGACTTAAAACCCATTTACAAGTAGAACTTGAGATGCATGACATTACATCAATAGAAGTAGCAAGACGAAAAGCAAAAACTGCTGAAAAGAAATTTGAACAAATATTTTGGTCAAAATCGGAAAAAGCATATTCAAGACGAAGAGTACCCCAGTCTATGGACTCAAACAATACAAGATATGTTCCACCACATCGTTGTGAAGATGAAAAATCTAATGTGGAAATACAAAGGATAAAAGAAGGCAAATGCAAACGTTGTGGTGAGAAGTGGGACCCCAAGCATAGGTGTGCTAAAGGAAAAGAATCAAAGAACCTATATAATTGTGAAGCAACTAATGATTCAAACATTGAAGGCTCTGTTATAGAAGATACAGAAGATGCCCCAGAATTCTCACCAGAATTAGAGGACGGAAGTATTCTGTAAGTGTCACTATCAGCTATGACAGGTATATCACAACCTCAAACCTTAAAGTTAAAAGGACACATAAAGAAGAACAATGTAGTGGTTCTCATCGACTCTAGTAGCACACACAATTTTTTAGATGCAATCGTGGCAAAGAGACTCAATATTTTTTCATTTCCCTTACCAAACATGAAAGTGATGGTCGCTGACGGTAAGAAGATTGAAAAGGTGGGGAAATGCCATAAGGTCAAATTGCAGATTCAAGACTTTAATTTAGAGTCTCCATTCTTCACAGTACCATTAGGAGGAGTAGATGTAGTCTTAGGTATCCAATGGCTACGAACTTTAGGTACTTATGCCGCCAACCATCAAGTACAATTCATAAAATTCAAATGGGAGGTCAGAAGTACAAATTACACGGATTCCAAGCACCAGAGAATCAAATTGTATCATCATCTCAAATGATGAAGATGATTCGAAAAGGAGCACCCACTTATGTAGTACAATGTCACCAATTGGAAATGTTAGTTGCAAATATGACCAACGAAGAGTCACCAGAGATACAAGATCTAATTTAGAAGCATGAAAAAGTATTTCAAGACCTACCTATGAAAATGCCTCCTAACAGGGAAATTGAGCATACAATAGAAGTCAAAGCAAGGTCAGACCCCATCAACATCAAGCCATACCGATATCCACATCACCAAAAGATCGAAATTGAGAAATTAATCCAAGACCTTTTGAAGTGTGGGATCATCTCGAAAAGTAAAAGTTTGTATGTTGCTCCAGTGGTATTGGTAAGGAAGAAGGATGGTTTATTCAGGCTATGCATTGATTATAGAGGATTGAACAAAGTAACAATTAAAAACAGGTTCCCAATTCCATTTATCAACGAAATGTTGGATGAGCTACATGGCGCAAAATACTTCTCCAAATTGGACTTAAGGTCAGGCTACTATCAAATCAGGGTCAGATTGGAAGACATACCAAAAACGACATTCCAAACACACGAAGGTGACTATGAATTTAAAGTAATGCCGTTTTGGGTTAACCAATGTTCCAGTAACGTATCAAACAACTATGAACGAATTATTTCATCCACATCTTAGGAAGTTTGTATTAGTATTCTTTGACGATATTTTAATTTATAGTAAAACTTGGAAAGAGTACTTACAACATTTGGACATAGTTCTTACACTACTAAAAGAGCATCAATTTTATGCAAAAAAATCCAAATGCACCTTCGGAAAGGAAGAAGTAGAATACCTTGGACACATTATATCCCATGAAGGCGTAAAGGTGTACCCTAATAAAATCCAAGCTATAAAAGAATGGACCAAACTTGTTAATGTATCCAAGCTAAGAGGGTTCTTAGGTTTGACTGGATACTACCGAAGGTTTATTAAAAACTATGCACATATAACTGCGCCTTTGACAAACCTTTTAAAGAAGAATTCATTTCTATGGGATGAAGAAGCAGGAAAGTGTTTTGAAAAATTAAAGGAAGTTATGTCTAATGCCCCCGTATTGGCAACACCAGATTTTTCTAAACCATTTATCATTGAGTGTGATGCTTCTGGATTTGATATAGGTGCAGTTTTAATGCAAGAAGGGCATCCAATAGCTTTTGAAAGTAGGAAGCTCAACAAAAGAGAACACCTCAAATCCACATACGACAAAGAGATGCTCGCTATTATGCACGCACTAGCTAAGTGGAGGCAATATATTTTGGGAAGTAAGTTCTCCATTCGAACAGACCATAACAGTCTCCTGCACCTCCTTAAAAAAAAACACTTTTCAAAGAACAACAAAAATGGATTGAAAAAATTGCCGCCTTTGACATGGAAATACTACATAAAAGAGGAAAAGACAATGTAGTAGCAGATGCCTTATCCAGGAAAGATGAAGAACCAACACTACTTACAATCTCGGTTGTTGTTTCTGAATGGCTTAACGAAATTCGAAGTGAGTATGCCAAGGATCCGGAAATAACGACAATAATCAATAATCTTCCCAACAACTCAAAATTTGAGTGGAAGAATGATATCCTATGGTACAAGGGAAGAATCTATCTAAATGCAAATTCCAAGTTTAAATTTAAGATACTCAAGGAGTCACATGACTCACCGTCAGTTGGACATGTAGGATTCTTTAAGACTTACTACAATGCACGTCAATCCTTCTTTTGGAAGGGAATGAGTCGCGATATTCAGAAGTATGTAACAGAGTGTGACACATGTCAAAGGAATAAAAGTGAAAATATTACGACACTGGGATTACTTCACCCTTTAAACATTCCAAATCAGAAATAGGAAGAAATTTTGATGGACTTTATCGAAGGATTACCAGTATTTGAAGGCGAGGACAAAATTTTCGTAGTAGTCGACAGACTCACCAAATATGCTCACTTTATGGCAATAAAGAAATCATACTAAGCGAAAGAAATCGCTGAAATATTTTGCAAAAATGTATATAAGTTACATGGTTTTCCAAAAGTCATTGTAAGTGATAGAGATGCCAAATTCAAGGGTAATTTCTGGAAGGAGTTGTTCAATCACATAGGAACCTACCTAAATATGAGTTCTGCTTATCATCCTCAAACAGATGGACAAACAGAGGTTGTCAATAAATGTTTGGAGGCCTACCTACGTTGCTACGCTACAGAAAAACAAAATAAGTGGGCTCAATGGTTACATCTCGCTGAGTGGTGGTATAATTCTACTTATCATACGTCAGCAAAAATGACGCCATTTCAAGCTTTGTATGGATATGAACCCCCAAAATGGAAGGATCTAGCTGTTGTCCAGACAAATCTACCTGCTGTTAAAGATCAACTAGAAGAAACCCAAAAAATCGTCCAAATATTAAAAGAAAACTTGAATAATGCAAGGAATCGTATGAAGCAACAAGCAGACCGAAACAGAACCAAAAGAGAGTTTGAAGTCAGAGAATGGGTGTTTGTCAAGCTCCAACCATACAAACAATTATCCTTAAAACAGAAAGGAAAAAACAAATTGGCACCAAAGTTCTATGGACCTTATCAGATCAACAAAAAGATTAGCCAAGTTGCGTATGGTTTAAGCCTTCCAGAGAAAAGTCGTGTTCACAACGTCTTCCATGTCTCTTGCCTTAAAAGGGCACTAGGCGACCATCAATCAGCGCAAACAACGCTTCCATCCCTGGATGATGAGGGAAGGGTCATTCTAGAACCAGAAGGTATTTTATCTACTAGAGAAAGAAAGCTTCGACATCGTACAATCAAGGAATATCTGATCAAGTGGAAGGACTTACCCGAAGAAGAAGCTTCTTGGGAGAATGAATCATTTTGTCAACAACATCTGTCGTTACGTATGCTTTGAGGACAAAGCATTCTTTCGAGAGGAAGGCAATGTTATGTAAAAATTATTTAATTTTAGGTTAATTAGATGAAAGGGCACGATCATAAGATCATGCCCTTTCCCCAAAGGGTGCCCATGGCAGTATATAAGCCAGGGACCCTCACTGTAAACAATCATCATTCAATTCATTATTCATTTATTAATAAGATATTTATATATATTTCTGTTTACCATTGAAGTCTGTTCCTTCATTTACTTTGTTTAGTTATGTCAGCAAGCAATTATACATTAGTAAAATATAGAGGTCATAATGCACAAGAGACAAGAGACAACAAAAGTCAGGCCAGAGGCTAGGGAAAAACCCATAAGGGGAAAACTCGTCAATCCTTTCCTTGTAGCTTCTTTGTCAACAAGAGAAATCCAAGTCAAAATCACCAGTGACCCAAGTGCCAAGTCAGCCCTCCAAACTATGCCATGTTTTGTCCACAAGTTCATTAACCAATTTGCTTATACATGCTTGATTCATCACAGGCATATAGGTGCCATCGAAAGATAATCATGTGGAAATGTATCACAAAAACTTGTGTCATCATTACTAAAACTCGCATCATATATATGTCGTGTCACTAAAATTTGCATCACAGGTAGCTTTGAAATTCATGTCATTATATGATACTTTCTTCTGAAATTCACATCATTATATGAGACCATCTTTTGAAATTCACATCATTATGTACCCCTGAAATCATAGGAGAATGTCCTTCTAACTTTCGTACTGCTCCATAGAAATGTAGCCTCAATCCTTCGTATTAACTTCAAAGAGAAGAATATATGATATGAATTTCCATTTAGGAAGAGGATGAATGATTTGTATATAGCCTTCTCAATATGGAATAGGCGTGTTCCTCGGTAGGCAGACATGTACCTTTGGAGGGCCAACTTGGCAACTTGGAGGGATAAATAATACTTTCAAAAAATCAAATTTTATTCTTTTCATAGGGCCGCGAAGAACATGCCCTTTGACTTTTCTTTTGACCAAAATAAAGCATGAAGAACATGCTACAAAATAATAATAATTTCTTTTTCTTCTTTTGTTTTTTACATGAAATACATATTGATACAAGTATAATAACAATTATGAAGACCGAACCTAGTTACAATTTCAACAGCCTCAAGCATGCATGTTATAGTGTTAGTTTCTAGTTTTAGCATTCTTTAATTAGAAGTGACTTTTCTAGATTTAGGATTGATTTTCTTTGTTGAATCTAGGAAGTCCTTTTTAAGTTCAAACTTGGCACAAGTTCGAAAAATAGCCTAGATGAGCTAGGGGCGCTTCTAAGGTTAGCTTGGTGCTCTATTTGAGGTAGGTCTATTCAAAGCTGGGTGTACTTCTGTAGAGGAGTTAGGGTTTTGAAGCTTGACACAATCAACATAAGCATTTTTATTAGATAGTTCTATTTTTGAAAACCCTAGTTCTCCCCTATTCTACAAAGAGGAGATAGGGTAGACTTTTGGAATAGTGTCTTGGAGGGTTGGCAAGTGAGTTGCTATGTAATCATTCATTGTTGAGTTAATACATGGGTGTGATTGGTTGTTGCAATATCAACTTCTTGTAAACATTTTCGGTGTGGTATGTTTTTAGATCTAGCATTTCTTACTTACATTTTTGATAGGAGTTTCTAATTTTGGTTTTCTAGAGTATTGTAGCAGTGTAGGTTTGATTATCTTGTCCTAAAAATTTACCATGGTATTAGGGTTGCAAATCTGAAATCTCCCAGGAATCCATGCTTGGAGAAGGTTGCTCCCTATGAGGGGGAGTTGTCATAAGGTTTCAGTTGGTGTGATGCCAAGAGTCTAAGTGATTGAAGTGATCTAGACATGTGAGAGGTTGTAAGGTGTTCTTGTGATTGGAGAGGAGATCTCCAATTGAGATAGTAGTTGATTTGATTTACACATGATTTGTTTGTTTTCTTGAGGCATGTTCCCATTGTTGTAGTGATGGTTAGTCTAGGTATCAAAAAGTGTGACTAGTTAGAAAGTGTTGCAAACTTCAGTCCTTCGAAGTGTGGACTTCAGATGGTGTTGGGGTAGGTTGATATTTGGTGCTTTGTTGAAAGGGAGGTTACAGTCCCTGCTAATTCAATGCAATTGGCTGAACATATAAAAAGGTGGTTAAAGCAAAGAAAATAATCCTTGATTTTGTGAAGAACCATTTGTTCTCTCACATTACATAGAATAATTCGACTTGGATATGTATCATGTAGGATGCCTTGTTCACTTTGTAATAGATTTTGAATATTCTTGCAAGGTGCTTTTAAAGATCAAGTTTTCTTCCACACACATTGGTGACACATACAGAATGGATAGCCACTTGATGAGAATCCATAAGTTGAAAGATCAACTTGTAGCTATCAGGATGAAGTTCAAGACTGAGGAGTTGGTTCCCATAGCACTAAATGGGTTCTCTTCATCTAGGGAATCCTTTATTTAAGGTGTTTGTACTTGTGAGAAACTTCTTAATTTTGAGAATCTTTGTTAGATTATTTCATCAAGGGGAAATCAGGCTAGAGATAGTTGTAGCCGAAATGGAATGGATCTAGTACCTAGCTCTCATTGGGAAGATGAGGAAAGATTTTAATATAAGGGGCCCGAGAGGGGTCAAAAGGGGAAAAAAGGAAGATTTAAGGTCTTTAAACCAAGATATGATAGGCTTGTGTCACATGCAGTGCTTCAAAAGGAAACCAACAATAAAAGTAGTTTGGGAAGTGTAGAACAATAGGGTCCTAACCCTCATTCTTTATTGTTATATTAGTCATAGTTAAGTTGACCTAGAGTGTATGATACTTCATGTCCTCTTTATCTCCTATTTATAAATCAAGGAGACTCATTAGAATAATCAGCTCATATTATGCATTTGTATAAGTTGTAATTGGAGGTTGCCCCATTGAAGAGGCTTTTATTCACTAATTCACTTGTTTTAGGCATGGCATTATTGAAAGTAGTATTTCTTAACTTATATTGGGTTATTTTGGCACAACACTTTTGGTATTCGAGTGGGTGATCCTTGGTTCAACTTATTCAAATGAGTCATATTACCATTTTTTCTACACCATTTTTTTATGATAATGGAACTTTGTGGGGCATGTGGGGTTTGAAAGAGGATAGAACAAACTATGTCTAGTCAAAATTTCAAACTCTAGTTTCAAGCTATGGGCAACACAAGTTAGGGTTATTATGTAGCCTTGAAACTAGTCTCAAACATATGTTTTTGGTAAAATAGACACATTTGAAGCTGGTGAGGTCCAAATTGAATGCCATTAGAAAGAAGATATATCTGGCTGTCTCAGATACAAATTGAATGGGTGGAAAATTGTGCAAATTTGACCTGAATGGTTTATAAGCATGTTTTGGGAAGGTCATCGTGATTCGTAGCTTTTCCTTGGCACACCAAAAATGGCGAGACTTGTGGCATTGCAAAGAAGACATACCAAGATATTACATGTTTAAATTTTAGACTTAGAAGCATAGTAATTTTGGAGATACAACACAAGGTTGGCATGCAAGATAGTCCCCAAATAGGCGATTAAAAAGGATTGTTAACTTGAAACCTCCATAAATTTTGATTGGGAGATTTATGGAAGATGATCTGAAAGGAGTTGTAAAGGTAAACGAGAAGAATTATGGGTACTTCAACCCACATGGCTAGGGTAATGAAATTAGTGCTCCCCAAATATTACAAAGAGCAAGTGTTGGTTAAATAACAAAGATTGAAGCAACAAATCTTAAGGCTTGAAAGGGTTGATAAACAAAGGTTTGCCTTGTGCTACAACTCTCTACTATAATAATATGCTCGAACAATCGTACTTAGCTCAATATATGAGAGTGCTAACTAAGGAGGAGCGACTATACAATTAGCCATACTATCCGATTACGACAATATGCAAGAGTATATTTGCGAATGGTTGGTTTCGGGAGACTTATGGGACTTTCGATATACTTGAGAGTACGTGGAAGTGAGAAGCTGTATACGGGTGCTATATGATGTAGTATTACTTGAAGGGGTACCAATAGGAGTTATAGGGATTTCCAACAAGGTGAAACTAGGGGTCTCCAACCAAGTGAAATCATGTGATTCCTGCATGTATTTGTCCCAACTACAATTTTACCTGCTTAATGACCGATCACTGTGGTTGTTTAAAGACATTGAAATACATCTCTAGCCTAAAAAATTTCTTAAAAGTTCTTACCTAGGATATGCTTTGATACCCAATTGGTTGAGATATGTATTGGAAAAATTAGATTCAACTAATGACGAGCCCTCATTCAATATTAAATAAATAAAGAATTTGATGCTTATAGTGAAGATAAATAACAAGTCTTATGTCATCACACCAATTTATATATATTCCTTATATGCTAACAAAGAGTGCTTAACTAATCATGGAACATCATTGACTTTATTCAATTACAAGATCCCATAAAATATGACGAACATATTTTTCATCAAAGTAAAAGAAGTATGCTTTTGTGTAAATGAACCCAGAAGATAATGTGTGATTATGCCAAGCATTATTGCATTACTTTAACTATATTTAAACCATGTATTAAGATTGTTTACTTCAAATAAAGTGAATGAGTTGTGCAAGAAGATATCACATCATAATTTATTCCGTGCCAATAAAGATTAAAGTAAGTTTAATGTATGAATAACATTTGCCTAGTAAACCATATGCTAATTGTGAGATCATGAGTTAATAAAAGTGCTACTTTATTAACTCACCAATTTTTTTTTAATGTCTCAGGGATTTACTAGATTCACTTCCAAACTTGATTTAAAATTTAATGGATCATCATAGTGAATTTAAGGGTACTGCCAAATTTCATTTAAATCTGATCAATAAATGTATTAGCTCTAAAAATAATGACTATAACACCAAATATATAAGCTCAGAAATAGGTATTAGCTATACCACATATATCATTAACCAGAAAAAATAGTGAGATAACTCATCATGAATGAGGATTAGTGCATGGAATGGATCGTAGATTTGGTATATGGGTTTTTTTTTTTATAATTGAATTAAAATTTTGAGTGTGGATTATATTATGTTTAATTTAAGCCATGACCATTGGATCCCCTTCTTTTTAATATTTGTTGAGTTTTTTCACATTTTTTTTTGAGATAAATAGTAGAAAAGTTATTTTCTTTTATAAGAGAAGAGGTCATTCAAAATCATCATTCAATACAATGTGCTTTAAAATATCATGTGCTTGTTACACGTGGTATTTTTAACAAACTACTAACTTCCTAATTGATCTCATCAAACTAGTGGATAGCTCCAACCTTGTGGTCAAATTCCACACATGTGGATGTCAAGTGGTCAAAATGAATGATAATTTTCACATAGCAATTTTTGCAACAACATAAGATCTTCCGTTATGACCTCATCCAGTGGCCAATCTGCCCCAATGGCATTTATTTGGCAGAATTCTAGGCATTTTGTCAAAGATAACTGCCCCTGAAAATGGCTGCGCTAAAAATTTATGCTCTAAGGCATCAAGTTATCAAGAATTCTAAGAATTATGAGATTGAAGATGCTCTTTATACTTCCATGGAGAGTCAATCATTTGAAAGAAGTGTGGATGAAGTATTTTCTTGTGATCCCCTTGAAGAACAACCATTTCCTTATCAACACATTGAAGGTTAAACATGTGAAGAAGATCATGGAAAGGATAGGATGGGCACTTAGATGATTGGATTGAGATCTTCTATGATAGCCAAGGAGACGTAGATGGATTGTTTCGTATTTTCCAGAGGAATACTTCATTAGAATTGGGGGTCAAGATCAGTAAAAAGATAGGGGAAAATAATGTCCTATTAAACCTAATAGAAAAACAACAATCTAAGGTTGCAACCCATGAGGTAGATGTTTCCATAATTCAAAATCAAGAAGGGAACATGGATGAAGGGTTCTCTTGACATTTCTATAAAACAAGAGTTACTTCACAACCTTAGTAAAAATGAAGAAGAAAACCAATCACATGGAGAATCACTTCACGAGGGGCAAGATTTTAACGATGATCACATGGATGAGGTAGAAAACCTAGTATCCATGAAGGAACAACCTTACGAACAAGATTTGGATAAGAATTTAGAATATGAAAATGATTAAGCATTGTTGACCTTTTCTACATCAGATTTAAATGGGATATCGATTGTTTTTACTTTGAAGGTGACCCATATGTGATACTGATTTTGAGGGTGATATTGATACAATTGATGAACTTGGAAATAATGAAGAATACAACTTGGATCTTTTTGATGATCCATGTCTTGAAGAGTATGAAGTAAATTTTACCATGATTATGGAAAGGGTTAGTGGTGAGGTTTCACATTTTTTTTTCAAGATAAATAGTAAAAAAGTTATTTTCTTTTATAAGAGAAGAGGTTATTCAAAATCATCATTCAATGCAATGTGCTTTAGAATACCATGTGCTTGTTACACGTGGTATTTTTAAAAAGCTACTAACTTCCTCATTGATCTTGTCAAACTAGTGGAGAGCTCCAATCTTGTGGTCAAATTCCACACATGTGGATGTCAAGTGGTCAAAATAAATGATAATTTTCACATAGCAATTTTTGCAACAACATAAGATCTTCCATTATGACCCCATCCAGTGGCCAATCTGGCAGAATTCTAGGCATTTTGTCAAAGATAATTGCCCTTGAAAATGGCTGCCCTAAAAATTTATGCTCTAAGGCATCAAGTTATCAAGAATTCTAAGAATTATGAGATTGAAGATACTCTTTATACTTTCATGGAGTGTCAATCATTTGAAAGAAGTGTGGATGAAGTATTTTCTTGTGATCCCCTTGAAGAACAACCATTTCCTTATCAACACATTGGAGGTTAAACATGTGAAGAAGATCATGGAAAGGATAGGATGGACACTTAGATGATTGGATTGAGATCTTCCATGATAGCCAAGGAGATGTAGATGGCTTGTTTCTTATTTTCTAGAGGAATACTTCATTAGAGTTGGTGGTCGAGATAAGTAAAAAGATAGGGGAAAATAATGTCCTTTTAAACTTAATAGAAAAACAACAATCTAAGGTTGCAACCCATGAAGTAGATTTTTCCATAATTCAAAATCAAGAAGGAAACATGGATGAAGGTTTCTCTTGAGATTTCTACAGAACAAGAGTTACTTCACAACCTTAGTAAAAATGAAGAAGAAAACCAATCACATGGAGAATCACTTCACGAGGGGCAAGACTTTAATGATGATCACATGGATGAGGTAGAAAACCTAGTATCCATGAAGGAACAACCTTATGAACAAGATTTGGATGAAAATTTAGAATATAAAAATGATTAAGCATTGTTGACCTTTTCTACATCAGATTTAAATGGGATATCGATTGTTTTTACTTTGAAGGTGATCCCATCTGTGATATTGATTTTGAGGGTGATATTGAGTGATACAATTGATGACCTTGGACCTAATGAAGAATACAACTTGGATCATTTTGATGATCCAAGTCTTGAAGAATATGAAGTAAATTTTACCTTGATTATGGAAAGGGTTACTGGTGAGGACATTATCCTAACTATTCAATATTATTTACCTTGTGTTTATGGAACCATACCCTTCACCTGTGACTGTTTTCATCCTCATTGCTTGGCCTTGATTTATTTATCTCCTTTCCATTTTAACTAAGATTAGCATTGGAAATCAACGGGTTGGAGCTACCGTTTCAACCACCTGACCATGATTGTGAAATGATCCTTTCCAACAATAATTATATTGGCTTTAATTGATCTTTGGATGGATGAAATCTTTGGAAACCATCACCAATCTTGGTCTAATCTAGGTCTTATGCTTCATGTTCATAATTTTACCTTGGCTCCAAACTTAATAATGACCACAATTTTGCTTGATGTCCACCCAATTTTGTTTTTGTTTATAACCAAAGATAAGGAAAAGTCTCAGATTGTGGATGAATTTCTCAAGTGGTTGCATTGGATCAGTGACTTCACCTAATAGTCCATCCTCTACTTTGCCAATAGGTTAGATACGAATAAGCTATTCGAGCAAGTATTGTAGTTGTTTGTTTTTGATTCACTGTTTTTGTTTATGTTCTTAGTTTATTTAGATCATTTTTCATTTCACAATTAATTTATTTACAAATTTCTTAGTGTAGTTTTATACTTTTGTCATTTCCGAAAGATTACCTTATTTGAGTTAGCAATTTGGTCATTTGATACATGATTCTTGAGTGATGTTCTAAAGGTTCTGTCCATGTTCAGTAAACCTCATTATTTTCATAATGATCAATGGTTCTATGGAACACGCTGAATTCTAATGGTATTAGAGGATGATGATTATAATTATTATTGTGTAATTTCTCAAGTATTGACAATAGATAAGCACCAACACTTAAACTCACATCATCTCAACATTATAAGTAACTGTTGGTTTTGGGTCACACCTTTGGAATTTTTTTCTTAAGTGAGTTGGTTGAGTACACTAATCCTAGGCTGCATTCCTCCCCTATATCGACAATAAACATATGATTAGTTAAGGGAATCCCCCCTTGTCTTTGGAATTGTCCAAGCCTAGAGAGTGGATTGAATCACACAGGTGACAAGTAGTGATTCACTTGATAGTATCCTTGGCCTTTGTGTGAGCGAGGTTAGGAGTTAGGACATTTCCTCTAGGTTCATGTTGAGAGATAACATACCTCACCCAAGGGGATTTGAACTAGGCAAAATATCCATCAACATTGGAAACAACTAGTTGAGCTAACCCCTTGGGCTATTTATATAGAAAATATGTAGCTTGAGGGAAGACCATATCAATGGGTAGATAAAAGGCACTTTATTTTTTAAAATTATTCTTGGGCTCTATTTGTGAGGGACCTAGAAGCATAGTAATGTTAAACTTTGGGAACAAGATTGCTTTAGTCAATTGACAAGATTGATGCTCTTAGGGTCTATTGAGGATTATAATTTAGAATTTCAAAATGTAACTACACATAAGTCTATCATGGGAACATCTGCGAAAGTAGAAATAGATTTGTTCCTCCTAGGGCAACGACACCCTAACCCACCTAAATATCATAGAAGGAAATGGATGAAAGATGAGTAAAAGGACTATCGTTTGATTGTAAGAGCAAATGGTCCAAGCAACATCAATGTCAAAAATAAAAGTTGCTCACTGTGGAAAATAATGAAGAGGAGGAAATAGAGGCACCCCTACAAATGCATGAAGAAGAAACTGTGAACCCAAAAGACTAAGAAAAAGATGTAGAAAATTTACCAAACATATATACCAAGAGTGAAATATCAATGCATGCATTGGCAAGTGTATTAATGTCTCAAAGCCTCAAGATTGCAAGCTACATTAAGAAGCAAAATGTCATAACACTTATCAATACTTGCAGTACCCATAACTTCATTTATAAAAGATTAGTATATTGTCTCAATTGTTTTGTGTACTTGGTGACAAAGATTCAAGTATCGGTTGTTGATGGGGGTAGTATCAATTATGGAGGAAAATGACAAAACATCAAACTTAGTAATGGAGACTATAACTTATCAAGCCCCATATATGCCATTTCTATTGGGGAAGTGGATGCGATTATAGGGATTCAATGGTCAAGAAATTTGAGTAAAATTTCTACAAACTATAATGAATTTCTTGAGATTGAAACTAAATGGAGTTGAATATGGTCTCAATGGGTTAAAATCTCTACCCTCTCAGATAATTAGCTCACATGGAATGGAAAAGAAAAAATCCTAATAGGGGATGTAGTAGAGTTATTGCTAGACTTTATACTGTTGAAGAATGTAACTAGTGTCGTGTCATGTCCCCTATTTTTATCCTTCTTCATAGTGCAGCTACAGTGGATTTCCAGGGTAGGAGATGGCTAGGTCAGTGGAGCAAGTTTATGTCATCAGGGGTTCCCATGGAGTTTTGATGAGTTTTTATGGGATTTGATGGCATTCACTTGGCATATTCCATCCTCTGCATAGTTTGCCTTTCGTTCTGTCTCATTCCAACAACTTTCATAAATCAACATTATTATTGGGCATAACTTAATTAATTATGCTCGAGGTGGCAGTCCGAGGAGATTAATTGGTGGAACACCTCAGTGTAATAGCTCGTTGGAACCGAAACGGGAAGATCTACAGGATGGGATGGTTAGATATGAGTTTCAGTGGCCTGAGGGGACATGGCGGCCAATTTACCCTTTTCCTACATTGAAAGAATATTTTAATTGAAATAAAAGAGGGAAAGGTTCTCCATGATTAAAATAATAATAAAATAGAAGGTTCTAGAGGAGTCCATCAAATCTATAAAAGTGGAGGAGACCATTGGAGGAAATCTTGGTTTTGACATTGTTTCTTGTATTTGAGGTTGAGAACCCAATTATCTACTCTAGCAGTAGCCCTAGGACTGAAACTCTCGGGTGATTTAGAGAGATTGGGCAAGCACCCATCTTCCCTTGGTGGGTTCTTTCAGAATCCACATGTGTAGTGATTGCTTTTCTGTTTCAGTTTGGAGATCAGAGGGTCATTCCCAGCTATTGTATTGGCATCTATCTATATATAATAAAGTTGGATTTGATTGCTGCATTTCTCATTGTTCCTCATGTTGTGATTTTTAATGAGATTTTATGCAATTTGTGGGTTTATGGTTTCAGTCAAATTTCTAGTGTTTGGGTTTCCATGGCAATTTCCTGTTATTATTACAGTTCGACCCAAAATTGATCAATTTTGAAAAGAATCTAGGATCGATCTTAAACTATGGTGCAATTTGAAGAACAAATCTTGTTTTCTTAAGGATTGAGTTGACCACATTGTCAGGATTGAATTTATCCTATTGAAGGAAGCAAGATTGCTGAGGTTGAATACACTAGTCTGAAGGGGCCGAGATTGCTTCCTTAAGAAATCGAATTTATACAGTTCTCTTGGGCTAAACTGTCCATTGATTTTTGAAAAGTTGCCTTCCTGTACTGTTGACTAAAGAAGACCAAAGGTCGTGCACAAATTCGTGGTCCGTGTTCATGGAACGCGGAGATCATTCATGGAATTGTCAATATAGTCAAGGGATAATAAATAAGAACGAGCCTCACTTTGTAGTAGTTCTTGATCACACAGTAAGGATCACAATTTGAAGTGAAGGGGCCAAGCATGAAACTGTCAGGGAAATTTGAAGTTCGTAATTCCTGGATGGTAGTTTCGATGTACACAAATTGAATGTGCGCACTGCGGATCAGGAAGCCGTGAAACTCAACGAAGTGCCAATTTCGTCATCTACAGGCCAAGTCACATATTATAAATTGTTGGATTGAAATTATCATTCATTCAGAAGGCCGACATTATTATATCAGTAGTCTGTTGCAATTGGAAAGGGCTGATATCGATTTTATCAAAGGGCTGAGAAATCGTGGAAGATTATTGGCGTAGAAATAATGTTGCAGTCAAGCAAGCTGACGGAATACTACAATGATAGACGCTGAGCCACACATGCAATTGCTTAATGCGTTAATGTCGCCTTTGCCCTCGCTGAGATCAAGCCAATGTCAACATTGAGTTTTCATTCTAGTTGTGGTTGAAATTGTTGACACAGGAGCTTGCATGGGAGTCACATCGAGCTTTCATTCTAGCCGTGGTCGAAATTGTTGACACAGGAGCTTGCACGGGAGTGGCAAATGGGAAGGAGGATCGGGCCGAATCTTTACCCTGAGTTGTACAAGCAATTTAACGAGGACCGCAACCACACATTATTATCATCACGACAATTGACTGAGATCGTTTTGGCGGAGTCTATAGGCAGATCGAGGGACGAAATTTATTGATGTGATAGTGCTTTGCCTGCCGACAATTTTGGACGGATCACGGAGGCCGAGTTCGTGAAGGACGCGTCAGAATCACCCTTTGCCCACTGTTTCTTTGCGCAATGATTGCATATTCATTGAGGGATTGGGTATGTTCGCTGCTGTAGCTTATCGTTAGTCATAAATGAGCGTGGCCGTGAATTTTTCCCTGTAGCAGAGATGACTATACACGTACTCTCAGCTGGGCAGAACTGTGTAGCTGTGATTGAGGCAGAAAGATAGAAGGGTGAGAGGTCGGTTCTCTTGGGAGCTTTATGACAACATTTTGTTGAAGATTGAGCATCAAATTGAAGAAACAACATTGTGCACAAACCAGGTTCTCTAATGTGCCCATTATGTTGGATTTTCATTGCTAGAGATTAGTAATATGACTATGCACCTTTCAGTTGTTGAAAAATAATTGTTATCAGCAGAATATCCTATTTCCTGGAAGTTATTTGTTTTGAAATTGGTTGGCTTGAGGTCTGGTAATGTGGATGTGCCATTAACAAAGTGTTTGACGAAATTGTACATTTAAAACCTCAGAAAATCCAGTGGCACTAGTTGCGCATTTCCATAGTGGCTATTTGTTGGAGAATTTTGGTGCTAGCCCCAGTCAAAAGGAAGTTGTTTTCTTTTTCTAGCCAAAGAGCCATTGAATTGTTTGTAGTCATCTTTCCCTTACCTGTAACAGCTTATCTCAATTTGCTACTTTAGATCTGAATTCCCTATGCCTGTAGCAGCATAACCTTAGAGAAACAAGTTGATCTGATTCCTGTAGAAACTTGTTCAGAGGCTGAGTTGGTTTTACCTGTAGTAGTTAAACCTGAGAAGATCACACATCTAATTTGCCAGTCAATGCATTTTTCCAGAAATAATGTACATAACACATGGGACAGAACCTTTTTTTTTTTTTTAATTTCTCTCTTCAGCAAGGGAAAAATTTCATCTCTCTTGAGGGTTGCCTCAGAACCAAGTACCAAATTGTAACTCAGGTTCCTCTATTGCATAGCTATTGTTGGTTGTATGCTTGAAAATATACTTTGTTTGCTGTCAAGTTTATATTGGGTATTATTCAATGGTCCAGGGGATGTATCTCCAGATTAATTGTATAGGCAGAAAACTAATTTGAATTATACCATGTATCACTGTCATAATTAGTTTGCCAGAATATGTGAAAAATATCTTAAGTGCTGATCAAAATTGGTTGCTAGAATATACCAGTGTCCTACATGCTGTTGTAGTAGCTTTGTATGACCATTATAGCCATATATGTTGGTTGAACAATGGAGTTTCTCAAATACCTTGTACACCAGCACAACAGTACCTCAGTAAACTGCCATATGGACCAAACAAAGAAACCAAACAACAGACCTTTGTCAAGGGGAGTTTATGCCATCCTTAAGAAAGAACAACCAAGAGATTTGCAGAAGGAGCCAGAGATTGGACACAAGATCCTTGCGCTTGGGACATATTTGAAGCGCTTGAAGGTCACATGGAAAGTCCTTTCCAAACTGGATGAAATGGATGCACTCATTTCTGAAGTAAACCAGTTAGAAGGGAAGAAACTCATTTGGGCTTTAAGACCAGCTATGCTTGGTCTCATACAACACAAGTTCTTGGAGGAACCTTGTGAAGGGTTAGACTCCCAATTGCATCTTGTCTCAGTCACATCATGAGACTGACTGCCCCTAGATCTCCTTACAATGATGATGTTATGAGGAGAGTTTTCAAGCTGATAGTGGATACTTTTTAGGACTTAGACAACAGTGCGGGTCCTACATTTGGGAAGAAGCTTGAGATTTTAGAAGTTATGGTTGTAACTAGGACTTATGAAGTCATGTTTGATCTAGAGTGTGATGGTTTGATCTTGTAGATGTTCCAATGCTTCTTCAGCATTAGGAAACATCATCCTGACAGAGTCATAGCACACATGCAGTCCATCTTGTCCTCATGTATGAGAGGTCATGATGCCATCTGTCAGGAGTTGCAGTCTCGATTGTTGTCTGTTTGGAGGAGAGAGCAGTTGGTCTCACCTATTGATTATGGTCTAGCTGAGAGGTTGGTTGAGCAAAACATTGGGCTGTTCAGGAGACAGTTGATCGGGGAGGAGGAGCTCAAGTTTGGGGGCTCATGCAACAAGAATGAGATGAGGAGCAAGGGACTTTGCTTCATCTGCAAAGGACCTTGGGGACTTGTTGACTCATGCTTGAGTGACACTGAGGAGATGGCAACGTTAGAGCAGGGAGATATTCTTTATGTCTGTCAGGATGAGGACTCTTTGTTGGATGAGTCCATGGGTTCATACGATGATACCTTAGAGGAGCACGAGCAGTCATATGGAGTTGATGACAGTAGCCTAGATATGCATCCATGTGTGGTAGAGGAGTACGAGGGGCAACTGATTGTTCCCATGTGGGAAAGAGATTAGGGAGTAGATGAGCGGTTGATGATTCAACATAGATAACACATAGAGGAGCATGAGTCATGGCAAGTCATTGACATCAGGCCAGACTCATATGATGAGAAGTCCATGGGTCCTAGGAGAGACATTCAGGATAGCTTGTCACCAGTGATGAATCAGCATGAGCAGCATATGATGGAGCGTGAGTCAGCTGAGGAGGATGAGGCGCACAGTATGCATGATGAGCCTGTTTGGGAGGGCCAATTGGAGGTTCATATTGAACCCATGATGATGGAGGATGAGCAGCCACCCTTGGGGTCAGTTGTTGATGAACGAACAGATGTACAAACAGCTGGCAAGGTGACATTACTCGCTGACACTTGTCCTCAGGAGATGCTGGAGTATGGTAGGACAACTCGGCATGAGATTGGTGGATTGGAGTAGCGTGGAGTTTCCTACCAGGTGAGGGGGATGGAAGTGTGTCCATCTTTGGGACTACCCATTGATGAGGTGCAAATAGATGTAGTGGCAGCCAGACGAATTACAACATTTCCAGGCAACAACCCTCTCTAGGAGTACATAGATGGGGCTTACAACACGGTTTGCCCACTTTTTCCCATTAGGGGAGAGAGGCAGGATTTCTTGGGCACACTTGGATTGTCCAAGTAGAGCATCAACAACTGAGCATGGACCAGTTTTAGCATAGCAGACATATCCCTTGCACAGGTGTCCATGCGTTGGATTGGCGAGAGATCATGAGCTGGTATCCTTTTGATGGAGTGTCATTTTTAGTCAGGAGCATTGTATTGCAAGAGCCCTCCATGGTGAGGGATATCACATGCTTCAGTTGGCAGCAGGATGTAGGCTGGCCATTCATCAGTATTTCAACACTACTTCAACATGATGAGGTTGACCTTGGTCTATGCCAAGGGTTGGATTGGAGAGAGGTGATGAGTTGGTACGCGACAGGTGGAGCAACATTCACAGCCAGAGTTATAGCACAGTAGGAGTTGTGGAGCCTTGATGCTCCTTCTTGGCAACATTGGGATCCAGGAGGATTTGTTGATGACAGGTTCCGTCGGAGATTGATCTGGGATCCGGGCATCGAGAAGTCCGTCCATGGTGGGTTGACACAGGAGCAGAGCGTCACCCAGTGGTTTGTATGGGATCCTGGCATTGGTTCTCAGTTGCGTTGGACTACCAGATTGGTCCACATATTTGGATTGCTTGAGGGCAAACAATCTTGGGGTGGGAGGACTGTCATGGCCCAATTTTCATCCTTCTTCATAGTGCAGCTAGGGTGGATTTCTAGGGCAGGAGATGGTGAGGTCAGTGGAGCAGGTTTATGTCATTAGGGGTTCCGATGGAGTTTTGTGGAGTTTTTATGGGATTTGATGGCATTTGCTTGGCATATTCCACCCTCCATACAGTTTGCCTTTCGTTTTGTCTCATTTCGACAACTTTCAGAAATCAAAATTATTATTGGGCATAACTTAATTAATTATGCTCGAGGTGGCATTCCGAGGAGATTAATTGGTGGAACACCTCAGTGTAATAGCCCATTGGAACCGAAACAAGAAGATCTACAGGATGGGATGGTTAGATATGAGTTTCAATGGCCTGAGGAGAAATGTTGCAGTAATCGTTATCGAGATAATATCGGCAAGGGAAAAAATTGTAAAAATCGGGAAAATATCGTAAAATACAAAAATATTCATTTTTTTTTCAATTTTTTAAATATCTAAAGCATCTACAACATAAAATAAATACATTGACACATAAATATGATAAAAGAACTAATATATAAGATGTGTAATATCATTTGTAGTGCTACATCACACATAACAGTGAATCATGTCCTGAATAGTAAGTCTTGACTCCTAAGTCCCAACTCAGGCTCAAAATATCAACAAAAAATATAATAATGTATCTCATATCATGATTCATAATGTCACATACAATGAAATGAACCAAATAACTAAAGTCTAATACCACTGATTTCCTCAGCCCCTCTTGCGAGAAAATGCAATAGCTTTCCCTTTCCCTCTAGATGTAGATGGTGGTGGAGTTGGCAGTGGACTCTGCTGTGCTCTAGAAGCTGAAGAACTAGGAGTAGGAGCTACAGGAGGTAGACCACGTCCTCTACTAGTGGTAGGGGTAGCCCGGGTAGGTGGTGTCACCTCCTCCTCCTGTTGCTCCTCCTCCTCCTCCTCCCCCTCTACGCCTTCCACTACCTCCTGCTCTAACCAATCATTGGCAGACTCCATGAGAGGCCTCTCGGCCTCAACCCTCCATGCAACAGTGGTGTCAATCCCATCCAATGAGATGGCCTCCATATCAGGTATCCTCTCAAGTTGCCTCACCCACAATCGAAGATTGTAGTAGACGTAGACCATGTCATTAAGTCGCTGGGACTCCAACCTGTACAAAGATCATGAAATAATAATTATAAAAAAAATATTGTTTAATGAATTCAAAAAATTAATTGGAAATTTGCAATATTTTAAGTTTTAAGTTTAACCTGTTGCGCTTCTTGTTGTGTATTTTTTCAAATACACTCCAGTTGCGTTCACATCCTGAGGAGTTACATGTTTGGTTGAGGATTCGAATGGCAAGCTTTTGCAGATGGGGTACCCTGGCACCATACATTCTCCACCATGCATCTACAACAAAATTACAAATAAAATTTTAAATAAACATAAGAAAAAAATGAAATTTGAAAGTTGAAACAAAGTATGAAGTTATGAACTTGAAGAGACAATGAAATTTGAAACAATCTAAAAATCCCCTGGCATTTTAGTTGTCTTATACGTCACAACCATCTCAAAACCAAATGTGCCACCAGCCATCCTATATGTCTCCATTTCTTTGGAGATTTCTGTACGTTTTGCTGGAGACCGCACCATCCTCTGAACACAGGTTAAGAATCCATCCATGATCTAAGCATCAAATACGAACCCACATGGGTAAGAAAATGTGGGGTTCAGGTAGATCCTTGCAGCATGAATGGGACGATGGAGTGTGTTGTTCTATCGTTCATCAATCACTTCTCATAGGAGTTGTTTCTGAAACCCCTCATCTCTCTTATCATCATAGTAGGTTCGAATGGATTCTTTGGCCCTGTCCATGGCCTCATACAAATAGTCCATTGCGGGCTTCTCACCATCAACTAATCAAAGAACTTTTACCAAAGGTTCAGTAATGGTGCACACCTCTTGCACTCTCGCCAGAAATCTTCCTGGTATGAAACTAATCTGCATATGGCCTCTCCCTCTAATTTGTGTCTCATTGTCAAAACCGCCACTTTTCTGAAAGAAACATTCTCTTCACATCCCACATAGAATTCAAGAGGGATTGAAGAGATATGAAACTGGTGGCAAACCGTGTAATGGCGGGGCGCACCAACTCCTTGTTGTTGGTGAATTTTCTTATTAAGTTAAGCACAAATATATGGTTATATATAAATTTTGTAATGTTTTCTGATGAGTCAACAATATCTTTGACAAAGGAAATTTTTCCCATGTCTTCCAACATCAAATCAATACAATGTGCAGCACAAGGTGTCCAAAATAAAGTAGGATGCCTCTCCATAAGCATCCTGCCAGCAACAACATAATTTGCAGCATTGTCCGTTATGACTTGGACAACATGTTCTGCACCCACCTCCAAAATAAACACATCCAACAAATCACATAATGTTTTTGCTTCTTTGATATGTGAAGGCGCATCAACGGATTTCATAAACATTGTCCCCTTGAGACAACTAACCAAGAAGTTTGTAAGGATTCTCCCCTTTAGGTCGGTCCAACCATCTGACATCACAGTGCATCCTGTTTGTGCCCATGATGCCCTAAACTCCTCCAATTTTTTGGTGCAGTCAACCTTTTCATTTTGAAGAATTAGGACTCTAAAGTCATCATAAGAAGGGATTTTGTACCTTGGGCCAACAGTTGCAATAGCATCAACAATAGGCTGGAAAAATGGATTATTCCTTGCAATGCTGAAAGGAATATCACTCCAAAGGAGAAATTTGGCCAACAACTTGTCAGCTTGTTCTTTCTCAGTTTTTTTAAGCATTGAAGTGATAGATGGTTGTGAACCAGGCGTGGTTCTAGGAACAAAAAATGATGAGGCAGCTACCGGGTTGGTTGTAGATATTGATGCTGAAGTAGAACCAGTGCCACTTCCTTGTTCACCTGAGCCTAACATCCTATTTGCTAGTTGCTTCTTCATTTCTGCTTTGGCCTCTCTCTCGTGCTCTAATTCTTCCAATGATCTAATGGCTTTTCGGATGATTTCCGCATTTGTATTTGTGCAAGACCCTACATCAAATCCAAGGATTTGTGCAAGGTGATACTTCAACCTATGAATCCCCCCTAACATATGATGCCCATAGAACTTGCAACTCAAGTTTATTCTATCAAACGCTCCATCAGGCTCACCAAATTCTCACAGAGGGTCCAATTTCCTTGGCATGTTTGTAACTTGGTTGAACTCTTGACTCTTGAGTTTTAATGTAAGATGAAGTTTGAACTTTGAAGTTGAACGGTGAACCTATGGCACAATAAGAATTGAAGTTACAAAAATTAAAAAAAAATTACATACATGAGTAACATGACACAACACATTAAATTTTTGACAATTTAACAAACAAAAACACCATCAATTCAACTCAAAAATATTTGATAAACAATGGGTTATTCAAACCCAAGCAAAAACAAAAGAAAAACCAAAACAAAACACATAAATTTGGTGCCCATACTGGTTTGATAGCGAAATTTGATCCTGTCCTCCTCAGCTCTCAATCCACCAGGGTTTTTGAGTCGTTTTTCTCCTCAGCTCCCAATCCACCAAGGTTTTTCTCCTAGGTCACTCCCAATACACGCCGCTGTCGTTGTCTGTCCAAATGAATAAGAAAAAATCGTTTTTTGTGTTATAAAACCTGCTGTTCGCCGACCCCATGATAACTATAGTTCGAATCGCGATAACTACGGAAAAATCGCGATTATTTCAATTAATCGCGATTTTTTACGAAAAAAATCAACGTAAAAATCGGCCGATATTATTGCCAAACTCAAAAAATCTCGATTTTCTGATATTATCGTGATAATATTGCGATTTTCGCAACACTGTTGAGGAGACATGGTGGCTAATTTACCCTTTTTTTGCATTAAAAGAATATTTTAATTGAAATAAAAGAGGGAAAAGTGCTCCATGATTAAAATAATAATAAAATAGAAGGTTCTAGAGGAGTCCATCAAATCTATAAAAGAGGAGGAGGAGACCATTCGAGGACATTTTGGTTTTGACATTATTTCTTGTATGTGAGGTTGACAACACAGTTCTCTACTCCAGCAGTAGCCCCAGTATGGAAACCCTTGGGTGATTTAGAGAGATTGGGCGAGCACCCATCTCCCCTTGGCGGGTTCATTCAGAATCCACAGGTGTAGTGATTGTTATTCTATTTTAGTTTGGAGATTGGAGGGTCATTCGCAACTATTGTATTGGCATCTATCTATATATAATAAAGATGGATTTTGGTTGCTACATTTCTCATTGTTCCTCATGTTGTGATTTTTAATGAGATTTTATGCAATTTGTGGGTTTATGGTTTTAGTCAAATTTCTGGTGTTTGGGTGTCCATGGGAATTTCCTGTTAAGTGCTAGATAATTTGATTTGAAGAGTTTGTTCCAAATTTCTTGTGTTTGGGACATTACATGTCAGTCTTCATAATTGTACTTGTCAAAAGAAATTTTAGTATCAAAGAGAATGACTTATTAAAGGATAGATTTCATGCTTGGGTCAATGTTTTCTAGGTCAAAGCCTCCATTGAAGGCTTCGAGGTTTTGTCTTGAGCCAATAGAGTCATTTTCATTTTTATTACACCCTTCTTGAGCTTTTGTATCATGTAAAAAGAATTATTTTTGAGTCAAAAAGGTTATTTGTCACCTCCATAGCAAGTCGAACTTGTCCCCATGAAGTTTGCCTACTGTTAAATTTATGTATGTTCTATGCAAGAGCAATTTATTTAAATTTTCACAGTTAGCAATCACATCAGCGTTAAGGTAAACTGCAGATAGAACATAAATATAAATCGCAGAAGACAAGCCAAGACAAGAGGACACAAGATGTGGTGCCAGCCAGGGACAAACCCCAATGTGAGGAAACCCTTGATCAATTCTTCTTTTATGTTCTTCAATGGTTCAACAGAGAAAGAGAGAGAGATAGTACATTTACAATAGAAGTCAACATCTTGACTTCCTATATCTGTATGAGATCAGTTGAAGACATGTTGTTTCAACTAATTCTCCGAGGTGATTCCTTCACCTATCATAGTGCTGCCTTTCGTCATTTGCTGCAGATAACCGAATGACACCATGCTGTATTGTCATAGTGTAGAACCTTGATGACTGAGCTGCTCTCTTCTGCGCTCATCATCATGCTGCATCTTCCATCATCATGCAGCCCTATTCATCATCATGCTGACCCTATGTTGCGGGGGAGCGCCCCACACCCCACCCCCCCTTCGAACCTGCTCCCAATCTGTGCTCCGGGCGGGAGCGCGCTCCTGAATTTTTTTTTTCGCTCCCTGCCAATTTAGGAAGCGCTGTCGGGAGCGTCGCTCCCATCGCTCTCGGAGCGAAAATTACAGCCCGGGAGCGATCGGGGAGCGATCGCTCCCGACCGCTCCCGAACTATAAATTTTCGCTCTGGGAGCGAATCGAGCAGCGCCGGGAGTGATTCGGCAGAGAAAAATCCGCGGACCCGAAAAAAAATCAAATTTAAAAAAGTTGTTTTAAAAGCCCAATGGGGCTAAAAATATTTCATTATCACTTGGATGAGTTGAGTTAGAGATGGAGAGCAAGAGCAAAGGAGCGAGGAGAGCAAGGAGCAAGCACTGAGGAGCAAGGAGCAAGCCTGCAAAAAGGTAAGTAACTTAGTTATTTAGTTAGTTTAATTTAGTTAGGTAGTAATTTAGTTAGTTTAATCTAGTTTATTTAGTTTATTAATTTTATTTAGTTTAAAAATCATGAATCTAAATTAAATTAATTAATCTAAATAAATTAAATTAATTTGCAGATTCAAAAGCCTACAAATATCAAACACCATGGACCTGGCTATATTTCTTGGCATTTTCCTCTTCTTGGTCTCTTTTATGGTTATTATGGTGCCGAAGAGTAGGAAACGGAGGGGCCAAAATGAAGAGGGGGATGAAGAAGCTGGAGAAAGTTGAATTGATAAAAACCCCAGTGAGGAGGAGCTGGGGGAGGGTGAACATGACTCTCAAAAAACTAAACAAGACCAAACCCCATTGTGGAAATATGTTAACAGGGCTGAAACAGGGAGAGGGGGTGGAACCACTAAATTTCATTGCCCCCATTGCAACAATGATTACACAGGTTCATACACCCGTGCTAGAAAACACCTCTGCGGGAAAAAGCCATGGGATGGAGACAAACAAATAGGAATCAAAACTTGTCCAACGGTGTCAGCAGCGGATAGAGCCAAATACATAAGGGAAGAGGAGGAAGCCCAATACAAATCAAAAAAATCAAAGGGTTTCTTTGAACCAAGCTCACAACCACAAGCACAAAGAACTCCTTCAACATCCTCCCAAGGCAGTGGATATGGAGGCACAGGGTCATCATCTTTAAAGCGTAGAACCATATCAGATTTCCTTGATGAGGGGTGTAGGAATGATGTGGATTCAAAGGTTTATAGGTTTCTCTATGCATGTGGGATACCATTCAATGTTCTTCGCTCACCTTATTGGCACGAAATGGTTTTTGCCATAAATGATGCGCCTAAAGGATACAAGAGCCCTGGGTATGACAAGGCAAGAACCGTTGGACTTGATCATGAAAAAGTAAAAATATCACATTCTTTGAATAGAATGAGAAGTTCTTGGACTGACCATGGGGTGTCCATTGTATCTAATGGATGGACAAATGTAAAAGGCAAGCCATTGATAAATGTTCTTGCTATGTCTGTTAGTGGTGCCATCTTTCTAACTGCACATGATTACTCAGACAAGTTCAGGACCACCATCAACATTGCAGAAGCATTACTTGAAACAATTGACCGTATTGGGCCATACAATATCATCCAAGTCATCACTGGTAACGCTGCTAATTGTAAGGCAGCGGGAGCAATTATTGAGGATAAATACCCCAACATATTTTGGTCTGGATGTTTGGTTCACACATTGAACCTTCTGATGCATGATGTTGTCAAGAACAAAAATGCACAATACCAATGGATTGGTGATTTGTACAAGAAAGGCAAACAAATGATAAAATTTATTACAAATCATAGCAATACCCATGGCCTTTTCCGCAATCACTTGAGATTGGAGTTGTTGAAGATTGCGAAGACCAGATTTGGTAGCTATTACCTCACCTTCAGGCGCCTTTTGAAGGTAAGAGAGTCATTGGCTAGCATGGTATCAAGTCCACATTGGCAGGTATTAAAGGAAAGGGCTACAAATGCAGCTGACAGGGAAGGTTTTGAACTGGTGGAGGAGGCCGCTCTTGATGGTCAGTTTTGGACAAGTGTGAGGCAAGTATTGGATTTCACCAAGCCCATTTATCACACGATTCGGTTTGCAGATACAGACAAACCAGTGATTGGCGAGGTGTATGAGCAAATGGATACCATGTTGGGGCAAATAAAAGATATTGTTCATAACAGAGATCCCAACTTGTACAAACTGATTCATGATTGTGTGTGTAAACGGTGGAATAGACTTAATCTTCCACTACATTGCTTGGCGTATATCCTTACGCCAAAATACTACTCTACATCTTGGTTGGGCCAACTTGCACCAAGGGGTGGGATTAGGACCAAACCCCATTTAGATCCAGAGGTAACTAGTGGATATTTGCAAGCATTAGAAAAGTTGATATCTGACAGGGAGGAATGTGCAGCTGTGTGCCTTGAAATAGGCAAATACTTCAGTGGCACTGGTTTGTTTCGTAACTTCCATGCAATGGACGACAAAGATAGATTTGATTCTCTCACATGGTGGGAAACATATGGCGGCCAGGGACTTTTGCCAAAATTGGCAAAAACAGTTCTTTCACAAGTTGTAAGTACTTCTTCTGCAGAGAGGTGTTGGAGCACCTACAGCTACATACATAATGTGAAAAGAAACAGACTTAATGGAAACTGAGCAGAAAGCTTGGTTTATGTGCACTACAACTTGAGGTTGTTGAGTCATTACTGTGATCGGGCTTATGAGGATCCCACATATAAAATTTGGGACAATCACCCAGAGGATGACAATTTGGAGGATGGCATTGTACATCTTGAAGAACTGGAAGAGGAACTTATAAGGGATGAAGATGAAGCAGCTGCAGCAGCCATGCCACCTCCACCTCCACCATCCAGTAGCAGTGCTCGAGGTTCGAGTCTTGTTCCTTTGCTGTCGCCACCTCCATCTACACCCTCACGTGGAGGGCATGTGCCTTCTAGTTCTGGTCGTCGGTCTGTGCGGGAGACTCCTAGAAGACCACCACGACTTGCTTATACTCCTGGAGACTCTCGTGGCAAGGGCCACATGTAGATTTACAGTTTACTTGTCTTTTCTAGTTTCTATTAGACTTTAGTTTTCATAACTGTTGAGTTTTGAGTCCTTGACTCTTGACTCTTGACTCTTTCATATCATAATGATATTTTTTGTAAACAATATATGACTGTGACAATGAAAATTTGAAGTTTGAAGTTGGCAATTATAACTCATTGGTAATGATTGTGAATTATGAATATGATGCTTCGTGAAAGACTAAAGTTGTTTCATTTCATTTCATTATTCATGTTTCATTTTATAACATTTCATTTCATGTTAACAGTTAGAAGTTAGGACTTAGAAATATCTAAGATATTACTTCTTGTAATGGTTAAACTTAGCTTGCAAGTACAACTTTGGTGATCAATGATGATAAATGTTATATATTGAATTTTCAATTTTGAAAGCTTGAAGTTGAAACTTTAAGATTGAATTTGATGAATCATGATTCACGAGACTCAATATGTTGCAGTTGTAATATGTATTTTACTAACTTGTGGACATGGTTGATGAAGATTATAATTTCTAGATGATTGATCATTGATGTGATATGGTTCAATGATCAATGATCAATCTATGTTTTTTTAATGTTTTTTATGTCTAATTCATCATTCTACATGTTTTTGTTGACATATATGTATCAAAAAAAAAAAAATAAAAAAAAAAATATATATATATATATATATATATATATATATATATATATTTAAAAAATCGCTCTGGGATTCGCTCCCAAACTGGGAGCTTCTGAAAATGGTCGCTCCTGCTCCCGTTTCCGCTCCCGCTCCCCGCTTCCGCTCCCGCTCTCGCTCCCCGCTTCCGCTCCCGCTCCCAAGTAGCATAGTGCTGACCTTCATTTTGTTGCCCATGCCCATCGTGATCTGAGATTGATCATCCTTATCATTCTCATTATGTTGAGATCATCATGATGCCCATTCATCACAAGTCAGCTTCAAATCATGGCTTCCACAGGCTGCTCAATAATCTGATTCAAATCTGGTCAACACATTGACCCAATACACAACAACCTTGCCTCCAAATCTGTTGTCCCATGCTGCCCTTGATTGTTCCTGGTTAGGGCACTTTAGCACACTGCAACAACCCTCAAACAATCCCGGAACAGTCCTCAAACAACCTTCAATCCTTGCGGCTCACCTTAGTGTGATCCCTCTGCTTCCACGTTGGAGATTAGGTCACAATACAGCCCCAAAACAGACCCATGCAAGTGCTTTATTGTGGTGGAATGGCCTGTGGCCTACGGTCTACCACACAGCCTACCTGTAACAAGAGTCTGCATGATAGTGTGGAAAGTGTCTCCATGACAGCGTATAGGTTCACCATGAACAGGCCTACGCTATTTAGCTGTTTTTGACTGTAGCATTTTCTTTTGCGGTTTCATGCCTAGACGGTGGCTTCATGCCTTGACTCAATTCGTAGATCACTGCATCTAATACATCTCCATGGCCTACGTATAAGGTGTCTCTATTGCCTGCATATGTGTCTCTATTTACTGAAGATAGGGTGCCTGCGGATTCATGACCCAACGTATGTGTCTCCATTGTCGGCGAATTCATGACCCAACGTATGTGTCTGCGTGTTAATAACTTTATGACCTGCGTATGAATGTCATGATCAACATAACTGTGTGTAAGGTGTTTCCATGACAATGTGTAGATGTCTCTTCATAAACAGCGTATCTATGTCTCCATGAATTGCGTTTATATGTGTCTTCATAAACAGTGTATCACTGTCTATATGACCAGCGTGTTAGGCTTGTTTGTACTGTGGCTTCCATGCTGTTCATACATATAGCTGCGTATGTATCCCTTGAATGCTGTGCGCATATATATCTCCATGCTGTGCCATTTCAGCATATATATATCTCCATGAATTAGGGTATTACGTTGACTGTGACTGCAGCTAGGGCATTCTTCATTAGTGTATCTCCTTCACCAAAAACCCAAGACATGGAGAGGAGATCACATGAAGAATGTGTGTCCAAATGACTTCAAGTCCTTGCCAATTTATACTAAAACGTAGATGATGAATAGGCATGTCTATTGGGCTTTTGAGCCTACTCAAGTTGCTGGTCAGCTTGATAATAATTCCATAATCAAAATGAATTCATATCTCCATAAATACTTATCGGAATCGGATGATCTTAAAATCAATCCTACACCTCTCGATGAGAGGGATCCAATAAAAATATCAGCTGCCATAAATAAGCTGACCCACATGGAGTTTGACCCTAGTTGCCAATTTTAACACCTACATTAGGGCAATTTGACCCAGTAGAAAGGCTATATATAGAGAGGTGGCTCAACCTATTTGGAGCAGTCACTCAACAAGTTCGATCTACAAGAAAGAGAAGCATAAACAGAGAGCAAAGTCGCTGGAGAAGGAAGGAAGAATCTAGGAAGACCTAAAACGAGTTCTTGGGCTATCTATCTCACACATGCGAAGTTTCTGGGGTCGAAATTCTGAATCTATTGCAGGCCTGAAATTCTGTAGCTGGGGGTCGAAATTTCGTTGCCAGGGGTCAAAATTCTGGATTGTAGCTGCTACTGGTAAGCTGCCACTTGGAGACTTTGACAGAGATCATATATTGGAAGGAAGCGCTGACTTGGTGATTGGAGGAAGTATTTGTCTAGGTCTAAAGAGTCTTGGATTGTTTCATCTTGATTTGAATCTACATAAAGATCAATCATGTCAGCTCAAATGAAATGACACAACACTTCACTGTCATGTCGGCTTATTTTTAGAAACGTGACAACTATAAATAGCCCGCCGAGGTCAACACAGAAGCTCAAATATTCAGACAAGTCTCTGCAACTGCGGATGGGTACAAGAGGTGCAAGAAGACAATTTCGGATAACATTTTTTGGAGGTCTATTTACAAGTCTGCAACTTCGGATGAGGACAGAATCTTGGTCTAGTTACAGGGCCATAGTGATAGAGTCTCGACATTGCTGTAGCAAGGAGAATTTAATGCAAGGAGAATTTGATTATAGTGTCGGTGAAAGTGCAGGAGAAGACACAGTCATAGTCTCTTGTTAGAAGGATCTCAGGGATACTTTTTCTCAGCATAAACACAACCATAGAAATCACTGTCTCACAGTCTTGATGTGTTCATGATGAAGAGGATCTCCATGGTCATCAAGTCTCAAGATACCTGCTAAAAACAGTCATGATCCTAATTGTAATCATGGTCTCGGTGGTGGTCTAAAGAATATCTTGGTGGTAATGCAACAAGGGTGCAATAATGATGCAACAATAATGATGGTGTAGTAGAGATGATCTTAGTAAGAATGCAGTGAAGATGGAATAATGATGAAGCAACAACAATGAACTAAGTACAGATAGATATATGGTGCAACAGTCATACTCACATGAATATCTCAATGAGGTAAGCATGAATGATGATCTCGGTAGCAAGAAGAGGATTGGTGTCTTGGTCTTAGAGTGGCCTAGTAGGTCAAGGCTCATGGTCTTGGTATTCGTCAATTGGAATCTCTATAAGAATAATTTTGTGCGGGTTTTCCTCTCCAAGAGGGAGAGGTTTTGGCCCTGGCAAAATGCCAACATCTTGTGTTCTTGTCTCTTTGTTTTTGGTAGCTATTTGATGAAATAAGAAACACACACTCTAGTAATGTCAAAGAGAAGATTGTGCTAATAAGAAAATTAAAATGCCTCACAAATAGTTATCAAGTCAAGAAGAATCTCATTAACTACATGTGCCCTAGATTCTTCAACATGGTATTAGAGCTAAGGTGCTGAAGTCAAAGGAAGGGCAACAAAAGAGACATACAAGGATCAATCTTCAAGAAGGGCATTAAAACAAGTTTAAGGGTTTTGTCAAGATTAAAGGATCAAGTCTACAACAACAGTCTACAATAGCAAAGGATTTTTGTCTATGCAATCTAGAAGACAGTCTACAACAACAAGAGCTTTTATGCTCACAAGTCATCATCAAAAGGCCACCAAGACCCTCATAAAAGTTGTCTACAAAGCAAGACCTCATCTTGGAACAGGTTGACACCATGGAAGCAACCTTGATCCACACTACAAAAGAAGGCATATTGAAAGCAAGAAGGCATTGTCATCTCCAAGGTTATGAAATCAAGCAAGGATCATCTCCTTGCCCTAGAAGAAGACCATCCGAGGAAGCAACAAATCATCAAAAGGGAGAAACCTTTTCTATTAAGGAAAGGCTTTCTCACTTGAAAGAAGATCATCCAAGAAGAAGCCCTCATACATCTTCTTCAACCATCATCAACATGATCAAGGTGAAGATTTCATCTTCACATGACAAGTAAGTATCTTTTCAATTTATAAATTTGGTTAAATGACTTCATGAATTGCAAGGACATCTATAAGTTGATGGGTCATCAAGATTCCTTGCATGAAGAAGGAGGATAGTCATAGTCCTCTAAGAAGCTGAAGTCATTAAACATATCAATAGGTCTCCTCTGAATTTATGGAAAGGGATGCTTATGAAAGATCCCCTCACATAGCAATATTGGAGACATCAAAGTGATGTAGATGATAAACTCATTCTCTAAAGATGCAATGAAGAAGGTCACATGAAATATGATCTACATGAAAGTAAAGGGTATCAAAGGATGTAGGATATCTTCCATCTACAAGACCTAGAAAGGAAGATAACCATAATGCACTAACAGATAATCAAGGTAACAAATATCTATAAGATAAGAAGGTTACCTCATTCGACAACTTATGGTCTCTATGCTAAATAGAGAAAGACAAGTTGATGGCAAAAGTATTGAAGGGTAAAAGACTAAATCATGTGCAGAAAGGAAAGGGAAGTTTGGTCCTCAAACAAGCAGAATAGGTATAGCTAAAATTATGGAAGCTCATATCATCAGACAGATGGAGGAAGTTGAAGAAAAGGGCCATGGAAAGAGGGAGTAGCAAATCTCTCATGAGTAAGATGGTATCCCTCACAAAAGGGTCCTATCATAAGCTTCTGCGATAAGATATGACAATGATGATAAGATGCATCGTGGCATCATGGAAGCATTAGAAACAAGAACTCGTGACATCTCCATGGGAATCATGAAGGACAAAGTCCATGATAGACAAAACATGAAGGACATAGCTCTTAGAAACCTCAGTGGACATTGAAAGGAAGAAGTCATCTAGGACAAGGCTTATCGTACATGAAGTCAAAAAGGAAACATCTGCCAGTTGGGGATATACCAGATCCTCAAAATTCTCTGATGGAATCCTCATCGTAGGATTCACTAATCTAGATAGGAAGCAAGTGTTTCAACAAGGAACTCCAACTTATGGAATCCATGAGACGATGACGTGATGACATGAAGCAGATCAAGGGATTGAAGAGATATTCAATCAAGGAAGTTGCTGGAAGAAGCCTTGATGACCTAAAGGTAAACATAAGGTATGTATGCTTGTGTTTAATATTATGACATGTCATATGGTTGCAGGTAACATAGATCATTACTTCTATCTTGAGAATCACGATCAAGAGAAAAATGATCTCCTCCTCTGAAAGGATACAAGAAGACATAGGACACACTAGATGAAATCAACATAATATGTCCTCATATGAAGTATGAGGTGGCTGATCACAACTAAGAAACTCTAATTAAAAGGCACCTGGGAATGGAATGTGTAAGGAAGGAAGAGATTGTGAGATATGCAACCCTGATGAAGGCAATCAACATTCAAAAGATTAAGAAGACTTGACTAGAAAATCTCTCGGAAAGATATGAAGACTCTGATGGAAAAAATGTAGACTCTTGACAATGGATATCTTTGGGAGATGTGTCAACATGAATGCAGGATGCTGATACCTACAAAAATATGTCATGATGAAGAGCCACCTAGTAAGGTACGATTTGATTTAATGATATATTTGATTTCTTGAATAATATTTGGATAAGTTCATGTAGGGCTACTTACAAGTACAACTAGCACTCATGTAATGAATGGAAGAAGCATGGTGAGAAAGAAGTAGTCATATTACGAAGGTTCCAGATATAAAGAAGGCCACTTTCCATGAAGAAAGGAATGACATGACGAACTAAGGAGGAAAGTGATTGATGACTGTTTCCCTACAAGAAAGAAGCTCAACTAACTTTCATGACATCAAGGAGAGAAGTTGATCAAGCAGCTAAAGGACCCACGAAGAAGAAGTTGTTGATGTATAGAAGAGTCCCTAGCTAAGAGGGAGCTCTGACAGGTCCCTAATCAAGAGGGAGCTTGGATTAGATCACCCCTGATTAAAAAGGAGTGACAGTTGTGTTTTTCTATTTCATGTGTCATGCATTAGACCAGGACTAGCAACCGTATGTCTAGGTGAAGGCCATGAATGGAAATGTAGGCACATGATAGACACACTATTCTTGTTTTCATCTAGGAAGAAAGAATGGAGGATTGGGTAATCATCTGGCATCTGATGCTCTTTGAGGATGTGTAGGGCATCCAAGGTAAGAGTAGGCAAGAGGATCGATATTCTTTGAGGGATGGACCCAAGATAGGAATATTCCTAGAAGGTCATACTCAGTGAACACCCAGGTGGGTATGTACCTTGAGAGACAATGATAAAGGTGTCTATAAATCATTGGTCTCGCCAACATTGTGCTTTGATCTTATGAGAGATAGAGCTGTTAGTCAAGGCCTTGCTATAAACAATGTTGGTTACTATGATGCTATAATAGATGGGTTACCAATCCAATTCTTCTTATGAGAAATTCTTCAGATTGAGAATGACCAAGTACCATTATAAATACCTCCCTAGTTAAGAGGGAGTGTTGAATAAAGTGTAACTATGTTCAGTATTAACAAATGTAATTTTGATCTTTGTACTCATCAAGAAAAAGAAATATCATTTTTGTAAATTATAAGAATGAGTTTCTTGCTCATTCCATAGGTCTAAGAAAGTCAAAGAGTCAAAGACATGTGTAAAGAGCTCTTCTTGAGCATATATGTAATGAATATAAGTCTACCTAGTGACTAGATTAGCCCTCCAAGACAAGCACAATCCTCTTGAAAAGAGCAGCAAACAAAACGATGTCAAATATAGTCAAGTCGGCCAGCAAAACGACATAAAGATTAGTCATGTCAGCTCAAATGAAGTGACACAACACTTCACTGTCATGTCGGCTTATTTATAGAGACGTGACAACTATAAATAGCCCGTTGAGGTCACCACAGAAGCTCAGATTTTCAGACAAGTCTCTGCAACTGCGGATGGGTACAGGAAGACAATTTCAGATAACATTTTCGGAGGTCTGTTCACAAGTCTGCAACTTCGGATGAGGACAGAATCTCGGTCTAGTTACAGGGTCACAGTGATACAGTCTTGGCATAGCTGTAGCAGACCTTGGTGCAAGGAGAATTTGATTACAGTCTCAGTGAAAGTGCAGGAGAAGACACAATCATAGTCTCATGTTAGAAGAAGGATCTCAGGGATACTTTGTCTCGGCATAAACACAGTCACAGAGATCACTGTCTCACAGTCTTGATGTGTTCATGATGAAGAGGATCTCTGTGATCATCCAGTCTCAGCATACCTACTAAACACAGTCATGATCCCAATTGTAATCATGGTCTCGGTGGTGGTCTAAAGAAGATCTCGGTGGTAATGCAACAAAGGTGCAATAATGATGGTGCAGTAGAGATGATCTTAGTAAGAATGCAGTGAAGATGGAACAATGATGAAGCAACAACAATGAACTAAGTACAAATGGAGATATGGTGCAACAGTCATACTCCCATGAATATCTCAATGAAGGAAGCATGAATGATGATCTCCGTGAAGCAGTAATGATGATGATGATCTCAACAGCAAGAAGAGGATTGGTGTCTTGGTCTTGGAGTGGCCTAGTAGGTCAAGGGTCATGGTCTTGGTATTCGTCAATTGGAATCTCTATAAGAATAATTTTGTGCGGGTTTTCCTCTCCAAGAGGGAGAGGTTTTGGCCCTGGCAGAATGCCAACATCTTGTGTTCTTGTCTCTTTGTTTTTGGTAGCTATTTGATGAAATAAGAAACACACACTCTAGTAATGTCAAAGAGAAGATTGTGCTAATAAGAAAATTAAAATGCCTGACAAATAGTTATCAAGTCAAGAAGAATCTCATAAACTACATGTGCCCTAGATTCTTCAACAAAAGAATGATAAAGACTTTGAGACCCAACAATGGAGAGGAATACACTTCAAAAGAGCTGACTACATATTGTAAAGAAGCAAGTATTAAGAGGGAGCTCATTGTTCCCTACAATCCTGAGTAGAATGGAGTTGCATAAAAGATGAATAGAACCATTGAAGAATGCATAAAGACTATGATATTTAATCAAGATTTACCAAAATTTCTATGGGGAGAAGTAGGCATGACAACAATATATATACAAAATAGAAGTCCTCATAGAATCCTTGATAATATGACACCGAAAGAAGTATTCACAGGGAAGAAGCCATGTGTAAACCATCTTTGAATCTTTGGGTGTCCCGCATACATCCATGTTCCAAAAGACAAGCGAAAGAAGTTGGACTCTATAAGTATAAAATGTATCTTTGTTGGCTATATCCTTTCATCAAAGGCTTATAGAATCTACATCAAAGAAGGAAGATAAATTGAAGTTAGCAGGGATATTATATTTGATGAAAACCATGCCTACAAAAGATCCAAGTATATACCAATTGAATCCAATGAAGAAGAAGTACCACTATTTGAAGAAGAAGAGCAACATGAAAAGGCCCCTGCAAACCAAGGAAAAGAAGGACCAAGTGAGCCTATTCAACCTATAATCATTCCCGAAACAAAGAAGAGGCCAAATTGGTTAAAAGCTACACTTGAAGATGCCGAAGGACATGGAGCAACTAAAGGAACTTTCAGAGAAAGAAAAAGACCAAAGAGATACTTAGGGTATGCAACATACATGACAAAGTTAATTGAAGCATAACCAACTACCTTTGAAGAAGCCACTAATTAAGAAGGATGGAAGAAAGCGATGTAGGATGAATATAATCCATCATGAAGAATGGGGTTTGGGAAATCGTTCCTAGACCTAGTGACAAATTGGTTGTCACCTCCAAATGGATTTACAAGATCAAACATGTCATTGATGGAAGCATAGACAAATACAAAGCCAGATTTGTTGCAAGGGGTTTCTCACAAAAGGAAGGAATAAATTATGAAGAAACATTTGCTCCTACTGCCAGGTATACTACTATTAGATTGTTGGTTTCACTAGCTGCTACTATGGGATGGAATTGTTGAGAAATCTAGGGCATCAAAGTTAAGTGATTTCTCTTCTATTAGTAACTGCTTGTGAATGCTTTTTACTTCTTAGATTAGGATCTTCTTTTACTTATGTTAGTATAGTATTATTCTTCATCAAACAACTACCATTGCATGAACCATAAAGAGACAAGAGACACAGAATATAGGCTATAAGCCAGGGCCAAACCTCTCTCACTTGAGAGGAAAACCCGAACAAATTCTTCTTCTTATAGAGATTCCAATTGACGAATACCAAGACCAAGACCCTTGACCTACTTGCCACTCCAAGACCAAGACACAAGCTCCCTTGATGAGATCCTTAGTCAACGATAGTCAACCTTCTGCTCCTTTCTTCTTCTCGGCTCCTCTTCAACTTCGACTTCCTTTTGCTTCAGACTTTCGGCCTCCTTGAATTAGGTCTGCAATCCTAATTCAAAAACCCTAACATATGCATAAGACCCTCTATTATGACTTGATTCCCTTCGCTTTAGTGGGAGATCTTCTCCTTGGTAACTCGGCTAGAGATATACCCTTATCTCCTCTTGCTTTGACCTTCCTGCAATACTTCAGCCTCTTCTGCAACAGAAACAGTCCCCTTTCTTTGCACGTGTGAGTGATGGATAACCCTAAAACAGACCCAAACAATCCTCGCTCTTCCTTCCTTCCTTTTGCTAGCTATATGACTTTCTTCTAAGTGATTCTCACACTTCTTACTGCAACTCCTCACTTGTCCAAGATTATGTCTTCTGAACTGAGGCCAAGTTTCCTATTTATAGTGGTTTCCCCTTCAAACTAGCTGACTTGATGGAGTAGAGTCGACCTGTCAGTTGGAGGAGATTATTAATTCCTTCTTGAAGCCGATTTGCTAGGAGATGCTTGTGTTTGTCTTGGAGGGTCTTTTGTCTCTTTTAATGACATACACGTGTAACATGCCCACGAAGGGTCCTTCATACGTGACATAGACTCAAATTGACTTTTATGACTAGATGACAAATCCTAAAGGCTCACAATGAGAGCCATCACTAAAAATAAATTTCCTTGCTCATGAAACCCACGAGACAAGCATCACAAAAATAATTTTATTTTGCTTCTTTACATTAATTACATAAAATCACATTTACATGTCATTATGAAGACCGAACCTAGTTACACTTTTCAACAGGAATATCCATCAAATAGATGCCAAAACAACATTTCTAAATGGAACCATTGATGAAGAAGTATATATTGAACAACCAGAAGGCTTTGAGATAAATAACAGGGATACACATGTTTGCAGACTCAAGAAAACTCTATATGGCTTGAAGCAAGCTCCTAGGGCTTGGTATGCAAGAATGGATGCATATCTCTTAAGGATTGGGTTCGTCAAAAGTTCTGCCAATGCAAATCTCTACATCAAGATAGTGAAGAATGAACCAATCATTATACTACTATATGTGGATGATTTGTTTATTACAAGTGTGGAGTACAAAATTCTAGAATGCAAGAAAATGTTGGCAACAGAATTTGAAATGAAAGATTTGGGACTCATGCACTATTACTTGGGCTTGGAAGTCTGGCAGAAACCCAATGAAATATATCTTGGTCAAGGTAAGTACATAATCAAGATGTTACAAAAGTTTGGTATGATGGATTCCAGGCCAGTGACTACTCCCATGATAAAAAATCTCAAGAAGTTGAGAAGCTCTGACTCTAGTCTCATTGATCCTACAAGCTATTGTAAGTTGGTGGGCTCTCTGATGTACTTGGTGAATACAAGACTTGATATATGCTTTTGCTGCAAATGTTCTTAGTCAATTTCAGTTGGAACCTCGTCATGATCATTGGATGATTGCCAAGCATATCTTGAGATACTTATGTGGTACAATTCATCACTCCCTGAAGTATGATGGAAAGAAAGTTAGGTGAACAGGTTTTACTGATTCGATTGGGGTGGCAGTGACATTGATGGAAGAAGCACTACCCATGGATGTGTCAATTTGGGATTTGCAATGATTTCATGGATGAGTAGAAAACAAGATTTTGTTGCGTTAAGTAGTGTTGAAGTAGAATATTTTGTTGCATGTGAAGTAGGAAAAGAAGTTGTTTGGTTAAGAAAACTCTTGTCAAATTTGTTTGGAAAGCCTCTAGATCCTATAGTGATAAATTGTGATAATCAAAGCAACATCAAGATGTCTGAAGACCCCGTATTCCATGCCAGGACGAAGCGTATCAACAAGAAGTACCATTACATTAGGAGTTTGGTACAAGATGGGTAGCTACAATATAATCCTACAGATGAACATGTAGCTGATATGTTGACAAAATCTCTTCCGAATAAGAAGTTTGAATATTTTAGAAGCATGCTTGGATTGGTTGATGTTACAGATTTAGTTTATAGGGAGAGATGAAGCATCTTGTGGCAACAACATGCTTGGGAGGACATCTAGCCTGCCTATTGTTGATATCTAGATCCTGAAGTAGGGAGGGTGGTGTTAGTCATGGAGCTTTGACCTTGCATATGCACCTAGAGCCCTGGGTTGGTGATAGATCTTAAAATCCTGATGGTACCTAGAGAGGCTAAAGCTTGAGTTCACCTTAGTTCCACCCAATTAGAGTACCTTGGTCATTTATCTAATCTGTAGCACTACGTGTGCTAAAACTCTTCATAGTTCATATCATTTTGAGATCTCCCATGTACCTTTATATGTATGTAATTATGAATTCCTCCCTAGTTAAGAGGGAGTGTTGAAGAATGTAACTAGTGTTAGTTTTCATAATTGTACTTGTCAAAATAAATTTTATTATTAAAAACAATGACTTATTAAAGAATGGGTTTCATGCTTGGGTCAATGTTTTCTAGGTCAAAGCCTCAATTGAGGGCTTCTAGGTTCTGTATCGAGTCAATAGAGTCATTGTCATTTTTATTAGACCCTTCTTGGGCTTGTAAAAATAATTATTTTTGAGTCAAAAAGTTATTTATCACTTCCACACCAAGTCGACCTTGTCCCCATGAAGTCGGCCTACATTAGGGCAATTCGACCCAATAGAAAGGCTATATATAGAGAGGCAACTTGACCTATTTGGAGCACTCACTCAACAAGTTCGATCTACAAGAAAGAGAAGCAAAAAAAGAGAGTGAAGTAGCTGGAGAAGGAAGAAAGAAGTTGGGAAGACCTAAAACGAGTTCTTGGGCTATCTATTTCTCACACGTGCGAAGTTTCTAGGCAGTTGCTGGGGTCGAAATTATGAAACTACTATAGGTCCAAAATTCTATCGCTGGAGCCGAAAATCTATTGTGGAGGGCCGAAATTCTAGATTGTAGTTGCTATCGGGAAGCTGTCACTTAGAGACTTTGACAAGGATCATCTATTGGGAGGAAGGGTTGACTTGGTGATTGTAGGAAGTCTTTGTCTAGGTCTAAAGAGCCTTAGATTGTCTCATCTTGATTCGAGTCTACTAGTGGAAGAGTTGAACTGGGTTTTCCCCTTAGAGGAGTTTTTCCTTGGCTAAGTGCCTATATCTTGTGTCTCTTGTTCTTGTGGTCTTCATGTACATATAATTTGGTAATTGCTTGATGAAAGATAAACTAATAAAGAAGTAAAAGAAGCCAACATAATTCACATGTAATTATCAAGAAAGTGGAATCAAACCCTAATTCCTATAAGCATTGATTTCTCAACATATACTATGGAAGTATAGTATGAAGTTGAAAACATTCCACTATAATTAAAATGTACCTTGGAAAAGCATGATAGAGTCTTCCAACAAAATTCTAAATGGACTACCTTCTAGAGATCATGAACATCAAATTAAGCTCATACTTAAAAATACACCTCCAAATAAAATGCCTTTAGATACCTATTACCCATCATTTCAACAGGGCTAACTATAGCCATTTTTCTTTTGGCAACAACATTGTAAGTCTAGAGAATGCAAGTCGAAAGCCTTGTAGGCCATGTGATGCTATCTATTATGGTATCTTAGGTCTGTCTTGGTTGCCCATGCCCTATCCTTTTAGACTCCATTTGTGTTAATTTCCCCGCAAACCTAGCACTTGGCAATCCATTGACCTAACAAATAACTGATCCAATGAATGAATGCACAACTAAGTTCTTAATTTTAATTAGTGGAAGCAAAACATAACCAATTCTCACAATCCTAGCACCTGATACTTAATTCCTGGTAGATTACAGATATACTGATTAATTGTACAACTAGGTTCTTAACACAATAAATTTAGCGAAAAATATGCCAATCTTAATTAGGAAAAGATGACACGATGTATTCTACCCAATCATAGCTCTTCATTAAAATTCAGAATGAACTTGGGTTCTCTTCTTGGGAAAATGGCCCAACTGCGGAAATACATACAACAACTGGATTTGATCTAGTTGATTATGCCCTCCTTGGCTGATTTGGATCTTCTTGCCACTCCTTCCTCGGACCCAACACACTCACTGAGATTCCTCTTTCAATCTTGTGTTGTTGTATGGTGTATCTTCTCCTTCTCCATAGCCTTGCTTTTATAACTTTTCGTTGAGCTAAATTCATAACCCAAATCTTCAAAGTGATTGACGACCGAGATTAGATCTCACCTTACTTGAGATCAAGGGATGAGATTAAAACATAATTACTAAAGTAAATAATTTACTTTTCTTAAGTTTACTTTAACTCAATAAGCCAACATAATAATTATGTGTTTTTCCTAAGTTTAACTTAGGCTAAGTTTAAATTGCTCACATTTGAGCAAGTGTTCTAAGGAGATTGTGGGCGACTTCTTCATGCCTAGACAATTAGGCCCCTACAAAAGTACCTGCCTGAGCTGCAAACGTCTACACTCCCTCTTAGCAAGGGAGGTGCTTCTGCCACCTAGAATTGACTTCGATCATGGAATCACATCTGTTGTCTTGGCTGTTCTCTTTGAACTAGAAGCCTTCCATGCCATCTAGTCTAGAAACATCCTTGAAGTCTTGCTTTCCTTGGCTTGATTCCTAGAAGCCTCATGCTCCTAAACATCTTGTAAGGTCATCTTGTACCAAGAGACCTTCTTGACGGATTTGGAGTTCTTGACGGATTTGGAGTTCTTGACGGATTTGGAGGAATATATCGACTACTCCTCCCTTCTTGAACTTTAAGGCTGACTCCCTCCGAGTTGCTCAACCTTCAAAGCTACCTACTCCTTGTTCTCTGTCACTACTTTACTTTGTTCCATTGTTCAAATAGGTTGGCCCTTTACCCTATACATGTTGCTCTCTTTGTCTCCCATGACATGTCCCTCATTAGAGCTAGATCCACTAGGTCTGATCAATGCCTTTCCATCTTGGAATGCTACAAAAAACCCCTTCTTCTCCATCATAGAGACTGAGAGAAAACTCCACCTAAGTTATGGCACCCACAACACGTCCTTGAATTCCATCCTGCCTCTTGACTTGAGTTGGAATATCATTGTTCCAACTTCTTTTACGACAATTTTGGCATCATCAACAAACTCTAAATGCAGTTCTAAGTCCCACTCGGTCAGACTGTCAAACTATTCTCGTGCTCTTGTTATATGCCTTTGGCTTCACTGTTTAGCATCCATGCACCTATTGGTAATGTGCTCGAGGTAAGGTAGGAAACAAGTGTGAATTCGATTTCGAACTTCCTAACAAACTCCTCCTAAGCCTCTGTCGACGCAACTACAACTGGCTGCGTGCCCTTCGCCCTTTCTTCATCTCCAAACACTATGAAGCATAATTTCTTGTCTTATGACAGGAAAAACACCTGACCTTAGTCAAGTCCTTCTTGGGTTGTGAGGTTGACTCCTTAACCCCTACTACTCAAACCTTTTCTCCTTGTTGCCTGACTGACAAGAGCAAGACTATCATCATCCCCACTCTTTTGTTGTCATCCAAAGAATGATTTCTCCCAAATCTCCTAGGTGAAGTCATCCCATTGTTTGTTTAGATATGGTAGCTTTTCTCTTGCTATTTCACCTGTCACAAAGGTAGCCCATGGTTTTGAGAACCCGCTCAAGGTTGTCCTTACAAGCTCGTCATCTAGAAAGGATACCCCAACAACTCCAAGCTCATCTTGAATTTGTTGAAGCCTAGTGAGGTATGATGCCACATTATTTGATTCAATCATCTTGGTGTTCTTGAGCTTCTCCCTTAACACCATTTTCTGATTATGATTGTCACTCTGATATAGGCTCATCAAAGCAATCCACATCTGATGGACATTGTTCTTCCCTAATATATGAAGGATCATGTGATCCTTCACCCATCCATGATGATATGTTTGGCCTTCACATCTTTTAATTTGTAGGCTGCCATAGCTATAATGTCTGAAGGAGTTGTAACTTGGGTGTTTGCAAACTCCCATAGACTGTTCCCCTTGAGAACCAATGCTATCCTCTCATTCAATGGACTAAAGTTGTAAACCCCATCCAACCTATCCTCAAACCTTAGACTGGTTGATGCCACCCTAAAATTAGAAAATCACTGGACACTTCTAACTGTTACACCCTAATTGTTATGGTTTCCCTCTTTCCCTTTGAGGGCTACCTCTGCCAATCCTGCTAGTTGTACTAGCAAACTATTATCAACATTGTCCTATTGACTACGTAGTTGTTGTCCCTTGGCATTGATCCTTTGCGGCTTAGCTTACTGCCTCTTATGGTCCTCGTGTAGTCCATGCACGTCACTGACTTTCTCCACCTATTCGACTGACAGCTCCATCTGCAACAACTTACGACCACTACTGGTGAGGGCTACCTGTACGCAGCGATTCTCGATCTCTGCAACCACTGTGCCAACCCTTTTGTTCTCTGTGTTTGTGCCTAAGCTGTCTGCCTCCCGTGCCTTTTTTTAATGGCATGACGACATTGTGGCTGGGTTCATGGTCCTGTGGCTCTCTCAACAGCTGCGCGCTCTACAACATCTTGCGGTTGTCTTCCTCAATGTTTGTTGGCCGCTTCACTCATTGCTTGGTCACCTCAGTAACGTTGCCCTAGACTTTGCTAACCCACTCTGTTTGACGAAGATGTTGTCATTGCTTTGGTAGCTACAGTCAATCCATTGTTTTTTCTTTTTTTTTCTTTAGCTTGTGTTTGGTGGCTGCTACGCTAAACGACCCTTTTGTGGTTGGTCCCTACACAGATTGACGATATTGTCTCGACCTCGTCTCTACACGATGTTTTTTACCACGTTCCTTGCACTTTCTTACATCCTCCACTAACTATTGGCTCAATACGAGCCACTATGCACCGCTACTGTCCATCGATTGTTCTTCTTACCCATAGACCAATGTTGATGTTTCTTGAGCCTTGACAGTTGGTCTGCCCGATTGGAGTGTTGACGGCCACCTGCACTGGTGGTGGCTGGGATTGTTGGCCACAAACTCTTTGTTGGTCGCTGTCGAAGTTGTTGGTTGGTCAACCTTTTTTTTTCAATTTATCATTATCTCAACAGAATTTGCACCCATCTTTTAAAAAAAAATCTTTTCGACAGCCATAGCGATACAAACTTAGCCTCCTTAAAAAAATATTTCCACTCGTACAATTGTAGCCAAACCTAGCCCCAACGATCTTGTATGAACCTGACATCTGTGATTTAGAGAATGGTACTCTTATGATTTTTTGCTCTGATGTCATGCTAATTTTCCTTCAAACCTAGCCCCCGATAATCCATTGACCTAACAGATTAAAGATTAAAGATTAATTGCACAACTCAGTTCTTAACATAATAAATTTAGTGGAAACAAAATTATACCAATCTCAATCACGAAAAGATGACACAACATATTCTACCCAATCACAGTTCTTCATTAAAATTTAGAACTTACTTGGGTTTCCTTCCTGGGAAAATGGCCCAACTGAGAAAATACATATAACAACTGGATATGATCCAACTGATCAAGCCCTCCTTGGTTGATCTGGATCAATGTTCCACGGGGACTCGCCCCCCCTAGGGGTCTAGTTTCCTAGCTCCCCTGCGCTCCCGGGACTTTGGGATGAGAAGGGGTTGTTTCCCCATGCTCCCAAAAAACAGGGTACGCAAGGGGACGTGCCAGGGGGTCGTTTCCTTTTGCTGAGGGGTCGTTTCCGAAAAGGGGTTTGGGGGGTCGAGGGGGGACGTGGGGGGTCAAGGGGGGTTGTGGTGTCTGATTTTTTTAAATGAATTTAACATTCGTTTTATAACTTTAGGGTGAAGAATGACTTCCTATTGATGATCTTGAGGTAAAGAATGGCTTCCTAGATGCAATTGCAAAGATGTACAATGAGGTGGAGGGGGTAAGATTTTGAAGACTGTTTGTTCAGTTCGCATTTCTTAGTGGTCCCTTCAACACACGTGGTGCTCGGGCATATCGCATAGATCTAGCCCAAGATTACCTGATTGGTTGGTGGAGGATGCATGGGGATGGTGCTCCAGAGCCCAAAGATCTAGCTATGCGTTTGTTGTCTCAAATTTATAGTTCCTCTACAGTAGAGAGGAATTGGTCCACATATAGCTTCATCCACTCTATCAAGAGGAACAAGCTTACCTCTAAAAGAGCGAAGAAGTTAGTTGTTGTGCACAGTGCCCTACATCTTGAGCATAGGAAGACACCTGAGTATTTGAAGGGACCAGCAACACGATGGGATGTTGATCTAGAGGATGATGCACAAGTAGATATGGAGGAGAGACTTGATGAGAGACAGATGGGGTTGGTTGGTGTGCCACTTAGCATGTTTGAGAATGCTAGTGATTCAGATTCAAATGGTGATATGGTTGATTCGAATTTATTCATGCAGTAGCTGGATGCAGAGACTAGCGGGGAATTACCTTGAGGCTTCAGCGAAATTATGCTCGTTTATCGTTTGATATGTTGATGTTCTTATGTTATTCTGACTCTATAAAATTTTGACTCTTGATGTATCAGACTTGACTTTTATAATTTTATGTCGATATTCACAGTTTAGTATTAAATGTTCATAGTAGGAAGTGCAACATCAATATGGTTTAAACTTTAATCATAATGTATGATGTATGATTATAAATCAGAATTTAAAATTTTTATGATATTGGATAATGATATTCATATCAATGATCATGCTTTGCAGCTTTTCAATTCAAACCCAATTGTCATAGTGGACTCAATTTATAAATTATATTTTATATTTATAAGTTTTTAAGACCCTGACGTCCCCCCACGTTTCCTAAAAATTGGTGGGGAGCTTTTGCATAGGCCGCTCCCGCATATCCTCGCTCCCTCGCCCCCTCGTCTCGGAACCTTGGTGGAACATTGATCTAGATCTCCTTACTACCCCTTCCTTGGACCCAACACACTTAGTGACATGCCTCTCTCAATCTTGTGTTGTTGTATGATGTGTCTTCTCCTTCTCCTTAGCCTTGATTTTATAACTTTTCGTTGAGCTAAATCATTAACCCCATTTTTCAAAGTGATTGACGGTCAAGATTAGATCACGCCGCATTTGAGATCAAGGGCTAAGATTAAAACATAATTACTAGAGTAAATAATTTACTTTTCTTAAGTTTACTCTAGCTCAATAAGCCAACATAATAATTATGTGCTTTTCTTGAGTCTAACTTAGGTTATGTTACAAATGTAACTTCTTTACACTTGTGCAAGTGTTCTAAGCAGGCTGTGGGCAACATCTACATGCCTAGACACTAAAGCCTATTCAGAAGTACCTCCCTGAACTACAAACATCAATAGTAAGTCCTTTTGTCGAAGGCCTTAGAATGGACCGATTTGGTAACATGGTTTAGAAGATTCAATGGTTTTGTAGGGATGATCACACTATGTAAGGTCAATCCAAGCCATGTCTTGAGCATGCCTATGTTTTATCCACATCGTCATGTGTCATAGAGTTTGTATGCATTCCTTTGACTTTTGTGCATTATTTCTTTGACAGTGCCCAACATGACAGTCTCATAGTTCACATTATTTCATGTTTATTGAGGTAGGTCACAAATTCCAATGCATAGGGTCTTGGGTCACCAAAATCAAGAAAGGCTCAAAATGCTCAAAACAATATGTGCTTGGCATGCCATCTACATATTTTTTTAGATTGTGAAGGTGCCAAGCAGATATTCCAAGTCAAAGGTGGCTGTGCCCTCTATGGTGGAACATATGGGTTAAAATTGGCAAAATGGGGTCCGTACTTGACATGAAGGGACAAGACTTATGTCAAAGGTTATGTAAAAATTATTCAGACAAAATCCCATGTGCTCAATGCCTCAAATTAGCGGAGGCATTGGATATCAAGCATGTGGCTCATCCAAGCAAAGGGATGTCCCAAATGTGTGAAGTTAAACTAGTCATTTGGGAGGTCAAAACTAGCCGTTGAAGAGGAACTAGACGTTGAGGATGGTCAATAACTCAAGGGAAGTCAAGTTTCCAAGGCAGAGGGTGTTGGATATCAAGTCAACTAAGGCAAGTAGAGCCCTTCTACTAGACGTTTCCTTCATTATATTAGCCGTTGGGTCAAAGTAATGTTGTGTTGGGCGATGTTTATTTTATAGCCTAGTATGGGGCAGATATGTCTTTGAACATCATGTGAAAACAAAAAAATAAATAAACAAAAAATAAATAACAATGCATGTGTGAAGTCAAACTAGTCATTTGGGAGGTCAAAACTAGAGGTTGAGTATGGTCAATAACTCAAGTGAAGTCAAGTCTCCAAGGCCGAGGGCGTTGGATATCAAGTCAACTAAAGCAAGTCGACCCCTTCTACTAGACGTTTCCTTTATTATACTAGCTGTTGGGTCAAAGTAACGGAGTATTGGGCGATGTTTATTTTATAGCTTAGTATGGGGGAGATCTGTCTCTGAACATTATGTGAAAACAAAAAAATAAATAAACAAGAAACAAATAACAATGCCAATGCTTTTCATGACAATAATAAAATAAATAAACAAAAAAATAAATAACCACCTATGTACATCACAACATATAAGCAATAAATTAGTGTTATCCATCTTAAACCTGGATCTATAAAGGGTGTGGAGAGACCAAATTTCTGAAGGTGTAATTCTTTAATCATTTAATGTGAAAGAATTAATACATTACAAGTAATTAAATGATTGAAAAATTTGCACCTTAAAGAAATTCATCTCTGTAGATATATTCATCTCTGTAGATATATGATAGATCCGATCCTAGTTTAAAATGGATCTATGCTGGTTTCTGTTGATATATGACAGATCCGATTCTAGTTTAAAATAGTTTAAAATGGATCTATGCTGGTTTTTTTTTCCTGCCGATATATGATAGATCCGATCCTAGTTTAAAATGGATCTATGCTGGTTTATGCTGGTTTTTTTGACAGTTAAATTTTTGTAAACCCTAGATCTCTCATTCTATAAAGGAGTGGTAGGGCAGATTTGGGGAGCCGTGAGTTGCTATGCAATATTTAGTTTTGAGTCAATAGACGGGTGTGATCGGTTGCTGCAATATCTGTTTGCTGTAAATATTTTCAATCGTATGTTTTCAGAGTTGGCATTTCTTACTTACAGTTTTGATGAGTTTTTATTTCAGTTTTCTAGAGAATCGTAGGAGTGCGGATTTGATTACCATGTCCGAAAAATTTAACTTTTGCTAGCAGACAGTTACTGTCATGGAGTATTTCCATCATGTTTGGTTGATATTTACAAAGAAACATATTTAGCTGATATGTACATGGTTGCGACATGCTTTTATCTCCATTTTAGTCCCCATTGCCCATATATTAGTATACAGATCATTTCGCACCTCTGCTGTAAAGATTTTTCTTTGAAGAAAATGCACTCTCGCCATTTAAGACACTCAGGATATCTTTTCTTATATTTTTAAATCTAAGATGTATTTGTTAGTCTAATGATAAACATACCTATTTAGAGCCTGTGTAAATTAAGGCAATTGTTATTCTGCAGGAGGTGGATCACACAACGCATTTCTTTAGCGAGAAAGATGGCGTGGGCTTTGTGATTGAGGAGTAATATGGTTCATTAATGCGTACCACAATTTGATCAGCTGAGTTATCATTATAGATAAGAATTATTCCAGGCATTATTCGATGTTGTTGTACATATGAACTTTTTCAGGCAAGTTGAACGTGAAAGCAATTACGCCTTGGCAATTTTAGTCAGGCCAACAGGGCCCTGAATTGAAGGAAAATCTGTATGGTTGCGGAGATCATAAACTATTGTTATTTTTCATGGGAATAATAATTTGATCATAGTTTAGCTTGTCAGTCTGTTTGCATAATGAAATAATAAGATTAGTTACTCTCTTTTAGAAGTGATCCTGCATATTATTTTGCCAGTTAATGCAAAATGGAGAAAGCGCAGCAGTTACTGCAAAACGGAGAAAGCGCAGAAAATACTAATAGAGCAATTTTGTTTTTTTCACTCATGGAGGAAAAATTTGATATTAAATTGATTGGTATGCCGTTAAAAAAAAACCACCTAATTTTGATTGATTTTTTCCATGGTTGATAAAACTAGTGACAATATCCTCGTTGAAGATTTCATTCCACCCTAAGGATGACCGTCAGTATTAGCATTCCTTCACGACGATACTCTGAAACTATACATTTACATTGTATCACATTAACAATACTCTGTAACACCACAATGCCTTTCATAATTCTATCACAAGAATGAAAGAATTGATTATACTGTGCCATACCTTTTATCTCTTAGATCTTTTTTCATATTAATTTATTATTATTTAAAACATTATATTGAAGATTATTAAATTTTAATTTATAAAAAAAGGTTAAGAGTAATAAATTTATTTAGATTAAATTTAGTATTATTATTTTTGTTAAAGAAAAATATTTTATTCTAGAAATAAAATAAAATTAATAATTTAATTTGGAATTTTATAACCTAGTTAAATAATTTACGGATCCTAATTAATTTGATTTAGGATTTTTTATAATTTCACACTATTTAATATGTATTTTGACATGTTTCTTGTTTTTGCTATAATATGATATTGAATAATAAAATATCAAAATAGAATAAGTATTTTATAATTTGATATGTTGTAAATTGTATTTAAAGATATTCATCCATTTATCTAACTTTCTAATTTTTTATTGATGGGTTTGATATTAAGAAACTAGATTCATCCTAAGCCCTCTGCTTGTCTCGAATGGGTCGAATCAAACACGATTCAGTAGGACACATGTCCTTTGATTTAATGTCCCACAAAGGCCGGTTTTGGGTCATTTCTCCCTCTCTCACACTTTTTTGTGTCTCTCTCGTTGTGGGTGTGGGAGCGAATAACAAAGGGTTTGGGAGAAATTTGGAGGCGATTCGTCTTATTTACAGGTAGAGGGATGAGTGGTTGAAGAGAAAGACAAAGGCGTGGGATGTCTTTCCTGATGATATGAGTTTGGACAATAGTGTTGAGTTGGCATTGGCCATCTTGGATATTAATGAGCAAGTGCTAGAACCTGTCACTTTTGGTGATGGTGACTCTGTTGAGGGGTCATCCTCCACACCAGCACATGCAAAGATGATATTGGATACAGAGGAGGAGGATGTAGTAGAGGAGAGCAGTGGTGACCATGATGATGATAATGATGTTGATTTTGATGATGATGATTGATGACTCATGAGCTACCTATTGCCTTGAGGCTTGTAGTTGTTTTGTATTTACTATTTCTATTTGCCATTGACATCTCTACTACCTATGTAACCCATTTTGATTTTGATGACTTAATGAGATAACTGCATTTTCTTGTCTTTCTTCTATTGGATCATTGATGAATCTGTTACAATTGTATTTGTATGCATAATGTTACCTTGTAGAACTTACATCTAGATGAAGATCTATGTTTGAATCAATGAATTTGTATCATGAATGAGAATTTGTATAAGAAATATTTATTTTTTAATATATATATATATATATATATATATATATATATATATATATATATATATGTCTTAATGTGTCCTGTTTCGGGGGTCAACGTGCCTGTGTCGGACACTTGAATCCTCGTGTCTTGCGTGTCCCCGTGTCGGGTGACTTTGGTTTTATAATGTTATTTTTGTGAATTTATTTTGATATATTATTTTTTGTTTCTTGCCCCTCATCAGATTGAGGGTAAAGTCCTTTGATTTCCATAGGATCACAAAGTTGATGAATTGATTATTCTTCCTTTTAGTTTGCATTGCATAAATTTGATATTCTTTGATTATTAGAAGTCGTTGAAAGGTTTTCCATCTGTTAGGAGAGAATAAAATTGTGAAGTCTATTGTATTCTAGTTCTAGGAAATTAATACTATTCTCTTCAAGCAAGAGAATGCTCATGACATTAGCATTATGAGTGGACTAGTTTGCTCCAATTCATAAATTTTCATTAAAGTCACTAACAATGCACTACTATTATTTAAATACTATTTTTCAAAAATTAACCATTTAATATAGTCGTTACTTAATAATATTTGTTTTTAATATATTAAAAAATTAATAACATAATTTAAATATTATTGTTAAAATATAGTCGTTACTTGAAATTATGTCTCTACAATGCTCTCTATTTAAGCCTTTGCCATCGTCTGCCTCTTCATTTGGTCCTGATGATGAACCACACTTGTTGGTTCGAAACACGTCGACCGAAAATTTCTCTTATGTGGTTTCTACTGAAAGACTTTGCTTAATTAGATCTAATGTTGTCGAAGATCTCACCAAAAATTTCTATTTGCTTTGTTGCCCTAACAAGAAATATGCAAATCCAAAAATAAAACAAATTCAAAGGCACTTGCTGAACCAACAAGAAAAAAAACATTAATGGTCCAAAAGCCCACATAAGGAGACCAAGGGTGAGCCAGGAAAATCAAAACCATAGCTATAACCCATGCACACAAAATCTTGAATTCTCGAAATGAAGCTTGTTTAATTTAAAAGAGTAAATTTAATAAATTTAGAGTTATGGTACAGAAATATCATAGAGAAAAAGCTAGGAATTTAGGGATTTCCTTATTAGCGCAGAGTCTAGAATGGCCAGAGGTTCCCACGATTTGAAAGTAGACACCATGAATTATGAATTGGTTGAATTGGCTACAAAGGAATTCTTTAAAATTCCTTTGATTCTAAACAACATCACACCAATCTGGTTCTAACTTGCTACAAAACCAAACATCCTATAGAACCCAAACCCAAACCCAAACATCTCCATGAGAACCACCTCTAGGATCTCCAATGCGACCAAGGAGAAACACATGGCCTGCATAGAGCCAAACGCCACCAACACTAACTGTTGTGAGTTCCTAACATGGAGCTCACATAAAATATGACACCAAAATCCCTAAAGAAATCACCACTAGAGCTTGGCAAACCCAAAACCACAAGACCCACCAAAATATTTACGAAGGGTCCCAAGCACCCAACCCACATTTTAAAAACCCATTTTCCAAAATGCATTGTATTACCATGAGCAATGACTACATGATTAATTGAGTTGGGGGAATGGAGTTCCATCCATTGTACTTTCTAACACATGACCAACTTATGCTCATTAATTGATTCATACCAAGGAAATGTTCCATTGAGAGCCATTAGTTAATCAACCTAAGGGATTGGGCAATAACATAAATCCCCATTTTTTGATAATGTTCTTGTGCATGGATGAATTGCAAACTTGGCCCAATTATCAAGCTCATAGAGTAATCTCACTTGATATGCAGGAAGGAAACTTTGTCAAACGAATATAGTTCAAGTTTGATTTTTGAGATACAAAATCTAACATTATTCTCCTCTGGATATGAATATATTATCATTGCTTTAATAACCAACATTGAATCTCCAAAAGTCATGAAGGATTGAATGTTTTGTCCCAGTGTGATGGATAAATCACACTAGAAGGAGTAAGCATATGCCATATTATTTGAGACTTTACCTAGTCCCCAATTGTGATGGGTAATCTCATTTCCTTTGGGACCTTGAAGACTCACCACCCACACCTACCACCCCTATTTTAAAGATAGGGTTTATTAATAGGGTTTTACAGTTTTATTTTTATAAATTTGGTTTGGCACATATAAGAATATAATATACTTTATATTATTTAAAGATTTTGTGTGTGTGTGTGAGAGAGAGACAAAGAGAGATGCAAAATACTTGTGTAAAGAACTTTAGATTAAACATCAATTTGAGTTGTAGCTGTTTTTATATGTGCATGTATATCCAAATAAAGGTAATATCAAAGTTTGCAGAGTTTTCAGATTGGGAATATAAGTCTCTTTTAAAGTTAATAATTTATTTATTATTTTGAAATAACTATAGACAATATTTAACTTAAATTAGAGATTTCTTCTATGTTTTTTATAATGGAAATATTCTTAGATGTTGCTTTCAAATTAAATTAAATGAAAATACTAAAAAATGTAAAGATGCTTTTAAAAAAAAATAATTTGAAAATAATTTATATTCATTCATAAAAAGGTTGTTCTCAAAGTAGAAAACATATTACATATATATGATTCTAAAGTCCCTCAACTAGTTTAAAATGCTAAGATATTGTAATTGATGGCAAAGTAAGGGTCAATTATGTTCAAGAACAAACAAGGTCAAATCAGACTATTGAGTAGGAAGACATTTGACAATAAAATAACGTTCAATCCTCTTGATCATGAAGTCATGTATGTAATTCTTATAATTTTTATCAACGCAAAAAGCTTGCTTATGATGCACTGAAAAGTAAGAATAGGGTTGCAAACACATGAACCATACCTTTGGAGGTGTCTGGAATGGTGGAAGTAGGCATGGATCAAGACATTAGAGACATGTTCATGGATTACATGGAGTTTAAAGTAACTAGAGAAGCGTTGCAAAGACATGAAGATTCCAACAAGAAACATGGTGGCACTCTACATTGAATCTCTAAGAATATTTTGTTCTGGCAAGTGACTCCAATTTCAAGGAGGAGACCATCATGTGTATCCTTCAACAAAAAAAATAGAGATTCTTTGGAGGCTACAATTCAAGAATTGCACCACCCTCTGGTTCAATTATCGACTATGAAACGTGATGAATCCCACTCTATGGCATACTCAATAAACCCATTTTTTGCCCAACCAGAAGGCAAATGAGGTCCAAAGTCATTCGAAATAGGTGGAAGGGAAAGAAATTTTGTCATTAAAAGATATGGATGCAATAACAGTAGAAGAGGGGAGGATGAGATTGGAATATGCTAGTCACAACCTATTAAATTTGTAATTAAACTCTTGTCAAGTCAACTCAAATACAAGTCGGCTCTATTTAAGTAACTTGATCAATATATATAAAGAAGTCTTCTCCTCCATTTGAGTAAGAAACTCTGTCAAAGCAGTAGAGAGAGAATTCAGGCCTTAGAAAGGAAGAGTAAAGGTTCATATCTGATGAGCCTAGAAGCTAATACAAGGAGCACTACTTGAAGTTTCTTTGAAACTTCTCTTTGCTTTATTTCTAGTACAAGAACTCAACTCCTTTAAGATTGATTTTGACCTTCATTTATGGAGAAATTTCAGCCTATGGAGGAACCAGGTTCTAGCCTCAGTCTTTAGCCCTGAGGTAAGTAGTCTTCGACCCTCAGGCAAGGCAGACTTTGGTCTTGAAGTGAGGTTGACCTTGGGCCTATAGAAAAGAAACTTTGTCTTATGGAAATTCAGAACTGCGACCTTTGGAACTCGGCCCCCACCTACGACTAACTTATCCCTCTTTGAAGAAAAGTCAGAATTGTTTTTTAGAAGCAAATTTGACCCTATATTGCCATAGATCTCAAGCTTGTGGGTGATTGTTTTTGAGGTTTATTCTGAAGCAGACTTGGATATATTATGAGGTGCTCTTCGGAAACTCCTTTTGAAGCAATCTTGAAGTCTCTTGGAGAAAACCTAGAACCAAACGTTGAAGTGACTTTAGAGTAGATTTTGAATATCCTTTTTGGAGGAAATCTTGAAGCCTTATTTGAAGCATATTTTAGACCAACTCTTGAAGCAATATATGAAGTATTAAGATAAGACTTTTTTTAGTAGACCTGTCAAGCCCTTCTTGAAACAAATATGAGGCCAACTTGGAGAAAATTTTGAAGACATTTGTTAAAGTAGTCTTGAAGACATTGTTGGAGTAGACCCTGGACATCTTTTTGGAGCAACCTTTGAAGTGTCATTTGAAGTGGTTTTTGAAGAATACTTAGAACAATATTTGAAGAGGTATGGAGCAGACTTTAGTGAATCCTTGATCAACATTTTGAAGTGAATTTGAAGCAACCTTGAAGCCATCTTTGAAAGTCATCATTGGAGTAGTTTTTGAAGAATTTTGAAGTATCTTGGAACAATTAAAGTATATTTGAAGGTTGGAGCCTAAGAGGATTGGTGTCCTCATATTGGCCAGGTTGGTGCCTGGATTGGCCTAAGAGGATTGGTGTCTTCATATTGACCAGGTTGTTTCTTGGAAGAATTGAAGAACTTATATTATAGGTTGGAACCTCTCTTTGTAAAAGAGGATTGGAGTCCTCACTATTTTCAATAATAAAGTTACTTTTTGGTTTACTTCTTTTGTTTTAGCTTAACTTGAATTTTTTAGCTAGCATAATTTAACAATTGTAAGAAACATTGATTCACTGCCGTCTCACTGTTTCCAACAATTGGTATCAAATCTAGTTTCTTCAGTCTCAACCTAACAGTTGGAAGGAATGTCCCCTAGAACAAATGGCAAGATCAAGAAGTATAGACTCCAAACCCTATGAAGATATCTCCTCATTCATGAAATCAAAAGTCGATTAGGTTGCCAAAGCTCCCTTGTTCGATGGAACAAACTATGTGTCATGGAGCAAAAGAATGCAATTTTATTTGATGGCTCTAGGATATGAGGTATGGGAATCAATGGTTATTAGAAACACAATGACAAAGGAGTCCAAAGAATACAATACAAAAGCAATGAAGGCGATATTGAGTAGTCTATCAAACTCTATAAAAGTCAAGATGGGTCAATGTTCTTCAGCCTCAAAATTCTTTGGGAAAGATACAAAAGCTTTATGCATAGGAATCTACCTTTTTGACCATTGAGCCAAAACCAAAATATGTAGAAAAAGATCAAGAATCAAAGAAGATAGATGAAGGTAAAATTGAAAACACCAAAATCATGAAAGACCATGAAGATTAAGACGACATAGAAGTAGAGGCTGAAGTAAACCTTGACGCTGAACTAGTGGCTACTATAAAAGAAATAAATATATTGAAAAAAATAAATAAAGAACATGAATAAAAGAATCAAGACCTTGATCATACAAAGGAAAAAGTTGTTCTCCTAAGACTCCAAGAAGAAGAAAGATCTAAGGATTTTAACAACCTTGAAGCAAAATTTGATCAACAAGAAAGGAAGCATGAGGAAAAAGTCATCTCCCTGACAACTCAACTGGAAGAAGCAAAGAAAATGGAATAAGTTGTAAAGATACAATTGAGGGAGAAAGAAGAAGATTATGAGAAGCTTGAAGAAGAAATTGTCTTATTGAAAAATGAAGTTGACAAGTTATACACAAGTTTGAAGAGTTCTCAATTGTTGGACGACTTAGGTTTTATAATGTTATTTTTGTGAATTTGTTTTGATATATTATTTTTTGTTTCTTTCCCGTCAACAGATTGAGGGTAAAGTTGTTTGATTTCCGTAGGATCACAAAGTTGATGGATTGATTATTCTTCCTTTTAGTTTGCGTTGCATAAATTTTATATTCTTTGATTATTAGAAGTCGTTGAAAGGTTTTCCATCTGTTAGGAGAGAATAAAATTATGAAGTCTATTGTATTCTAGTTCTGGGGAATCAATTCTCTACTCCTGAAGCAAGAGAATGCTCATGACATTAGCATTATGAGTGGACTAGTTTTCTCCAATTCATAATTTTTCATTAAAGTCACCAACAATGCACTACTATTACCCTGTGAGATCTAATGTTGTTGAAGATATCACCAAAATTTTCTATTTTCCTTGTTGCCCTAACAAGAAACACACAAATCCAAAAATAAAACAAATTCAAAGGCACTTGCTGAACGAATAAGAAAGACAACATAAATGGTCCAAAAGCCCACATAAGGAGACCAAGGGTGAGCCAGGAAAATCGAAACCAATCATAGATATAACCCATTCACACAAAATCTTGAATTCTCAAAATGAAGCTTGTTTCATTTAAAAGAGTCAATTACCATAAATTTAGAGTTATGCTACAGAAATATCATAGAGAAAAAGCTAGGAATTTAGGGCTTTCCTTATTGGCACAAAGTCTAGAATGGCTAGAGGTTCCCACGATTTGAAAGTCGACACCATGAATTATGAATTGGTTACAAAGGAATTTAACCAATCTGGTTCTAACTTGCTACAAAACCAAACACCCTATAGAACCCAAACACAAACATCCCCATGAGAACCACCTTTAGGATCTCCAATGCGACCAAGGAGAAACACATGCCCTGCATAGAGCCCAACATCACCAACATTGACTGTTGTGAGTTCCTAACATGGAGCTCACATAAAATATGACACCAAAATCCTTAAAGAAATCACCACTAGAGCTTCGCAAACCCAAAACCACAAGACCCACCAAAATCTTTATGAAGGGTCCCAAGCAACCAACCCACATTTTCAAAACCCAGTTTCCAAAATGCATTGTATTACCATGAGAAATGACTACATTATTAATTGAATTGGGGGAATGAAGCTCCATCCAGTGTTCTTTCCAAGGCATGACCAACCCGTTCTCATTAATTGATTCATACCAAGGAAATGTTCCATTAAGAGCCATTAGTTAATCAACCTAAGGGATTGGGAAATAATGTAAATCACCATTTTTCGATAATATTCTTGTGCATAGATGAATTGAAAACTTGGCCCAATTATCAAGCTCACAGAGTAATCTCACTTGATATGCAGGAAGGAAACTTTGTCAAACGAATATAGTTCAAGATTGATTTTTGAGATACAAAATCTAACGTTATTCTCCTCTGGATATGAATATATTATCATTGCTTTAATAACCAACATTAAATCTCCAAAAGTCATGAAGGATTGAATGTTTTGTCGCATCGTGATGGATAAATAACACCAAAAGGAGTAAGCATATGCCATATTATTTGAGACTTTACCTAGTCGCCAATTGTGATGGGTAATCTTATTTCCTTTGGGACCATGAAGACTCACCACCCACACCTACCACCCCTATTTTAAAGATGCGGTTTATTAATAGGGTTTTACAATTATTTTTATGAATTTTGTTTGCAACATATATGAATATAATATACTTTATATTATTTAAAGATTGTGTGTGTGTGTGTGTGTGTGTGTGTTTGTGAGAGAGACAAAGAGAGATGCAAAATACTTGTGTATTTAATGCAAAGAACTTTAGATTAAACATCTATTTGAGTTGTAGCTATTTTTATATGTGCATGTACATTGAAATAAAGGTAATATCAAAGTTTGCAGAGTTCTCAGATTGGGAATATAAGTTTCTTCTAAAGTTAATAATTTATTTATTATTTTAAATAACTATAGACAATATTTAACTTAAATTACATATTTATTCTATGTTTTTTATAATGGAAATATTCATAGATGTTGCTTTCAAATTAAATTAAATGAAAATAGTAAAAAATGTAAAGATGCTTTTAAAAAAATAATTTGAACATAATTTATATTCATTCATAAAAATGTTGTTCTCAAAGTAGAAAACAAATTACATATATATGATTCTAAAGTCCCTCAACTAGTTTATAATGCTAAGATATTGTCATTGATGACAAAGCAAGGGTCAACTATGTTCAAGAAAAAACAAGGTCAAATAAGACTATTGAGTAGGAATCCATTTGACATTAAAATAATGTTCAATCCTCTTGATCATGAAGTAATGTATGTAATTCTTATAATTTTGACCAGTGCAAAAAAGATTGCTTATGATGCACTGAAAATTAAGAATAGGGTTGCAAACACATGAAGAATACCTTTGGAGGTGTCAGGAATGGTGGAAGCAGGCATGGATCAAGAAATTTTTTTCACCAAGTTTTAGTCAATGCATGGATCAGGACATTAGAGACATGTTCATGGATTACATGGAGTTTAAAGTAACTAGAGAAGTGTTGCAGAGACATGAAGATTCCAACAAGAAACATGGTGGCACTCTACAATGAATATCTAAGAAGATTTTTTTCTCGCAAGTGACTCCAATTTCAATGGGGAGACCATCATGTGTATCCTTCAACAAAAAAAATAGTGATCCTTTGGAGGCTACAATTCAAGAATTGCACCACCTTTTCATTCAATTATTAGCTATGAAACGTGATGAATACCACTCTATGGAATACTCAATAAACCCATTTTTTACCAAACCAAAAGGTAAATGAGGTCCAAATTCATTCGACTCAGGTGGAAATGAAAGCAATTTTGTCATTAAAAGATATGGATGCAATAACAATAGAAGAGAGGAGGATGACATTGGAATATGTTAGTCATCTACACAACCTATCAAATTTGTAAATATACTCTTGTCAAGTCGACTCTATTTAAGTGACTTGATCAATATATATAAAGAAGTATTCTCCTCCATTTGGGCAAGTAACTCTGTCAAGGTAGTAGAGAGAGAGTTCATGCCTCAAAAAGGAAGAGTAAAGGTTCATATCTGATGAACCTAGAAGCTAATAGAAGGAGAACTACTTGAAGAATATTTCTATTTTGGTTAAAGATTTTTGGAGGCTTGTTTGATTTGTTTTTGAAGTTTCTTCGAAACTTCTCTTTGCTTTATTTCTAGTACAAGAACTCGATTCCTTTAAGATTGATTTTGACCTTCATTTATGGAGCAATTTTAGCCTATGGAGGAACCTGGTTCTAGCCTCAGTCTTCAACTGTGAGGTAAGTAGTCTTCGGTCCTCAGACAAGGGAGACTTTGATCCTGAAGTGAGGTTGATTTTGGACCTACAGAAAAAAAACTTAGACCCGTGGAAATTTAGGCATGCGACCTTTGGAACTCGGCCCCCACCTGTGGCTAAACTCATCTCTCTTGAGCAAAAGTCGGAAATTTTTTTTAGAAGCAAATTTGACCCTATATTGGCATAGATCTCAAGCTTGTGGGTGATTGTTTTTGAGATTTAATCTGAAGTAGACTTGGATTTTTTGGAGCAGACTTGGATATATTTTGAGGTGATCTTGGGCAACTCCTTTTGAAGCAGTCTTGAAGTCTCTTGGAGAAAACCTAGAACCAAACATTGAAGTGACTTTAGAGTAGATTTTGAAGATCCTTTTTGGAGGAACTCTTGAAGCCTTATTTGAAGCATATTTTAGACCAATGCTTAAAGCAATATATGAAGTATTAAGAGAAGAAATTTTTTAGTAGACCTATGAAGCCCTTCTTGAAGCAAATATGAGGCTAACTTGGAGCAAATTTTGAAGACATTTGTTAATGTAGTCTTGAAGACATTGGTGGAGCAAACCCTGGAGATCTTTTTGAAGCAACCTTTGAAGTGTCATTTGAAGTCGTTTTTGAAGAATCCTTAGAACAATATTTAAAGAGGTATGGAGTAGACTTTGGTGAATCCTAGATCAACATTTTGAAGTGAATTTGAAGCAATCTTGAATCCATCTTTGAAAGTCATCGTTGCAGTAGCGTTTGAACAATTTTGAAGTATCTTGGAACAATTGAAGTATATTTGAAGGTTGGAGCCTAAGAGGATTGGTATCATCTTATTGGCCAGGTTGGTGCCTGGATTGGCCTAAGAGGACTGGTGTCTTCATATTGACCAGGGTGTTTCCTGGAAGAATTAAAGAACTTATATTACAGGTTGGAACCTCTCTTTGTAAAAGAGGATTGGAGTCCTAACTATTTTCAATAATAAAGTTACTTTTTGTTCTACTTATTTTGTTTTAGCTTAACTTGATTTTTTTTTATAACTAGCATAATTTAACAATTGCAAGAAACATTGATTCACTCCCATCTTACTATTTCCAACAATTGGTATCAAAGCTAGTTCCTTTAGTCTCAACCTAATGGTTGGAAGGAATATCCCCTAGAAAAAATGGAAAGGTCAAGAAGTATAGACTCCAAAACCTATGAAGATATCTCCAAATTCATGAAATCAAAAGTCGATTAGGTTGCCAAAGCTCCCTTGTTCGATGGAACAAACCATGTGTCATGGAGCAAAATAATGCAGTTTTATTTGATGGCTCTAGGATATGAGGTATGAGAATCAATGGTTATTAGAAACACAATGACAAAGGATTCAAAAGAATACAATACAAAAGCAATGAAGTCGATATTGAGTAGTCTATCAAACTCTATAAAATTCAAGATGGGTCAATGTTCTTCAGCCTCAAAATTCTTTTGGAAAAGCTACAAAAGTTTTGTGCATAGGAATCTGCCTTTTTGACAACTGAGCCAACACCAAAATATGTAGAAAAAGATCAAGAATCAAAGAAGATAGATGAAGGTAAAATTGAAAACACCAAAATCATGAAAGACTATGAAGATTAAGATGACATAGAGGTAGAGGCTGAAGTGAACCTTGAAGCTGAACTAGTGGCTACTATAAAAGAAATAAATATATTGAAAAAATAAAATAAAGAAAATGAATAAAAGAATCAAGACCTTGATCGTACAAAGGAAGAAGCTGTTCTCCTAAGACTCCAAGAAGAAGAAAGATCTAAGGGTTTTAAAAGTCTTGAATCAAAATTTGATCAACAAGAAAGGAAGTATGAAGAAAAAGTCATCTCCCTGACAACTCAACTGGAAGAAGTAAAGAAAATGGAATAAGTTGTAAAGATACAATTGACGAAGAAAGAAGAAGATTATGAGAAACGTCAAGAAGAAATTGTCTCATTGAAAAATGAAGTTGACAATCTATACACAAGTTTGAAGAGTTCTCACTTGTTGGATGACATTTTTAGCCATCATAGATCACCATTTGATAAAATGGGACTTGGTTATATAGGGGAATATTCAAAGACAAAATTAGAATAAATACCTGAAGGAGAAGCAATCATTCTCCAAAAGTCAAATCACAACAAGGATGAAAGTATTATTGATGCTCCCAAGGGGTCCATACAAAATACAAACAACAGTAAGAATCAAGAGAAGATTGGATCTCCTCCAAGGCAAAACAAATTTTGAAGATCATCAAGAGAGTTATACTTGTCCAGGTACCCAAGAACGTTATCTGGTTATTGTTATTTATGCACTAATTTCATTCATAAAGCAAGTGATTGCATAATGTACTACAAGAATAGTTATAAAGATACTAGAAGTAAGTTTCCAGGCAAATAAGACAAAATTCCTAATTGCTGTGAAAGCAGAATTTACAATCTAGTTGTTCCATTATTCAAGTTCAATATAGAATGTTATCAAAGTCACAAATTTGGACATATAGCACGAGACTACAAAAGTGACATGAAATGGGCTCCTAAGCAAGTGAAAGAACAAAATTTATTTGGGAAAACTACAAAAGTATGGAGAAGAAAACATGCTGAACCAGGAAATGAACTTGTCTTGAGTACTCCAATCATTTGTTCAAGTTGTTGATTGGTTATATGCTAATGGATGAATCTATGGTTCCTTTATCTTTTGAGATTATGCCTAAGAAGTTTGAAAAATATTTCCCTTCTTAGGGATAACAACAAACTTGACCTTTCAAAATTGTAAAGCTTGTTTTGTAGAATACCTAAAGGTCTGGAAATAATGGTAAATGCTTTCAAAGAGCATGTAATTAGAGACTGCACTCCACTAGTTATGAGGGATCTAGATGTTATAACTGATAAGGCAGGGAGAAGGGATACAGGTGGCATGCAAGAAGAAGTTGCATTTGTAAATACAGTTTTGGAATTGCATGACAAGTTTGTGGAGGACATTATCCATGTCTTTCGTCACAATGCTCTTTTGCATAGAGCTTTAAATGAAACATTTGTAGAAATCTGTAATAAAAGAGTGGCAGGAAACACCAGTGAAGAATTCCTGGCCATGCTCTGTGACATGGTACTTAGAAAGGGTGGCAGTAGTAAAAGATTAAGATTTGTTGATATAGAGGGCATTCTAGAAATACGTGAAGATAAAGCTTTGTTTACAGAAATATATAGGAAAAAATTAACTTGTCAAATATTGTATTATAAAAGTACAGATAATGCTCATGAGCTGAGCATGTTGTTAAAACTAAAGCAGAAATTTGACATCAAAGATGGAGAGTATGGTTAAAGATATGTTACAAGCAGAGGTGAACCAAGCTAGCTTTAAGGCATACCTGACTAATAATCCAAATATCCATCCTGGAATAAACTTGGATGTCAGAGTATTGAATTTCACATTTTGGCCCCCTTTCAAATCTTCTAAACCTAGTTTGCCCTTGGAGATGATTAAATGAATGGAACACATTCAAAGAGTTTTATTCTACATATGCTCAACATCGACAGCTTACATGGCTATATTCCACAGGGACCTGTAATGTCATTGGCAAGTTTCAAGCTGAGCAAATAGAAATGGTAGTAACACCTTACTATGCAATTTTATTGTTATTTGTTTAACAGCTCCCAAAAGTTGAGTTATTTAGACATCAAAGCTGGACTGAATTTGAGAGATGAGGATCTTGTGAGGCTGCTACATTCACTTGTATTTTCTAAGTATAATTTTTTTCTCAAGGAGCTTGAAACAAAATAAATATCTGTTAGTGATAGTTTTGAAATCAATTACAAATGGAAAAAGGAATATTAAGATCCTACTTCCAATTGAAGGTAATTATGAGAAGAAAAATGTCATTGAGAATGTTGATATATAAGTTCATTGACCATAAAGTTTTGAAATAGTCATGCAAAATAGTAGCAGTTGTCAAGAAGAAAATAAATAAAAAATATTGATGATCCTAGTAAGAATCTAAATGGCAGAAGGAAGATAGAAATTCGAAGCATAAGCCCAGGGGTAGCTCAAGAAAATTACAATGATTGAAAGGAAAGAGATAACACAGATAGGGGAAGAACATGTAAAGATGTAGTCAAAATCAAAGACAATATTAGATGCACTCCATTTGTCATTGATGTCAAAGGGGGAGAAAATAAGCAAAGTAAAACATGCCATTAATTGAGGGGGAGTTTCTTGTAGAAAAAAACCATGAGTTTGGGGGGAGTTACAACGTCATTTTCACAAGAAGTTTTACTCAAGTTGGCATCAATGCCAAAGTGGGAGATTGTTGAGATATTGTCATTGATGGCAAAACAAGGGTCAACTATGTTCAAGAACAAACAAGGTCAAATCAGACTATTGCGAAAGAAGACATTTGACAATACAATAATGTTCAATCCTCTAGATCATGAAGTAATGTGTGTAATTCTTATAATTTTGACCAGTGAAAAAATATTGCTTAAGATGCATTGAAAATTAAGGAATAGGGTTGCAAACACATGAAGCATACCTTTGGAGGTGTTTGCAATAGTGGAAGCAAGCATGGGTCAATACATTTTTTCACTAAGTTGTATTCAACGCATGGATCAAGACATTAGAGACATGTTCATGGATTACAAGGAGTTTAAAGTAACCAGACAAGTGTTGGAGAGAAATGAAGATTCCATCAAGAAACATGGTAGCACTCTATAATTAATCTCCAAGAAGATTTTGTTGAATAAAGTAACTTCAATTTCAAGGAGGGGGCCATCAGATGTATCCTTCTACAAAAAAAACATAGTAATGCTTTGGAGACTACAATTCAAGAATTACACCACCTTATGGTTCAATTATTAGCTATGAAACCCGATGAATCCCACTCTATGGATCACTTAGTAAACCCATTTTCTGACTAGCTAAGGAACATGTCAAAATGAGGTCCAAATTCATTCAACTCAGGTGGAAGGGAAAGAAATTTTGTCATTAGAAGATATGGATCTAATAACAGTATAAGAGGGAGGATGACATTGTAATATTCTAGTCATCTACATGACCTATTAAATTTGTAATTAAACTCTTGCCAGGTCGACTCAAATACAGGTCAAATACAAATACAGGTAAGCTATGTTTAAGTTACTTGATCAATATATATAAATGAGTCTTCTCCTCCATTTAGGCAAGCAACTCAGTTATGGTAGAAAAGAGATAATTCAAGCATGAGGAAAGAAGAGTAAAGGTTCATATCTCATGAACCAAAAGCTAATAGAAGGAGCACTACTTGAAGGCCATTTCTGTTTTGGATAAGGATATTTGGAGGGTTTTTTAATATGTTTTTGGAGTTTATTTGAAACTGCTCTTTGCATTCTTTCTAGTACAAGAACTCGACTCCTTTAAGAATGATTTCAACCTTCATTTGTGGAGAAAGTTCAACCTATGGAGGAACTGGGTTTTAACCTCAATATTCAACCCTGAGGTAAGTAGACTTCAACCATGAGGCAAGGTAGAATTTAGTCTTGAAATTATGTTGATATCTGTCCTGTAGAACAGAGCTTGGACATGTGGAAATTCGTGCCTGTGGCCTATGGAACCTGCCCCCCACTTGTGACTAAACTCAACCCCCTTTGAACAAAAATCGAAGTTTTTTTTGAGGAGCTAATTTGACCCTATATTGGCATAGATCTCAGGCTTGTGGGTGATTGTTTTTGAGGTTTAATCTAAAGTAGACTTGGATATTTTTGGAGTAGACTTGGATACATTTTGAGGAACTCTTAGGCAACCCCTTTTAAAGCAGTCTTGAAGACTCTTGGATCAAACCTAGATCTAGACATTGAAGTGAAGTTAGAGAAAATTTTGTAGACCCTTTTTGGAGGAACTCTTGAAGCCTTATTTGAAGTATATTTTGGAACCACACTTGAAGCTGTCTATGAAGTATTTCGAGAATAAATTTTTGAGTAGACCTGTGAATCCATTCTTGAGACAGACTTGAGGCAGACTTGGAACAGATTCAGTGAAGACATTTGTTGAAGCAATCTTGAAGACATTTTGGAGTATACCCTGGAGATATTTTTGGAGCAACCATTGAAGTGTCATTTGAAGTGGTTTTTGAAGACTCCTTAGAGAAATATTTGAAGAGGTATGGATAAGAATTCGGTGAATCCTTGATCATCATTCTAAAGTGAATTTGAAGCAATATTCAAGCCATCTTTGGAAGTCATCCTTGAAGTAGTTTTTGAAGACATTTTGAAGTATCTTGGAACCATCAAAGTATATTTGAAGGTTGGAGCCTAAGAGGATTGGGGTTCTCATATTGACTAGGTTGTTGCCTGGATTGGCCTAAGAAGATTGGTGTCTTCATATTGACCAGGTTGGTGCCTGTATTGGCCTAAGAGGATTGGTGTCTTCGTATTGACTAGGTTGGTTCCTAGATTGGCTTAAGAGGAGTGGTGTCCTCATATTGAACAACTTGGTGCTTGGAAGAATTGAAGAACTTATATTACAAATCGGAGCCTGTCTTTGTAAAAGACGATTTGAGTCCTCCTTCAATAATGATTTTTTTTTGTTATAATTCCTTTGTTCTGGCTTAACTTAAAAAGAATATTAGCTGACATAATCTAAAAATTGTAAGAAATACTAATTCACCCCCCTCTCAGTATTTCCAACATAAAAATGTATTAGAAAGAATCACAAAGTTTCCAAAAAATCACTAATTGTTTGTTCCAAGTTAGCCTACATGTGGTATGTTTCTCGTAAATTCCAAAAAAGTAGATGATTATGAAATACATTGCTTTCTTGATAAACAAGAGTCCTTCTCCATTATTCTTTCCCTTCATTTTATTGAGGGGAAATTTTGATTTCTGGTAGCATTAGATGTGCTCTAAGCCTCAAAATTTGCAGGGAGGCTAGGACACATGTATTCCATAATATCCAGAAATATTTTTGGGAAGTTCCACCTGGAGACAATTTTATTAAAATAATTAATTATTTTTAATGGAAGCCTAAGTCTAAACTTAGGAAATTAAAATAATTAAAGGGTATTAATTAAACTGGGGGTGAAACTTCTAGAAGAAGATGAGGATCAAGCCAAAATGATCTGAGCCATTGATTAGAATCTAATCTGGGCCATTCATTGATCAACAAGAGGATTATAAGAAGACGCTTGATGGCATTTTGAAAACACATCGAGAGAGAGATCAAGACACCGGTTTCTCAAGAGAGAAGCGTAGCAGTTGTTGGAGAAGTGGTCGAGGTGATTTCTTGCAGTGAGGGGCATGGATAGTTTCCGGAGGAAGTTTTCTTGATCCGAAGAATACAAGGTAGCGAGGGAAAAAAGACATCCAGAGAGGTTGACGCAGGGCCATGCATAGATACGTTGTGGCAGCACAAAGCTTCAGAGGGAGTCCGAAATTCTGTTGAGGAACAGTCAGGATCTAGTGCCGGAGCCGGGGTGTGAGACCGGGAGGCCAGAGGGCCAAAGTTTCCAGCTAGCAGAAGATCGAGAGGAGGTGCAATGTAGTCCTAGTAGCAGTGATGACGTGGGTGTGACGCAGTACTGTGCAGAGGCTCATATCCAACACAGATCAATGTTGAATCTTCTAGTGACAGGGTGCGATCATCTCACTACCTTTTTCCCCAGTTAGATCTCTATATAGGATTGCTAGTTTGGACATCCGAACAATTGTATTTAGAAACCTACTGCTTAATAATACAAACCCTCAACTGTTGCACCGATTTTCCCACATTGGGTTTTTTCGGGGACATTTGTCCAAAAACAATGGTGTCCATTATGTGTTGTGCATTTCTTCTTGCCCAATTCTTGTTTTCACATATAATTTATTTAGTGAAGGCTGTAGTGTATTGGTTTCAATATTTAAAGTAGAACACAATAAATAATTTGTTTAGTTATATAGAAGGAACTTAATCAATTGCTGCAGTAGAAATTTGGGTCTCTAAATTTTCACATGGTATCTAAGTGCAGGTGAAGCAAGAGAGGAGACTGGAAGAGCCCAACGTTGAAGAGAAGGAGGGAGATCGAAGTAATACGTAGGCACCAGGTCGAATCCCCAGAGGGATTGCGCAGTCCAGGCTAGGAGGAAAATATTCTTAAGATCTCTCTCTGAGTGAGTTGACAGAGAGGTAAGATTTCCAGATCAAGATTTGTAAGTGGTAGAGGGAGCAACGCAACAATAGATCTAGCAACACAATTTTCTGCAACAGTTGCTGGGGTAGAAAAACGTTAGAAGAAGGAAGGAGACACTTTTTGAGGGAATTTCCTCCTCAGAGAATTCCTAGCCAAAGAATTCGATTTCTCAATTGCTGAGCAACAGTAGAGAGGCAGATCTACTAACTCTAGTAGGGAGTGTGTAGGCCAGCCTAGCAGCAACACAAAGGAGAGAGGAGGCAGTTCGATATTTTGTTGGTAGAGATGATAGCTAATGGGCCAAGAGATCAAGATTGGTTGGACATAGCATCCAACTATGTGATCTAGAAGGCTAGGATCTTTTGCCTTCTGGATGAGCATAATCTCAAAGCCTATGTCAATAGCATGGTAGCTGAACTTGCAGATGCAGATCCACTCAAGTAGTACAAGGTTGAAATTGCGAAGGCCAAGCGATTAATCCTCGATGGAGTGAGGGATCATGTTGTATGTCACATTGATGGGAAAGGGACTGCCATGGAGATGTGGGATGCCTTGGATACGTTGTATCAAGGATCTTTTCAAGTAGCGAAATATGTACTTGGAGGAGAAAATGAGATCTGCGAGGATGCAGAAGGGGGAACACATTGATTTGTTCCTATCGAAGCTTTAGGAAGTTCGAGATCACTTGGTAGCTGTAGGGTCATCACCTCAGCCTACAGAGATGGTGAGGTTAGCCCTGAATTAAGTCTCAGAAGAATGGCAAGTATTTGTATAGAGTATCTTGGGCAGAGAGAAATTTCTAGATTGGGAAGGGATGTGGGCCACTCTTCAACAGGAAGAGATGAGGTGAGACTTAGTCAAGTGCAAACTTGATGGCAACAATAACAATGGGAATAAGCCGAAGGAGGAGGAGGATAATGAAACCCTTGCATCAAAGGGGTAGCATGAGCAACGAAGGTGGAAGAAGGATGTATCAAAGATTAAATGTTTCTGGTGTGGTGAATTTGGTCACTATGCTACACAATGTCCTGTCAAGAAGAAGGAAAAGGACGAGAAACATGATCTGTAGGATGCAACCACAAAGATCGAGGAAAAGGAGTTTGCCATGGTTTCCTAGATACCTCCAGGGGAGAGGTGGGGTGATCTAGTATTGTAGTTTGAAAGAACTACAGATGGGTAGGATTCTTGAGGAGTCCACCTCTTTGGATCCATACCTTGCCACATAAGCCCATATCAGAAGTAGCAGGATGGACCAGTGTCAGTTGATGCAGAGTGCTAGAGTGACAATTACGTTGGCTAGGAGCGGCAGAGACTGAGCACCACAAAGAAGAGTTGGAAACAATGCAGTTGGCACAAAGCATAGTCAAAAGAAAGGTAGAGGCTTCAAAGGGTTAGCGCAAAGACTAGCAACAATCATAACTCCAACAATAGATGCATCATGATGAACACCTGTTCAGTGTTTTGGATGCTTTTCCATTGTTGTTGCATCAACAACAACGGTTGGAGAGGGTTGCAGTGCATATGAAGTGTTGGGAGTGGCAGGGCCAACAACAACATATATGCAAAATTTGCACAGTAGTTGGTGGGAAGAGATGTCAGACATAAAAAATGCATATGGAGATGTTACAGAGTCAGGGTGATGCTTCAATAGGTTGCATTATTAGAGCACATTCCTCGCTAAGAGGGAGTGTTGATTTCTGGTAGCATCGGATGTGTTCGAAGCATCAAAATTTGTAGGGAGGCTAGGACACATGTATTCCAGAATACCCAGATTTTTTTTTGGGAAATTCCACTTAGAGATAGTTTTATTAAAATAGTTAATTATTTTTAATGGATGCCTAAGTCTAAACTTAGGAAATTAAAATAATTGAATGGTATTGATTAAACTGAGGGTGAAACTTCTAGAAGAAGACGAGGATCAAGCCAAAATGATATGAGCCATTGATTAGAATCTAATCTAGGTTGTTGATTGATCAATGCGAGGATTATAAGAAGAGGTGTGATGGGCATTTGGAAAACACATCAAGAGAGAGCTCAACAGAGCTGCGCAACAGTTGCCGGAGAAGTGATCGAGGTGATTTCTTGCAATGAGGGGTAGGGATAGTTTCCAGAGGAAGTTTTCTTGGCCTCGAGAGTACAAGGTAGATAGGGAAGAAAGACGTCTAGGGAGGCTGACGCAAGGCCAAGCAGAGCTACATTGTGGCAGCTCAGAGCTTCAGAGGGAGTATGAAATTCTGTTGAGGAACAGTTAGGATATAGTGTCGGAGCCGGGATGTGAGACCGGAAGGCCAGAGGGCCAAAGTTTCCAGCTAGCAGAGGATAGAGAGGAGGTGCAACACAGTCCCAATAGGAGTGATGTAGTGACTGTGTGGATGTGACACAATACTACACAAAGGCATCACAAAGGCTCATCTCCAGCGCAGATCAATGCTAGATCTTCTAGTGACAAAGTGAGATCATCTCACTACATTTTTTCCCAGTTAGATCTATGTATAGGATTTCCAGTTTGGGCATATGAAGAAGTGTATTCATAAAACTATTGCTTAATAATACAAACCCTCAACTGCTACATCGATTTTCCCACATTGGGTTTTTTCGGGGACATTTGTCCAACAATAACGATGTCCATTGCATGTTGTGTATTTCTTCTTGCTCAATTCTTGTTTCCGCATATAATTTAATTAGTGAAGGCTGCAGTGTATTGGTTTAAATATTTACTGTAGAACACAATAAATAATTTGTTCAGTTATTTAACAAGTAGAAGAAACTTAATCAGTTGTTGCAGTAGAAAATTGGGTCTCGAAATTTTCACAAGAACTTCTTCCTTCAATCTCCATGTAGTACCTTAGCTAATGGATTGATTATTCCTCCTCGAGTGAACTTGTTATGAGTTCTCTATTCCCTTGTTTTTAGATGCCATCATTGAATATTTCATATGCTAATTTAGAGTGAGATTTAGTAACCTAGCACATTCTGCCTCTAGAAAGTCTATCCTCTCTTGCTGAGGCTCAAAGATATTCATGACATTGGTTAATTTTTTATAGTAGGATTACTCTGTCTTAGCCATTTTGGTAGGAACTGCTGGTATAAAGTCTCTATTGGCCTAGATCAATGTCGCATGACAATGCATTACTCTTTGAAGTTCCCACAAATCTCCTCTATCTATGCTACTTGTCTCTCTAACAATTGTGGTTCGACTTTGAATTTTTCAACCTAAATTCACTCCAAACTACAACATCTTTATTGCATACATCCACTATCATCTTCATACAATTGAGAATTTGAACAACAAGGAATTTGAGAGAAGACTCATAATCCTACATCCATAGTTATAACACCCACCTTTGAAATTTATGTGCAATTTTGAATTTTTGAACCAATTTACCATTACTTCACTATCTCTCAATTTTTCATAAATTTGTTGTAAATATTCATTAGAACTCGAAGAGAAAGCAAGCCTCAAATTACACCACCCAAATCCTCAATTTTTACATGGACTGGGCTAGAGAAGAGAAAAATGAACAAAATGTGAATTTAAAACAAAACTATGAGAATTGACAAGGGAAAATGACTCCAATTGACATAGAAGCCACATTGATAAGTATTGTAAGTAGCTAATAGAGGAAGGAACCATAGTGATTACTAGTACTTGTTGAAATCCTTACCAAACCACTAGTTTAGGGAAAGAACTAGAAAGAGAGGCGTCAATGTTTGAACTTTAGCTCACCCACTATACTGCCATCATTATAGCTGGGCATTGAACAAGATTCAATTGCCACATTTGAATATTGAACTCACATGGAGATACAAACCTTGGGTATCCTTGGGCCAATAAGCTTCTTGACGCTATGCCATTGCATTAATAAATGATGGATAATAAATTTAGTTAAAACATTTAATACCACTAAAACCATGTTTAGGAGATGGCCTTATGGTCTTGCACCCCATTTTGTATTAATAATTCTGGGTTTACCTCTAATGCTCACTTTTCTTGATGATATACTTCCTCATTTAGATCCATTTCTATTTAATAGAAGGACACTTTAGTGGACCTGGAGTTCCTAGTCGATTCTTGAGATGATGATCTTTAGTTTGGTGCTTTGAAGAGAGGATTTCCCAATCATTTCCTTAACTATGAGCATAGAGTCCTCATAGACTAATAACATTCTAATGTTTTCCTCCGCAATGAATAAACCACAATGGAGAGAATAAGCATACCCCAAGCTACTGAAGAGATTTCCTAACCCCCAAGCATAAAAACTTATGGAAGTTCCTTTGGAATTGGGGAGACTCTCTCTTGCTCTAGTTTCCTATAAAGAAGATAAATATACTTTAATAACATATTTTCTTTACAATTCAAATGTACCAATAAAAACATAAATACCCAAGGTTTGGCTCACTTGATTAAATCATTTGCAAAAGGCATGTTCTTGAGAGGGATCCAAGTTTTTCTTGTAAAATAAGTATGATTAAAAACATAAATATATATATATTAATATATATTAACTTGTTGGTGCTTATTAATCACATAGCTCTGTACAAATCTATTCCAATTTTAGCAAAATATATGATTAGTCACCATATCCAACTTCTATCTAATAAAATAACAAGAATACTACCACCTTGCAAATTTTTTTATTTTTTTATTTATTTTTTTGAAATTGTCCAATTGAGAGTAAGCATTACTTTAAAATGGAACGAGAAAAAAAAGGAGTTGTCTTTAAAGAGACTTTTTGGAAGCTTTTCCGGTGAGTTTTTCCGGTCAAAATCCAGCAACAATTTATTGAAATCGCAAGTTTGATAGCTAATTTCCGCACAATCAAAGCGTCCCAGGGGTTTTTCAGGGTGCTGAAACCAAATACGCAGTTAAAAAACCATTTTAAATAATACAAATCAAGATTTAACCTTAATTTTTTTGCTGGATTCCGTCACTGGAATCTCCAAAAAGTCGCACTAAAGACAACTCCATTTTTTAATATTACTTTACTTTTATCTATATTTGACAATATTTATTAGAACGAGATTTAATAAAATTTTTTAATATATTATTTATTATTTTTTACTTTTATCGAAATCTCTCAATATATGGTACTTTTATTAAAATAACTGTATATATATATATATATATATATATATATATATATATATATATATATATATATATTTTGTATGCTTAGTCCAACTTATAGACGAAATGACCTTTTTCACCGAAATTCACCAAAATCCGGCAATACAATTTCAATATTTTTTGTTGTTTAAAATATGTTTTTGAATGCATAAATGGATTAAGCACCCGCAAAAACCTCTTGGGAACTCAAATTATGTAGATTAAGCAATTTAAACTCAAGTTTTTAAAAATCTTTGTCGAATTTTGACTAAATTAACCGGAAAAATTGTCGTGAAAAAGACCATTTCGTCTATAAATTAGACTAAGCCTATTTTGTATTTAAATTTAACTATATATATATATATATATATATATATATATATATATAACACTATTTTTTTTGTATTTTTTTAACGACATTGTCTACTGAAGCCACAATTTCGCTCAAAATATATTTTTTGGCCAGAATCTAGTAATTTGTCATTTTTGAAATATGTTTTTAATAACTATTGAACTATTATATATTTAACTATTTTTTAACTATTTAACTATTTTATATTTAATTATATTATATTTAACTTATTTGAAAACATTTTCGGAAGAATTCACATTGGTAGATTTAGGCCGACGCGTTTTGAACTAACCAGTGTGGTTCATCATTAGGACAAGGTGAAAAGTCAGATCATAGCGGCAAGTTAAATAGGGAGTCAGAACCTTCCAATGGCTATAAGGAAAACGACTATTTTTTATTGGAAAGGAAAAATGGGACAAATAATTATTATTTATAATTAATTAATAATAAATTAATAAATCATATATATATATATATATATATATATAATTGTTTAACTATTTCATATTTAATTATTTAACTATTTTATATTTATCTATATTTTATTTTTGGTTATTTAACTATTTTGTATTTTATATTTTATATTTAACTACCTTTTAACTATTTAACTATTTTATATTTAAATATAATTATATTCTATTTTTAACTATTTAACTATTTAATATTTAACTATAATGGCCTATATTTATATTTTATATTTAATTGTAGTCTATGTTATTTTAAATTTATTATTTTTTTTGGTATCTTTGTGGGCATGGTTATTAATGTCAAATGACCAACATTTTCAATTTATATTTTTCATTAATATTAAGAGTACATTGCATTAATAACTTTTTTTTGTATTCTATTTATATGGGTAAGGTAGGTAAATAACATTAATAAAATATTTCATGAATATGCAAATTAATAATAAAATATTTCATCAATATCCAAAGTAATAGTAAAATATTTCACGGATACCTAAATTAAACAATTTAAAATTATTTAGGACATGTACCTCTTTTTAAATTTAAGGGATTCTGATTGGTTTACATATTATGACATGGGGAGTACTTGAAAATTTCATGGGCACTTTTACGTTGAAATTTCCTCTAATTAGTGCGTTATTTTTTTACTTACAGACACAATATAGCCTCAACAATGGATTCTTAATAGCCTGGATAAAGACTTAACATTTTCAGAAGGCGATGACAATGAAGGATCAATAAATGAATTTCAATTTGGTAGATCAAACTAGTCTAGGTCGGATTTGGTTAGTGGCTCAAGATCCATGGTTTCAATTAGTGAAAAACGAACATCTTCTGGAGATAAACTTGATTTCATTAAAAGCAACACTACAATAACTAATAGCATAGATATTGAATTTTAGAGTTCAGAAAGTGAGGGAAGTGAAGTTAGCTTTGGAAATTTCGATAGAAAATTCATTGGAAGAAGCAGCATAGGCTCGGATAAATGAAAAAGGAAATGTTGGAGTTAATAATATCTCGGGTAGCCCCTGATTGGGGTGTGAGATGGAGGGCAATGCCATTATGGTGAATTAATGGGGGTCTCCTCGAGGTACAAACCCACCACCCTCGACATGCTCGAGGCATATCGTGTGGTGGATACATGCATGTGAGGTATTAAGGTTCCCGCTGAAGGTGACAAAGCCATTGCACTTTGGCAGTTGGTAAGTTGCTCTACGAGGGAAGTCGGTAATTGTGTGGTGTATGGTAAAGGATTGTTGAAGGGTGGTGGTGCTGGGCTCTATGGATTGATGCAGGAGCAGGCGAGGTGGCCATCTTGGCTTCTCCTTGCGCTGGTTAACGGTATGTGGTCTGCCATCTTTTTCTCTCCTCCATGCATTAGCTGAACTTAGCTTCTCCCCGCGCTGGTTAATGGTATGTGGTCTGCCATCTTTTTCTCTCCTCCGTGCATTAGCTGAACTGTTTAATGGAATTGGGATTGTATGGTTTTGAGCCATCGTGGTTTCAAAGGAAGAGGGGCTCCATGCATCTGCATGCGTTTGTATGGCATCTGAAGCAGGTCCAATCGCGTTGTATTGTTTTTGTGTCTGTTGTTTTTGGGATTTTTCTGTCTAGGATGGGGTTATATTAGGAGCTTGACTCTGGGGTTTGTCTCTAGGATTACCTCCTGTCTCGACCCAACATCGAATGGGCTTGGGGAATGGTAGGTCTCAACTTCGTTTTTGGGTTATGTCTTTTTGAATTTCCTTGGGGAAGGTGGGTGTTTTTCTGTTGGATTTATTGGAGAATATTTAATCTCTATGGATTCTGTCTCTACCTCCGTGGGCGTCGTCTTTGGCGTATGTTTGTGCTTCACCTTTGGTTTGGGAATATGGTCCGTTTCTGTGGATTAAGCTTCTAGGTTTTCTCCATACCAATTATCGATTCTTATGTTAGCTGACTCTTAGAAATGGGGGTCACATCTCTATTCGGGTCGGTTAGTAAGGGATGTTTGCAATGGAAGAGGAGGGGGGCGATCTCTCAGGTTCTATACTAGAAATTATTGGTTCATGTTTCTTCTATGATAAGTGTGCAAGGCGGTAGTGTCTCCTGGAAGTTGGGAGCTTCTGGGCTTGGGCTACCACCTGCGTAAGTAACTAGATTAGTCACAACCTCCACAACAAAGTGTAGGCATAAGGCAATGGTTTGGTCGGTGACAACAAAGGTAAGAAGCCCATCCTCAAGGGGCCACAGTAGAAGAACCAGGGGGGCCTCGACGATAAGGAATCCAAACTCCTCTGAGGCAAAAATGCGGGGTTGAAAGCCAGTCTCCAGCATCATAAATGATGCAGTTGTAACCTATCATGAAGGCACGTCAGAAGAAATTCGACAGTTAATGGAGGAATAGGAAGTAGATACGAACAAGTAGGATGACACGATGGAAATCAATGTGGAAGACAGATGAGCTATGGGGCCGGACCCAGGTCACACCAGAGACCGCGCCACTCAATTTCAACAAACTTTGTTCTTGTATTGTTCTATGAAGAGTATTATGGAAAAAGCTTTGGAACAAAGTTCTATGGGTATGGCAGCAACAATACAATATTTTCCTAACTACAAACAAGAATTTCAGAAGCTCCAGTTTCAGATGAAAAAGTAAGATGGCCAACTTCGGCGTATTGAAGAACACCTTCCTTATATTCTCCCACAGATAGAGCTCCCAGGATCTAATTCTAAGGACTCGGCTCCGGTGGAATCTGTGTCTGCTGATGGTCTAGAGTAGTTTGATAGTTGGTCTCTCAGTTTTCTTTTCGTTTCTATATGCGAGAAGAATTTAGTTTTCAATACGCTGATAGTTATGTTTTTAGGTATATAGAATTCAAGGAATGCAAAGACAATCAGACTTATTTAGCTTGGTTAAAAAGCCTTGTTATTTTTTGTTACTGGATGGCATATCACACTGTTAGGTGGTCAACAGACTTGATTTCCCTTTGGGAAATTTGAGGCCACCTAATGATATGTATGTGGATGTAACTTTCTTTTTTATATTAATGAAAAAGGAAGGACCTACCAAGCTTACAAAAAAATAAAAATATCTCAGGTAGCTACATTAAGGACTTGGAAGACAATAACTCCAAGATCAATGCAGTCAACAATGAAAGCATGAATATTAACGTCGATATCAGTAATAGATCTAGAATTTATTATTTTATTATTAACCCTTTAGATAGTGACCCTTAGAGAAGTAAAATCAACTTGAATAAAAGGTTAATTTTTAGCAGTGAAGAGTGTAACTTGGGGAGAAACATAATATCAATAATTTAAACCTAAAAAGAAGGTGGTTAATTGGTCATCTCAAGAATTAAGTCCAGAAACTATTAATGTTCTCAACAAAGGCTTGGGGTTTGTTGTTGCGTCAAAGAAAATTCCAGTAGAGAGCATCATTTGTAACATTGAGGATGGGATTCAAGGCCTCTCCTTTGAGGACAAATAAGTATTAAGATAGGAATGTGCCCTCATAATGAGGAAGGCTAAACCTCCTAAGAGAAATTTAAATAAAAATGAGCAAATTGCTCTTAAATCCCTTTGTAATAATGACAAAATTGTGGTTCTTAAGGCAGATAAGGGAGGGGAAATGGTTGTTTTGGACAAGGAGGATTACATTTGTAAAATGAATGAGCATCTTAAATGTGGTAGTCATAAGAAACTTAACACCAATCCCATTCCCAAGATCATAAAAGAGGTCAAGAAGGCAATTTTGGAGTCCAACCTTGATGAGAAATTAAAGAAAAGATTAACTCCTACCTGTGAAGTTATCCATAGAATTTATGGGTTGCCAAAAATCCATAAGGAAGGGGTTCGTCTTAGACCAATAGCCAATACCATTGGATCCCCTACCTATGAATTGACAGAGTATCTTGCCAAGATCCTAAAACCTCTTGTTGGAAACAATGATTATTTTTATTAAAAACTCCAATGATTTTGTAAATTTTATAAAAAATGAAAGGGTGGATCAAGATGACATCCTTGTAAGTTTTGATGCAGTGTCCTTATTTACCAAAATTCCCCTATATGAGGTTGTTCATGTTATTAAAGAGGTCACTATCCAGAAACTGAAAAGATTGTTGAGATATGTTTTCTTTCCATTTCTTTTAGTTATCATGGAAGTTATTATGAACAAATATCTGGAGTCACAATGGGTTCACCAGTCTCACCAATTGTCGCTAACTTATACATGGAGTACTTTGAGAAGAAATGCCTTGAATCCTACCCTTTAAAACTAGCATGGTGGAAGAGATTTGTTGTTGATACCAACGTAAAACGGACTCATGGTATGGCAGAGCTTGATAAGTTTTTCAAACACCTTAATTCTATATCTTCTAAAATAAAGTTTACGATGGAGCTAGAAGAAAAGAAGAGCATTCCATTTTTAGAAATCCTTATTATCAAAAAGGAAGATGGTACTTTGGGACATAAGGTATTTAAGAAGAAAACTCACACAGAAAGCTACCTCCATGTTGAATCTTATCATCACCCTTCTCAAACGTTTTGTGTCCTTAACAATCTTGTTGTTAGGGCCCTTAGAATATCTGACTCTGAGCACTTTGTCGAAGAGAAAAAACATTTAACCTCTATATTTAAGAGTATAGGCTATAAAGAGAAGGAAATTAAGAAAGCTATAAAAAGAGTTGAGGGGAAGGTTTTCTCCCAAAACCCTCAAGCTCAAGCTCCATGTGGTAGAGTATTCCTACCATACATTCAAGGGGTTACATATCAGATTGCAAATATCTTGGGTAAGAAAGACATTAACTCAATTCCCAACATCAAGAACAATAAAACAAATAATGAAGTCTATTAAGGATGATATTGATCAACATCAACTCAAGGGAGTCTATAAAATTGATTGTTCTTGTGGCAAAAGTTATATTGGGAAAACAAGGCACTCATTACAAGGAAGATTGAAGGAATACAAAGTTGACATTAAGAATGGAAGATCACACACTTCAGCCCTTGCAGAATACTCCTCAAAAACTAAGCATCATGTTTACTTAGAAGGTGCCATCATTATCACGATGGAAGAGAAATATCAAAAGGGGAAAATTAGAGAAGCTCTTGAGATTATGAAGTATCCACATGATCTCAATAGGGACGATGGGATTGAGATCAGTGGAAACTAGCTTCCTCTAATAAGACAGATTAGGTCTTCCAATTCTTCTCTTCTCCGGTATAACGTCACAGGAATAATATTTTCCCTATTTTATATATTCAATTTTGAAGAAAACATTTTAATGGCACTAAGTGAATTTATTTATTAACATTTAAAATATTGATTATTAAAAATTATAAAAATTAATTTTTAATTTTTATTTATTATAAATAAATCATTATTATTATTGATTATTTATTTATAATAATTAATTAATTATTTATTTACTCATAACAAATATTTCATCTTTTAGATTAAGTATTCTACTATTATAAATAAATAATATTAAATTATTATAAATAAATAATTATTATTAGTAATTATTATAAATAAATTATTATTATTATTAATTAATTATTTATAATAATTAATTAATTACTTAATTAACTAATTATTTATTTATAGCTATTATTTCATCTATTAAACTATTTATTAATTATTTTAATGATATTAATTTAGATTTAGTTCAAGTTTTATTATTTCAGCCAACTTTTTAGGTTTGATTTTGTTCATTTATTATCTATTTATTCATCCTCCGCTTTCACTCTTCTACCATTCATTCATTGTCCTGATGATGGATCCTTTTTGGTATACGAAACATCGACAAGATTCACATACTATTATGGGTAATCCAAATTATCTCTCTAAAAAATAGATACCTACATATATTATCACCTTAGTGATCCACCTAGTTCAAACCATATATACTAAACCATGTCAAAATTTAACCTCCTAGTGCATACAAGTTTTTGCAACAATATTTAATACTTAATGCTAATTATGCATATTCTTATTTGCAATTTGGTCATAGCTCTTCCTTCCATACCAATAAATAACAAACTAAAATAAGAAAACATGACCACATTTTACCTTAGAGGTGTGATTTTATGTTGAATCCATGGTATATCACCAGTGCTTGACAACATAGATTCAAAAATTCAAATTGTTAAACCTACTTTTATAGATGCTTTGTGTAGTAGAACTATCCAAGGCTTAGAGAAATTAGTTCAAACTCTCATAATGTATAAAATAAAATATCTCAATATTGGTCATGATTCTAATTGGCCATTGTTCAATGCCTACAATACAAATGCAACAACACAAGATATAATGTAATGATAGCAAATTCCAAGTAATTGGTATGACAATGAAAGTAGTAAAAATAAACCTTGTTAGGTGGATTCTTGAAATATGTGTAGCTAAAGTTTAAGGTTTGTATTACTTTGTGAAAAAAGATCTTTAACACTGAATCACAAAAAATACATCAAATTATTATACAAAGCTTTGCTTTCTCTTCCCAATTATGCTAGAAGAGCCAAGATGTGGCATGAGCTTTGTTATACCAAAAGAGTCACTGATATGTGAGTGAAAATCAACTACTATTATTAATCAATGAGCACAAATCTAAAGGTTAACATTCTTAAACAAAATTACCTAAAGCTATTGTACTTAATGTTTATAAATTGTCAAGCTAGCTCATCTACAAGTTTTAAATGATTCATATCTATATCCTCTAATTGAAAACATAGAAATAATATTATTCAATGGACAAGAAAACAATATAGACAATATTGCTATAAACAATGCTTTTGATGATTTCATGGTAATTTACATGTTGGATTTAATGGAATGTAAGGTATAATTATTTAGTAGGATTTTAGAGTTTTTTTTATTGTAATATATATATGACTTGGGCTTATGTTTGTTGTTATGTTGGGGAAAATTCCTTTGGAAACATTGAAACAATTCCCTCTCAATTTAAGGATGGTACCTAGTGTAACGTGGGCAGCGTAGACTTAGTTCACCTAACCTAGTGGGAATCAAACTAGGGACATGTACAATGCGTTAGATTATGGGAAACACCTTCGAAATAGTGGCACCAACTAATTGAGCTAACCCTATAGGCCATATTTAAGTTATTAAAAAAAAAGGAATTATAAAGTCAAATAATTTGGAAAAAATTATTGTAGGTTTGTGACAAATGGATTTATGCGATACTTCCTCTCTTGGATTGAATCTTTATTTTTGTCTCATGGAACACTATGCAATACATTTTGAACCCCCAGAATGACACTAAATGGTTTGATCCCCTCCCTAGAGGATTCAATGTCAACAAAATATCTTCATTCATTTAAGTAGAATTATTTCTTTAAGTTGTTGAATTTTTGTTTGGATTTGAAGCCATGATTTTTTTTCCAGTTTTAACAATCATAATGTAGGAACAAACCTTTAAATGATGCAAAGAGGATGAATAAAATATGCCAAGGATACAATCTATTTCAAACATAGCCATACTAGATTAAAAAAGAAAAGAAATAAGTGAAACAAATAAATCTAGAAACTCAAATATTCAAACACAATTAGAGGCTAGATCTATTCTTTTGTATGATTAGTTATAGATGAATATGATGTAACCATACAATGATTGTAGAATATAATTCATAACATCCATGAAGCCTTGACATTCTTCAAGACATGCAATTCCATGGTGTAAAACCAAACTCAATTGTGACGTTTACTATTTTGCATGTATGTTTTGATCTACTGGCTCTAACTAGAATTCTCAACCCCATGAAGCCTCAATATTTTAAAATTAAATTAATGCTGGTGTAAAACCCAACTCAATCACAATATTTACTTTTTTCATATGTGCATTGATATATTAACTCCAAAACACGGTAAGCAAATCCATGGTTATGTAAAAGAATTCCCACCCTCATGAAGTCTTGTCATCTCTATAATGAAATGCAAGCACATGGCATAAAACCCAACTCAATCATAAGTGTTTATGTTCTTTGTGTGTTGTTGATTTATTCATTGTAGAAAAAGGTAAGTACAGTCATTTTTATGCAAAAAGAATATCCACCCCCATGAAGCCTTGAGATTCTTCAATGACATGCAAGTCCGAGGCATAAAACCCAACTTGATTGCCATGCTTAGTGGTTTTCCTATGTGATTTGATGATGTAGCTCTAGCAAAAGGTAAGAAAATCCATAATTATGCAAAAATAATGCCCACCCCATGGAAGCCTTGGCATTATTCAATGAGACGCAAGTCCAAGGCGTGCTACATCATGCACTAATTAACTTGAATTGTTAGTTCCAAACTTTGAAGGTTGTAATACTAGAGATTTAAAACAGCCTTGATGCATTAAGTGTAGTGGAATTGTTGAAATTGCTAAGTATAGGTGCTTCCTGGAAACCTATGTTTATGAGCTAGTTCTTTGTGGAGTTAATGAAGCCTTGACATTCTTCAATGAGATGCAATTCTATGCATATTGCATCATGTAATAAGTACCTCGAATTATTAGTTTGAAACTTTTGAAGGTTGTATTGGTAGAGATTTTAAACAACCTTGATGCATTAAGTGTAGTGGAATTGTTGAAATGATATAGTATAGGTGTTTTCTTGAAACCTGTGTTTATGGGCTAGTTCCTTGTGGAGCCATTATATGGATCATAACCTAAAAGTTCAAGCCCATGTTCAAATGACCCATTGCTAATACCATAGCTTTTTTCTTACATGTATCTCAAGTTTGAACATAAACCACAATTTCTTAGCTCCAAGCCAAGGGAAAATTCAAAAAGTTCAGTTGCTAATCAATGGATCAAGAGAAGAAAAACGTGAGTTTTCAAATGAGGTCTTGGACTAGATTCCAACAACAAAGCTGAAGCATATGCATTTCTTTTGGGATCTCAAATCCTTAAAAGAAAAAAATATCTGAATCCGGTCATATTTGGAGATTGTTCAATTCTAATCCAATTAATGGTAAAGAAAGAAAGGTCGAAAAATGTTGGCCTTGGGCAAATAACAACCAGAATTCACCACCATCTGAAAAATCTAGGTAATGTCACCTTCTACCACATTCTGAGAGAAAATAATAAGGATGCTGATAGACATGCCAACAATGTGGTTGCTCTTCCCCCATGGACTTTTAAAAATTGAAAATGAAGTCTCCAACCAAATCATCCCTTAGTTCCTTTCGTCCTTATCATTTTCTGATTTACCTCCTTGTGCTTTGGATTATTATCCTCAAAATCTTGCTCTATCCTTCCCCTGTCAGCTCTATTATCCCAAAGCAATTTGTCTCTGCCCCATTATCCTTCTCGAGTTGCTCCTCTTTTGACTCCTATCCTCCTCGCAATCCTCCCTTCTCTACTTAAAAGACTCTTTCTATTGCTGCCCCAAAAGAAATTTTATTGCCCTAACTTCACAATGCCCAAAAGAAATTTCGCTGCCCTAACTTCGCATTGCCCAGAAGAAACTTTACTGCCCTAAATTTGCAATGCCCAAAAGAAATTTCACTACCCTAACTTCGCATTGCCCAGAAGAAACTTCGTTATACCCAGAAAAATCTTCGCACTTCTCTTTGTTGCTCCTTCTTCGCACTCCTTTTAGCCTTCTCTTCATACCTTTCTTATGCCTTCTCTTCACACTTTTCTAGTTGAGATTAGATCGAATTGCTTGTTCGAATTGTGTCTCCAAATGAGGCCAAGTTGGGCTATTTATACACTTCTTCACTTGACATTTAGGCCGACTTGAATACTGGAGTTAGGCTAACTTTACCTAGCATCTTCTTCATCGTTTGTAAGTCGACTTGAAGATTTATGTGACAAGTTCTTGGAGGATACTTTACATAGACAATATTGACCTTTTACAAAGTGTAACATGACTTAATTACATGACAATGACTCTTACATTTTATGACTAGATGATAAATAAATCCTAAAGACTCTCAATGGGAGCCTTGACTCAAAAACAAAATCCCTTGCTCATGAAATCCATGAAGCAAGTCAATATAATAATTTCATTTTTCTTATTTACATCTCATTGCATAAAATCATAATTACATGTCATTATGAAGACCAAACCTAGTTACGCTTTTCAACACAAGTATGGCACCAAGTAAATACGAAAATTGGAAAATTTACCTTAAAGGAAAGGATTTTATGATGTGGCTAAGCACTCTAAAGAGGCCATGTTTATTCTTCAATGGGGCCTCAAAATCAAATCCAAGTAGAGTTGGAGCTGGTGGTTATGTAATGGATGAAGAGAAGAAAAACGTGACAGTTTTCGAATGGGGTCTTGGACCAGATTCCAACAACAAAGCTAAAGCATATGCATTTCTTTTGGGATCTCAAATCCTTAAAAGAAAAAATTATTTGAATCTGGTCATATTTGGAGATTGTTCAATTCTAATCCAATTAATGGTAAAGAAAGAAAGGTCGAAAAATGTTGGCCTCAGGCAAATAACAACCATAATACACCACCATCTAAAAAATTTGGGTAATGTCACCTTCTACCACATTCTAAGAGAAAATAATAAGGATGCAAATAGACATGCCAACAATGTGGTTGCTCTTCCCCCATGGAGTTTTAAAAATTGAAAATGAAGTCTCCAACCAAATCATCCCTTAATTCCTCTCATCCTTATCATTTTCTGATTTACCTCCTCATGCTTTGGATTATCATCCTCAAAATCTTGCTCTATCTTGCCCCTGTCAGCTCTATTATCCCAAAGAAATTTGTCTCTACCCCATTATCCTTCTTGAGTTGCTCCTCTTTTGACTCCTATCCTCCTCGCAATCCTCCCTTCTCTAACTCTCGGATCATGTGTTTGACCTTTCTCCCTATATCTCCCTGCCCCTTCTCTTCTCCATTGCAATGCATCCCATTCTCTTTTGCGGGTTGATCTCCCTGCATCTCCTCCTTATCCTTCAGCTCGACGCCTTCCCCTTCTTTGCATTCTCCTATCTCGCTAATTGTGCATCCCTTTTCTGGTGCAGTGCCCTTCTCCTCCAGTAGTTTGCCTTCATCTCTCCAAATGCACCCGATGGACAATCCTCCTAAGTCTCAGCCTTGCACCCACTGCAAAGTGCACAAAGTAGTGCTTGAGCATATAAAATCAATGCTTGAGCAGTTGCACAATCAAACAAGATCAGAGAATGCTCTCATCTTTTAGCAACTCAGTAAACACAGTGAGGAGTTTGAAAAAATCAATAACATATGCGCACACATGGAGAATACAATGAATTTTCTGAGAGAAGTAATAGCAAAGAAGCCAGGGGAAAGCTCCAATACCCTAGATCGAAGCAGTAGAAACTAGCAACAAGAGGAAAAAACAATCAATCAATATTAAAAGGAATCACAAATCTAGTGCATCAACACCATTTTGTATTCAGCCAGAAGTATTCTTAGAATTAGTTATTTTTTGATCTTTATCTCTTGCTATGAAATGTAAATGTAAATTACTGTTGCTACAGTATGTTAAGATCTACAAGCTTGGCACTGTAGGCAAATTAGGAATCTACAAAGTAAACTTAGCAACTGGGCAAGAAGATGCAAAGATTTTGTTCTCCTATACTTCCTTGATCTCTTCAACAATTTTGTAATTGGAAGTGTTGCTTCCCCCTCTCTTTTGGAATGAAAATCAAAATACCCGACCTTACAAGGTATGATGTTTACTACAGTAGCGCGAGTTAAATATTTGAATGATCTATGATTTCCACTGACCTTTTCATATGATCGATATGAAAAGATGGCAAAACTAATAGGTGTAATAATAAAAATAGTAGAAGAAAATAATTTGAGATTGATCACAATGAAGATTGTTTGTAACTAAATTCTTATTATTCACATTTTCTATCATTCAACATTGCTACATTTTCACTTTGCAATCAAAAATTTTATTTCATCATTTTTCATCATTCAAGTTACTAACAGTGTCTCTCATCTCAAAAAACTAAGGTAATTAAGAAAATTTAAAATCAAATTAAGCAAATTATCTTAGACATATTTAGCATATTGAAAATTACCAAAATAATTAGATGTTCAACAAATTTTATATGATCAGACATGACTGAAACCAACCTAGATGCATCTTAACCCCTGATCTATCAAGCGCTGAGAGGGAGTGGGACTGTCACTATAATCTTGAGCCAAACGCAACCGCCCACAAGACACGCTAGACAGAGAAACAGAGTTTCAAACCTGGGTGGGGCCCCTATATTGGTTGGCAAATGCCTGATGGTGCAGAATGTCCACCATTGGGACTAGCCCAATGGGCTTTTGTGTGTGTAAGTTAAACAAAACAGAAACAAATACCAAGGATCTAGTCATTAACTTCACTATTACAATTGTAATTTACCACTGCCAGATGAATTTTGAAATAATTTTTTGGAACTGCTGAATGCAGTCACAGAGAATCAACTTGTACAATCTAAAAAAATGCAACCGCTAATAACCACAATAAATTGGAAACTAGATCACTGCTTTCATATTTCTAAAATATTTTTAGCAAAGGTCTATATATGCATATCAAAAACACAGAAGGTAATGGCTCTCCTTTAAGAACCAAACAAAAGAGAACAAAAATATTGGTATGGGAAAAATACAACTGCGGTTTAAAAAGGGTAATAAAAGTAGCAGAAAACAAATCAAATTAGAATATGTATTGACGGTAAAACATTTTAGGAGCGAGGGAGAATGAATAATATGAAATTTACTATTAACCTTGTTATATGCATTCGAAGAGGTTATCCTCTTTATGATTTCTGTAGACTATTTATCGCCTTCAAATTATAATCAAACTAAATGGGTGAACTGCCATTTATATTCACGTTCTCTATTTCCTTTCGTCACACTTCCTCCCACCAATGAAAGAGAAGGTGATTTCAAAATTGTGGCAATACAAATAATAGTATTATTTTCAAAAACATGAAAAAATAACTTTTCATTCATCATTACCATGTACAAATAAATAATCATCAATACACCATATTGGTGAGATGATTCAACTTTGAAATGCACAATTGAAGAGGTGGTATGCTTATTTACAGGTAATTTAGTAATTCAGGTGCTCTTCCCCCTTCCCGTGGTAAACTTAAGAGGATTTAAATAATATGATATGGTGGTCTGCATTGTCTGCTGTAGACTTCTCTTCCCATTCTCACTCCTTTTCATCTGACTTGCCTTCTTCCATGTCCTCAAGCTTCTGAGACAACCCATTCCGTCTAAATGCCTGCCAGTTCATTAAAAATATAAATGAAAACTAGTATCAGACTGGTTGCTTTTCTGCAAAAATCATTGACAGCTGAAGCAATTATCCCCAACGTTGGGATTTTTAGTTCACCAAGCGTTTCTCCTGGATATGGTAATGTCAAAATCAAATACTTTCTGTTTCTAATAACTATAGTGCAATTCTCTCCACACCAATCCAAACAAATGGCACAAGAGACGTGGAAACAGAGATTATATCACCTAAATTGTTGACATTTATTTATAAGAAATTGACAAAAACCTCGAGACCAAAAATGGAAAGGTCCAGACTTAAGCACCTAAGTGGAGATCTAAACCATTTTAGCAATATTTATATGCATATTTGAATTTGAATATCATTCAATATGAATTTTGCTTCTAGGAGTAGAAGAGTTTCAGCCTCAAGAACGTCCAATAAAGTAGAAAAAATAATCGAATTCTTGAAAATTTCGTGACTAATTTATATTTATAAATGTATTCAAGAATTTGTTTTGATATTTTTGAGATTTTTGGTCTGTTAGTTCTTTGGGTTCATGAGAGGGCAGGGATCAAATACTTTAGATGGAATAAGAAATACAATCAAAAGTATGCTGACCTTACTGTATTCATACTGTACCAGATATCTACTGAATTTCGTAATGGCACTGAATTTTCAGACAGCAAACACCAAAATGGCTGAATCTTGCCACTATGATATAAACAGCATTGTTATTGTTATAACTTATAATATTCAAGGTACCTCCAAGATAGCCTTTATTCGTTACAATATTAGAAAGTGCTAGGCAGGGATGATGTGGACAAGTACACCAAAAATGAATTATACACAGCAATTTATGCATAAATCCACACTGAATGAATTATATTAATCGAGAATCAAATATTATACAATACAAGAACTCAGCAGGGCTGTTGGGGAGCACGAGCAGAAGTGGGAGTGGGAATGGGAAGCGACATTTTTAAAAGCTCCTGGGTCAGGAGTGAATTGGGGAATTTTTATATAATATATAATTTTATATATTTTGATGCATATATGTCAACAAAAGCATGTAAAATGATGAATTAGATATAAAAAGCATAAAAATGGGATTAAACCATATAACATCAATCATCTCAACCACATGTCCACAGGTTAGTAACATACAACATATGGAATCTCATAATTCATCAATCTTGAAGTTTCAAGCTTTCAAAATTCAATATATAACATTTGTCATTAGTGATCACTAAAGTTGTACTTGTAACCATTACCATAACCGTTACCAAGTAACCAAACTATAATAAAGAATATCTAACATGAAATGAAATGTTTCAACTTTTAACTTTCACGAAGCATCATATTGATAATTCATTACCAATGAGTTACAATTGCCAACTTCAAACTTCAAACTTCAAACTTAAATTGTCATGTATTGTTTACAAAAAATATCATAATATATATGAAAGAGTCAACAGTTATAAAAACTACTAGAAACTAGAAAAGACAAGTAAATCTATTATCTACTGTTTGGGCCTCTTTCCAAAAGAAATTTCTAATTGTTACGAATAAAATATATATAAATAATATAAATATGAATAAATAGAACAATTGTAATAATGATTACTTGATTAATAATTAGTATTGAAGAGACATGTTTAAATGGGACATGACCTTCCATGAAGAGGTACTGCCTAGTATATAAGCAGAGCGCTCACTCTCATTTGTAACACTATCATTCTTATTCATACATTTAATATATAATCTTGTATCTAAATGGAGATCTACATATTCCAAGTCTTCTGGAGAATTTGACTTAAGAACGAACTTTGTTCGTTCTATTTGATATCAGAGTTATTTAATCCTCTGGCCGCTCAACTGTTGCACAGAGCCAGTGTGATCCGGCCTTTGGCCATCAAACATTAATCAAGTTCGTTGTCAAGCGATTGAGGCTTTTAGCCACACAACTAATTGGAGGTTCTCCATTTCGCTGTTAGGCCTTTGGCCATAAAAAAAAAAAAAAAAAAAGAATTAAAAAAAAATTATATAAAAATTATTAAAAAAATGGAAAAAAAATTATAGCAAAAAAAAGATATAATATATATAAAAAGAGAAAGAAATAAAAAAAAATCTAAAAAATAATATGGAAAAAAAATATTAAACTAAAAAACAATAACAAAAAAGGTTTATAAAAATAACAAAGTATATAAAAAAATTTACATAAAAATATAATTAAAAAAAGAAGAAGGGCAAAATAAAAAAATAGCAGCTGGCTGAAACCACCACCTCCACTGCTAGACGAAACCACAGTTGCTATCCCCATTCCGCTGAATTCAACCAACAACCATCATAAATTGTGATTCCGGAATTATTGCCGTGAAACTGCAAATTACAGCGACCATATACTATATGTGGTTCGACATTTCCTGCACTTGCTACTTTCTAAGAGAAGAAAGAAGACGTGATAGTAGAGTAGAAAATTATTTCCTCATGTGATTTTCTGGATATATCTATAAGATTCCGTGCAATCACAACATTCTTCAATTCGTACAACCATCAACTGCCAAATTTGTCGCTGTATTGTACCGTAAACTTCCGTTTCAACAGTCTTTTGTCCACACAAATGGGTGCATACGAATAGGTGTGTTCTTTTGAAGAGAATCTTTTATTATATTCCCAATTCATATTTAATTAAAGGGCATACCATAAAAACCATGAAGTTTGTTATAACAATTAGAATATCGCAATATCCCAACTATTATAAAGGGAAAATAATACTAAGTAGTAAATTAAAAAGGTTATCAATATATGTATCTTTTGAAGAGAATCTTTTATTATATTCCCAATTCATATTTAATTAAAGGGCATACCATAAAAACCATGAAGTTTGTTATAACAATTAGAATATCGCAATATCCCAAATATTATAAAGGGAAAATAATACTAAGTGGTAAATTAAAAAGGTTATCAATATATGTATTATTTATAAAAGTTAAACGGAGAACCACATTATCATATTATTATATCACCCCAGGTGAAAAAGGGAAAAATGGTAATTACAAAGTTATTATTATATCCCTATTGGAAATATTGAGAGGGGTGAATCAATGTTTTTTTCAATTGTTATTTTTACCAGTTAAATCAATTATATTATATTTAGAACACAAGATGAATAATACGAATAAATGTTTTTATTAATATAATTTTTATGATGAATCAAGTATAATATATATAGGGCTCCAACCCTTGATGAAGACATATATCTTCAATTCCCCAGGCTCCAACCGCCAAGCATCAACTTGGTCTTTTGTGAGGCTCCAACCTCTAGGGCATCGACCCTATCTTCTCAAGACACTGATCTTGCGTTCAGAGGCTCCAACCCCTAGGGCACCGACCCTATCTTGCGTTCAGAGGCTCCAACTTCTCTGGTACAGGGTTCGACCTGATTTCTTGAGGACACTGATCCTCTAGGGCTCCAACCCTATCCTTCAAGGCACCTACCTTGTTTGTTCGAGGCTCCAACCTTCAGGGCACCATCTTAATTTTAGGTATGTTCTATGCTTAGAGCAATTTATTTCAATTTTCACAGTTAGCTCAATATCTTTTCTAGATTAGTGATCACATCAGCATTAAAGTAAACTGCAGATAGAACATAAACATAAATCGCAGAAGACAAGCCAAGACAAGAAGACACAAGATGTGGCGCTAGCTAGGGACAAACCCCAATGTGGGGAAACCCTTGATCAATTCTTCTTATATATTCTTCAATAGTTCAACAGAGAGAGAGAGAGTACATTTACAACAGAAGTCAACACTTTGACTTATCTAGATAAGAGCATAGATCATCTCTAAGAAGATAATACATGAGATCAGTTGAAGACACGCTGCTTCAACTGATTCTCCAAGGTGACTACTTCACCTATCGTTGTGCTGCATTTCGTCATCATGCTGCACCTCACCGTGCTGCACCATGCTGCACCCATCATCACTATGCTGCATGTCATCACGCTTCATTAATCATGACTGTACCCATCACTATATTGCATTATGTGCCATTGCTGCACCATGTTGCCATACTGAACTATGTGTTGGCTGCATCTTGCTTGCTTGTTGTCCCTAGCATGCTTGTTGTTCTTAGCATGCTTGTTGTTGCATGCTAGCTATAACATTGCATGCTTGGCATATTTGTTGCTAAGTACCATACAATTATCCCAATGTTAGTTAGTTGTCCCTTGCATGCTACTCTCCTTCGAAGATAGATGCTCTAGTTGTTCCGACAGTTCCAGCAGTTCCGGTTGTTCTCGGCAGTTTCGGCAATTCCAGCTGTTCGGGTTGTTCACGACAGTTCCGGCTTCTGCCCTCTGTGTTAGCTTTCTCGCTTGTTCTAGCGGCTCCCGACAGTTTCGGCAGTTCTGGAAATTCCGGCTGTTTCGGTTGTTTTGGCAATTTTGGTTGTTCCCAACAGTTCCGGCAGTCCTGACAATTCCAGCGATTCTCGGCAGTTTCGACAGTTCCCGACAGTTCCAGTGTCTGCCCTCTGCGTCAACTTTCTCGGCAGTTCCGGCAGTTCCTGGAAGTTCCGACTATTCCCCGCAATTCCGGCTTTTCCCGGCAGTTCCTGGCAGTTCCGACAATTCTAGCTATTGCCCGCAGTCCTCGGCAGTTCTAGCAATTCCAGCTATTGCCGGCTTTTCTTGGCAGTTCCGACAGTTCCCGGCAGTTCCGACAATTTCGGCTTTTCCCGACAGTTCAGACTTTTCCAGCTTTCTCGACAGTTTTGACTATTCCCAGCAGTTCCAGCGTTTCCTGGCAGTTACGACAGTTCTATCAATTCCGGTTATTCCCGGCTGTTCCGGCTTTTCCTGGCAATTCCAGCAGTTCCGGCGTTTGCCCTCTAGATTAGGGCAACGTTATCCCTTAGGATCTCTCCTCCTACTAAAACCCAAAGACAAGTAGAGAGGAAGAGATCCCAAGTGTTTTGAAATGACTTGAAGGCCACCTCTATTTATACTAAAACGTTGAGCACAAGTGGGGTTTATTTGGTTGCTGGCCGACCTTGATGAATTGTCCCATAACACAAATAAATTCATATCTCCATGAATACTTATTGGAATCGGATGATCTTTAGATCAATCCTACACCTCTCGATAAGAGGGATCCAAGAAAAATATCGGCTTCCATTAATAAAATGACCTACATGGAGTTTGGCCCTACTTGTCAATTTTAACACACCAATCCTCTGGGCTCCAACCCACTGCTATACTTTGTCTCAATATGTTGATAGTAATTCACGGCTCCCAAAAACATACAGCTTCACTGTAGTCTCCATGCTACATCATCAATCACAACCTATCTTCATATGAAGGAGTCTTCACAATTCTTCATATTGCTCAACAGACTCTGCAAAGTTTACCTCATGATGATTTCAATAATGCATCATGATCATCAATAAAGTCTCCAAGATCTGCTGATGCTTATCGATAATATATCTGCGCTAGGCCTTAATGTCTTTACAAAACATCGCTCTGTTTCGACCCTCTGTTCTTACTGTCGCAATCACTGCTTCAGGAGTGGCGCTTCAGGAGTAATTCCTTCAGAGGAGTCACTGTTGCGGCTACAGGTTGTGTATTCAATTAAAACGACCTTGTCTATGTAGTCTTCTTAATAGATCGTCGCTGCACTCCTATGGATTCATTCTAGGTCCGATCCTTTCAATGAATAACCCAGTCAATAGAATGATTGACCTTTGGCTTCCTTCTTCTTTCGTTGGACCTTCGGCTTCCTTTTGCACTTGCTCGACCTTCGGCGTCCTCTTTCGCTCGCTCAACCTTTTTCTGTTCCTTCACGTTCACGAGTTGTGAACTATCCTTCTGCTCTGTGTTCCATGCCCAGATTCAATTCCATACTCGAGGTGAAGCATTTAACATTATATATATATGAATTTCATCAATACCTAAAAGACACCATCATTGGAGGAGAGGCCGAATTGTGTATGGGGTTGCACATTACAATTATATCATAACCCTGTTTATTTACGAAAATCCTTATTATAATAGATGTCTAGCGGTCCCACATGCCACATCACTGCTTAAATCGCAATCGCAACTTCATAAAACTCCCACAATCTCAACTTTGGAGGTCTGCACATAACATTGCCAATCCCCTACTACCGACGGAGCAAATGCGATATGATATTGAACAGTTGTTAATAAATCTGTTGGGTCCACAACTCTATCGCAATCGACAGTTTTTAATGTAGCATCCTTTTATGGCTTGCAATATGCGATGGATGCGATATTTCTTTTAGAGCGTATTATAATGGTGCAGTGGGTCCGCAATATTATATCGCAATTGACGGTTTTTTGTGTGACATATCTTTAAGACTTTATGATACATAACTTCCGATGCAGCGGACGTGATGTTCTATTAAGGCGCATTGTAATGGGGCTATCGGGTTCGTGTTACATATCGCAATCGGGGGTTTTGAGTAGTGGCATATAATACAACCGCCGATAAAGCCGCCGACATGTTTTCTCCGATGCGTTGTGGACTTTAAAGAGTTTCCACAACTTATTACTCAGATGTTCCTTAGCTCTTTCGATATGTTAACTCCTCCGATATTTCTCTGATATTTCATGTGATATCTTCGATATGGCTCTTACTCTTGAGCATATGCGATATTTCAATAAAAACAGATTGTAATAGACTCTTACTCATGGCTTGGCTTTCTTGTGGCTTCTTTGTGATTTCCGATGGCTACTCTTTGATGGCTTTCCTCTATGGGTCTACTGCTTCTATTCTGTATATATATATATATATAATCCATATGTTGTATTCAGTCCTTGGGTCCTCCATGGGAAACATTATGATCACAAGAACTTTCCATCACAAACACTGCCATATTGACATTAATGACAACCTTGATTAACAATCTCCACCTTTGTCATTGACAGAAATAGTTTTTCCCTTTCAACATTTTCTCCCCCTTTGACATCAATGGCAAACGGGGTGCCTAAGTACTCCCCCTGTTGAACTGCTTCTCTTCTTCATGAAAAGTAGATCTTCATGGGTATGTTACTCCCCCTGTCATAGTGCTTCTTTTTTACTCAAGATAGAAGGATTGTTGCCTTATCATTAGCTATCACATTATCCCTTCTTCATGTCTCAAAAAACTACTTTATCATCGCTTCAACAATGCTTAAAGATGCTCCTCTTCAATGCTCCTAAACAGATTCCAAAGAGCCACATAGCAAATGTTCAAGTCCAAGTTTTTATGCTTCTACAATCCGTATTCTGTTGTCTCCATAGTCAGAATTAAGAGGTCTTCATAGTTCGAATCAAGAGAAGATGCCACTGAAATTGTCTTTCTTGCTATCTTTCTTTAAATTAGAGTTCCTCTGTATCTCTGTGCTTCTCCTTAAGTCACTGCCATCCAACATTTCAACATCATTGCATTTGGATGAAATGGTGAGAGGTTGTGCCTCACTGTTGCTATTTTTCTAAGTGACCAGATCAACCTGAGCTATATTCCACTGAACAACATTCTCCTTTCTATAGTCCTTTTGATGAGCCATTTTTCCGTGTTCTAATAAAAATTTCTGCAAGTTATCTCCACTAGCAGATTTTGATATCCAATCTGTAATTGTCTTTTAAATTCTTTTTGTTGATTGATGACTTTTTGCAATGCTTCAATTATGTTAGACGCTGCCAACTGCTCTTGCTTCAAGCTCCATTCCCAGATGTATCTGTTTGTTTGAAGGTTGCCTCTATTGTGTCCATAATTTACCCGTTCTTAAATCATATTCCTGAGTCGAGACATTAAACTTCTGTAATAACAGAAACATAGTTCTTTGCCCCATTACTTTAGCATTAGATGGCATTCTTTGCTGCTCCAATTTCTGCTTAATGATCAAGTGGAGAACATCTTCAACAATAGTCCAATGGATAGATAAGAGATCATGTTCTTTCTAAGGAGTGTTCCCGAGAAATGATCTATCAAAGAATGATTGTTAATATAGCTCATCAAGGATTTCATAAGGACCCTTTCACGGATAGCTTCTGCAATAATGATCAAGAATCACAAGCTCCCCCTAATTGTATGCATGGTCTCTTTTTGGCAGAATCCCATCATCAAACACTCGGAATATCAAGGATATCTTTATCAAGTCAACAACATGTGTTGTTGGTTGGAGAGTTCAGGAGATTTTTGGATTGTATTTGCTTTCTTCTCCATACTTGTGTAACTTTCTTCTCTGGCATAGTTCTAGCTTGAGTAGGTTCCCAAGTCAAGTTACAATCACATGCCATATGACCAATTTTATGACACTTGAAGCACTCTATGTTGTTTATGAATAAAAATTCATGACTTCTTGCAAAATTGCTCCTCGGAGGTTGTTGGGGACCATAATATATATCTTTGTGATATGCCCTACAATCTTTTGCCATGTGTCCAAAGTTTGTACAAGAATAACAATAACCAAGAAATAAACTTTGGTACTGGGAGATGGAGATTTCCTTGATGTACTTCTGAAGTCTTTCTGCCTTGAGATCCTTTGATGATAACCATTGCTTCTCGCATCCTTGACATCATCTGCATTTCTTCTTGGAACAAGACTTCATTGTTGCCTTGACTCTTATCCTTACCTTTGCTGAAACTGGGAGCATCAACATTTCTTTATGACTTCCTCACATCTCTGTTGCTTGAGGATTCACCTTCATAGCCAAGACCTGATTTATCAAATGAATATCTTTGATGGCTGAGCATGTCATCCAAGGCTTGAGAGCTCTTCAAGATTTTGTCCATTCCTTCAACCGTTTTCCTCATGGAGACAATCTCTTCTTCCAATCTTTCGCAACCATTATTCTTCTTAGCAAGTTGTTTCTCAAACTCTTCCTTGATACGTATTGCTTCCTTTGCTTCTATTTTAAGGGAGATGATACCTGACTTCATTTTGAAGATTTCTTCATTTTCTTCCTTGATCCTAGTAGCTTCACATGTTTCGGTCTTGAGAAGGTTGATGTCAAATTTTAGTTTGAAGACTTCTTCATCCTTTGCTTTTAGTTGACATATCATGGTGTTTCTTTCCTTTTTTGCTTCATCAACTTGTCCTTCTATGATTGCCAATGCTTCCATTGTCTTCTCAACTCCTTGTACTAGCTTTCTTACTTCTTCTAGTTAGGAGTTAAGAGAGGAGACCTCTTCCTTGTATTGACCAATCTCTGCTTCAAGTTTGTTCAAGCTTTTGTGCCTTTGTTCAAGGTGGCTTGACAAGGTATCTTCTAGTTTCTTTGCCTTATCCAATTGATTTGTCATGGATATGACTTCTTCATGATGCTTTCTTTTGTTTTGATGAAATTCCTCAAGCTTGGCAAGCTTTTCATTCCTTTCTTGTATTTGAAGCTTGACAAGGTCAACTTCCTTCCTTGTTTGGTCTTGATCACCAGCTAGTGATTTCTTCTGAAGTTCCTTGTTTTCCTTTTTCAAACTGATAATCTCTTCCATGGCAGCCATAAGTTTAGTGAGGAGATCTTCTTCAAAATCATTTTCATTTTCTTCATCTTCTAGGTCTTCTTTAGCCTTGATGTTATTACTCTTATCTTCAGCTTCCAAGATGGGTTCTGGATTTCCTTCTAGCTTGTTGACTACTACCGGTCAACTGCCCATAGCAGTACACCCCCTTTTTCTTTGCAAAAAGGGTAGCACTTGATCGACATGTCCGTGCCATTCTACAGTCATCGACAGCTTGATCAATTTATGTTGTAAACCCAGTGTGCATGTATAAATTGTAAATAATCATAGCAGATATGAGTCATCTCTGTAAATTTCCTAGGTGGACCTAATTTTCTAAATGATAATCTACGTTCCGGAAGGTTTTCGTCTCACCGATCCATGATCGGCAGGGTTTTCCTTCAGCCTAACCCCAAAGCCGGGATGGATTTTGTCATTAGAATCTTAGGAGAATCCTAGTGTGTTAATCTGCTAGATTATAGTTGTGTCGCAGAACTGGGTGGTTTATGAGGGTCTATGTCAAATGGGTTTTCCCCCTTGGGATGTAAAGTTGTAAAAGTCATGATGTAAAGTGTCTTGAAGGTTAAGAAATGTTTTAATCCCCTCATAAGTCCTAAGTCCTAGGTCCTAGGTAATTTTTCCAAAAGCTAAGTTCAAGGATCCATTCAAAAAATAATAAATAAATAAAAATAAAAAAATAAAATATAAAAAATAAAAAATAATAAAAAAAATAAAAATAAAAAATATATATGATAAAGTAAAAAACCTAAAAATAATAAAATAATAATATTTTGAGTAAATAAATGCAGAATTTCAATTTTTTAATACATTAAAAATTCGACGGATGAGATCAAGAGATATCTTGATCCTCATCGACAGTCGAGATCATTTTGACATGGATCACTTGAACTAGCTGTTGGGATCTATTCCTTTAAATAGGGTGCTAGGGGTCATTTGAGATCATTCGATTTTGGAGTCTTGTGTTGAAGAAGCTCTCTTGTAAACTTTTCTGGTGCTAATAAAGAAAGACTTTGGGGTTCAAATCTGGCTGGTGTTACTCTCTGGAAGTGCTGTGAGCTATTTTATTTTCTACATATTTTGATTTTCAGCCATTAGTAACAACTTATTATAGAGTATTGTTGAGCACAGGTATCTTGTTCACATGCTAGGGTTTGAATGGTATTAGGTTTTCTGAAGTAATGGTAGGTATCTCCATTGCTGTTGAGATCTAGTATTGTTTTTTTTTTCTCTTTATTGACAGTTGAAATGAGCTGTGCAAGAAACCCTTATTAAAGAAGACCAGTGGGCATTTGGGGAAGTTCTCGGCTGAACCAGCCAACTCCCGCAAGCATTTTTTGCAGAGCCCAGCTAGTTTTGATCCTGGGTTTATCATTCAGTTTATTTTTCTAAATTGCATGAGAGATTTTCTGAAGTTCTTCATAGTAAAATCTGAAAATTTCGATAATATTACTGCTGATTACTGATAGATCTGGCTATTTAAGAGTCGAAAATTGTAAATTTTTTAGCTGATTTAGAGTTTCATTTGTTTCTGGTAGGTCTCACTTCTTGGTGTTTTTTGCATTTCAGATCACAGAGTTATTTGCAGGAAGAAAGATTTTTATGAGAGCAGGTTGTTTCATTTCTGCACAGCCTTCTGTTCTCCACGTGATTTATTTGGCAACCCTCTATTCCTGCGATCCCTTATTTGCTGTCGACTGCATACGATTGCCCATACTGCTCTCTTCATTGATCCTTCACGCTGCAAATTCTATCCACCATCGGGTTTACATCAAGCTGCTCGCAGATAATTCACTGCCCACCAACGTGTTGCATTTCTGCTCCAAACCCGTCACCCCTCGCTTGCCTGTTCACGCATATCGCCTTCTACCCATGCTATTCCTGCGTTCGCTGCTTTTCACGCAGCTCCAGCCTCCATCTGCTCAGCGGCTTGCATATTTCCATCACCTGCACACACATATAACTTAAATTTGATTTCTTTTAAGGCGTTAAAGGAAAACGTATCCATCAATCCCTGTGGCTACGCCTTTCACCGCATATCATCTCCATCGAAATTGTCGTGGCCCGCACCTGTCCAAGCAGAAAATCGTTGAATCTCTCAGAGACTGGGCAAGGATCAGGTTTTTCTCCCGTGGACGCCAGGTAAGAATCCCGATCCATGCGTTTACAGCAGAGAGCGTCGATCAAATCGTTTTATTTATGCTTTGCGTAGGAAGCATCCCTTTTTGGTTTCAGCGTAATCAGGTGAGTTTAGCATAGGTTTAGTCTTTTATTTATTTCAATTTTATGTCATAGCGCAGGTATTTCTTTTTTTTTGGGTTTGATTTAGGGTTATAAAAAATTAAAAAAAGAAAGAAAGTGGGTATCATTTTTAATAGATTTCTTTTTTAGTTTAGATTTAGTTTGAGTTTAGATCTTAGTTTTATTTTTCCTTTTTTATTCTGAATATTTATAAAAAATATCAAAAATAAATTTGTGTGTTAAATTAGATTTTATTTGGTAAATTTTTCATTTTAAATTTAAGATTTTAAAATCATAAAAATTTTATAAAAAATAAAATCTTGATAAAAAATATAATGTGCATAGGTTCCTTTTTATTTTAGATTTGATTTTATAATTACAAGTTTTTTTTTAAGTTTTAATTTAGATTTTGATTTAGTTTAGATTTAATGTCATTTAGATTATTTTTAGATTTTTCTTTTTAGGTTCATTCAGTTCTAGTTTTTGTTTTAAATTTTTATCTAAAAAAAAACATAAAATTATTATTATTATTTTTTTTTGTTATTTTGCTAGATTTAGTCTCGGCTCGGGGATTTTATCACATTTTATCTTTTCTGCTAAGTCTAAAATTTTTGATGTGGAATGAATGTTTATCATTTTATGCGAGTCTGCACATTAATGATCATTTTGAAGATTAGCTGCATGAATATGATATCTGGTTAATGTTCATAATCGCGTGGTTGTTTAAAGCATTTATCTTTCGAAATTTTTAATCGCTGGATATCGTTATTGAGCTTTAATCATTATAAAAACATTTTGGTTTTACTGGAATATCTTGCATCGTTCAAGTTATTTGATGATAAATGATTGCTGTACATGGTTTACATCTCTGCAACATCTAGTAAATAATCGTTTAAACATCAAACCCACAAGGCACTAGTCTTTTAACTTAACAAAATCAATTTAGTATTTGTTTCTTCGTGTCTCCCAACCCAATTGGTCGACAGTTGGTCTTCATCACCTCATAGGGTCTACCCCCCTTAGCCGCGGGAGACAGGCTTAAATGGAGAGATCAGGGATCAGAGTGACAACCCCTGGTTTGAGTGTTGTCGTGTCAATCTGTGCGACAACATTTTTTGGCGCCGTTGCCGGGGATAGAGTTTTTCTGTCCTTGGTTCTTTCATCTCAAGCTTTTTCGTGTTTTACTTCTTGTTCAGGTGGCGACTCCACTTCATATATTATCTTCAAGAGTGTACACTAGAAGACATCCAAGCAGTCTGTGCAATCCTACTCCTGATCCTGAAAAGGTCCTCAGGATACGATTACACAAACTCGCTTCTCGTACACTTCTTGTAAACCTTGGACAAGAAACCCTCTCTGATATTCATTTGCTTTTTAAGGGTCAAGTTAGGCACAACATCATGGATATGTATGCCCCTTGTGATTTTTCTAACATTCCAGGATATCCCAACGATATTCCATCTAATTGGATCGATAAATTGCCTAAATTTCAAGGAAATAATGCGATTAGTGCTAACTCTCATTTGCGAGATTTTAGCATATGGATGGCTAAGTACGCAAGATCTGCTGATTTCGATCATGCGGATGTCAGAATGACTCTTTTCATCTTAACTCTAGGAGGTGATGCCTATGATTGGTTTGCAAAAAAGCCTCAGAATTCGTTTAACTCCTTACAATCGATCATTAACGCATTTAAAGAAAAATATGGAGATAAGAGAGAAGGAAGACACCTTGTAAAAGCTATTAGCCTAATAAAAAAGAGAGAGGATGAAACTGTTGAAGAATTTAATAAAAGGTTTAATGGTATTGTTAGAGAATTACCTCAAGACTATAAACCTACAGACAAAACTCTCCAAGATTTTTACATTGATGCCTTTAGTCCTAAGCCATCTTATGAATTAAGGCGTGCTAAACTTAATGATTATAGAGATTGCCAAGCCTTAGCTATAGAGCTTGAAAAGGACAAGGCCGCATCTGGGAAGTCTGAGATCCCAGGTTTCGATAGGGCTGCTACGAAACTAAAGGAAACTAAAGGAAAAGCAGTTCAAAAACCTGAAAGTGAGCTTGTTCTCAAATTGCTTCAAAAAATTGAAACTATGGAAATTAATCATAATAAGGAGATAACCACTTTGCAGAATAGGTTGATCCAAATGGAAAGATCGCAAACGCAGAATTTTCAACCTCGAAATAATAATAATAGAAATAACAATTGGCAAAGGAAAGGTCAATCTAGTGAGCAGAGACCTCCTAATCCGCTAAATAATTTGGTTGATAATGCTCCTCCTTATTGTCGGGTTTGTGATGCTCTTCATGAAGAGGCCACTTGTCCCATCGTTAGAAGAATTTTAGATAATGGAATGTTTGGAACTGGTGATCAAATAAATGTAGTAGGCAGCATGTTTCCTTTGTCTATGGATGATTGGATAGAGGTCAAGGAAAGGAGTCGTGATGTTGTGAATCCTTCATCAACTTTTAGTATAAATAACCTTGAAAATGAAGATGATATTTTGGCTAGGTTATATGGTGAAAAACCCTCTCCAGAGCAAATCTTCGAAATTGCTAGAGATAAGGGTTTGACCTATCAGAGAAGGGATAAAGATCAAAGCGGGAATCAAATTCCCCTTCGAACTATTAACCCTAGTGTAAACTCTGGAATAGATGTCGATTTGGGAAGTTGGTATAACAATGCAAAAATCTGGGTTCCTGTCTCCGAGATTGCCAAAATCCCTTCCCAAAGGGACAAGTTACTAAAAGCGATTCAAGGTCCTCAAGTCAATACTTCTCAACAGAAGACTCGGGAAGTTGACTATCATGATGCTCCCATATATCTGCAAAGCTTAGATGCTAATAACAAAGATCACCAGCCTTTCTTTATCACCTTATTAGTTAATGGGTATAAATTGAATAATTGCATGTTGGATTCTGGTGCATTAGCTTGTGTAATGACTAAAAGGGTCATGGAACAACTTAACTTGAGAGTTTGTAGACCCTACTATAACATATGCACCATGGATTCTAAGAAAATCGAAGTGCATGGTTTAATCAAAGATTTGCAAGTTCATCTTTCAGTTTACCCAGACATCATGGTTGTCATGGATATTGTTGTTGTGGATGTGCTTGATGCCTGGGGTATGCTGTTATCTAGAAAGTGGGCCTCTGATCTAGGAGGAAGTATTCAAATGAATTGGTCATATGCCATGATTCCTTCTCCTAGGGGTGATGGTTTTGTAAGACTAAATAGAGAGCCCGAAAGAAAATTTCATGTTGAAGATCCTAAGAGACCTCACAACGAAATAATCAAAGAGCAAACTGACATTGGGAACTATGCCATCATGTCTAATTTTATAGTTCCTCGCGATGATAAGATTAGGGATCTCAAGGGTAAAGTTTGGTATATGTACTTCGATGGTGCAGCGTCTAGGCATGGTAAAGGTGCTGGAATAGTGCTTAAATCTCCCCTTGGTCACATTTTCAAGTTTGCCTATCGATTAGAATTTGAGGCAACCAACAATGTCGCTGAATATGAGGCTATATTGTTGGGGCTTGAGTTGGCCAAGTCCTTGAAGGTTAAATTGCTTAGCATTAAAGGGGATTCTGATTTGGTTATCATGCAGCTTAAAAATAAATTCACATGCAGAAATCAAAGATTAAGAAATTATCGAAACGCTGTGTGGGATACTATGGAGCATTTTGATGCGCTTGACCTCGAAGCAATTCCAAGAGAGCAGAATAGTTTGGCAGATGAACTTGCAGTAGCTGCTACTACTTTCCAGTTATCTGATGAGCTAATTAACGACAAGATCAAAATGGAAGTAATATTCAGACCATCTGTTCCAGATAACTCAGAGCATTGGCAGGTCTTCAATGATGAAAAGCAAGTCATTTGTTTTCTTAATAGTTTGGATGAGTTTGAGGATTTCCGGATAATTTCTGAGGAGGATGGATCTTTAAATCACGAGCATATCATAAATCCTACTCCTAGGAATGTGGTTGCCTTAGAGCAACATTTTGATCGGCATGATGCCACGAAGCTGAGAGAAGAGAATAAAATGGACCCAGGCGAATATCTCGAGATAAACATTGGTACTTCTGAAAACCCAAAGATCGTTAAAATTGGTAGAGGTACTAGTGTGGAGGAAAGAAAAAGGTTAATTGATTTAATTCGCGAATATCGAGATATTTTAGCTTTTTCTTATGATGAATTAAAGGGCTATAGGGAAGATGTCATGGAACATACTATCCCCTTAAAAGATGAAAATGCTAAACCCTTTCGTCAGAAACTTAGGCAAATTAATCCTAAATTAGCCCCCTTGGTTCAGAAGGAGCTTGCGAAAATGCTTGTAGCAGGGATTATCGCTCAAACAAGCATTCGACATGGTGTTCGAATCTGGTGATTGTTAGGAAAAAGAATGGTACGATAAGGCTGTGTGTCGATTTTCGAAACCTCAATCTAGCATGCAAGAAAGATAATTACCCTTTGCCAAACATGGAGACTTTATTGCAAAGAGTAACCGGTTCTGGAATGATGTCGCTGCTAGATGGTTTTTCTGGGTACAATCAGGTATGGGTTAAGAAGGAAGATCGTCATAAAACCACATTCACCACACCATGGGGTACCTTTGAATACATCAGAATGCCTTTTGGATTAACAAACGCTGGGGCTACATTCCAAAGGGCTATGGATTATGCCTTCAAAGGGTTAATCGGGAAATTTATTGAAATTTACCAAGATGATCTTACTGTTTTCTCTAAAGATGGTACCAATCATGTAAATCATCTTAGGCAGGTTTTCGATAGATGTAGAGAATACGGGATTTCTTTGAATCCAGCTAAGTCTGTTTTTGGAGTAACGGAAGGGAAATTACTCGGCCATATCATTTCTAAGGAAGGAATCAAAATTGATCCTGAAAGGATTGAAGCAATCCAAAAGATTCCTCTCCCTCATAATCTTAAATCCCTTCAGTCTTTCCTCGGAAAGATAAATTTTATTAGAAGGTTTATTCCAAATTACGCAGAAATAGCTAAGCCTATTCAAAATCTTCTAAAGAAAGATGCAAAATTTGTTTGGCAAGAAGATGGCAAAAAGGCTTTCCAAGAAATCAAATGTGCTATCGCAAGAGCTCCTGTCTTAGTTAGTCCCGATTATTCCAAGGATTTCATGATTTTTTCTTTCGCTTCCGAAGATACCATTGCTGGTGTCCTGCTTCAAAAGAATAAAGATGGTCATGAGCAGCCTATTGCTTTCATGAGTAGAGCACTTCAAAATTCCGAATTGAAGTAAAATACCATGGAAAAGCAAGCTTATGCCCTGGTCAAGTCTCTTAAGCACTTTAAAACTTATGTGGGATATTCTAAAATCATTGCTTTCGTCCCACATTCTGCTGTCAAGGATATATTAACTCAAACTGATTGCTTAGGGACGCGTGCTAGGTGGGTTACTAAAATACAGGAATATGATTTAGAGATCAGACCCACCAAGCTAGTCAAAGGCCAAGGTTTAGCTCAGATGTTAACTGAAGGTAACGAAAAGACTCTAGGTTTGTTTTGTCTTAGCGATCTATCTTCGCCGGAGTTGCAAAGATTAGGAGAGCATGAGTGGTACAAGGACATAGTTTATTACTTGATGAATCTTGCATGTCCTAACCATTTAGTCGCTCATAAGAGAAGGGCTCTTAGACTAAAAGCCACTAAGTATTGCCTTATGAAGGATGGCCTTGGGTGGAGAAATCCTGAGGGCATAGTGCTTAGGTGTGTTGACGACGTTGAGTCCAAGAAATTAATCTCTGAGTTTCATTCAGGATTTTGTGGTGGTCATTATGCTGCTAGAACTACCGCCCACAAAATCCTGAGAGCTGGCTATTATTGGCCTTCAATCTTTTCTGATGTGCACAAGTTTGTTAGAGCCTGTCAAGCCTGTCAACTATTCACTGGGAAACAGAAGCTTGCTGCCCTGCCTCTACAACCTGTCATTGTAGAGGCACCTTTTCAGCATTGGGGTCTGGACTTCATAGGGAAGTTCCATGAAAATTCTAGCAATGGCTACTCATGGATTTTGACTGCTACGGATTATTTTACTAAATGGGTTGAAGTCATTCCTGCTAAGAATGCCACTGAAAAGGTTATTATGGATTTCATTGAAAATAACATCATCACTAGATTTGGTGTCCCCGCTAAGATCACTACTGACAATGCCAAAGCTTTTAGTTCTTTAGAGTTTTCTTCTTTTTGTTTCAAGTATGGCATTGTCTTATCTCATTCGTCAAATTACTATCCTCGGGGTAATGGTCTAGCTGAATCAAGTAACAAGAATCTCATCACCATTATCAAGAAGATAGTAGGAGATAATAAGAGATCATGGGACAACAAAATCAAGTATGCTTTATGGGCAGATAGAATCACTAAGAAGAAAGCTACTGGTAAATCTCCCTTTGAATTAGTTTATGGCTTGGATGTAACTTTACTTGTGCACCTCAAATTGCCAGCTTATCAGCTCCTCCAGAATTATTCTACTAATAAAGATGTTGTTCAGAATAGAATGGATCAGATTGTGGAGTTAGATGAAGCTCGTAGGACAACTTTTGATGCCATATGTAAAAATCAATCTAACATTAAGAAAAGCTTTGATAAATTCTCTCGATCTAGATCTTTGCAGGTGAGAGATATGGTATTGCTTTGGGACCGCAAGAATGAGAAACCAGGAAAACATAAGAAGTTTGACAGTTTGTGGCTGGGACCTTACATCATTCGTGATATAGTTGGACCAAACTCATTCCACTTGAGCACACTGGATGGCGAACCACTTGATCTACCAGCGAATGGCCAAATGATCAAGCTGTTCTTCAAAGATGATATCTGATGCCATAGGGCATCCTTTGTATTGTATTTCTATCCCTACTCCTTGTCATTTCAGCATTTCATTTCTGTTTTAAATTAGATTTACTTTTCATAGTTAAAGAGCTTCTATCTTTTATGTGCTTAAATGTTACATGATGATTTTTGAATAGACGCTACTTATTTCTGTTGTGTGTTGCGTGGATGCAGATTCTGGATTCTCACATTCCTACAGTGCAGCAACGTGTCCCCAAGTAGAGCCAAATGTTGACCACTACCGGTCAACTGCCCATAGCAGTACACCCCCTTTTTCTTTGCAAAAATGGTAGCGCTTGATCGACATGTCCGTGCCATTCTACAGTGATTGACAGCTTGATCAATTTATGTTGTAAACCCAGTCTGCATGTATAAATTGTAAATAATCTTAGCAGATATGAGTCATCTCTGTAAATTGCCTAGGTGGACCTAATTTTCTAAATGATAATCTATGTTCCGGAAGGTTTTTCGTCTCACCGATCCATGATCGGCAGAGTTTTCCTTCAGCCTAACCCCAAAGCCGGGATGGATTTTGTCATTAGAATCTTAGGAGAATCCTAGTGTGTTAATCTGCTAGATTATAGTTGTGTCGCAGAACTGGGTGGTTTATGAGGGTCTATGTCAAATGGGTTTTCCCCCTTGGGATGTAAAGTTGTAAAAGTCATGATGTAAAGTGTCTTGAGGGTTAAGAAATGTTTTAATCCCCTCATAAGTCCTAAGTCCTAGGTCCTAGGTAATTTTCCCAAAAGCTAAGTTCAAGGATCCATTCAAAAAATAAATTAAAAAATAATAAATAAATAAAAATAAAAAAATAAAATATAAAATATAAAAAATAATAAAAAAATAAAAATAAAAAATATATATGATAAAGTAAAAAACCTAAAAATAATAAAATAATAATATTTTGAGTAAATAAATGCAGAATTTCAATTTTTTAATACATTAAAAATTCGACGGATGAGATCAAGGGATATCTTGATCCTCATTGACGGTCAAGATCATTTTGACATGGATCACTTGAACTAGCTGTTGGGATCTTTTCCTTTAAATAGGGTGCTAGGGGTCATTTGAGATCATTCGATCTTGGAGTCTTGTGCTGAAGAAGCTCTCTTGTAAACTTTTCTGGTGCTAATAAAGAAAGACTTTGGGGTTCAAATCTGGCTGGTGTTACTCTCTGGAAGTGCTGTGAGTTATTTTATTTTCTGCATATTTTGATTTTCAGCTATTAGTAACAGCTTATTATAGAGTATTGTTGAGCACAGGGATCTTGTTTACATGCTAGGGTTTGAATGGTATTAGGCTTTCTGAAGTAATGGCAGGTATCTCCATTGCTGTTGAGATCTAGTATTGTTTTTTTTTTCTCTTTATTGACAGTTGAAATGAGCTGTGCAGTGAACCCTTATTAAAGAAGACTAGTGGGCGTTTGGGGAAGTTCTCGACTGAACTAGCCAACTCCCGCAAGCATTTCTTGCAGAGCCCAGCTAGTTTTGATCCTGGGTTTATCATTCAGTTTATTTTTCTAAATTGCATGAGAGATTTTCTGAAGTTCTTCATAGTAAAATCTGAAAATTTCGATAATATTACTGCTGATTACTGATAGATCTGGCTGTTTAAGAGTCGACAATTGTAAATTTTTTAGCTGATTTAGAGTTTCATTTGTTTCTGGTAGGTCTCACTTCTTGGTGTTTTTTGCATTTCAGATCACAGAGTTATTTGCAGGAAGAAAGATTTTTATGAGAGCAGGTTGTTTCATTTCTGCACAACCTCCTGTTCTCCACGTGATTTATTTGGCAACCCTCTATTCCTGCGATCCCTTATCTGCTGTCGACTGCATACGTTGTCCCTACTGCTCTCTTCATTGATCCTTCACGCTGCAAATTCTATCCACCATCGGGTTTACATCAAGCTGCTCGCAGATAATTCACTGCCCACCAACGTGTTGCATTTCTGCTCCAAACCCGTCACCCCTCGCTTGCCTGTTCACGCATATCGCCTTCTACCCACGCTATTCCTGCATTCGCTGCTCTTCGCGCAGCTCCAACCTCCACCTGTTCAGCCGCTTGCATATTTCCATCACTTGCACACACATATAACTTAAATTTGATTTCTTTTAAGGCGTTAAAGGAAAACGTATCCATCAATCCCTGCGGCTACGCCTTTCACCGCATATCATCTCCATCAAAATTGTCGTGGCCCGCACCTGTCCAAGCAGAAAATCGTTGAATCTCTCAAAGACTGGGCAAGGATCAGGTTTTTCTCCCATGGACGTCAGGTAAGAATCCCGATCCATGCGTTTACAGCAGAGAGCGTCGATCAAATCGTTTTATTTATGCTTTGCGTAGGAAGCATCCCTTTTTTGGTTTCAGCGTAATCATGTGAGTTTAGCATAGGTTTAGTCTTTTATTTATTTCAATTTTATGTCATAGCGCAGGTATTTCCTTTTTTTCGGGGTTTGATTTAGGATTATAAAAAATTAAAAAAAGAAAGAAGGTGGGTATCATTTTTAATAGATTTCTTTTTTGTTTAGATTTAATTAGAGTTTAGATCTTAGTTTTATTTTTCCTTTTTTATTCTGAATATTTATAAAAAATATCAAAAATAAATTTGTGTGTTAAATTAGATTTTATTTGGTAAATTTTTCATTTTAAATTTAAGATTTTAAAATCATAAATTTTTTATAAAAAATAAAATCTTGATAAAAAATATAATGTGCATAGGTTCCTTTTTATTTTAGATTTGATTTTATAATTACAAGTTTTGTTTTAAGTTTTAATTTAGATTTTGATTTAGTTTAGATTTAATGTCATTTAGATTATTTTTAGATTTTTCTTTTTAGGTTCATTCAGCTCTAATTTTTGTTTTAAATTTTTATCTAAAAAAAAAACATAAAAATAATTTTTTTTGGAAATATTTTGCCAGATTTAGTCTCGGCTCGGGGATTTTATCACATTTTATCTTTTCTGCTAAGGCTAAATTTTTTGATGTGGAATGAATGTTTATCATTTTATGCGAGTCTGCACATGAATGATCATTTTGAAGATTAGCTGCATGAATATGATATCTGGTTAATGTTCATAATTGCGTGGTTGTTTAAAGCATTTATCTTTCGAAATTTTTAATCGCTGGATATCGTTATTGAGCTTTAATCATTATAAGAACATTGTGGTTTTACTGGATATCTTGCATCGTTCAAGTTATTTGATGATAAATGATTGTTGTACATGGTTTACATCTCTGCAACATCTAGTAAATAATCGTTTAAACATCAAACCCACAAGGCACTGGTCTTTTAACTTAACAAAATCAATTTAGTGCTTGTTTCTTCGTGTCTCCCAACCCAACTGGTCGACAGTTGGTCTTCATCACTTCATAGGGTCTACCCCCCTTAGCCGTGGGAGACAGGCTTAAACAGAGAGATCAGGGATCAGAGTGACAACCCCTGGTCTGAGCATTGTCGTGTCAATCTGTGCGACAACATAGATTTCCATCATCTTCTTGACTAGTGGTCATGGTCAATGCTCCTTTTGAGTGAAGGTCATGAAGTTTGTCCCATATACCCTTTTCTGATGGACACTTTCCTAAATTGTCCTTTATAGAATGTTGTAGTCCATTCGAGATTTACTTTATTGCTTTTGCATTGTACTCCTTGGATTCTCCATCCATCATGCTATCATCAATCACTGATTTCAAAACTCCAATACCTTGAGTCCTTAAGAAATTCCCCATTCTTGCTTCCCATATATCAAAATTTCCATTGAACAATGGAGCCTTCACAAATTGATTGATTTCAACTTCGGTGGTTGAGGGAGACATATCTTTAGGAGGATTGGAGACTTTCTTCCTTGGCTTCACCATTTGTGTCCTAATTGATCAACCTTCAAGCTGTTAGGCTTTGAGTGAAGGTACTAGCTCTGAAACCAATTGTTGGAAATACTTGGGGGGGTGAATCAGTATTCCTTTTCAATTGTTACTTTTACCAGTTAAATCAATTATATTTAGAACATAAAATGAGCAATAGGAATAAATGATTTTATTAATATAAGCTTTATGATAAATCAAGCATAATATATATATATATATATATATAGGGCTCCAACCCTTGATGAAGACACCAATCTTCAATCCCCTAGGCTCCAACCTGTTGCCAAGCACCAACTTGGTCTTTTGTGAAGCTCCAACCCCTAGGGCACCAACCCTTCTCTGGTACAGGCTCCGACTTGGTCTCTTGAGGACACCGATCCTCTAGGGCTTCAATCCTATCCTTCAAGGCACCTACCTTGTTTGTTCAAGACTCCAACCTTCAAGGCACCAACCCTCTAGGCTCCAACCCACTGCTATACTTTGTCTAGATATGTTTATAGTAATTCACAGCTCCCAAAAATCTACAGCTTCACTGTAGTCTCCATGCTACATCATCAATGACAACTTGTCGTCATATGAAGGAGTCTTCACAATTCTTCATATTGCCTAACAGAGTCTGCAAATTTTACCCCATGATGACTTCAACAATGCATAATGATCTTCAATAAAGTCTCCAAGATCATTTGATGCTTATCAACAAGATATTTGCGCTAAGCCTCAATGTCTTTACAAAACAGCTCTCTGTTTCGACACTCTGTTCTTACTATCTTAGTAACTGCTTCAAAAGTGGTGCTTCAGGAGTAATTCCTTCAGAGGAGTGACTGTTGCGGCTACAGGTTGTGTATTCAATTAAAACGATCCTGTCTATGCAGTCTTGTTAACAGATCGCGGGTTGCGCTTCTATGGATTCATTCTAGGTTCGATCCATTCAATGAATAACCCAGTCAACAAAATGCTCGATCTTTGGCTTCCTTCTTCTTCCGTTGGACCTTCGGCTTCCTTCTGTGCTTGCTCGACCTTCGGCTTCCTTCTGCGCTTGCTCGACCTTCGGCTTCCTCTTTCGCTCGCTCAACCTTTTTCTGTCCCTTCACGTTCACAAGTTGTGAATTGTCCTTCTACTTTGTGTTCGATGCCCAGATTCAATTCCATACTCGAGGTGAAGTGTTTAACTTTATATATATATGAATCTCATCAATACCCAAAAGACATGATCAATGGAGGAGAGGTCGACTTGTGTATGGGGTTGCACATTAAAATCATATCATAAACTTGTTTATTTACGAAAATCCATATTATAATAGATGTTTGGCAGTCCCACATGCCACGTCGCTGCTTAAATCGCAATCGTCACTTCCTCAATCACAACTTTGAAGGTCTGCACATAACATTGCCAATCCCCTACTACCGAGGAGCAAATGCGATATGATATTGAGCAGTTGTTAATAAATCCGTCGGGTCCACAACTCTATCGCAATCAACGGTTATGTAGCATCCTTTTATGGCTTGCAAAATGGGATGGATGAGACTATTTCTTTTAGAGCGTATTATAATGGTGCAGTGGGTCCGCAATATTATATCGCAATCAACGGTTTTTTGTGTGACATATCTTTAAGACTTTGTGATACGTAACTTCCAATGCAGCGGACGCGATGTTTCATTAAGGCATATTGTAATGGGGCCATCGAGTTCGTGTTACACATCGCAATTGGGGGTTTTGAGCAGTGGCATATAATAGAACTGCCGATAAGGCTGCCGATATGTTTTCTTCGATGCATTGTGGACTTTAAAGAGTTTCCACGACTTATTACTCGAATGTTCCTTAGCTCTTTCGATATCTTAACTCCTCCAATATGTTAACTCCTCTAATAATCCTCCGATATATTAACCCCTCCGATATTTCTCTGATATTTCATGTGATATCTCCAATATGGCTCTTACTCTTGAGCATATGTGATATTTCAATAAAAACAGATTGTAACAGAGTCTTACTCTTGGCTTGGCTTTCCTGTGACTTCTCTATGATTTTCGATGGCTACTCTTTGATGACTTTCCTCCTTGGCTTATTGCTCCTACTACTTCATGGATTTGCTTCTCCTTGGCTTTCCTCCTTGGGTCTACTGCTTTTATTCTGCCTGTATGTATATATATATATATATTTAATCCATATGTTGTATTCAGTCTTTGCGTCCTCCATGGGGAACATTATGATCACAAGAATTTGCCATCACAAACACTACCATACTGACATTAATGACAACCTTGATTAACAATCCCTGAGTAATTACAAGGTGATTATTTAGTTAGTGAACTTTTTAGTTGCTAAGGTGGTATATTATAAAAAAGAGAGAAAAAGGTGGTAGTATTAATAAAAGGGATATATAGGAAATAGGATTATTGAATGAAGAAGTTTTGAAGGGAAAAGAAAGTTGAAGTAAGAAGAGCGAAGGGAAATTCCAAGTCAAAAATCATAAAAGGAGAATTAGTAAAGGATTCAATATTAGTTGAGGGAATAAAGTTATGAAGGTTTATTAAAGAGAAAATAATACTTTATTAGAAAGAAGGGGTTACTTTTAAAAACCTAAGTTCATCCCAAATAAGCAAAATGGAGCCTAATACGGAAACAAAGGTTGGAAGATTTCCAGAAACTAAATATAACTATGCCTCAATTCTATTTAGAATAAAAAGGTCTATTGTGGGAAAAGATGTTACTATCGCTATCTCGCCAATGGAAAATAAAAATTATATAAAACCTAAAATCGCAAACCAATTAGTGATTCCTAAGTCAAATATAATTGAAAAATTTCACTGTTTTAACAACAAAATATATGACAACCAATTTACAATTAAATGTTGGAGATTATACATTTGTATCACAATTTTCAGTTCAAACACTATGGACTGATCAAGCTAACATTATTTTAGGTTCACCCTAGATGGAAACCCTCGGTTCTTTCATCCTGAATATGAAAAAGAAGATTTTGACATTTTCTTACAAAAATAAAAAATAAATAACACTACAGGATGTCACCGTGAAGCCAAATTTATTAACACCAGACAACATCCAAGATATTTCAAAAGTAGTTTTTCAAGAAGGTAAAAAAGTATTACAAAATATGAAAAATGAAATTGACAAAATCACTGTTGATAGAAATGAAGAAGTCTTGCGACTTAAGGATCATAGCGAAAAATTACTAACACAAATTAAAAAGCTTAAGAAACACAAGAAGTCGTTAAAAGACAAGTCAGACCATTGTATTCAAGAGGAAGTATCAAAGTCGTCAGTTGTAACATCCCCAGTTGAAGATAAAGAAACAAATATCGAATCAATCAATAAAAGAACTCTAGAAGAGGATTAGTCAATTGAAGGAAAAACACACTCACATGTTGCAATCCAGATGATGAAGATTCCAAACGAAGATTGTGTACCTAACTCAACAAACGTAGTACCAGAAGGAAATAAAAAAATCTCCACACGTAATAAGGGAAAGTCAAACCAAAAACGTTCCCTATCGATGTCTGAATCATGAGAGTAGACAACTCAACCAATATACGTATCGAGACCATTTAGAGCAAAAAAACAAATTGATGGTCCAAAGAATATTGATGTAACCTAAATCCAGTCCTATGATGACAATTCGTTACAGAATTCCGATGATCAGAATATTCCACAGAAGATTAATCTAGGATGGTCTGATCCCTTCTCAGTGCGACAGTTTTGTTTGTCACTTAGAAGATCATATCAACTTGTATCAACGAAGATGATAGTGCCGAGACGAGAAGACATTTGAAACCGAAAAAGAGATCAAGCCTTTTGCATCAACAAGCTTTGAGGACAAAGCTTTTTTGAGGAGGAAAGCAATCTTACGAATAAAATATATATAAATAATATAAATATAAATAAAGAGGATAATTGTAATAATGATTAGTTAATTAGTAATTAGTATTGAAGAGACATGTCTAAATGGGACATGACCTTCCATGAAGAGGCACTGCCTAGTATATAAGCAAACCCCTCACTCTCATTTTGTTAAAATTGGCAACTAGGGCCAAACTCCATATGGGTCACCTTATGTATGACAATTGATATTTTTCTTGGATTCCTCTCTCTGAGAGGGCTAGGATTGATCTAAAGATCATCCGATTACGACATGTAAAAATGAAGATATGAATTTATTTGTATTATTGACAAATTGTCAAGGTTGGCTAGCAGTCAAAACAAGCATTTTTACCCCCAGATCATCCTCAACGTTGCATATAAAAGGAGGATACCTCAAGTCATTATTCCATCATCTCATCCTCACATCACTCTCTGTCCTCAATTGATTGGGTACGTGTTAAATTTAGGTATGTTCTGTGCTTAGAGCAAATTTACTTCAATTTTCTTATTATCCCAACATCAATATTTAGATTAGAAATCACATTAGCATGATAGTAAAATACAGATAAAACATAAACATAAATAGTAGAAGACAAGCCAAGACAAGAGGACACAAGACGTGGCACTAGCCAGGTGTTGATCTAGATTGTCATTAATGGCAATATGAAGCCGAGGAGCTATTAGAGCAGAGCTATCAAAGCAGAGAAGAGAAGCAAGTGCAAGAGCGGAAGATTGAGGAGGAGCCACATCGGAGGAGCCATATTGGGAGTATCGCGTGTAATGTATGCCCAAGAAGAACCGAGAGGAAGAATTCATCAAAAGAAGCAAAGAGGAACATATCAGAGCAGAGAATATTGGAAGTTGTCAGACTAGGAGCGTTATATTGGATCTAGGCATGTAGAAATCGGGATTTCCGTGTGAATGGATGGAAGGATCAGTCGGAAGCAGGCACAATTGAGTTTTACAGCGGAATAAAGGAAGATCGAGAATATCTGACTATAATGGAGAATGCAGACTTTTCCTAAAATTCCTAAGGAAAGGCCAAGAAACCAATGAAGGGCAATGGATGGTGAAGATTAAATCATATCGTTGAAACTGGAGGATGGACGACCCAGATTAACCGTCGATAGCATAGTTTCCATAAGCGGTAAGTGGGTTCATCGAGTGAACTCAAGGTTGTAAGTGGTATTTAGGGTTGATCACCCGATACCATTCATCAACTGATGTGTGGTAGGAGACTGGAGAGAGAAAACCACTTTATCGGGCAGGTATTCCTCTCGCAAGTTATCCACCCGAAATCAATATCAACCGTCAGATCAAGCGGGGTTGATTGAACAACGAAGAAGATCTTTTGATCAGTTCTGATGATCGGGTGAAATTTGGACCATTGGATCAGAAACCAGATCGACGGTCAAGATTTAATCACTGATCGCATTTCGGGAAGGTTAAGTGATGGCGTGGTGGAATGCCGATATGCGATGGGTCGATGTGCCGATAGCGATGAAGAGAGATCGGAGGTCGGAGATAACAAAGGTAAAGAGGAATAAAGCGGAAAGGTTTGGTATTAGCGGACCCGAGAGATTTGTATATGGAGTTTTAATGCATTTGAAGTCCGACTTATGTGTTCGGAGCGGGTTTCCCGTGTATTCCTTTGTATTTCAAGTTTTTGTATGGCTCAGTTTTTAATGTAAATACACACATAAACGCTTCCAATAGGTGATTGTGGCATAACCACAAGGTCCGGGTCCAATAGTTGCGTCCGTCGTATCAGGAGTTATGTATCGTAGTATTTAAGGCCTTGTCACGTTAAAACTTTGCTTGCGATAAAACCGCAGACGCGCTGCTCCATTGTAATACACCCTATTGTAATATCGCGTTTGCCGCATCGAAAGATATGTATCGCAAGTTATAAAAGGATGACACACTATAAACTGTGATTGTGATATCACTGTGGACCCGATGGATTCATTAAAAATAGTTTATAATCATATCGCATCCAGCAGGGGAATCGGCAATTGGCCATCGGCTGTACTATGGGCACAACTTATAAAGACCTCCAGAATGTTGCGATTGCGATTGTGGGTTTAAAGGAATAACTCCGACTGTTCATGAATGTTGCGATTGCCGTAAAGAATAAGTCTATTGTTTGAATAATAATAAAGATGGCCTCTCTTCCTAATTAATGTGTCCTGTGAGTATTGATGAATTCGAAGAGACAGAGGAAGCTGAAGAGTGAGCGCAGAGGAAGCTGAAAGATCAAGTGAGCATTGAGGAAGTCGAAGCTCAAGTGAGCAAGGAGGAAGCCAAAGGTCAGGCATATCAGGCATATAAAACAGAGAACAAGGAAAGTTTAATGTTGCTGGCGAACTGTAAGAAAAAAAGGGAGCCAAAGTTCTGACAGAAGTGGAAGGAACAGGAGGACAGAAGTAAGTTATAGGTCCAGCAGGGTTGGGAGCAGAGAATTACAACCAAACAATTACAGTAGAGGGTTGGAGCCCTTGAGGTTGGTGCCTCAGAACTGAAAGGATTGGTGTCCTGGGCGTTGGTGCTCCTAAATTCAAGGTTGGTGCCTTGACAAGACAGAGTTGGTGCTCTGGAGGTTGGAGCCTCACAAAGAGTCCAAATTGGTGCTTGGCAACTGATTGAAACCATATATATATATATATATATATATTGTACTTGATTTATTGCAAAGATGACATTAATAAAAGCATCTATTCCTTTCTGTGTTCCAATTATAAATGTATTTAACTGATAAAAATAATAATTGAAAAGAAACACTGATTCACCCCCCCCCCAGTATTTCCAACAATTGGTATCAGAGCGGGCTTCTTCATATCAGCCTAACAGCTTGAAGAAGGATTCTTAGCCATGATGAGAAATCAAGAAGTGTCAGGGAGACCTCCTCTGTTCGATGGCACAAATTTTGGTTTCTGGAAAAAGAGAATGTCCTACTACTTAATGTCCCTTGGACCTAAAGTTTGGCATTCAATCTTAAATGAGTACGTAGCTCCTTTCACTCTTCCAACAGATCAAGACGAGAGGAAAGTCTACGTTGCAAATTCAAAAGCCTTAAACTCCATCACTAGTGGAATCATTGATTCTGAATTTACAAAAGTCATGAATTGTAACTCTGCCAAAGGAATATGGGATAAACTAATTAGCTTATATGACAGGGACTCCAAAGTCAAGAAGGCAAAGCTTCAAACTCATAGAAGGAAATTTGAAAGTCTGAAAATAGATGATGAAGAAGATATTGCATCATACTTTCTCTGAGTAGCTGAAGTGGTCAACTTTCTTAAAGGATTGGCAGAAAACATTGAAGAAAGCACCATTGTTCAAAAGGTCTTAAGATCTCTCCCAGACAGATTTGACTCCAAGGTAAGTGCCATGGAAGAAATGAAGGATCTAGATACTCTCAAGATGGATGAACTCCATGGAATCCTCATTGCCTATGAGATGAGAAAAGGTTGCCCAAGTTCCAAAGATGCAACATTCAAGGCCTCAAAATCAAAAAAGGGAAAGAAAGGAATGTCAGTAGTGATGACTCCGATGTTGAATCCAAATTGGCACAATTTGTATGAAGGCTGAAGAAAGGATCTAAGCTAAAAGGTAAATACCCTCTTATTTGTTTCAAGTGTGGAAAAATAGGTCATTATGCTGCAAAATGTCCTCATAAGCATGATAGTGATGATGAAGAAAATTCTAAAAAGATGGTATACAAAAAGAAAGGGTTCAATAAGAAGAATTTCCTCTCTAAGCAAGATGAGTCCGATGAAGATGAATTTGTAGTCATCAAAAAGAAATCAACTAACTAGTTCCCTCACCGCAAAGGAGGTAATGAAGAATCAAAGGAAGAAAATGACCGTGCTGGAAGCCAAGAAGTATTATTCATGGCATTCACAAATGATAATGACCCAGGGCTAGATGGAAATGTAGATGAATTGTTAATAAGAGCCATTGAAGAAAATGAGAAATTACAAAATAAAATCATTTCTCTCAAGGTAGAAAACGAGGAAACAAAAAAAGGGAAGATCTCTTGAAAAATAAGCTAAAAGAAAAAGAAGAAGCTTGCAAAGAACGTGAAACCGAAATAGTATCTCTGAGGAAGGAATTGGAGCAAGTTAAAAAGGGTTGGAAAAGCTCTCAAATACTTGACACTATCCTAAATAATCAAAAACCTCAACATGGCAAATCTGGAATAGGTTTTAAAGGAGAATCATCAAGTACTAAGAATAGTGCGAAAAGCTATATCGACATACTTTCCAGCAACCCAAAAGAAAGATTATTTCATCAAAGGCTCATCCTAGATCCAAAGAATGAAGAGAGAGTAACTCCAAGGAAGAATTTTGATTCGAATCATGGATGTTACAATAGATACAAAACAGTGTTTCATCAAAGGCCCATCTCAAATCCAAAGAATGAAGCGGGAGTAACTTCAAAGAAGAATGTTGATTCAAATCATGGCTATTACAACAGGTACAAAACTATCTTTTTTGGGCATTGTTTCCATTGTAAAAATTTTGGTCATCAAGCTAGACATTGCATGGCTCGTAAGAATGACACACCAAAACTGAAGGATCAAATAAACAAACCATATGGCCCCAAAGGGCAAGGACAAATCAAGACCTACAATTCTTTTGATCCCTTGGCCAAATTTGATCTGATTTGCTCATTATGTAATAATAATGGACACAATGAACAAAATTGCCCACTCGAAAGAGGAAAATCAAGAAGTGAGAATCCTAACACAGATAAATGTGGCCTAACTCTATGTGCTCAAAATAATTAAAATCATTGGTTTGTGGATAGGGGATGCTCCAGACACGTGACAGGGGACAAAGGGAAGTTTGTCTCATTGAACAAAAAGGAAGGAAATGTATTCTTTGGAAGTGGATCTGCAAAAATTGCTGGAAAAGGAATTGTTACTCTTATTAATGGAAAAGGAAAATCTCAAAATGCTTTGCTAGTAAACGGGCTCAAACACAACCTCCTGAGTGTTAGCCAAATCTGTGATCAAGGACATAATGTTGTCTTTAGCACCAAAGAATGTGAAATAAGGAACTCTTCCTCAGGGGAACTTGTGGCAAAAGGGGTTAGAACACCAGACAACATCTATATTCTGAACAAGATTCAAGAAGATAAATGCCACTTAAGTCAAACAGATGAAAGTTGGTTGTGGCACAAGCGACTTAGACATACAAGCTTCGATAACTTGATCAATATCAGCAAGATTAAAGCAGTACGAGACATTCCAAAGTTATTCAAACCAAATCAAGGAGTATGTGGTCCATGTCAACATGGAAAGAAAACTAGAACAAGTCACAAGACCAAGGAGTTCTCTACATCAAAACCTTTGGAGATCATTCAAGCTAATTTATGTGGACCAACTAGAACTCCGACACTCCAAGGAGAAAGGTACTTTGCTTTATTTGTTGATGACTATACTGGAATGATGTGGGTATATTTTATAAAATATAAATCTGAAGCATTTGAGTGTTTTAAGAATCTTAAAGCTCTTGTGGAAAATGAAAAGGACTCTAAGATTAAGTGTCTCAGAACAGATAGAGGGGGAGAATTCACATCAAAAGAATTTGATGAATTCTGTAAAATACATGGAATTAAAAGAGAACTATCTGTTGCCAGAACACCAAAGAAAAAATGGGGTAGTTGAAAGAAGAAACAGAACAGTTCAAGAAATGGAAAGAACAATGTTAATAGCAACTAACTTGCAGACAAAATTCTAGAAAGAAGCAGTGGGGAGAGCTGTCTATACATTGAATCGAACTCAATTGAGACCAATAATGAAAAGACTCCTTATGAATTACGGAAAGGAAGACCTGCGTCAGTAACATACTTCAATATTTTTGGAAGCAAGTGCTTCATAAAAATCAATGATGACTCACCAGGAAAATTTGATTCACGGGTTGATGAAGGGATCTTTCTTGGATATTCTATCGGAGCCAAGTGGGTGTTTAAAAACAAAATGAATGAAGATGGACAAATCATCAGAAACAAGGCAAGGCTTGTTTGTAAAGGCTATTCACAAATTCAAGGAATTGACTTTGAAGAAACATTTGCACCAGTAGCTCGTGTGGAAGCTATCAGGATGTTCTTGGCATTTGCTTGCTCAAAAGGATTCAAGATCTATCAAATAGACGTAAAATCAACATTTCTGAATGGGGAACTCAAGGAAGAAGTCTACATAGAGCAACCAGAAGGGTTTAATCTAATAGAAGGAAAATACTTTGTTTGTAAGTTGAAAAAGGCATTATATGGGTTGAAACAAGCTCCTAGAGCTTGGTACGCAAGATTAGACCACTATCTACAACAAAAAGGCTTCAAGAAGGGGGTGGCAGGAAGTAATCTCTACATAAAGACGGATGAGGATAAGTTACTAGTCACACTTGTTTATGTTGATGATCTGATTTTTGCTAGTAATAATGATGAGATGAGCCATGAGTTTTCTCAAAATATGTCAAAAGAGTTCGAGATGTCAATGATAGGAGAGTTATCTCACTTCCTTGGACTACAAGTATCTCAAACCATGGCAAGCATGTTTATATCTCAAGCCAAATATCTTAAAGACATGCTTAAAAGATATGGAATGGAAGACTGTGCACCCATGAGCACACCTATGACCACAAATTGCAAATTGAGCAAAAGTGATGACTCCCCTTCGGTAGATGCAACTCATTACAGGTCAATAATTGGAGCCCTTTTGTACTTAACTGCTATGAGACCCGACATTATGCAAGCAATGGGAATGGTGGGAAGATTTCAATCAGCTCCTAAACAATCCCATTTGTTGGCTGTAAAAAGAATTCTCAGATACCTGAAAGGAACTCCTGATTTCGGTCTCTGGTACCCTAAGAGCTCAACTCTTACTTTGACTGCATACACTGACACTGATTGGGCCAAAAGTGTTGATGATTGGAAAAGTACTAGTGGAAATGCATTCTTCCTGGGAAACTGTTTAGTATCTTGGCTCAGCAAAAAATAGACATCCATATCACTATTTACAGCTAAAGCCGAGTATATAGCTGCCGCAGATTGTTGTACCCAAATACTATGGATGAAGGAAGCTCTAAAAGATATCAACATAGGTACAAATCAACCAATTACCATCTATTGTGATAACACAAGTGCGATCAACATCAGCAAAAATCCAGTGATACACTCAAAGACCAAACATATACCAATCAAGTATCATTTCCTTCGTGAACAAGTAGCTGAACAAAACATCATCTTGGAATATATCAATACTAAGGAGTAGATAGCTGATATTTTCACAAAACCTCTTCCTCGAGAAGCATTTGAACATCTTTGTCAAAAGATGGGGGTTATCTCTTTAGCATCACTTAAGTTGATTCATAAAGATGTTATAGGACAGGGGGAGCAGTTCGACAGGGGGAGTCCTCGTGCACTCCTTTGCCACTGATGTCAAAGGGGGAGAGAAGAAGAATATTGCCATCAATGACAAAGGGGGAGATTGTTGATCTAGATTGTCATTGATCTAGATTGTCATTAATGGAAATATGAAGTCGAGGAGCTATCAGAGCAGAGCTATCAAAGCAGAGAAGAGAAGCAAGTGTAAGAGCGGAAGATTGAGGAGGAGCCACATCAGAGGAGCCATATCGGGAGTATCGCGTGTAATGTATGCCCAAGAAGAACCGAGAGGAAGAATTCATCAAAAGAAGCAAAGAGGAACATATCAGAGCAGAGAATATTGGAAGTTGTCAGACCAGGAGTGTTATATTGGATCTAGGCATGTAGAAATCGGGATTTCCATGTGAATGGATGGAAGGATCAGTCGGAAGCAGGCGCAATTGAGTTTTACAGTGGAACAGAGGAAGACCGAGAATATCTGACTATAACGGAGAATGCAGACTTTTCCTAAAATTCCTAAGGAAAGGCCAAGAAACCAATGAAGGGCAATGGACGGTGAAGATTAAATCATATCATTGAAACTGGAGGATGGATGGCCCAGATTAACTGCCGATAGCATAGTTTCCATAAGCGGTAAGTGGGTTCATCAGGTGAACTCAAGGTTGTAAGTGGTATTTAGGGCTGATCACCCGATACCATTCATCGACCGACGCGTGGCAGGAGACTAGAGAGAGAAAACCGCTTTATCGGGCAAGTATTCCTCTCGCAAGTTATCCACCCAAAATCAATATCAACCGTCAGATCAAGCGGGGTTGATTGAACGATGGAGATCTTTTGATCAGTTCTGATGATCGGGTGAAATTTGGACTGTTGGATCAGAAACCAGATCGACGGTCGAGATTTAATCGCTGATTGCATTTCAGGAAGGTTAAGTGACGGCGTGGTGGAATGTCGATATGCGATGGGTCGATAGCGATGAAGAGAGATCGGAGGTCGGAGATAAAAAAGATAAAGAGGAATAAAGCGGAAAGGTTTGGTATTAGCAGACCCGAGAGATTTGTATATGCGGTTTTAATGCATTTGAAGTCTGGCTTATGTGTTCAGAGTGGGTTTCCCGTGTATTCCTTTATATTCTGAGTTTTTGTATGGTTTGGTTTTTAATGTAAATACACACATAAACGCTTCCAATAGGTGATAGTGGCATAACCACAAGGTCTAAGTCCGATAGTTGCGTCCGCCGTATCAGGGGTTATGTATCGCAGCGTTTAAGGCCTTGTCACGTTAAAACCCTGATTGTGATAAAACCACGGACCCGCTGCTCCATTGTAATATGCCCTATTGTAATATCGCGTCTGTCGCATCGAAAGATATGTATTGCAAGTTATAAAGAGATGGCACACTATAAACTGTGATTGCGATATTACTGTGGACTCAATGGATTCATTAAAAACAATTTATAATCATATTGCATCCAGCAGAGGAATCGGTTATCGGCCATTGGCTGTACTATGGGCACGACTTATAAAGACCTCCAGAATGTTGCGATTGCAATTGTGGGTTTAAAGGAATAACTCCAACTATTCATGAATGTTGCGATTGCCGTAAAGAATAAGTCTATTGTTTGAATAATAATAAAGATGGCCTCTCTTCCTAATTAACGTGTCTTGTGAGTATTGATGAATTCGAAGAGACAGAGGAAGCCAAAGAGTGAGCGCAGAGGAAGCTGAAAGATCAAGTGAGCGTTGAGGAAGCCAAAGATCAAGCGAGCAAGGAGGAAGCCAAAGGTTAGGCATATCAGGCATATAAAACAGAGAACAAGGAAAGTTTAATGTTGCTGGCGAACTGTAAGAAAAAAGGGAGCCGAAGTTCTAGCAGAAGTGGAAGGAACAGGAGGACAGAAGTAAGTTATAGGTCCAGTAGGGTTAGGAGCAGAGAATTACAACCAAACAAATCCAGACAGTTACAGCAGAGGGTTGGAGCCCTTAAGGTTGGTGCCTCAGAACTGAAAGGATTGGTTTCCTAGGAGTCGGTGCTCCTAAATTCAAGGTTGGTGCCTTGACAAGACAGAGTTGGTGCTCTGGAGGTTGGAGCCTCCAAAGAGTCCAAGTTAGTGCTTGGCAACTGATTGAAACCATATATATATATATATATATATATATATATATATATATATTGTACTTGATTTATTGCAAAGATCACATTAATAAAAGCATCTATTCCTATTATCTATTTCCGTGTTCCAATTATAAATGTATTTAACTGATAAAAATAATAATTGAAAAGAAATACTGAATCATCCCCCCTCTCAGTGTTTCCAACACTAGGGACAAACCCCAATGTGGGGAAACCCTTGATCAATTCTTCACATATTCTTCAATAGTTCAGCAGAGAGATAGTACAAATATATGAACCTGAGATTTTTATAACAGTAGTAGCAAGACCATCATTCTACTAATGATGACAGTTGATGGATGTAGTGTTGTAACTTGTATTCCCATGGCATTCTTCAACCAATAAGAGTGTTGTAGCAGATCATCAATCTAGTAGTTCTCCATATAACACTGCTGCAACATTCCTCTGATTGCCAGCTCCTGCGATTTTGGTTAAGGCAAAAAGGGCAACCCTAAGTAGCCTTTGCTATGGTGCTATGGCCTGTGGTCTAGCACATAGCAACTCCTACAACAAATGTCCTCAAAACATCATCAACTGAATGCTCAAAGCATCTCTTAAAAGTGTTGTAGACTTCTTGTTGCACTGCTGGAATTCTGGGACTGGTTTCAAGCCCAACGTAAGGATTGTCCACCCTCCAGCAAGTCCTCCTAACCTCGGCCTCCAAGATCAGGGCCTCGACCTTCCAATCAGCAACTCAGACCCTTGAAACAGTCCTCAAATGACCTTGCTGATTAGGCCTTTCCTTGCTGCGGCAAGGGCTTCCTCTTGTTGTAGCTAACCCTTCATTTGACTGCGATTTCAGGCCTCTATATCACTGCAGATTTAGGGCTTTCTTAACAGTGAATAGGGCTTCTTTATGACGACATTTAGGGCTTTTGTAGGCAGCATATAGGTCCTCCCTTGACTGCGTCCTAGTCTCCTTCAGGATTGCGGATTAGGGCACCTTCAAGACTGTTATTAGGGCCTCTTCCTTGCTGCTAGTTAGGCCTCCTTAGACTGCGGCTAGGGCACCCTTAAATCTGCAGCTTTATCTCTTCCTTACTGCGGCTAGGGTAAGGCTAGATCTCCCTCCCTTTAGCACTGTGGCTAGGGCATCTTATTACAGCAGCTAGGTCTCCATTAAGACAGTGTATTAGACCTCTTCTTGATTGCGGCTAGACTGTTGCTTTCTTCCTTAGTTTCCTTTCCTCCTACGTCTAGGGCTTCATCATCTTGACCTCTCTTGCCACCAAAACCCAAAACGAGTGGAGAGAGATCATGAGTGAAGTGAGTGTGCAATGACTTGAAGGCCACCTCTATTTATAGTGCAACGTTGAGGTTGAGTGGGGTAATTTGGTAGCTGGCCAACCTTGACAAATTGTCAAGTAACATAAATAAATTCATATCTCCATGAATACATGTCGGAATCGGATGATCTTTAGATCAATCCTACACCTCTCGATGAGAGGAATCCAAGAAAAATATCAGTTGCCATAAATAAGAAGAAACACATGGAGTTTGGCCCTAATTTCCAATTTTAACAGTACATTAATCTGGGTAACATCTCTCACATGTGAGAAGGAAGAAGGAAGATTTTTGTTTGGCCTGCATTGACTAGCATTGACCTCTCCTTGACTACGTTGTAGGTGTGGTTGCTTCTCCTAGGCAGGCCGCAAATTTTGGCACAGAAACCGAGGTGATCTGACCTCTGGTTTGAACAGTGTTGCCTGCCCGAGTTGTTGGCTGCACGCTGACTTTCGTTGACCAACATTTGACTGGATTTTTTGGGGCTGTTTTGGACTGTTTGGGTTCATTGTTGGAGGCCGAAGTTGACTGGGTTTGACCGAGCTGCTTGAAGGAAGAATTCTGCCCTATTTGACTAGCATTGACTTTTCTGGTTAGGGCTTTACTGTTGCTGTCATAAATTATCAAATTTGTAAATTTGTACTATCTCTCTCTTTGCTGAACTATTGAAGAATATAAGAAGAATTGATCAAGAGTTTCCCCACATTGGGATTTGTCCCTGGCTGGTGCCACATCTTGTGTCCTCTTGTCTTGGCTTGTCTTCTACTGTTTATGTTTATGTTCTATTTGCATTTTACTATCATGCTAATGTGATTGCTAAACTGAACATTGATATTGGGCTAACTAAGAAATTGAAGTAAATTGCTCTTAAGCATAGAACATACCAAAAATTAACATGGTATCGAAGCTAAGGTGAAAACAAACCCAAGCAAGAGTGAAAGAGCAATCACTGAAGACAGTTGGACAAGGACAAAGGCTCAATGGGTTCCTCATCCCACTTCCGGCTGAAGACATGCTACGTAAAAAGTCTGATTATCATGGATGGAAGATGTCTCTTGATCTAACATTGGAAGAACAAGAAGTGTTGGACTATGTGAGGGGTAAAATCCTTGAGCCTCCTTCAAATGCACCGGCTGCTACAAAGAACAAGTACAACAAGGCTAAAGTCAAAGCGAAGAAGATTATCAGAGATTCCATTGACAAGCATCTGATGGCCTACAGCTCCGATCTAAACAACTCCAAGGAGATCTATGACATGTTGGTCAACATGTTCAAGGTTAGTGATGCAAATCAAATTTTATTTCTCAAAAATAAATTGAAGGATATTAAGAAGGGCAAGGATGAGGATATTCAATCCTACTTCTTAAGGATCACTGAGATCAAGAATAATCTTCTATCAATTGGAGAGGTCATTCCTGACAGGGAACTTACTATCACTACCCTTGGAGGACTCCCACCCGAGTGGTATATATTTAGAACCACTATTATCAATAATGATCGAATTCCGAGATTTGAAGAATTGATGTCGAGATGTGTTCAAGAAGAGACAAGAATGGTAGAACAAGAAATGCCTTCCAATAAAGGCAACCCCATTGCTTTCTCCGCTCATGCCAAAAGGAGAAATAATACAGGGTCTAAAGGTCCTTTCAATGGAAAGCCCAGATCTAAGGGTGGAAGGAAGGGAAGGTGATTTGTTTGCAATAAGTTTGGCCACTATGCAAGGGAGTTTCCAAATAGAATGGACACATCACATGATGATGATCATAACCATTCCAGGGGCAACTTCAACAACAACAATCAAAGGAATTGCAGGTTCAATGGCAAAGGAAAAAAGAATGCGAGATATCATAGAAATGGTCAACCCTCCAATAAAGCAAGGAACTCTAGGTATGAAGAATCAAATGTTGTTAACAATAAGAAAAAGGAATAACACATTATCAATAACACATTATCCTCTTAAAATCTTACATGAATTAAATAAATTATATGAAAAATAGACATAAGTTTTAAAATATTACAATATGTTAAAACAAATCATCATGATAAATTATTGAGTAAATAAGAAATCAATAAAAAAACTCAAGAAATTAATAAACTTGTATAATAATCAAACTTTAATTTCTCAAAATTATAAGAATATTAAAAGATTAAATGAAATATAAACACCTTCTTTAGATTAAATCAGCCCCTGAAACTTTGTTAATACCTATCTAGCTTATAGGCCTAATAAACTCATCCTTAATAACTCACAAATCATTATGATAAATTATTGAGTAAATAAGAAATTAATAAAATACTAAAGCAATTAATAAACATGTATAATAAGTTCATTCATGTATAATAAATAAAATTATTATTATAAAATTAAATGAAATTTAAACAAAATCATAAAATATCTCAAGTAGTAAAACAAATCTTTATGATTAATTATTTAGATAATAAAAATTAATATAAACTTAAACTATTATCATATTTACTTGGTTAAAAAGTATATTCATGTACAATAAACATGTATGTTTATTAATTGCAATACTTAGTAAACAAGAAAATAAGTATATTCATGTATAATAAATATATATTAAAAATAACTTTAATTTATCAAAAATTATAAGAATATTAAAATATGGAAATCATCCTAATCTTTTATAGCTTTATAATACAATTTCCTTAGAAACCTTATAAAAATATAAGCATAATTACCATTGTTACAAATAATTAAAACAAAATCATCATTTATTAAAAAAAAACCTATTGCATAAACAATTCACTTAAAGGAAAATTAATATATAACTATAATAATTATCCATAAATAATAAATAATAAACAAAATTAAAAAGAACCCTAATAGAATATATATTAGAAAGATTAAAAATAATCCAGTTTATTCAAACATGAAACTGGTCGGCTCACATTCTTGACAGTTCAACCTAAAACCCTATTTATCAACACATTTCTCTCTCTCCTTTGTAAATCAAGTCCTGATGATGAGTCTTGGTCTAGACTCGAAACGTCGACAAAGAAAAATGAAAACTGTGGATTATCCGAGGTTAGATTCTAAAAAACCGAACCACAGAAATCTGCAATCCAATACTATCTTATATCGGCCCTCTCCACTACCTCTCCTCCGGACTCTTTGGGGAATTGCGTAATTGATAGTGGTGCCTCAAGGCACTTCACTGGGTACAAGGAAGCTCCCTCTAATCTGATAGAGAAGGAGACAATCTTGGAGATTATTCTTAGAGACGATGCCACCTATCCCATGAAGGGAATAGGGAATGTCACCCTTCAATTGAATCAAGGTAACACAATTCATTTACAAGAAATTCTATATGTACCTGATCTCAACAAGAACCCGATGCCCATTTCGGCAAATGGAAGATAAAGGATATAAGGTGGCATTCATCGATGGAAAGGTACGTGTTTGGAAAAGAAATTTTAAAGATGTTTTTACTATTGGGTTCTGGGTTGACACTTTGTATCAAGTTGGAGGAAGTCCATTGGGAGCCATGTCTTGCGACACATCTCTACAATCTAAACTATGGCATCGTAGGTTTTCCCATCTTCATTATAAGGCTCTTCCCGATGTGAGACAGATGGTGACAAGTTGCCCGAGTTCAAAGTAGAGCATGAAGGTATGTTCGGGATGTGCCGAAGGAAAACTTACAAGGGGACCATTCCACTCAAGTAATAGCAAGACCACCAATATATTGCAGTTGATCCATTCCGACATATTTGGGATGATGCCCGTAAACTCTTTGGGATGATACTTATATTATCTCACCTTTACGGATGACTATTCTCGCAAGACTTGGACCTACTAAAGAAGGATGAAGTGCTCACCTAGTTCCGTCACTTCAAAGCCATGATCGAAAATCAATCCGAGAAGAGAATCACGATATTGAGGACTGATAATGGGACCAAGTATGAATCCAATGAATTCATGACTATTGCAGAGAAGTATGCATTAAGAGGGAGACCACAACACCATACACTCCCGAGCAGAGTGGTGTGGCCGAAAGAAAGAATCGTACTATTGTGGAAGCTTCTCGTGCCATGCTTCATGATCAAGGGCTTCCAAAGTTTCTATGGGCCGAAGCTGCGAATACCATCATGTATGTTCAAAACCAATGCCTCTTCAAGCATTGGACTCCAAGACTCCCAAAGAAATGTTCACTGGTAAGAAACCCGATGTCTCTCACTTTAGAACTTTTGGAAGTCCCGTATATTTTCATGTGCCAAAAGAGAAAAGAGGCAAATTGGGTGCATCTGGGAAGAAAGGAATATTTGTGGGCTGTCATGAAAATTCTAAGGGCTATAGAATTTATGTGGTTGGTCAAAGGGAAGTTGAGATAAGTCATGATGTCACCTTTGACGAAGATATGGCTCTTAGCAAGATCAACAACCTTCCTATCCCAAGGAAGGACAAAGAAGCAGACACCGGAAGACAGGGTGAAAAAGAGGACGAGATGATGCAAGATGTTGATGAACCTCTAGATTCTATTGATCCTCCTCCCCAAGAGCCCTCCTCCTCCAAGAGGAGACCCTCATGGCTTATGGAAACTCTCGAAGATGCCGAGAGACATATTGCACCGAGGGGGGCTTTCCATGAGAGCAAGAAGTCGAACAGGTATCAAAGATACTTGACTACCATGAGCACTATCATTCGAAATGAACCTTCATCATTTGAAGAAGCCGTGAAGAAACAAGTTTGGAAGGATGCTATGAATGAAGAGTACGAGTCTATTATGAAGAATGATGTCTGGGATGTGGTCCCTAGACCCCAGGACAAATTGGTTGTCACCTCTAAGTGGCTCTACAAAATCAAGCATGGAGTTGATGGAAGTGTAGAAAAGTTCAAGGCTCGCTTTGTTGCCTGAGGCTTCTCTCAAAAGGAAGGTGTAGACTATGATGAGATATTTGCACCTGTTGCCCGATACACCACCATCCGCTCGATCATAGCCCTTGTTGCCTCGCAAGGATGGAACCTACATCAGATGGATGTCAAGACTGCTTTCTTGCATGGTTCGATCAAAGAGGAAGTCTATGTGGAACAACCCGAGGGGTTTGAGGTTCATGACTGGAAATCTCATGTATGCAGGTTGAAGAAGGCTCTCTATAGCAAGCACCCCGGGCCTGGTATGAGAGGATTGATAGCTATCTGATGAAGCTGAAATTCATTAGGAGTAAAGCCATTTGAACCTTTACTTTAAGTTTGAAGATGGTAAATCTCTCATACTAGTACTTTATGTGCACGACCTCTTTCTGATAGGTGCAGACCCTATCATTCACAAATGTAAGAGGGATTTGGCTTTCGAATTTGAGATGAAGGACCTAGGACTGATACACTACTTCCTAGGGTTGGAGGTCTAGCAAAAGCCAGGAGAAATTTTCCTATCTCAAGGAAACTATGTTGTGATGATATTGGAAAGATTTGGGATGGTGGATTGCAAGCCTGTGACTACCCCGATGGAACTTAACTTCAAGAAGTTATGTGGTAGTGTTGTCGGACCCGTATTGGGAAATGCCTTTGAGTATCGTCAACTCAGAGGAGAGTTAATGTTCTGGGTGAACTCTTGTCCGGATATATGTTTTGCAGTTAATACGTTGAGCTAATATATGGTTGAGCCTCATCACACACATTGGATTGGTGCCAAGAATCTTTTGAGATATCTTCGGGGCACAATCACTCATGGACTGAGATACATTGTCGAAGATGTAAGGCTGCATGGTTATTCTGTGCTGATTGGGCTGGTAGTGTGCTGGATCGTAAGAGCATGTCTAGGTGTTGCTTTTCTTTAGGATCTGCTTCAATATCTTGGATGAGCAGGAAGCAAAAATCGGTTGCCTTGAGCACTGTTGAGGCCAAATACATAGTTGCGAGTATGGCCTCCTGTGAAGTTGTCTAGTTGAGGAAGCTCTTCAGTGAGTTGTTTGGACATGTGTTGGATACCACAGTGATCCTCTGCAACAACTAGAGTGGGATTCGATTATCAGATAATCCAATATTTCATGATCACTCCAAGCACATAGATATCAAGTACCATTTTATCTCAGATATGGTACAATGAGGAGCAATAAGGCTCCATCACATTGGGATTAATGAGTAGGTCGCCGACATTCGGACAAAGGCTGTGGGAAAGGTCAAATTCTTGACTTTCCGAGAACGACTAGGAGTCTTGGAGAGACACTCTTATGAGGTTTCTATATGATATGGACATTGAGCTCTGGGAGCATCGAGGGGCTTGGGGTACTTCTTGGAGCGATGAGCAACAATAGGGTGAGTGGTTCAACCTTCCCCTATTGGTTTGTTGTCTACAGGGTGAGTGGTTCACCCTTCTCCTGCTAAGACATCCTACCCATGCAATCTGAGACTCATGAGAAGTACCTCTCATCTGGCCAATGAGTAGGGAAATGAGAATAGGGACCATAGTACTACCAATAGATGCATCGTGTACTACTGTACTCCCTATCCTAGGATGATATTGATCTGGGATCAATTGGAACTAACTTCGGGTCAGTAAGAGTGGTATGACACACTCTCTTTATTGGAACTGACTTTGAGTCAGTAAGAGTGGTATGAGACACTCCCTTTTATCTGGGACTGACTTCGGGTCAGTAGAGAATGGTATAATACATTCTTGATCACTTCTTCTTCATTGTTCAGTAGAGCAGAGAAGTGCATTGATGACAGAGGTAGTACCGACTAGCAGATGGATTAGCAAATGGAGTTCTCCCTACTTGACAGGGAGTGTTAAAATTGGAAACTAGGGGCAAACTCCATATGGGTCACCCTATTTATGGCAGTTGATATTTTTCTTGGATTCCTCTCTTCGAGAGGTGTAGGATTGATATATAGAGCATCCGATTCCGACATGTAAAAATGAAGACATGAATTTATTTGTATTATTAACAAATTGTCAAGGTCGAACAGCAGTCAAAACAGGGATTTTTACCCCCAGATCATCCTCAACGTTGCATATAAAAGGAGGAGACCTCAAGTCATTATTCCATCCACTCATCCTCACATCTCTCTCTCTCTCACTTGATTGGGTACGCTAATTTGGGCAACATCTCTCACACGTGCGAAGGAAGAAGGAAGATTTTTGTTTGAGCTGCGTTGACCAGCGTTGACCTCTCCTCTACTGCATTGTAGCCTGTAGGCGTGGCTACTTCTCCTTGGTAGGTCGTAGATTTTGGCACGGAAACCGAGGTGATCTAACCTCTGGTTTGACTAGTGTTGATTGCCCTAGTTGCTAGTTGCAATCTGACTTTTGTTGACCAGCATTTGCCTAGATTTTTCGAGGCTGTTTTGGACTGTTTGGGTTTGATGTTGGAAGTCAAAGTTGACTAGGTTTGACCGAGCTGCTTGAAGGAAGAATTCTTCCCTGTTTGACCAGCATTGACATTTTTGGTTATGGCTTTACTGTTGTTGTTATAAATTATTAGATTTGTAAATTTGTACTATCTCTCTCTCTGCTGAACTATTGAAGAATATAAGAAGAATTGATCAAGGGTTTCCCCACATTGGGGTTTGTCCCTGGCTGGTGCCACATCTTGTGTCCTCTTGTCTTGGCTTGTCTTCTATTGTTTATGTTTATGTGCTATCTGCATTTTACTATCATGCTGATGTGATTGATAAACTGAATATTGATATTGGGCTAATTAAGAAATTGAAGTAAATTGCTCTTAAGCATATAACATACCAAAAATTAACACATTTGTAGCATCATCATTCTTAGTCATACATTTAATATATAATCTTGTATCTCAATGGAGATCTACATATTCCAAGTCTTCTGGAGTATTTGACTTAAGAACGAACTTTGTTCGTTCCACTAATTTCTAAGAAGCTCAGGGTCTATTGGGAGTCTCCTCCCGCATAGTCGGATGACCATGTTCAAAACTAGAACTAGAAGACATATGACCTCCACGTGAGGCTATAGATGGAGGTGGCGGTAGCAATGCTTGTGGAACTCGAGCACTGCTACTAGATGATGGGGGTGGTATGGTTGCTGTTGCTGTTGTTGTTGCTTCATCATCTTTTAAAAGTTTTACTTCCAATTCTTCTAAATGTATAGCTCCATCCTCCAAATTATCTTCCTTTGGGTTGTTGTCCCAAGTCATATATGATGTATCAGCACAAGCCTGCTCACAATAATGTGTCAACAACCTCAAGTTGTAGTGCACAAAAACCAAGCTTTCTGCTCGGTTTTCATTGAGGCAGTTTCTTCTCACATTATGGATGAAGCTATAGGTGCTCCAACACCTCTCTGCAAAAGAAGTATTAACAACCTGTGAAAGCACTTTTATTGCCAATTTTTCCAAAGGTCCCCCACCACCATACATGTCCCACCATGTGACAACATCCATTTTGTCCCTATCTTCCATTGCATGCAAAGAAACAAACACTCTGGTGCTACTGAAGTATTTGCCTAATTCTCCATGCAATCTGGCACACTCCTCCCTGTCAACGACCAGCTTGTCTAATGTTGCCATATTACCAACTTGTACCTCTGGATTTGTATGGGGTTGGTCCTAACCCCACCCCCAAGTGCAGGTTTTCCCAACCACAATGGAGAGAATTATTTTGGCATAAGGATATACGCCAAAGCATATAGTGGAACATTAAGTTTATCCCACTGTGCACACACAAATTTGTAAATATGATCATACAGGTTGGGATCTTTTGGTTGAAAAATATCTTTTATTTGGCCCAACATGTTATCCATCTGCTAATACACCTCCCTAATCATTGGTACATTTGTATCTACAAAACGAATCATGTCAATGCACTTGGTGTATTGCAAAACATCCCTCACACCTGACCAAAACAGACCATCAAGAGTAGTTTCCTCCACCTCTACAAAACCTTCCCTGTCAGTTGCAGTTGGATCCCTATCCTTTAATATTAGCCAATGTGGACTTGATATCATGCTAGCCAATGACTCTCTTACCTTCAAAAGGCACCTAAAGGTGAGGTAATAGCTAGCAAATCTAGTCTTCCCAAGCTTCAATAGTTCCAACCTTGACTGACTGCGGAAAAGCCCATGCGTATTGCTCGGATTGGTAATAAATTTTATCAATCTCTTGCCTCTCTTGTACAAATCACCAATCCATCTGTATTGAGGTTCCTTGATCTTAATAATATCATGCATCAAAAGGTTCATGATTGTGTAAACCAAACACCTAGACCAAAATATGTTGGGGTATTTATCCCAGTGTTATCAGAACCGGACCGGAACCAATGGAACTGGCCAGTCCGACTGTTTTTAACCCAAAATCAGTCCGAACCGGGCCTCCGAATCGGTCAGATCTGTAACAGAATCGTTCGGTTCAATATTGAACCAGCTTATTTCATCGAACTGGTCAGTTCAGGACTAGTTCCAGCATATTAAAAAAAATAAAAAATAAAATAAAAAACTTGCCTTTTTTTGTTTTTTGAACCTTTCAGTTGGTTGGCTCACTTCCAATTCTCCCCTAGGCTAGCCTAATATTCAAGCTTATGGCCCTCAGCCTAATAATCAAGCCTATGGCCCTAGTATTGCTATGGAATCCATAGTAATGTTAAATTCTTTTGAGGTAAAAGGATGAAAATGGAAGATAAAGGAGAACATCATTTTATTTAAATTTTTAACATTACCATGAAATGACTCAAGATGTTTGAGAGTGGTTCTAACCTCATTGGATTTCATATGGAGAAAGTAGAATTTTAGATTTCACTCAAAATCCAGCATACTTAACAGTTTTTCAAGATTTCAGGATTGGGGGGTGTTGTCGCACAAAGTGTCTAGGCACTGCGACAATGCTCACAGTAAGGGTTGTCACTCTTAATCCTTACTCACTCTGTTTAGACTCTCCCCTTGACAAGTCAAGGGGGGTAGTCCCTAAGATAAATGGATGAGGATAGCTTGTAGAACATGGGCTCTAGGAGATTTTAAGGATGAACAACTTGATGAATTAAGAATAAGTCTCAATCAATTGGGATAGATAGACACAATCACAAGATAAAAATGACTACAGACTAGTGCCTTTAATTTGAATTAACCAAAGACTAAGTAAATGACAAGTCACCCAGAGCAGTTTATAAATGTGTGATGAAGAGTGACAATCATGAATGATCAATGTAAATGCCCAAAACTGCAATATGCAAGAGACTCTAGATTTTAAATAATTTTCGATAATGACCCGAATCTAAAATTAATTAACTTTCTCCTATCGCCAATATAAATTTTGAAACATTAATCGTACTTGACAATAGAGAAATATCAAAAATGCATTTAATCACCAAATAACACTAAGGAACTTCAGATAAGCAATTTAATTATTCCTTAGGAACTTAATTTAATGTGAAAAATGAGGAAAACAAATCAAAGGGTCAATAACATAGATTTTTAATGGGCCATAGGCCACATAAAAAATACTTAATGCGAAAACGCAAGTCCTTTAATTTATTTTATTCCAAATTCTAAAGTCACAAAAAAATAGATTTTTTAAATGTTTTAGATTTTTCAAAATTTTTATATTTTTGAGTTTAAAAAAAAATTCAAATCAAATGTCACAAAGAAAAAAGAAATACTTTTTTTAAATGTTTTAGAGTTTAGATTTTTTAGATTTTTAAATATTTTAGATTTTTTTAAGTTTTAGAATTTTAAATCAAAAATAAAAATCATAAATTACAAAATAACACTGAAATGAAAACAAATCAAGATAAAAGTGAAAACAAAAATCGAAATTTTTTAAACTTTTAATGAATCTTAACTTAAGTTTTATTTAAATGAAATAAAAATGAATGCACTAACCTAAAAAATGAGACTAACACATACATAAAAAAATTGATAACTTTTTTGTTGTTTGTTGTGCAGGTTGAGCTCGACAGTGGCAGCGTGCAGGTAGAAGGACGCAAGATGATGGAGCTGAGAGCTGCAGCGAGAGACGCAGGTAGCAGGCTGCAGAGGAGAGCGAGGGTGAGGAGAAGTAATACGCAGTTCTAAGACTGAGCAAAGGGAACTGGAGAAGACATGGAGGGGCAGCAACAGCTAGCTCGGTGGGAGCCAAGGAGAAGAAAGTTGATGGGGCAACAGCAGCCAGCTCGACAGCGGCAGGGATAACGTAGGGATACGGTGGACAGGCCTTGGGAAATGGAAAGGAAAGGCTGCAGGTTGGAGTTGCGGGAGGGGGAATGAAGATGTAGCAAGAGGAAGTGGAGTGGGAACGAGGGTAAGAGCTCGATGGAGGATGGCAACCAGGGTTTGCAGGAGAATGGTGCATGGGACAACGTTTAAATAGCAGCGAAATGGGCTTGAGTAGGGAAGGGATGAGGATCCCAAGCAGCCACAAATAGAAACACACGTATAATGGAGTTGTGGGGACTGTGGATTTGTAGAAAGATGCAACAGAAACGTGGAAGGATCCGTTAAATTTCTAGGACCTAGGAGCTAGTATTAATTAAATTTATAGCTTAGGATTTTAATTAATTTTTTGCCAGAAAATTTAATTGATTAACCTGCGAGAGGATAAATTATTTTCCCAACCCTCAAGACACTTTACATCATAATTTTTATATCTTTTACATCATAAGAGGAAAAACACATCTAAAATAGACCCTCAGAGACTACCCATTTCTGTGACACAAATATAATCCAACAGACCAAGCAATTTGTAATAAAATAACCTAACCATATAGTTAGGATTATTCTCAAATCACTTTTACATAGACTCAATCTATAACACTAGGACTCGCCTAAGATCCCAGTGACAAAATACATTCCGGATTTGAGGTAAGACATGAGGAAAACTCTACCGACCATCCGAGAATGGATCGGTGAGACAAAAAACCTCCCAGAATGTAAGTCGTCACCAAAAAATTAGGTTTACCTAGGCAATTACATACATGACATAGATCTGCTAAGATTATTTACATCATATACATGCAAAATGGGTTTACATTGTAACATGATAATCAGTTTGATAATGATAGCTGAACGGCACGGACACATCGATCAGACGCTATTCCTTTTGCGAAGAAAGGGGGTGTACTGCTATGGGTCGTTGACACTTAGTGGTCAACATCTGGCTCTACTTGGGAACACGTCGCTGCGCCGGAGGAATGTGAGAATCCAGAATCTGCATCCACGCAACACACAACATAACATAAGCAGCATCCATCCAAAAATCATCATATAGTGTGAAGCACAAGAAAGATATAAGCTCTTCATTTATTAACTATCCTAATAACATGAAAAACATAAATCTAACTACAAAATGAAATATTGAAATAACAGGGTATAAGGTTAGAAATACAATACAAAGATGCCCCATGGCATCAGATGCGTTCAATATAGTGCATGTTGAGCATTTGCCTGCTTTCAGGCAAATTTGTCAGTTGTTTCTCGGATGTGCCACGCCTAATCCTGCATACGGTAGGACTTTTTCCTATCCGAAAATCAAGCTGCTCGCGACCATCAGATGCATCAAACCGCTTTCTCATTCTCTTTCTCTTGCGTCTTTTCTTTGTGGCAGGTTGTATCACTGATGATGTGGAACATTTTGCTTCAAAACTCTCAGATGAAGTAAGATATGCATGACATGTCTTTCTTCATTCTCTATATGATTCTTATTAATTTCCATTTTGTCTAAGTCATCTTCAATTAGCCGCTTTTCAATGGAACAAATGACCTCATAATAATATGCAGCTTGCTGCAGCGAATAGGGAGGCTTATGATATGTTGACATTTCCTTGTTTCTTTCATCCTCTGACTGATGCTGAAGTTTCTGTGCCTGTATTGTTATGGCATCCATCTAGGTAGAGTGTTCGTCTTCCATAGCACTGACTTTCTTGGCATGGTTTTCCTCCATGGTCAATAACTTATTCTGAAGACATATCTGACCAACTTCCATATTTTTTATTACTTTGTCATTATCTGCTTTTATGGTCATCAAGCAATGTTGCATAGAGTTTATCTCTTTCTCATGATTTGCTTGTATGATAGCTAACTGATTATTATAATCGAATCTCATGATGGTCATTTCTTCATCCATAGTTGACAATTTGTTCTGAATCGAACTTATTTCTTCTTGATAACTTGTTTCCATGGCAGTCACGTGATTTGAATGATTAAATTCCATGATCGTCATATTTTCCTCTAGGGCTAATAACTTGCTTTGCATAGAATTAATTTCCTTGTCATGATTAGCTTTCATGGTTTCCATTTCCTTAGCATGTTGACTCTGCATGTCGGTCCTCATATCCTCCATATTCTGAGCACACTTTTCTACTACAGTGGCTACGTGATCGAAGTGTTTAATTTTCATGATTTCCATCTCCTCATCACGTTTTTCCAGTTGAGTGTACAAAGTTCTCATATCCTTGACGTAATCAGTTATAATTTTTTCTTGATTAAGCTCCATATTTTTTACCAGCTGTGTTTGACTGAACTGCATGTCTTTAACCAACTGCTTTAGTTCTTCTATAAGATGCTTATCATTCTCCCTTTCACTGTCGACACTGATTTGATAACTTGTTCCTAATTTTCCACTATCATGGATTTGTCTTGCAACGATACAAGTGGATGGCACATTCTGATATGGAGAATTGTCTTGAAATCTTTCATTGACAGTTGGATCCTTTACAAGATCACTTTCATTCTGTTGCATAGTATTAGGGGCACAAGGCGAGCCACCTTGATCACCATATCTATCTATAAAAGCATTGATGATGCCTTGTAAAGAAGCGACAGAATCTTCAGGACAATTATGAAACCAATTCAAAGCATCACCCTCTAAAGAAAAGACAAATAGACGCATATTGACATCTTCATGTTTATATTGGGAAGAACTACAATATTTGATTATTGTACGAGTGACCCTGCATAGATGCTTTCTAGCAGCAACTGAATCACCACTTGAGAACAAAGGCAATTTATGAATGGCCTCTTCCGGCATATCATGGAGAAAATTAGTAAAATGACGTGGGGTAAACAAGTCATCCATAATGACTTGCTTAAAGGGATAAGGAGGGACCAAATGGATGCTAGAGAGACCCCTGCTCAAGAAAATCAAGAGATCCACAAGAAGCAAGCTTCTAGTAGAAATTCTTGTAAGAAATGAAAGAAGTGAAGTCGCCACTTGGGCATGAATCTAGCTCTAGGATCCAAAAGGAAAAAACAACTAGATATAAGGGAGGACTTCTTGTCTGAGAAATAATAAATGAAAGAAGTGGAGTCACCACCCAAACAAGAAATGAACTGAAATGTCCAGGTGCTAAAAGTGCAGATGAAATGATTAATGAGATGACAAAAGATAGGGCAATGAAAAGATCAAATGATGCTAGGAAATGTTGTGTTGATGGGATAAGAAATGATGAAATATTAGATGATTAGAAAAATGTCGTGAGGACCAAGAACATAAAACCTCTATCCCCGATAATGGCGCCAAAAAATGTTGTCCTTGCTGGCTCAAATGAAAAGATGAGAAATGAGAAGAATGATAAGGAAATGTCGTTGAAACGCCGAGAATAAAATGTCCCTGACAACAACGCCAAAAAATGTTGTTGTTGCCGGCTCAAATGAAAAGATGAGAAATGAGAAGAATGATGAGAAAATGTCGTTGAAACGTCGAGAAAAAAATGTCCCCAGCAACGACGCCAAAATTTTTTGGTGTTGCCGACTAAAATGAATGATAGAAAGATGAAAAATGAATGTCATAAACGCAAGGCCCAATAAATCGGTTCCCGGCAACGGCGCCAAAAAATGTTGTCGCACAAAGTGTCTAGGCACCGCGATAATGCTCAAAGTAAGGGTTGTTACTCTTAATCCTTACTCACTTCGTTTAGACTTTCTCCTAGACAAGTCAAGGGGAGTAGTCCCTAAGGTAAATGGATGAGGATAGCCTGTGGAACATGGGTTCTAGGAGATTTTAAGGATGAACAACATGATGAATTAAGATTAAGTCTCAGTCAATTGAGATAGATAGACACAATCACAAGATAAAAATGACTACAAATCAGTGCCTTTAATTTGAATTAACCAAAGACTAAGTAAATGACAAGTCACCCAGAGCAGTTTATAAATGTGTGACGAATAGTGACAATCATGAATGATCAATGTAAATGCCCAAAACTACAATATGCAAGAAATTCTAGATTTAAAATAATTTTCAATAATGACCCAGATCTAAAATTAATTAACTTTCTCCTATCGCCAATATAAATTTTGAAACATTAATCGTACTTTACAATAGAGAAATATCAAAAATGCATTTAATCACCAAATAACACTAAGGAACTTCATATTAACAATGTAATTATTCCTTAGGAACTTAATTTAATGTGAAAAATGAGGAAAACAAATCAAAGGGTCAATAAAATAGATTTTTAATGGGCCATAGGCCACATTAAAAATACTTAATGTGAAAGCGCAAGTCCTTTAATTTATTTTATTCCAAATTCTAAAGTCACAAAAAAAAATTAAAAATTTGAGACTTTTTTTATTTTGAGGATTTTTACATTTTTCAAAATTTTTATATTTTTTGAGTTAAAAAAAAAAAAATTTAAATCAAATGTCACCAAAAAAAAAATATTGTTTTTTAAATGTTTTAGATTTTAGATTTTTTAATTTTTTTAATTTTTAGATTTTTAAATATTTTAATTTTTTTTAGTTTTAGAATTTTAAATCAAAAATAAAAATCATAAATTACAAAATAGAAATGAAATGAAAATGAATCAAGATAAAAATGAAAACAAAAATCGAAATTTTTTAAACTTTTAATGAATCTTAACTTAAGTTTTATTAAAATGAAATAAAAATGAATGCACTAAACTAAAATATGAGACTAACATATACATAAAAGAATCGATAGCTTTTTTATTGTTTGTTGTTCAGGTTGAGCTCGACGGTGGCAACGTGCAGGTAGAAGAAATGGAGCTGAGAGCTGCAGCAAGAGATGCAGGTGGCAAGCTGCGGAGGAGAGTGAGGGTGAGGAGAAGGAATACACAGGTCTAAGACTGAGCAAAGGGAACTGGAGAAGACGCGGAGGGGAAGCAAGAGCTAGCTCGGCGGGAGCCAAGGAGAAGAGAGTTGACGAGGCAACAACAACCAGCTCGACAGCGGCAGGGAGGACGCAGGGATGTGGTGGATAGGTCTTGGGAAATGGAAAGGAAAGGTTGCAGGTTGGAGCTGCGGGAGGGGGGAATGAAGATGTAGTAAGAGGAAGTGGAGTGGGAGCAAGGGTGAGAGCTCGATGGAGGATGGCATCCAGGGTTTGCAGGAGAATGGTGCGTGAGACAACGTTTCAAGAGCAGTAGAATGAGCTCAAGTAGGGAAGGGATGAGGATCCCAAGCAGCCACAAATAGAAACACAGGTATAATGGAGTTGTGGGGACTGCGGATTTGTAGAAAGATGCAACAGAAATGTGGAATGAATCTTCTCTACAACAGGGGTATGGCAGCAAATAGGAAAGAGGCTTTCCAAAAATAAATTCAAAATTTTATACAACACAAAAGCAAACAACCCCAGGCAGCAAACAGGAGAAAATGGTAGCCAAAGAACCCAAAAAAATTTCAGAATTTTTTTATTAAGACGATGTATTTCTGCTTAAGATTTACCAGTGAAACCCTTAAAATTTTTAAATTTATTCCAAATTTAAAAAATTAAAGAAACCCTGGGACTACAAAAAATCTAGATAGTATCCCTAGAAAAATTATTATGAGGCCAGATCTTACCCTCCAGGGCCTAGATCTGGCTTCAAACCAAACTTCACCTTCAAATCTGCAACTTGTACCTGAAAATAAAAACACCTAGAGCTTGGATATACAAAAATAAATAAAACCCCAGAAACCCAAGTCAGAAAAACCAAAAACAATTTACAGATCTATGCACAGAAATGGTAGATCTGGAGAGTGTGAGTCCAACTCCGCTCTCAGATCTGATAAACTAAGGCTATCAATAGCCAGATTCATCAATTTCGCATGTAAAAAAATAAAAAAATTTAAAGTTTAAAGGAGGTGTTGAACTCAAAACCCTTCATACATCACCAATGAAAATCTAATGATAACTCGGGATCAAATTAAGTTGGGCTCTTCAGAAAACACGGATCGGGAGTTGATTGGTCCAACTGAAAACTTCCACGAATGCCCAATGATCTAAAAAATCAAGACTTTCCTGCAAAACTCAATTCAACCATCAAAATAGAGCGAGAAAATGATAATAAAACTCAAATAAATAGAGATATTTACTATTACATTCAAATTTAAATTATCAATTAAACCCCAGCGACTGAGAAACATATGTGTACTCAAATCACTCTTCAGAAGCTATTATCAATGGCTAAAAAAAAATTACACATGAGAAACAACACATCTTACAGTACTTCCATGAAGAGTAACACCGACGAAAATTAACCCCAAAGTCTTTCTTTATTATCCAAATAAAAATTACACGAAAGCTTTTCGCTTAGCACACGACTCAAAGGTCGGATCAATTAACTGACAAATGACTTCCTATTTAAAGATAAATCCTCCAATGGCTAGTTCGAGTGATCCTTGTCAAAGCAATCTCGACCATGATGAGGATCAAAATTTCTTTTAATCTCATCCGTTGAAATTTTAAGTTTTTGAGGAAATTCAAATTTTTCAATTAAATTTTTGAATTAATTTCCTCAAAATTTTGACTTTGACTTAACCCCAGGGAAGAAAGGCTTAAAATTTAGCAAAATAATTAATTTACCTTAGTCCCGGGACCTTTTGAAATTTGAATTTTAAGAACCAACGAATTTTGCCTTTGGAAAATTTAAATTTACCTAGGACCTAGTATTAATTAAATTTCTGGCTTAGGATTTTAATTAATTTTTGGCCAAAAAATTTAATTAATTAACCTATGAGGGGATAAATTATTTTTCCAACCCAAAGGACACTTTATATCATAATTTTCATATATTTTACATCATAAAGGGGAAAACACATCTGAAATAGTCCCTCACAGACTATCCATCTCTGCGACACAAATATAATCCAGCAGACCAAGCAATTTGTAATAAAATAACCTAACCAAATAATTAGGATTATTCCCAAATCATTTTTACATAGACTCAATCTATAAAACTAGGACTTGCCTAAGATCCCAGTGACAAAATACATTTCGGCTTTGAGGTAAGATTGAAGGAAAACTCTTCTGACCATCCGAGAATGGATTGGTGAGACCAAAAACCTCCCATAATGTAGGTTGTCACCAAAAAATTAGGTTTACCTAGGCAATTACATACATGACACAGATCTGTTGAGATTATTTACATCATATACACGCAGAATGGGTTTACATTGTAACATGATAATTAGTCTGATGATGATAGCTGAACGGCACAGACACATCGATCAGGGGTTATCCCTTTTGCGAAAAATGGAGGTGTATTGCTATGGGTCGGTGACACTTAGTGGTCAACAGGGGGATTGCAATGTTTCCATTGGATTTTGTCATGTACGAGGGTATGGAACTAGTATTTAATAAAGAGCACCAAACCCTTTATGTACTTTGATGTTCGTGGCATTGATTGTCAAACTCCTCTATTATGACTCTACTAAAAATGTGCCCATCACTCAAACAAAATCTTGACATGACATGCTATGCTTTTTCTATCTTATTTTAATGCCTAAATGGTTATATTGATGACGAAGACCCCAATACTATGTCACAAGGTTCGTCGAACTTTAACCTTGAGGTTCAAATTTTAACGAACCTTAAAAAAAAATTGAGGTCGGCGAACCTCATCGAACTTCATAGCCATTGACCAAGTCCATAGATCAAAAATCATAACTTCATGTCACAATTCAAGCTTGTAATTTATCTTTGCAGTTTCCAAGTTTGTTATAGCATTTTTTATGTTTATTGATGTTGATTTATTACTATTTTATCCCATAATTCATTTAAAATTAATATATATGTATATATATAGACGAACCTAATGGCGAACCTCATCAAAAAATTCGAACTTAAACTGAACCTAATCATTGTCGAACCCGAACCATGTGACATTGCCCCAATATAGGCAATGGTTTTGATGATATGTAGGTATTTGTTGTAACATGATTGTTTTTGGATGCTAGAGGCCATCTAGAGCCTATTCGTTGATGTATTTTCAGTTCAAAGATGGATTGCACTCGATGTTATTTTGGTTACGTGCACCCTTACATGCTATGTAAATGAGAACTTTTTCATATTTGTGTATAAATGGTTTGGATTCTTATGGATGCACATGAATATATATGTTTTTCTTTAAAATATGAATATTTTATGTACTTTTGGTAAACCGGTTTTTTTCCGATTTTTTACCAGTTCCCGGTCGACAAGGTTTTCGATTTGATCACTGATTCGGTTCTGATAACATTGATTTATCCTCAATGATTGCTCCTGCTACCTTATAATTAGAAACATTATCAGTGATGACTTGGATGACATTGTATGGCCCAAAACTTTCAATTATCAATGGCTTTCCTTTTACATTTATCCAACCATCACATACAATGGATACCCCATAGTCATTCCAAGAATTTGTCAATTTACCCAAAGCATGTGTTATTTTGACCTTTTCATGATCAAGTCTCGCGGTTCTAGCTCTATCATACCCAAGGCTCTTGGGCATCATTGATAGCAGAAACCATTTCATGCCAATAAGGTGAGCAAAGAACATTGAATGGTATCCCACATGCATAGAGAAACCGAATTTTTTTTACATCCACATCATCCCTACACCCTTGATCAAGGAAATCTAATATGGTTCTACACCTTAAAGGGATGTTTGTGCATCTGCCTCTATATCCACTACGATAGGTGGATGTTGATGTAGTTCTTAGTGTTGAAGAAAGTGTAACTAGGTTCGGTCTTCATAATGACATGATCTTTGTATTTTATGTAATAAAAGGAAATAATTTGTTTTTGTAATGTTGCTACATGGGTTTCATGAGCAAGAAGTGTCTCTTGGTAAAAGACTTCTTCTTGATGTCTTTAGGATTTATTATAAATGTCAAAGAGTCATGTCATGTGTATAGAAACTCTTTATGAGTTCATGTAAATATGTACAAGTCTTCAAAGTTGTGTAACAGCCCTCCAAGACCAAGATCAATGCCTCAAAAAAAGCCTTCTGAAGTCTGCAAGCAAAGCGATAAGGGAATAATCATGTTGGCTCCAAACAAATGAATTAAATATATAAATATGTCATGTCAGCTTGAAACAATAGTCACGTCGGTTCATGAACATATGTCAACTCATTATAGAGGTTGATCACTATAAATACCCATGAGGGGTCAACGAAAATGAGATAGAAAAATTTTGGATGTCTCAATTGAGCCACAGTAAAAGCGCAGCCGTAGTCAATGGAGGAAGAGGAGTCGCAGTGAAGGAGCAGCCGCAGTCAAGAAGAGCCGCAGTAAGGGTTTTGATTGCACCTCATTTGGGCTTTAGGTGCAGCCATAAACTCGGATGCCTAAGGAGCAGACAAATCTCACATTCCCTTCTGAGGTCTTATGAATATGAGGAACATATTCAAATTGCACTAGGGCAAGTGCACAAGGGTTTACCTACACCTTGGATTGGTAGACAGACTACAGGAGGACAACGGATGTATCACTGTGTATTTGCATAGGTAAACAGAGGTACTGTCTTGGCATCATAATAAATAGTATTCGGTCTCCTAGCAGCCTCAGCGTATATATGTATATACTTGTATTTTGGTGCTCTTACAACAACACTCATTATAGACGCAGTCAAATCATTATTAAGAAAAGGCTACAATGATACAGTCTCGGCATTACTACATTAGGTCTCAGAACAAGGAGATCTTAGTCTCGGTGAAAGGATAGATACAGTCCTTATGACTATCACAGTCTCGGTGCAAATGATGAGGAGTAGTATCTTCATAATGAGAGGAAGTAATACCATACCCTCAGCATAGTTAGAAGAAGCAGTCTCATCAATGAAATAAGGACTATCTCAGTACATGATAATGAAGGAAAATACTTTATCATGGCACACGTACAGTCAGGATCCTATCCCAAGTTATGACTTCGGACTTGAAGGTCATAAGCTCAATCTAGTCAAGAGATCTCAATGACATGATGAAGAAGTAGTCAACAAAGATCTCAGTGATGCAACAGTAACAGCTTGAATGGTGTAGCAATGAGGATGATCTCAACAGCAAAGAAAGGAGGATTGATATCTTGGTCTTGGAGAGGCAGAGTGTGTCAAGGGTCATGGTCTTGGTATTCGTCAATGGGATCTCTATAAGAAGAATTTACACATGGGTTTTCCTCACCAGGAGGGAGAGGTTTTGGCCTTGGCAGATAGCCAACCATTTATGTTCTTGTCTCTTTTTGTTTGATAGCAGTTTGATGAATTTAACTTACACATGCTAATAATGAAGTAAACAATCAAGCTAAGATAAAATTGCATTAATACTTCACAAATTGTTATCGTGTATTGAAGAATCACCCTAAATATGCATGCCCTAGATTCTTCAACACTTAGTCTATGTGATTGTTGGCTAGTGGTGTCATGTTCAAAGTCACCCTTTGATCTTTTAGATTTGTATTGGGCTTCTTCCCCTTCCCTTATGTATTTGGCTCTTTGTTGTGCTGACACACTTCCATAGGTTTTCATTCCTATTTGCTTAGTTCCATCCCATGCCATTTTCCCACATAGATGCTTTCTGGCACGAGTAGATGAACCTACGTAAGTGATTTTGCAATGGGTGCATGTAAGCGTGTGGTTCCACCCCTTTTCCCTCCTGAAATCCTAGTAACATATTTCCACAAGGGGGTTTGGTCTACCTTGGTTTTCTTTCCATCATCATCTCCACTCTCATTATCCTCCTCCTCTTCCTCTTGGTACTCCTCCTCTCCAAGGTTTCCTAATCCACCACTACCCACTTCTTCATCATCTTCATCACTCCTTCTGCTCCCCAAAACCATCATAACAAAAAAAGGAACCAACATCAAGAGAATGCCAAGCCATATAGCCATGATGTTTGGTGGAGTTATAGTTTCTTGCCTGCAATAAAATGAAAGAGGAATAGGAATTGGGAAAGAGTAGGAGAAGAGATCATTTTTCATTCAACATATAAAAAACAAAAATGCTACCTAGAAAAAAAAAATGGGATTAGACCCTACCTCTTTGGCTCTCCATTGGTGACGCCTTCAATCTCCCAAGCTCTCTCAAATGGCAATCTTCAATCTCCCTTGCAAGCTCCTCAAGCTCCCCAAGCTCAAACCTTCTCAATTTTCCTCTCACTCACCTCCTCAACTCAAGCTCCAAAATCCCTCCTCCCCTCAGACCATGGAGCACAAATTTATTTAAGGAGCGCGCTCTCAGGTTTGCTCCTAAGCAGAGCGCGGTTCGGGAGCGGATTCGAGGGGGTGCTCCCCCACATCCTTGTAAGAACTTGCAAAAAATCATTGCCTATCAATAATTGCATGCTTCCTATCATATGCATGTTGATCCTAAGAATAACTGGTCTCCAATTCTTGTAGTAAATGAAGAAAGTCTTGTTGCATGTGCTTAAATGATATCCACTTGGGTTAATGTGGGGATTGTCCTTTCCTAGCAATAATACAAGAAATCATGGAACCATGTTTGGTGATATGAACTTTCATGTTGACAAGATCCTCAAGTAGGGGTTGAAGATCTGGTACAATTTCTGCAGGATGACTGACTAGTAATTTAGTCTCCAATGCTTGCAGTAAATGATACGAGTGTTGTTGCATGTGCTAAAAATTATCCACTTGCCTTAATGCATGAATCATCCTATTTCTAGCACAAGATAGGAAATCATGGAACTGTTCCTCATAATGTGAGTCTTTATGATGAAGAGTTCCACAAATGGAGGCTCAAAAATCCGGTACAATTTCCGCAAGATGGCTAACTAGTACTTCAGTCTTTAATGTCAATTCTTTATATGGTTTAAGCAACTTAACATAGATGACATCATGGATGCCAGCTGCTAGTCAAAGGGCATTGTTAGATATTTACTTCACAATTACGTGACAGCCATATCTGAGAGGTTTGACTTTGTGATGTGCCTTCTCCTTAAAATCAATGTTTGTCCATATGGAGCCAAACTTTATTGCCAACCTGAACGTGATCAATAGTGCACCAATTGTCTATTAATTGCTCCTTAGTTCGACTCTTGGAAATAATGTCAATAACTTTAGCATGTGATTGTTGAAGATGTCTAATGAATCCATTGTCGTTACCCTTTGAAAAGCTACAGAATGATTTTGTACATGAAGAAATCAGGATATAGACATGTTCAAAGCAACATGAGGAGACAAACTTCCGTTGAGAGGACAAAGAAGGGTAGCACTAAAGGCTACAAGGAGAGGGTATGAATGGGGTTAGGAAAAGGAATCTGTTCCAATGTCACAAGATGGGATATTATGCCAGTGAGTGTCCATTGAAGATTAAGTGGAAGGGGGAGAAAGAAGTTGCAACTAGGACTGTAGCAGGTGTAGAGGAGGATTCTTCTCAGTTTGAGGTTGACTTATCCATGGTCTCTTCTTTGTCTTCTATCATGTCAGTCTAGGATTAACTCCACGAATGTGATTGTTGATTTTCACTAAGATAGAACATGGATATATACATGGAGAGGGAAACTATTGGGTTTCATCTCTCAATGTCTCTTCGTCATCCAATTCCCTTTATTTTGTTATTTACAATATTTACATGGCTTTACCTAATCCCAAAGATTAGGTGTCAACATTCCCCCCCCCCCCCCCGCCTTAATCTGAAGGGATGTTGGTGAGTCCAAGCATCATTTTGAATCTTTCAAACTTTTCCCTTCCAAGTGCTTTGGTGAAGATGTTTGCAATCTGCTCATTTGTGAAACAATGTCATAGGTGGATTGCTTTGGCCTCAACATGATGTCGAATCAGATGGTATTTTGTATTGATGTGCTTGGTTTGATTATGGAACTTCGGGTTCTTGGCCAACTTTATTGCAGAAGTGTTGTCAATCAAAAGAGGAGTTGAATGCTCTTGTTTCTCCTGCAAATCTTCCAGAATTTTCTAGAACCACACAATTTCCTTCGTTGCTTCAGTTGTTGCCACATATTCTACCTCAATTGTGGAATCTACTAGAACAAACTATTTGTTTGATCTCCAGGATACAGCTCGTGATCTAAGATTCATAACATAACCTGAAGTAGATACCCCAGTTTCTTTATCTCCATCGAAGTCTGAATCAGAGTATCCAATCAAACTGAAGTCACCCACCTGTGTATACTTGAGTCCAAATTCTTGAGTTCCCTTCAAGTACTTTAGAACTCTTTTTGCAGCAAACCAATGACCCTCACAGGGCTTTTGCATAAACCTAGAGAGGATTCCAACAGCAAATGAAATGTTTGGTTTGGTAGTGGTCAGGTAGTTGAGACTTCCTACGAGTTGTCTATACTTTGTTGCATCCTAAAATTCCTTTTCTTCAGTGGATGTGAGCTTTAAGTTCTGTTCCATTGGAGTAGTCAAAGGATTGCACTCAGCCATGCCAAACCCGTTCAACAGATCTCCAATGTACTTCTTCTGAGAGAAGAATATAAACTTCAGATGTTGAGTTACTTCAATACCAAGATAGTAGTGAACATAGCCCAAATCTATGATTTCAAAACCTTTCCTCGGTTCTTTCTTTATGGATGTAATATAGCTCTCATTGTTCCCTGTCATCAAAAGATCATCTACATACACCATAAGATATACAACTATTTTGCCAACTTTCTTGACAAACAAGTTGCATCATCAAGATCATAATGTTTGAAATTGAGTTTCGGAAGATGCTCAATTAACTTCTCGTACCAGGGCTTGCGGTGCTTTCTTGAGGCCATACAAGGATTTTACAAACTTGCATATTTTATGTTCTTGACCCTTCACAACAAATCCTTTTGGTTGGGACATAAAAACATTCTCTTTCAGATCTCCATTCAAGAAAGCAGTTTTTACATCCATTTGATGGACTTTCCAACCATTATGTGCTACTAGGGCAAAGAGAGTCTGGATGGTAGCCCATTTTGTTGTGGGGGCAAAAGTCTCCCCATAATTGACCCCGTCCTTTTGTACAAAACCTTTTGCCACAAGCTTGGCTTTGTGTTTGTCAAATGAGCCATCTGCTTTATACTTGTTTTTGAAGACCCACTTGCAGCCTATTGGTTTTTGTGTTTGTCAAATAAGACATCTGCTTTATACTTGTTTGTGAAGACCCACTTGCAGCCTATTGGTTTGGATCTCAACGGAGGATCAACCAACTTCCTAGTGCCATTCTTAATCAAAGCATCATATTATTTTTGCATCGCTTCTTTCCATTCATCATGAGAAGCAACTTCTTTGAAGGAAGTTGGTTCAAAATCTATAGACAAATTCAGTTCACAATCATAAGAAACATCCATATCAACAGGTAAATCAGAATCATCTACATCACCTCCATTCTGTCTGGTTAAGCTTCTTGTTCCTGTCTTTCCAACCTCATCAAGATGAACACTTTCAAGTGTCTTTGTCAGCCATTTTGGAGGACCTTTATGAGATGGCCCAAGCTGCTCAGTTGATTGAGATGGCGTTGAATCAAGATTTATTCTCCCAATTTTGTCAATCACATCACTCAAAGTGTCATCAGTGACTAGAGCTTCATGCGGGGGAGAGAGTACTTCAGAAGAAGATTCCACAGATTGATCCAGTATAGGAATCCCCCTTCAAGATATGTAATCTCATTATCAAACTCTTGAAAAGACTTTGCATGTTTGAATCTCATTAGAAGACTTTTGAGGTCTAAAATGGACCTCTTAAGAAAAATGTACAACTAAAATAAACTTTATAAGAACCAAAAGGATTCAAGATGACGATGTCAACCATGGGGGATGATTCACCATTTTGGAGTAAAAAAGTAAAAAGATTAAAAAATAATAAAATAGTCAAACCACTTTTTCAACTTGTATTTTCAAGTTATCTCCCTAATGTGTTACTCAAATTTCAAGTGGGGGTACTTGTTAGATGCAAAATTTAATTCCTCATCCAAAGAGTATCCATGTTGCATACTTTCGATGGACCCTGCTACACGAAAAATGAGAAATACATGAAAAAACATGATTGAAATCAAGTTTTTTCATGTATTTCTCATTGTTCATGTAGCAGGGTCCATCGAAAGTATGCAACATGGGTATTCCTTGGATAGGGAATCAAATTTTTCATCCAATGAGTGTTCCCGCTCGAAATTTGAGTAAACACATTTTTTTCTTTTTTCCCTCTCAAGTTTGATGATGTAATCTAATCTTATTTTATTATTTCTACTATTATTTTATAATTTCCTTAGGAGGCCCATTTTAGACCTCAAAATTCTCCTAATGATCCAAGAGATAACGTTGTCACTCAACAACATTGTCAGTCTTGGAAGATTCAAGAAAGATCACATCTCTAGATATTATAAACTTTTTATTCACTTCATCATAGAGATGGTATGCTTTGGAGGTATTTGAGTACCCCAAGAAGAAACATTTGCGACTCCTTGCACCAAGTTTGTTTCTTTGTTCCTTAGGTATCATGGCATAATAGGTGGAGCCAAAAACCTTGAGATGCCTCACTGAAGGAATGTGGCCATACCACATTTCATATAGGCAATCTTGTTTTTGATCGAATTAGATAGACACCTATTCTTTATATACACAGCACATAGAACTGCATCATCCCAAAACATTAGTTTAACATTCTTGAAAAACATCATGGAACGTACCATATTTAAGATTGTCCTGTTCATTCTTTCAACTACTCCATTCTATTGGGGATTATAAGGCATGGTTGTTTGATGTTTGATCCCATGTTGGCGAAGATAGTTTTCAAATTCATTTGATGTATATTCTTTTCCATTATCAATATGAATAGATCCAATATGAGATTGTGTATCATTTTTAATCCATGCATGAAAGTTCTTGAATGTTTCAAAAGCTTCAGATTTGTTTTTCAATAAATAAACCCAACACATTCTGATGTAGTCATCAATAAATGTCATCATTTATTTATTACCATTTGCAGAAGGAACAGACATTGGGCCACACAAATCAGAATGAATGAGTTCAAGTTTTCTATGTGCTCTAGAATGAGAATCATGAAAACACTGTTTGTTGTGCTTTCCTAAGATACAAGCATCACATTGCTTAAGTTTCCTAGGAATTGTAGGCAAACCAATAACACCATTTTCTTCAACAAACAAAGGTTGTCATAGTTCAAGTGTCCAAATCTAGCATGCCATAAAAGACTTGATGGAAATGTACCTTCATCATAGTGAGAACTATATGAAAAGTTTTGTGCACGAGCAGAGGTTCCTTGCAGCTTCAGAAGTCTTTCTTCTTCTATCCCAGTCATGACAAGTGAGTGATCTGATGCTTTTATGACCTCAACCTTTCCATCAAATATGTGAATGGAGTGTCCTTGCTGGCGGATGTGGACCAAAGACAACAAGTTTCTCCTCAGCTCCGGGAGATATAGAACATCATGTAGAAGAAAGTATGGAAGACCAAGCAATTTGAGCCTGATGGTGCCAAGCCCTGATGGCTTGAGTTTTGACTTGTCTACAAAGTATACTATTCCATCAACATTATCTGTGAATTCTTCAAAGAAATCTCTCTTGAAAGTCATGTGGTGAATTGCTCTTGAATCAAGCAACCAAGCATCTTTCCATGAAGCAAGTTAAGCGTTGAATAAGTCTTCAGTTACTCTGATGTTGAAATGTGTCGCAACATAATGAGCGGACTCGCGTGCTTTTCCTTTCTCTTTGTTAGTTGTTTTACATTTTCCTTCATTTCTTTCCTGCTCAATTTTGTCCCAAGGCATATTACATGTAGAAGCATCATTTCCATCTCTATTGCATCATATGCAATGAAGATCAAACATTTCTCCTTGGAAATGTCTACCCCCCCTACCTCTAAAATTCTTCCTTCCTCTTCCTCTTCGACCACCTCTTCCTCTAGAAGAATCTTGTGTATGATTCTTCTCTTTTTGTGCAAGGCACACAACTTCTTCAGTAGACTGAGGAATTTTCTTCTTCCCAAAATCCTTCTCTCTTTCAGCAAACTTCTTCTCAAGGGAGTCAAAGGTAATCTCCTTAAGGTTTCCACTTGCTTGCAATGACTCAAGATAATGTGAATAGGTGGGATATAGTGCCTTGACATAAGCTATGAGAGGAATATCTATTTCAACACCAATGGCTTTTATGTCATGCATAATGGATCTTACTTTTGATGCTAAGGCAAGAGGGTCATCATTTTTCAGCTCAAGATTGAACAATTTAATCATCAATTGAGTAACTTCAAGTTCAGAGTGTGAGTCATACAATTCCTTCAACTTCTTCAAGGTTTCAAAGGCATTTGAAAATGGATAAATATCACGACTCACCTCTTCATTTACGGATGTTGCAATCAAGGCATATGCCTTGTTGTTCTTGTTTTCCCAAATGGCAAGCTCCTTACCTGAAGTAGGTTTTTCCGATGCATTGCCTCCTTCTCCTTCACAAACCCCTTTCCACAACTCATTGAAAATCAGGGTGTGTTTTATCTTCTTTGACCACTCATGGTAGTTCTCTTTTCGAATGAGAACTACTCCCACAATAGAGATTATGTTGGAATTTCTAAGTCTAACTGTTAGAAACCCGTCATGTACTTTTCTGATTTATTTATGCCTACTTAATCTGATTAATTAACAAGTTATTTACCATGTAAATATTGAAAATAAATACAAGTACATGCTCAAAACATTACAGATCATCAACTGAAGGAAACAAAAACAAGCACACAAGTGACACCGTTGTTTTTGAACCAATGTCTCCAGAAAAACCCAATGTGGAAAGACCAGTGCAGCTATCTGAGGGTTTTATTATTATCCAATTTCTGAATACAATCTGAGTGCCAAAACCGGCTCACCCAACAAAGAATAATCTCAGCAGTAGTACCTCTCTACTTGAAAACAAATATTCCTGCTGAAACCCTGGATAAACACTCCGACAACTCCTAGCTCCAATCTGCCCCACGAAAACCCCAGCGTCAGCCTCTAGGGACTGCGTCAGCCCTTTCTGGCCCAGCGTCACCCTAGCTTGCCCTGCATCAGCCTCTGGAGGCCCTACGTCAGCCCTTAGAGCCTCTATGTCACCCACGCTGGCTCTCTGAGGCACTACGCAGCTCCTAGCTGCCTTTGTGTGAGCCCTGGATGGCTTTACATGAACCTCTGGTTGGCTCTGCGTCCCTCTCTCTCGGCTTCTGCGTTGATCCTCCTGGTACTATCTCTGCCTCTCTGCTTATGTATTCACTGCCCCTCAGTTGCAATCTCTGATCACTCTTTCGACTTCCTCACCAAACCCTGCCCCAGAAAATCAAAACCTTCATCAACTCGGTGTGTTCTCCAAGTGACTCTCAAGCCTCCTTTTATGCTTTTCTCGTTGACAATTCAACGACCGAGATTAAGTCCCTAATCAATGGCTAAGATTAACTCTAGCTTGATCCATGACTTTTGGACTCTTCTAACACAGTTTTATATTAATTCACATTAATATTTTATTTTCCCTAAGTTGAAACTTAGGGAATCGATTAAAAATATTAATTATTTTAATATCTCTCAAACTGTTTAGGATCTGCCCAAACCATTTCTGGGTATTGGAGATCTCATGTGCTTTAGCCTCTCCAATTTTTGTGGCTAGAGCACATTCGATGCTACCCCAAATCAACAATCCCTCTTAGCGAGGACTGTGCTCTAGTAATACTCCTCACTGAGCATCACCCTAATCATCCGACATCGGTCCCTGTGTTGATGCTAGGCCTGCTGCTCGACATCCTATGCACTATTACATCATGTGCTGCTACCCATGGCCCTGCCATTGCCACCACTGTATCTGTACGACAGCGCCCTCTGCATCCATGTTGTTGCCCATGGCCCTGCCACTGCCACTGTTGCATCTGCACTACAACCCCTCTCATCATGCTACATTGTGTTGCCCATAGCATTGCCATTGCTAATTTCTGCATTGCAACTCAGTTACTGAGAAGTAAGTAACTGATCTCCCAACTCTGACATCTCCGTCAGGCTAGAAACACTCTCGATGTTGAAGCTCCCTCTGTCACTGACAAGTGGTCCCTCTCTGACCTTTGAGCTACTGTAACAACTTTGTGCCTATCGCACTACTGCCTCATGCTGTCCTGGGACTCCTGCACTGTAGCTCCCTCTTTCGCTCCACCCGCATCTATCTCTATCGACATCCGCTAGTCCTGCTACTCCTCTTTCGGGCTCCTGTAGCAAGGTATAATCCAAGAGGCTGGGTACCTCGAGGATCTTGCCCCTCATCGTCTGTAGTCCCTTTGACTATAGCTCGATGTCTCCCCACTTCCGCTCAAGTGGCGTGTGAGCACTCATGGCACAATCATCATCTGTCTCCAATTCCTTCTTCGCCCTTGCTGGCACAACCTTGGTCTTGGAAGCCTCTCCTTTGCTCTTCTTCCTCGGACACTGGCTTGCATAGTGACCCAGTTCCCCACAGTTGAAGCATTTGACCTTGGAGAGGTCCTTCTTTCGTTTCTCCTGCTTTCCCTCAGATGCTAGGGCAGCATCCTCCTCTTCCTCCTTCTTGACTTTGATCCCCTTGCCGCTGCTTCCCGCCTTGCTTAGCCTTCTGATCTCTTCTTGGATAAGAGCCACCCACATTTCCTCCCAATCTAGAAGGGTTGCCCTGCCCAGTATACTCTGGACAAACACCTCCCAGTCTTCTGAGACTGCGTTCAAGGCTATTCTCACCATCAATTCTTGATCTGGCGTGGCCCATATGGAAGTCAGCTAATCCCGCATCTCCTTCAATCGACCGAGGAAGGTGTTGATCTGTTCTCCCTTCTGCATCTAGTATGTCCGCAGCTGATTTTCTAGTAGCATCTTCCTATGCACGGAAGTATGCTGATACAACTTCTTTAGGGCCTCCCACATCTCATTTGTCGTATTCTTCTCAGCAATGTGTGGTACTACATGGTCCTTGATGCCATCAAGGATGATGATCTTGGCCCTCACCATTGCATCCTCGTACTTGTTGTTATCAGCTGAGTCAACTGGAACTGCTATTGTCCTCAAGGCGAATTGCTTGAGACGGTTCCTGTCTAGAACGGATAAGATTTTGGCCTTCTAGACTACGAAGTTTGAGGCTCCGTCCAGTTTGTCCCGGTCTCTTACCCCGTTCACTGCCATCTCGTTGCTCCTCTACTTCCCTTCTGGAAGTTCTCAATGTGACTCCCTTTGAGCCTCGATTTCCCCCCTGGAAAACCCTTTGCCAATGTCGAGGTGCCCCCACTCCGATCCTTAGTACAGCTGCACCACTGATCCGGATTTCTTGGATAGAAATCCTCGGTAGCAACTCCCTCCTCCTTGGTCTTGCACTGTTAGGTACTGTTTTGACTACAGTATCCCACCAACTTCACTATGGAACCTACCCACAGCCTCCTAAACCCCAGCAAACTAAATGTTAGAGCTTCTAGGCCTTGCGCAATCCCAGCACCAACAAAATCTGCACCTCCTGGCCACAGGTGTCAATCCTTCCGAACTGAGAAAGATGATCGGGCACTCCGTAGGTCGAGTTTGCTCCCCTCTGCCACTGTGTCGATCCTCTTCCCAACTCAAACTTGATGCACGTCACCCCTTCCTTGCTACTTCTCTGCTAGGAGCAACTTCTGTCACTCAGGACAACTGTTTTCTGTTGCTGCTGCTTTGCTCCGCTGATGTCCTTAGTTATCCTATCATCTGCGACCACGCTCCAATAACATGTTGGAATTTCTAATTCTATCTGTTAGAAACCCTTCATGTACTTTTCTGATTTATTTCTACCTACTTGTTCTGATTAATTAACAAGTTATTTACCATGTAAATATTGAAAATAAATACAAGTACATGCTCAACACATTACAGATCATCAACTAAAGGAAACAAAAACAAGCACACAAGTGACACTGTTGTTTTTGGACCAATGTCCCCGGAAAAACCCAATGCGGGAAAATAGGTGCAACTATCTGAGGGTTTTATTATTATGCAGTTTCAGAATACCATCTGGGTGCCAAAACCGACTCACCCAACAAAGAATAATCTCGGCAGTAGTACCTCTCTACTCGGAAGCAAATATTTCAATTGAAACGCTGGATAAACACTCTGACAGCTCCTAGCTCCAATCTGCCCCACGAAAAACCCAGCGTCAGCCTCTAGGGATTGCGTCAGCCCTTTTTGGCCTAGCGTCTGCTCAACATCACCCTGGCTTGCCCTGCGTCAGCCTCTGGAGGCCCTACGTCAACCCTTAGAGCCTCTGCGTCACCCATGTTGGCTCTCTGAGGCACTCACAGCTCCTGGTTGCCTCTGCATAAGCCCTGGCTAGCTCTGCGTGAACCTTTGGCTAGTTCTGCGTCCCTCTCTCTAGCTACTATGCTGATCCTCCCTGTGCTATCTCTGCCTCTCTGCTTCTGTATTCACTGCCCTTCAGTTGTAACTCTGATCACTCTCTCAACTTTCTCAGCAAACCCAGCCCCAAAAAGTCGAAATCTTGATCTCTTGGTGTGTTCTCCAAGTGACCCTCAAGCCTCCTCTTATACTTTTCTCTTTAACAATTCAATGGCCAAGATTAAGTCCCTAATCAACGACTAAGATTAACTCTGGCTTGATCCATGACTTTTGGACCCTTCTAACACAGTTTTATATTAATTCACATTAATATTTTATTTTCCCTAAGTTTAGACTTAGGGACTCCATTAAAAATATTAATTATTTTAATATCTTTCAAACTGTTCAGGATCTGCCCAAACCATTTTTGGGTATTGGATATCTCATGTGCTTTAGCTTCTCCACCAATTTTCGTGGCTAGAGCACATCCAATGCTACCCCAAATTAACAAATTAAAGAGTGGCATTATGTATCAAAAAAGAAACTTAACTCAAAGGTAAAAAAAAATATGGTCCAACTCTCACTACCACTCACACCATATATTAAACATTCTCCATAATATTTACACCGTACATACTATGAAATTGCACCATACCACAACACATTATGTATATTCCATATGTAGCCTTTTAAAAAGGAAGACTATTCCAACCATCGCATGTGCTCCCATTCCATGGGAACATATTTGACCCAAAGCGACATTCAAAAAATGAATTCAAGTCACTGTAGCACAAGAGGTGCGTATTCAATGCTTAAGTGCACCTCACGAGCTTCAACGCACACATGAATCATACAGGGATGTATATCCAATGCAGGTATATGTATTGATGCAAAAAGTCATCAAAGTCGTCAACGCACAAGATAACTACCAAACATAGTTACCATACGGCTTTCAAGGGTTCACACAGCATACCATTAATGTAGGGCCGATTTGGAGGCACCAAAATTCAGATGCACAAACAACATATATCAATCCTTGTTTAATAAACAAACCACGACAGAGACCAATGCATACCACCACAGATTAACTCAAATACACGTCCATTATAGGCTCTCCACAACAGCGAATGCAGGCAGGCTAGATTATAGTCTTTGAAAATTGATGATTACACATACCAGATTACATGGATTGCATTGGCTCATGGCTTTATCATCCTCCAGCACAGCAACAAAGTTATTCATGACTTTTAACATTAAAACGCTTCCGACACCACGGTTATGCAACATTCATCGAATGTACCACACAACATGTCTAACATACATACCACGTTTATGCAGTAGTTTGACTCCTACAACAGTCTGCCCGAACTATGTTTGTCATCCACCAGTCATCGCATACCATGCACAAACGAGTAACACAACCCTTTAAAGAAATTCCAACACACAGTGGACTAGAGCGCTCAATAGAGCATACCATTACACAACCTTTCCACACACCGTAAAGGATTTCGATGCTTAACGCAAGTTCCACATCTCAAGAACTTGATCAAGACACAGTCCAACACGTACACATAACATTCAATTTCCAGCAACGACCCTATCAAACAAATAATGCGCAACTGCTTCAATGCAGAGCTCAAGAGCATCATTCCAACGCTTCAACATGATCAATGCAGAGGGACAGAGCATTCAGTGCATAGAGCAGGGAATCTGGCAATGGATAGGAGTTACAATGCAGAAAACTAAAATTGGGAGTTAGCTCTAATACCATGTTAGGCCAAAAGTAACTCCATGAATGTGATTGTTGATTTTCATTAAGATAGAACATGGATATATACATGGAGAAGGAGACTATTGGGTTTCATCTCTCAATGTCTCTTCGTCTTCCAATTCCCTTTATTTTTCTATTTACAATATTTACATGGATTTACCTAATCCCAAAGATTAAGTGTCAACATATCACTATGTCAGACATGACTTAGGTCAATCTTCAGTAGACTTCAAGAGCAAGGAGGCATGTGTGTGGAGTTTGGTGATGATGATACTTATCCTGTGACATGAGTTGGTGCCATTTACTTCTAGATTCCATCCGGTGATGTACTTGAGTTCACTGATGTTTTATTTGTTTCTAGTTTAAAGAAGAATCTTCTTTCATCTTCTTATATGGCAAACCCTCATTGTAAAGTTGCATTTGAAGGACAACATTGCACTATCAATGATCGTAATCTGGCTAGTTCGAAAACTTTGGATAGAGAGATGTGAGCTAGTGAACTTTACAGGTTACATGTTGATTTGGTGGCACTTGTACATTCTAGTGAGAGGCTAGACAAGCCCTCTAGATTTGAGGAGCCATATGAACATGTATGGTGGGATGCCATTGAGCATGGTTTAGAACCAATTGTGGAATCATGGATTCATTCCAAGTTTGTAGTTGATGGGAATGTTGTGAAGTATAGGCACAACATTGTTGGACTCTGTCGAATAGAGGGACTTAATCTTGATGTTACTCATGCTTCATGATTCTCTCAGAAGAAGGAGGTGATCGTGTTCAAGTTGATGTTTTAACTATAGGAGATTTTCAAGTAAACAAACAAGATACAGAACCACAAGTTGTGTTAAAATATAAAAGTTCTATGCAGAAATTTAAAAATTCTTTGCAAAAACTTGAAAGTTCTATGCAGAAATTTAAAAATTCTTTGCAAAAACTTGAAAGTTCTATGCAGAAAACTGAATGTACTTGCCAAAAATTGAATGTACTTTGCAGAAAAATGAATGGAACTGAATGTACTTTGCAGAAAGTTGAATGTACTTTGCAGAAAACTGAATATACTTTGCAGAAAATTGAATGTACTTTACAGAAAGTTAAATGTACTTTGCAGAAAACTGAATGTACTACGTTGTTACAATTACTTAGAATGCAGATTTCTTCTTCACAACTTTTTAGAACAGCAATTGTAGATAGAAAATAAACTTAAGGATCATATGAAGACAGCGAAGCACAAATATGAGACACTGAGAGTTAGGTCAAATGACCAGGGCAAAATCCACAAGGGGAAAACCGAAATGATTCTTCTTCTATTAGATTTCTTCAATTGTTCAGCAGAGTATAGAGAGAGAGAGAGAGAGAGAGAGAGAGAGAATGAATAAAGTCACCAATGTTTGATCAACTTGCAGCTGAAGTGCTCTTGCTTAGATCTTGCCCTACACACTTGCTCCAACTCTTCTCTTGCTCTTACTCTTCACTTTCTCTCACACATCTCTTGCACACACTCAACTCTAGCTCTCCTTCTTCACAATGAACATGTTACTCTCAACTCTCACTTGCTCTTGCTTAAATAGATGAAAAATGAGAGTTACAAAATGAATTCATTCCTTGAGCCAATAATAGGATAATTGAATTCCATGAGGGAGGGACTTACTTGAGGAGTGTAACTCATCCCAAGAATAGAGAGAGAGGTATATTTGTCTTGAGAAGTTACAATTTGAATTAGGGAGAGAGAAAGTATTTGGTGAGAGTTACAAATCAAATTGAATGAGGGAATTACAAGTGCATTTAATGAGTTACACTTTTGTCATACATTGGATTAGCGGGGGAGAGTTACATTCTTTTAAGTGTGGAGTTACTATTTTATTCCAAGAGAGAGGTTCAATTTGCCAAGAGATTCTCAATTTAATTTACTTATTTCATGAGAGAATTCGTTTTTATTAATCCATTAAAGGTGAATGACTTTAGACTATTTTATAAATAATAGTATCATAATAATAATAATAATACTAGTAAGGATAAAAATATTAATTCTTGACTTGTATAATCATGATTGATTTGATTTTGAAGTGGAACCATATGTCGAGATCATACTTGATCATTTAGACATGACTTTCTATTTTTCGAAAGTCACTTCAAAATTGAGATGTGACTATTTTTGGAAAGTCATATTAGAATTGTTAGAAATGAAATTTTATTATAGGTGGTTCAAATGGCACTAAAAGATATGATTTCTTCTAGGAGGAATTGATCCCTGAGTTGTCGAATTTTAACAAGTTTTTGGCAATTTCGGTCTATGATGATGACTTGAGAGATGGAGTTTGGCAAGTTGTTGATGATCTAGAGTTATGTTCCTTTAGATTCACATGTGATCAAGATTCTTTGGAGGTTCAAGATGTTATGAGAGCATCTTGTGTTGTATATAGTGATACTTCTACAACTTACATGGTCTACATCCCAGCACAGCAGAAGACAGTAGTAAGTAAAGATGTAAAGTTTAATGAAGATGTGAGGGATTTTAGCTCTGAAGATTCTCCTTTATTAATTGAGGAGAATGAGAAAAGTGTTGTTCTAAAGATGGATTCAAAGGCTTGAGATGTGTTTGATTTCAAGGTAAACAAGGTTAGATTAGGGATGATTATGTCCTCATCTTCTACTCTAGCACACAAAAAGTCGAGATGGCTTACCTAGAAGTTACAAGGAGCACAAGACCAATTGAGGAGCACCTAGATCTTCAGTGAGGGCAAGTATATCCTCTAGGAGATATTTAAACCATGTTGACTGGCTTCTTCCATAGGTGAGCCAATAGGTTGATAGAGGAGATTTAGTGGGATGCCTTGGAGGAGTGCAATAGATGGGTAATAGTTCCCCTTTAAGAGACAGTGGTTGATTTCGAGACTACAGTAGGTACAGATTTGCACATGTCAGGTTTAGTTGAGTTGTAGAGGAAGTTGACTGGTGTTGGTTAAAACATTTTCCTCATAAAGATGGAGTTACTCCAAAAGAGTTTACCCCATGTCTAGGGGTGCTTCTTGAGACGTTGGGCACATAATGCATGGTTAGCTCTTGCTTGATCCATGATGGACTTGCACATTGGCGCTGACTTACTCAGTGTTTATTGTACCTTATTTGGATGCTTGATTAACTTTCTTCCTTGGAGCATTACAGACAACTTGGTAATATTCTACATGTCAGTCATATATTGTGGGGAAGCACCCCCATCCCCACCCCCCAAAAGTTTCGCTCCAAAAGCCTTTTCTTAGGGGAAGAGTTTAGGAAGCACATTTTTTGAATGCTCTCTTCAAAAAAAAAAATTTGTGAGCACGCTCCATTCGATAAAAAAATGTACTCCTTGCTCGTTAAAGGAGGATTTAGGAAGTGCTCAAGAAGCATTACTCCTTGAGCACTCTCGGGCAAGGTTACTGGGACCAACCCTACCCCTCCAAGAATTGTGCTCCAAGTAGGAGCATCTAGGGAGTGTTCACAAGAGTGCACTCCCGAAATTCGGGATCATGCTCCAAGGCTCCCTAGGACACTACTTACCATTATTGGGAGAGTGGGAATCCTTAGGATGCTCTTAGAGTAGGGAGCACTCTTGCTAGGGGATCCCTAAAGTTTAAACACTCCCTGGATGATCCCCAAGCGCTCTTTAGGCACATTAAATCATGATTGTGGCTTTTGAGTAGGTTTTAATGGTAATGCCATTTATCCTTCCTTTTTGTCCTTGTACTTAAATTTTTAAAATTAGAATTAATTGTTTTAGGATGTTTGTGTTGAAGAAAGTGTAACTAGGTTCGGTCTTCCTAAATGTACTTTTGATATTTGTATTTATTCAAGAAAAGAAATATTATTTTTGTTATATTTATCAATGAGTTTCTTGCTCATTGAAGTAGGTCAAGCACATATTTAAGTGCTTCTAGGAAGTCAAAGAGTCAATGTATTTATTGAAGACCCTTAAGGGCATGTTACACCATGTATATACTTGTATAAGAGTCAAGAGAAATCTCTCCAAGCAAAGTCAAGTCCTCTCCATGCAACGACATCCTCCTAGCAACAAAAATGATGAAGAAACTTCAAGTCGGCCTACAGTCAACAAGTTGGCCTCAAGTCGACCTAAAGGAGGGACAGTCCTCTATATATAGAGGTTGTCCACTCCCTCATAATGACAAGCAAGCATCTCTGAAATCAACGAAGACAAGGAGCCGAGAAAAGGTGAAGAAAAGACAAGTTTAAGGAGCCTCTAGTGCAAGGAAGAAGGAGAAGTCTATACCGAAGTCAAAAGGATTGTTTCTAGGGTGGAAAACAAACACGTGTGAGAAAAGGAAGCCTCACTACAATCATAACAGCAATAGCATATCAGCACCATATCTCTCATCGTTTGGGCTAGTAACTTAGGCCTATTAGGCCTCCTACTATAGCGAAGAAAATGATCTCTCAAACGAAGGTTAAAGGAGCCTAATACTCAAGGAAATCACCCACACGTGCAAGAAACTAGGGTTGTTGTGCAGTCACACCAAGTCCCCAACTACACCTCTAGAAGGATCTCGTTTGGTCAAAAGAAGGAAGGTGTCTCCATGAATGAAGGATATCACTAAGTATAGAAGAGAAGCATCTCATCTAGAGCTCACATAAGCAAGGTCTATCTCCAATCAAAGAACGAAGGAGGAGGACGAAGTGCCGAGCACAAAAGTGTCAGAAGAAGGAAGACTAAATGTCGGGGAACAAAGTGTTGAAAGGAGGAAGGACTTGACTTGTGCTTGGAGGACATTTGTTAAAATTGGCAACCAGGGTAAAACTTCATGTGGGTCATCTTATTCATGGCTAATAATATTTTTATTAGATTCCTCTCGTCGAGAGGTGTAGGATTGACATAAAGATCATCCAATTCCGATAAGTATTCATGGAGATATGAATTTATTTTGATTATGGAATTATTATCAAGCCAACCTACAACTCATGTAGGCTCAGAAGCCCAACAGTGGCATCTATTCACCCACCAACGTTGTGTATAAATATAAGAGGACTTTTCCTCATTTGGACTCACTCATCTCATCACATCTCTCTCTCTCTACTGCGCAGATATGAGTCTCTTCTCTACTGCGCTGAAATGGGTCTCTCTCTCTCACACATGTGAAGCCGGAAACTGCTGAAACTGAAGCTACAACTGCTGAAGTAAAGATTGACTTGCGTGGCCTAGAAGATCTCCTCTTTGGAACTGCGCTGTAGGTTCATCTGAACCTCCTTTGAAAGCCGAAACTTTTGGTGGTGGAATGAAGTCAATCCGACGAACGGTTTGCAAGATATCGACTGCCCTAGTTTGAAGCCGAAAACTGCTGAAACTGAAGCTGCAACTACAGAAGTAAATATTGACTTGCGTGGCCTAGAAGATCTCCTCTTTGGAACTGCGCTGTAGGTTCATCTGAACCTCCTTTGAAAGCCGAAACTTTTGGTGGTGGAATGAAGTCAATCCGACTATCGGTTTGTGAGATATGGTCTGCCCTAGTTTGATAATGAAGCCGCTAATGCTGATGCTACTGATCTAGGGTTTGCTACTGCTGATATGAATCAGATTTATTGTACTATTTCTCTCTGCTGAATTATTGAAGATAAAAGAAGATTTGATCAAAGGGTTTCCCCACAACTTGTGGGGTTTGTCCCTGGCTAGCCGCCACATCTTGTGTCTCTTGTCTTGGCTTGTTTTCTGTCGATCGTTTAATGTTCTATCTGCACTTTACTTTATGTACATGTGATTGCTAATCGGTGGAATATAATAAGAAAAAGAAATAAACTGTTATAAGCATAGAACATACCATAATTTAACATGGTATCAGAGCTGAGGTGAAGACAAAGCCCGAGCAAGAGCAAGAGCAATCATTGAAGAGAAGATTGGCAAGACTATCCTAAAAGAACTATGGGGTCCTCAACACTCTTTCCTGCCGAAGACAAGCTCCGTGAGAAAGCTGACTATCACGGATGGAAGATGTCTATCGATCTAACCCTTGAAGATCAAGGAGTGCTGGACCATGTAAGAGGCAATATTGTTGAGCCTTCATCAAATGCATCTGCTGCTGCCTGGAACAAATGGAAAAATGGAGAAGTCAAAACAAAGAAGATCATCCGGGACTCTATCGACAAGCGCTTGGTGGCCTACATCTCTGATCTAGACACCTCCAAGGAAATCTACGACAGACTGGTGAGTTTATTTAAAGTTAATGATGCAAATCAAGTTTTGTTTCTTAGAAATAAGTTGAGGGAAATCAAGAAGGGTAAAGATGAAAGTATGCAAGCATACTTCTTAAAAATCACCGAGATCAAGAACGATCTCCTATCTATTTGGGAAACCATTACTGACAGAGAAATGGCACTCACAACTCTCGGAGGATTACCATCTGAATGGTATGTGTTCAGGACTACTCTTCTGAACAATAATGTAATTCCTAGTTTCGAGGAATTAATGGCTAGATGCATTCAAGAACAATCAAGGGTAGAAGAGCAGGAAATGCCCTTGCCTAAAGGTCCTCCTGCTGCTTTTTCTTCTCATGCTAAGAAAAGAAATAATTCTGGGTCTAAATCGAAAAGAAAGGCTGGATTTAAGGGTGGAAGAAAAGGACGATGTTTCATTTGCAATAAAGCAGGTCACTATGCAAGGGAATGCCCTGATAGAAAGGACTCTCACCGTGACGATGATCAAAATCCCTCTCATGGTAATCGAAGGAATGGAAAATTCAACAACAAAGGAAAAAGTAATGCGGGAAATCAAGGAAGAGGGCAACCATTCAAGAAGGCTAGAAATTCCAAGTATGAATCTAACACTGTTTACGATAAGCAGGCTGAATATTATCTACCAGCTGCTCTATCTACCTCCGCTCCTTCGGACTCAATGGGAATTTGGCTCATTGATAGTGGTGCCTCAAGACACTTCACTGGTTACAAAGAAGTACTCTATAATCTGGTAGAGAAAGAAACTAACCTGGAAATTGTCCTTGGAGATGACATGAAATACCCAGTGAAAGGTGTAGGCAACGTTTCTCTTAAACTGAATCAAGGTAATACAATTCACTTACAAGATGTATTATATGTACCTGATCTCAAAAAGAACCTGGTGTCCATCTCGGCAATGGAAGACAAAGGCTACAAGGTAACCTTCAACAATGGCAAGGTATGTATATGGAAAAATAATGTTAAAGATGCCTTTACTCTTGGGTTTAGTGTTGATTCATTATATCAGGTCGATGGAAGTCTGCTAGGTGTCATGTCTTGTGACACATCTCTTCAGTCTGAACTTTGGCATCGGAGGTTTGCCCACCTTCATTACAAAGCTCTACTCGATGTAAGACAAATGGTAACATTGATGCCTGAAATCCAAGTAGAGAAATAAGGTGTCTGTCCGAGATGTGTCGAAGGAATGCTCAAAAGGGTACCATTTGCCTCAAGCCAAAGCAAGACCTTCGATATATTACAGTTGGTTCACTCAGGCATATCTGAGGCTGGCATTAAGAGGGAGACTACTACACCATATACCCCTGAACAAAATGGTATGGCAGAAAGGAAGAACCGCACAATTATGGAAGTTGTCCGGGCCATGCTACATGATCAAAGTCTTCCTAAGTTTCTATGGGCTGAAGCTGCAAATACTGCCGTATATGTACAAAATCGATGCCCTCATCAAGCATTGGGTTCCCAGACTCCTGAAGAAAAATTCACCAGTAAGAAACCTGATGTTTCTCATTTTAAAATTTTTGGAAGCCCTGTATACTTTCATGTGCCGAAAGAGAAAAGAAATAAATTGGGAGCATCTGGAAAGAAGGGAATTTTCGTGGGCTATGGTGAAAATACTAAAGGCTATAGAATCTATGTAGCCGGTCAAAGGGAAGTCGTAATTAGTCATGATGTCACCTTTGACGAAGATATGGCTCTCAGCAAGGTGAACAATCTTCCGACTTTGAGTAGCTCTCAAGAAGCCGACACCAGGGAACCGAAAGAAAAGGATGATGAATCAATGCCTGATGTAGAAGAACCCATGGATCCGATTGATCCTCATCCTCATGAGCCTTCCTCTTCTAGGAAGAGGCCTTCATGGCTTAGGGGGATACTTGATGATGCTGAAGGACATGATGCACCCTGAGGAACCTTCCATCAAAGTAAGAAACTTAACAGGTATCAGGGATACCTGACGATCATAAGCACGATCATACAAAATGAACCTTCATCATTCTCAGATGTCATCAAGCATTAACTATGGAAGGATGCTATGACCATAGAATATGAGTCTATTATGGAGAATGATGTCTGGAAAGTAGTTCCCAGACCCTGGACAAGACAATTGTTACTTCAAAATGGCTTTACAAGATAAAGCATGTAGCAAATGGAAGTATGGAAAAGTATAAGGTTCATTTTGTTGCTCGTGGTTTATCCCAGAAGGGAGGTATAGACTATGATATTTGCACCTATTGCCAGATATACGACCACCTGCTTGATCATAGCCCTTGTGGCTTCACAAGGATGGAACCTACATCAGATGGATGTTAAGACTGCGTTCTTGCATGGTTCTATCAAAGAAGAGGTCTATGTGGAGCAACCTAAAGGATTTGAGATTTATGATTGAAAACCTCATGTATGCAGGTTGAAGAAGGCTCTCTATGGGCTGAAGCAAGCACCTCGAGCATGGTATGAGAGGATCGATAACTACTTGATGAAGTTGGGATTCACTAGGAGTGAAGCTGATCCTAACCTTTACTTTAAGGTTGAAGATGACAAGCCTCTCATACTGGTGTTGTATGTGGATGACCTCTTTCTAACAGGTGCAAACCCTCTCATTCACAAATGTAAGAGGGAGATGGCTTCTGAATTTGAAATGAAGGACCAAGGACTTGAAGTGTGGCAGAAGCCAAGGGAAATTTTCCTATCTCAAGGAAAATATGTGGTAAATATATTGGAAAGATTCGGTATGATGGACTGCAAGCCTGTGACTACCTCGAGGATCTTAACTTTTAGAAGTTATATCGTAGTGATGTCGGACCTGACTTGGGAAATGCCTCTGAGTTTAAAAAAAAAAAACTCATTCGCATTGATGTTCTTGGTGAACCTCCGTCCGAACATATGTTTTGCAATTAGCATTGTGAGCTCATATTTGGTTGAACCTCACTGGATTGATGCCAGGAATCTTCTGAGATGTCTTCAAGACAGAATCTCTCATGGATTAAGATATGTCAGGCCAGGGTAACTCCAGCGATTGATGAGCCCAAGAAAACAACTTATGATTTTATTCATTAGACTATTGTTATTTATACATGTACAAAACGGATCAGTTCATCTTCTAGATGACTGTCCAGCTTCACCTCATCCGTTTCGGATTAGGTGTCAACATTCCCCCCTTAATCTGAAGGGATGTTGGTGAGCCCAAGCATCGTTCTGAATCTTTCAAGCTTTTCTCTTCCAAGCGCTTTGGTGAAGATGTCTGCAATTTGCTCATTTGTGGAACAATGACGGAGATGGATTGTTTTGGCCTCAACATGATGTCGGATCAGATGATATTTAGTATTGATGTGCTTAGTACGATCATGGAACTTTGGATTCTTGGCCAACTTTATTGCAGATGTGTTATCAATCATGAGTGGAGTAGATTGTATTTGTTTTACCTGCAAATCTTCAAGAATTTTCCTGAGCCACACAATTTCTTTTGTTGTTTCAGCTGCTGCCACGTATTCTGCTTCTGTTGTGGAATCTGCTGGTACTGATTGTTTGCGTGATCTCCAGGAGACAGCTCCTGATCCAAGACTCATAGCATATCCTGAAGTAGATACCCCAGTTTCTTTGTCTCCATCGAAGTCTGAATCAGAGTATCCAATCAGGTTGAAGTCGTCCACCTGTGTATACTTGATTCCAAGGTCTTGAGTTCCCTTCAAGTACCTTAGAATTCTTTTTGCAGCAGACCAATGTCCCTCACAAGGCTTTTGCATAAACCTGGAGAGGATTCCAACAACAAATGAAATGTCTGGTCTGGTAGTAGTGAGGTAGATGAGACTTCCTACAAGCTATCTATACTTTGTTGCATCCTCAAATTCCTTTCCTTCAATAGATGTGAGCTTCAAGTTTTGTTCCATTGGAGTAGAAAGGGGATTGCACTCTGTCATGCCAAATCTGTTTAACAAATCACCAATGTATTTCTTTTGAGAAAGAAATATGGACTTTGGATGTTGGGTTACTTCAATGCCAAGATAGTAATGAACATAGCCCAAATCAGTGATTTCAAAAAAATTTCCTAATTCTTTCTTTATGGATGCAATATAGCTTTCATTGTTCCCTGTCATTAAAAGATCATCTACATATACCACAAGATATACAACTGTTTTGCCAACTTTCTTGACAAATAAAGTTGCATCATCAAGATCAAAATGTTTGAAGTTGAGTTTCAGAAGATGCTCAGTTAGTTTTTCATACCAGGCTCGTGGTGCTTGTTTGAGGCCATACAAGGACTTCACAAGTTTGCATACTTTATTTTCATGTCCTTTCACAGCAAATCCTTCAGGCTGGGACATAAAAACATTCTCTTTTAGATCTCCATTCAAGAATGCAGTTTTTACATCCATTTGATGGACTTTCCAACCGTTCTGAGCAGCTAGTGCAAAGAGTGTCCGGATGGTGGCCCATTTTGCTGTGGGAGCAAAAGTTTCCTCATAATCGACCCCTTCCTTCTGTGCAAAACCTTTTGCCACAAGCCTAGCTTTGTGCTTGTCAAGTGAGCCATCAGCTTTGTACTTGTTCTTGTAGACCCACTTGCAGCCAATTCGTTTGGTTCCAAATGGAGGATCAACCAGCTTCCAAGTGCCATTCTTTATGAGGGCATCATACTCCTTCTGCATCGCTTCTCTCCATTCATCATGAGAAGCAGCTTCTTTGAAGGAAGTTGGTTCAAAATCTGTAGACAAGTTCAATTCACAATCATAAGTAATATCCATATCAACAGGTGAATTAGAGTTATCTACATCACCTCCATCTTGTCGGTTTGTATTTCTGGTTCCTGTTTTTCCAATTTCATCAGGATGAACACTTTCAAGTGTCTTTGTCAGCCACTTTGGGGGACCTTTCTGAGATGGTCCAGGCTGTTCTGTTGATTGAGTTGGGACTGAATCAAGATTAAGTCTCCCAATTCTATCAATTACATCACTTAAAGCATCATCCGTTGTTGGAGTGTCATGCAAGGGAGATTGTTCTTCAGAAGGAGATTCCACATGTTGATCTAGTATAGGAATCCCCCCTTCAAGATGTGGAATCTGATTATCAAACTCTTGGAATGATTTTGGTTTTGTGAATCTATCCAAGCGATCAAGTTGCCGCTCAACAACACTGTCAGATTTGGATGATTCAAGAAAAATGACATCTCTAGATAAAACAAACTTCTTATTTACTTCATCATAAAGGCGGTATGCTTTAGATGTGTTTGAATACCCCAGGAAGATACACTTACGACTTCTAGCACCAAGTTTGTTTCTATGTACCTTTGGTATTAAAGCATAACAGGTGGAACCAAATATCCTGAGATGTTTTACCGAAGGAACATGTCCATACCACAATTCATAAGGAGTCTTGTTTCTTATAGCACTAGATGGACATCTATTCTTTATATATGCAGCACATAGAACAGCATCAGCCCAAAACATTGTCTTTACATTTTTGAAGAAAAGCATGGATCGTACCATATTCAAAATTGTTCTGTTCATTCTTTCAGCTACACCATTCTGTTGAGGATTATAAGGCACAGTTGTTTGATGTTTAATCCCATGTTGGCGAAGATAGTGTTCAAATTCATTTGATGTATATTCTTTTCCATTATCAGTGCGAATAGACCCAATATGAGATTGTGCATCATTTTCAATCCACTTATGAAAATTCTTGAATGTTTGAAAAGCATCAGATTTGTTCTTCAATAAGTAAACCCAACACATTCTGGTGTAATCATCAATAAATGTCATGATATATTTATTTCCATTTGCAGAAGAAACAGGCATTGGACCACATAAATCTGAATGAATAAGTTCAAGCTTCCTATGTGCTCTTGAATGTGAATCATGAAAAGACTGTTTGCTGTGCTTTTCTAGAATGCAAGCATCACATTGTTTATGTTTTCTAGGAATTGTAGGCAAACCAGCAACACCATTTTTCTTCAACAAGCGGAGACTATCATAGTTTAAATGTCCAAATCTAGCATGCCATAATAAACTTGATGAAAGTGCACCTTCTTCATGATGAGAAATATATGAGAAATGTTGTGCATGAGCAGAGGTTCCTTGCAGTTTAAGGAGTCTTTCTTCTTCTATACCCCTCATGACAAGTGAGTGGTCAGATGTCTTTCTTACCTCAAGCTTGCCATCAAACATGTGAATGGAGTGACCTTGCTGGCGGATGTGGACCAGGGACAACAAGTTTCTTTTCAGCTGTGGGAGATATAGAACATGCTCCAGAAGAAAGTCTGGAAGACCAGGCAGTTTAAGCCTGATTGTGCCAAGCCCTGATGGCTTGATTTTTGACTGATCTGCAAAGTATACTGCTCCATCAACATTGTCAGTGAAATCTTCAAAGAAATCTCTCCTATGAGTCATATGACAGGTTGCTCCTGAATCAAGCAACCAGTCATTTTTCGAAGAAGCAAGTGAAGCATTAAACAAATCTTCATTTACTCCAATGTTACATTGTGCCTCAATATAGTGAGCGGATTCAGGTGCTTTACATTTGTCTGTGTCATCAGTTTTACCTTTCTGCTGATTTCTTCTCTGCTCAACCTTGTCCCATGGTAGCTTGCATGTAGAAGCATCATGTGATCCATTTCGTTTGCAGCGAATGCAATGCAGATCTGCCTTTTCTGCTTGAGGATGTCTGCCCCCCCTGCCTCTGAAGTATCTTCCTCTTCCTCTTCGTCCACCTCTTCCTCTTGTAGAATCTTGAGCAGGATGCTTTTCTTTATGAGCAAGGCAAACAGTCTCTTCAGAAGATTCAGGGACTGTTTTCTTTCCAAAGGCTTTCTCTCTTTCAGCAAACTTTTTCACAAGAGTGTCAAAGGTTATATCTTTAAGATCTCCATTTGCTTGTAAAGACTCAAGATAGTTAGAGTAGGTAGGATAGAGTGCTTTGAGAAAGGCAATAAGAGAGATATCCAGCTCAACCTTAGTGGATTTAATATCATGCACTATAGACTTTATTTCAGATGCAAGAGTAAGAGGATCATTATTTTTCAGTTCAAGAGTGAAGAGTTTAATCATGAGCTGAACAACTTCAAGTGCAGAATGTGTATCATAGAGTTCTTTCAGCTTTTGTAAAGCTTCAAAGGCAGTGGAATAGGATGAAATATGACGACTTACTTCCTCATTTACAGATGCTGCGATCAATGCAAAGGCTTTGTTGTTCTTGTTTTCCCAAATGGCGAGTTCTTTGTCTGATGTGGGCTGCACAGGGTCTTTATCTTCTTCTCCGACACACACTCCTTTCCACAGCTCATTGTAGATAAGGGTGTGTTTTACCATCCGAGACCATTCAGAATAGTTCTCCTTGCCAGTGAGAACTATTCCGACCATTGAAATGATTGAATGCATTCTGTAAAAAAATATCTCTGCCAAAAAACTTCTGTTGATAGAAAAAAAAAATTCTGCTGAGAAAAAAAATCCTTATGTCACAGCAAGACTTCTGCTGGGAAAAAAAATCTTATGCCACAACAAGACTTCTGCTGGGAAAAAATCTTATGTCACCATTTCTTTTATCACTTCCATAATATTATGTTTTAAGGAAAAAAAATGAGGGCACTCAAATATATATCACTGTTCAATATATATCACTGTTCAACATATACCACTGCTCAACATATATCACATGAAAACGCTGTCAACCGAGAGTCTTCAATAAAAAAGCACAGTCACCATTACACAGTCAAAAAAAATGCAGTCACCAACCGATGCCGAGAGTCTTCAATAAAAAACGCAGTCAAAAAAAAGCAGGCACTCAATGACTCCTTTATCTACTGATCCACCCATGACTCTGCCAAAGCATCCAGATTTATTTAAACAGTATGTAAGGTGCTCTTATGGGTTGCATTCTACGCTATATGGCTATAACATTCGATTTACAGATTACAGATTTTTTTGTCTCCAGCAAGTTTGTTGTTGGAAGGATCACAATATTTTCTCCATACCATACCAACGCACAGAACATAAAATAAAGCACAAAATATCTCTCACTGTAATTCGAAACCAAACCCCTTTACCGGGCAGCGGCTACCATGGCGTGAAGCCCCTCCAGGATACTACAGTCTTTACAAAAAACGCAGTGTTTCAAATACACCAGGTTACCATGGCGTGAAGCATCCTGGATTTCCACCTTTGCTCGCAAACGATATTTCTTCAAGTGGTCAAGAAGGTCCCGTCGAGCTTTTCCTCGGTCCGGATGGGGCGATAAACGAACAAGTCATACAGAAAGTCCAGCTCAATCAGTTCTGCCTGCGTTTCTGGTCCGTTGCTGCTTCTGCCAACTCGTTCAATCAGATTTTTGAAGTTAGCAATGATGCCAACGCACAGTAATATTAACCCACATATAATATACAATATACAGGAATAGGAAGCCGAGGATAGGCGTGGTTTACTGCTTTGGAACCCTCGAAACCCTAGGCGGGACGAAGAAGAGCGAAGCAATTTGAATCAGAAACGCAGGAAAGAAAATAACAGACTTGGCACACCTCGGAATTAATCCACAGTTTATGGGAGCAGCGTATATGGAACGCAGAGTGCATATGGGAGCAGCGTACTCAAGAAAAAAACGGATGGGAGCAGAGTGCGTTGTCAGGTCAGACCCGGGACAGATATGTCAGGTCAGGTATGTCAGAGGCAGCGCAGAGAGGGGCAGCGAATTTCCTGAATGAAACGCATGACAGAGGCAGCGTATTCAGGCCAGAGAGCGCAGAGGCAGGAGTTACAGCTAATTTGGGGACTGGGACCTGAGCTCTGATACCATGTCAGGCCAGGGTAACTCCAGCAATTGATGAGCCCAAGAAAACAACTTATGATTTTATTCATTAGACTATTGTTATTTATACATGTACAAAACGGATCAGTTCATCTTCTAGATGACTGTCCAGCTTCACCTCATCCGTTTCGGATTAGGTGTCAACAAGATACACTGCCGTAGATGTGAGACTACTTGGATATACTGATGTTGATTGGGCAGGCAGTGTGGTGGACCGTAAGAGCACTTCTGGTTACTGTTTCACCTTGGGATCTGCTTCGATATCCTGGATGAGCAAGAAGCAGAAGTCGGTGGCTTTGAGCACCACCGAAGCAGGATATATTGTTGCTAGCATAACCTCGTGTGAGGCAGTCTGGTTGTGAAAGCTCTTCAGTGAGCTGTTTGGATTTACATTGGATACCACTGTGATTCTCTGTAACAACCAGAGGTGGGATTCGATTATTGAGGAATCTCGTATTCGTCAATTGCTCCAGCAGATAGACATCATGTGGGATATGATAAGTCGAAGCTCCATCACATTAAGATGATGTACAGGTTGATACACCTTGTGATTTTCCCAAACGACTTGGAGTCGACAAGAAACCTTTGTACAAGGGTCCTGCATGTTGCATACATTGAGCTCTGGGAGCTCTGAGGACTTGCGGTTCCTACTGGAGCAACATATGACCACAGGGTGACTCACCCTCCCCTGGTGATGCACACTGGAACAAGATGATTCGCTCTCTTGTGGGACAAGATGATTCGCTCTCTTGTAGAACAGGATGATTCGCTCTCCTGTGTAGCAGGATGATTAGTTCTCCTGTGAGGCCTGGATTGATGTGTTCTCCATGGCAGCCTGGATTATTGTGTTCTCCATGGCAATTGTAGCAGGATTGATGTGTTCTCCTGTGAGGCCTGGATTGATGTGTTCTCCATGGCAATTGTAGCAGGATTGATGTGTTCTCCTGTGAGGACAGGATTGATTAGTTCTCCTGTCGAGGCATCCTACCCATGCAGTCTGGGACTCATGGGAAGTACCTCTCATCTGATCAATGAGCAGGGAAATGAAGTTAGGGACCATAGTAGTACCGATGGACGCATCGTTGTAACTACCGTACTCCCTACGCTAGGATGACCTCCATTGATCTGGGATCAATGATACTAGTCTGGGACCAGTGGTAGGAGTTGTACCATACTATGACGCTGACTTCGGGGCCGGTTGAGACTGGTCTGGGATCAGTGGTACATACTCTGAGACTGACTTTGAGTCAGTGGAGGATGATATTGGTCTGGGACCATTGGAGTTGTACTCACTATGACACTGACTTTGGGTTGGTTGAGACTGGTCTGGGACCAGTGGTACATACTCTGAGACTGACTTTGAGTCAGTATGATACATCCTCGATCATTTCTTCTTCTTCATAATTCCGACAAAAGCAGAGCAGAACAGAACAATGCAAGAGCAGAGCAGAACGGAGAAAAACAGTACAAAACAGTGCATGGCAGAACAAGACAAAGCAAAACAGGGACAATAGAGCAGAGCAGGGCAAGGGTCAGGCTGTACAGGGCAGTGCATTTGATGGATGAATAGTAACGACCGATAGACAGATTGCAGATGAAGTTCTCCATGGTTGAGAGGGAGTGTTAAAATTGGCAACCAGGGTAAAACTTAATGTGGGTCATCTTATTCATGGCTAATAATATTTTTATTAGATTCCTCTCGTCGAGAGGTGTAGGATTGATATAAAGATCATCCAATTCCGGTAAGTATTCATGGAGATATGAATTTATTTTGATTATGGAATTATTATCAAGCCGACCTACAACTCATGTAGGGTCAGAAGCCCAACAGTCGCATCTATTCACCCACCAACGTTGTGTATAAATATAAGAGGACTTTTCCTCATTTGGATTCACTCATCTCATCACATCTCTCTCTCTCTACTGCGCAGATACGAGTCTCTTCTCTACTGCGCTGAAATGGGTCTCTCTCTCTCTCACACATGTGAAGCCGGAAACTGCTGAAACTGAAGCTGTAACTGCAGAAGTAAAGATTGACTTGCGTGGCCTAGAAGATCTCCTCTTTGGAACTGTGCTGTAGGTTCATCTGAACCTCCTTTGAAAGCCGAAACTTTTGGTGGTGGAATGAAGTCAATCCGACGAACGGTTTGCAAGATATCAACTGCCCTAGTTTGAAGCCGAAAACTGCTGAAACTGAAGCTGCAACTGCAGAAGTAAAGATTGACTTGCGTGGCCTAGAAGATCTCCTCTTTGGAACTGCGCTGTAGGTTCATCTGAACCTCCTTTGAAAGCCGAAACTTTTGGTGGTGGAATGAAGTCAATCCGACTGTCGATTTGTGAGATATGGTCTGCCCTAGTTTGATAATGAAGCCGCTAACGCTGATGCTACTGATCTAGGGTTTGCTACTGCTGATATGAATCAGATTTATTGTACTATTTCTCTCTGCTGAATTATTGAAGATAAAAGAAGATTTGATCAAAGGGTTTCCCCACACATTGTGGGGTTTGTCCCTGGCTAGCCGCCACATCTTGTGTCTCTTGTCTTGGCTTGTTTTCTGTCGATCGTTTAATGTTCTATCTGCACTTTACTTTATGTACATATGATTGCTAATCGGTGGAATATAATAAGAAAAAGAAGTAAACTGTTATAAGCATAGAACATACCATAATTTAACAACATTCTAGTCAAGGGTCTAGGGTTTGGCATTGATCAATAAGAAGCTTCGATAAGAGAAACTTACGAAAGGGTTTTCCTCTCTACGAGAGAGAGGTTTTGGCTCTGGCAAAAAGCCAATATTTTGTCTTCTTGTTTCTTATGTTTTGATAGCAATTTGATGAAGTAAACACACACACTAACAAGAATTAGAAGATCAAGCTAAGATAAATTGTAAAAGTGCTTCACAAGTTGTTATCAAGTCTAGAAGAATCCTACTATACACTATTTCCCTTAATTCTTCAACAGTTTGATAGTGATTCCAACTTCATTGGACTTCATAAAGAGGAAGTAGAATTTCATATCCCATTCAAAATTCAACACACTTATTTCAGGATTTTAAGATTGATATGATTGCAACATTTCCAATGGATTCTATCACAAACTGGGGTATGTGATTGGCATTTAATCAAGAGCATCAGGCCCTTTATATAACCCAATGTTGGTGGTGTTGATTGTCAAATTCCTTTGTCATGGACTTAGCAAAAATTAAAATATACCCTTCACTCAAACCAAAATCATTGATTAGGCATGTTAAGTGGTCCAATTGAGCCTAAACTCTATCATGTCCATATTTCATCCACAACGTCAAAAGAAATAGGTTGGATGTGAATGATTTTGAAAGCATGAATTATGCGCATTACAACTTCGAAACATGATTGTTGTCTTGTTATTGTGAGGAGGCAATGATGGATACAAACTTGAAGACTTAGGACCACAATATAGAGGAGGATAATTTGGAGTATGGAGTATTAGTTTTGGAGCAATTGGAGAATTCCCTTATGGATGGTGATAATCAGGTTGAGCTTCCATTCCCATCCACTGCCATGGTCCCCATGTCTAGGTCTCCAACTATAGTAGTAGGGGGCTTTATCTTTAGTTTCGCTTTCATTTGCTACAATTTCATCCTACTTCAGCTCCACTACCACCATATACAAGCCCATTCAATAGTTGTGGTGGTGTAACAACAAAGGAATAGTAGACAAAGTCATAGATATTAAAATAATTGTTTCTCCATTTTCACTATTTTATTTGTCATGGATGATAGATTCATAGTGTTTAGTAACTAGCTCAGTTTAGTGTTTTCGACTTGTTACAATAAAATATTGCACTTCTCAAGATAAAGTCCAAAAACTCAAGTGAGCAACCCACTACATGTCAAAGGGAGCCACTGTCACCTCACCAACCCTCTTCTCGCTTCTGGCCAACTCTCCTCTAGGTCATTGGGGTTTCTCCTTGTATATCTTAGACATCAAATTGCCTGGCCTAGTCCAATTCTTCTACTTAACACTCCACCAATCAAATGATTTGACCAACTAGGGTTTGGGGGAAAGGAAGGATTGCCATGTTTCTTTAGGGTGATTAGGGTTATAGTTCAAAGGGAATGTCCCCAAACATACACAACCATGAGACTCCCCAGAGAGTGGAATCCTATCAAAATTCCTTTTTATGATTTACAAAGAGAAATAAACTGATGGGGAATGAAGGATCAATGCCTTAGCTTATCAATGAATTTATGGGCATATGGATTCAGACAAGGAGTAAATCTATGGAAGAGAAGAGATGGAAGTGATTTCAAGGAGAGAGAGGAAGATACACTTAGGTTCGTCGAAACAAACTTAGTGAAATGTTGTTCAAGGAGATGTTGGAGCCATAAAACATTCAACAACACTTTGGTGAAAATTTCATTAGAACCCTAATTCCTCAACAAGCACAAGATGGAGGATACTCACAATAAATTAGCACATATCATCAAAGAATTACCAATAATCATCTAAGAGAGAGAATCGTCCAATCAACTTATTCTCCCAAAGGCAATTTCACTCAACTTGAAATATCCATAGCAATTTGCAAGAGGAAAATCACAAAAAAATCAAACTAGCTATGGGATTTCTCCCCCAAAACTCCATGAGAAAATTAGTTGAAAGCTCTCTCTATTAATAGGAAAGAACCTCAATAAAATAATATTTTCTAAGCTAAAATCCCCTAAATTAGCCTAAGGAGGGGCAAAAGGCCCTCTCTACAAATTAATTAATCTAAATTAGTATAAAATGAGGCTTCTAATGCTACATATACAGAACTTAGGGGTTGAAGCCCTCAAAAGATGACCCTTCTCCAAAAATGAAGGGCAAAAAGAGGGTGTTGGTGTAACATCTAGCCTCCAAAGGCCCTTCAAAGATTTATTTTTTCCACCAAATTTGCGTATCTGCCCATCAAACGCTTCTAAAGTGAACACATAGCCCCAGAATCCTCCAAAGGTGGACAATCCCTAAAATGCATGTATTGTCACATCTTCCAATGTGGAAAACTAATCAAACAAGGGATAATCCTCTCATAATTGAAAATAGGGTTTCAAGACTAATATTCATCCTCCAATAATCCCCAAATGGTAGGTCTTGTTACCGCTCAAACTAGCAAGGGTCCTAGGAGGAGATCCTATAGAGCAACTACTAGGTCAAGGGCAACAATGGAGCAATAGCCCACTGTCACCTCAGTTAAGGCTCGTTGCTCGTTATGGACTTTCACCTATGGGAGGAGGCCTGATATAAGAGGAATCACAAGGAAGGATGAATCTATGAAAGGATAAGAAGTGATTCCCAAGGCCTATTCACAAGAGAGGCTCAATTAGATAGTTGGCTTGCTTCAAAAGCAAGGTGGTGACTCTCTAGGAAGGGCTAAAGGGATCTTTGTGTTATTAGAGTTATAAAGTTGCAGGACCACAAAGGACCAAGTGGACCCAAAATTAGGTCAAGGGTATGGAGTTGATCAACCAAGGAGGGGATTGACCTAATTATGGAAGATAAGAGGATTAAAGGACAAATTTTCTTTGAGAATTGAAATGAAATGATCCAAATGAGGACACTAACCCAAATCAACCTAGGGAGATAAATGATCCTCAATCTAAGGCTTGCAATATCACAGGATTCCACCATTGGATTGTGCTCAGGATTGGAGGACCCTTTCAGAAGACCCCAATGCAATTGTGGACCAATTTTCAAAGTGTTTGGATGGCTATAAAAGATTTCGCTTGATGCCCTACGTGATCCTGTAGGATTAGGCCTAGAATTTGGAAAAATGAAGAAAAGAGAGGTAAATTTGACCACCAAAGCGATATGAGGATCAGTGCCTTATTGCTTGGGCTTAATGGAGTCAAGACACACATGGATCGAGAGTTTTCGTGAGCTAAGGAGCCCTAATTGATCTTTGTTAGCCTCTCCAAGGGCAGCAACTAGGTCAATAGGGATTTATACTTCAAATTTGCCAAAGAGATGAAGTTTCGAGGCTTAAAACCTATTAGGTGCCTCTAGGAACATTCACCCACTCTCTTCAAGTACAACACATGCATGAAATCTATTATAGAAGGCACTCGTGCCATGCTTCATGATCAAACCCTTCTGAAGTTCTTATGGGCGGACGCTACCAACATTGTTGCGTACGTTCAAAATAAATGCCCTCATCAAGCGTTGGACTCCAAAACTCTCGAAGAACTTTTCACCGGAAAGAAACCTGATGTTTCTAACTTTAGAATTTTTGGTAGCCCCGTATATTTTCATGTGCCGAAGGAAAAGAGAAGCAAACTGGATGCATCTGGGAAGAAAGAAGCATTTGTGGGCTACAGTGAAACTTCTAAGGCCTATAGAATCTATATGTCTGGTCAAAGAGAAGTGGAGATAAGTCATGATGTCACCTTTGATGAAGATGTTGCCCTTGGGAAGATTAATAACTTTCATATTCCAAGGAAGGACAAAGAAGCAGATACAAGAAAGAAGGGAGAACCGGAGAACAGCAGGATGAGCCGATGCTCGATGTTGAAGGACTAATGGATCCCACTAATCCACCTCCTCATGAACCCTCCTCCTAAAAAAGGAGACCCTCATGACTTAGGGAAACTCTCGAAGATGCCGAGAGACATATTGCACCAAGGGTACTTAGCTGCCACGAGCACCATTGTTCAAACTGAGCCTTGCACATTTGAAGAAGATATGAAGCACCAAGTTTGGAAGGATGCTATGAACGAAGAGTATGAGTCGCTAATGAAGAATGATGTCTGGGATGTGGTCCCTAGACCCAAGGACAAATTAGTTGTCACCTCGAAATGGCTCTACAAGATCAAGCATGGAGTTGATGGAAGTACTGAAAAGTTCAAGGCTAGGGTTGTTGCTCGATGCTTCTCTCAAAAGGAAGGTGTGGACTACGATGAGATATTTTCACTAGTTGCCCGATATACCACCATCTGTTCGATTATATCCCTTGCTGCCTCGAAAGCATGGAACCTGCAACAGATGAATGTCAAAACCGCCTTCTTGCATGGTTCAATTAAGGAGGAAGTCTATGTAGAACAACCCGAGGGGTTTGAAATTCAAGATCATCAGACACATGTATGCGGGTTGAAGAAAACCCTCTATGGGTTGAAGCAAGTTCCTCGAGCTTGGTATGAGAGGATCGACAACTATCTGATGAAGCTGGGTTTTACAAGAAGTGTGTTGATTTGGGGTAGCATCGGATGTGCTCTAGCCATGAAAATTGGTGGAGAGGCTAAGGCACATGAGATTTCCAATACCCAAAAAGGGTTTGGGTAGATTCTAAACAGTTTGGGAGATATTAAAATAATTAATATTTTTAATGGAGTCCCTAAGTCTAAACATAGGGAAAGTAAAATATTAATGTGTATTAATATAAAACTATGTTAGAATGGTCCAAAAGTCATGGATCAAGCCAGATCTAATCTTAGTCATTGATTAGGGACTTAATCTTGGCCATTTGTCAATGAGAAAAGTATAAGAGGAGGCTTGAGGGTCACTTGGAGAACACACCAAGAGATCAAGATTTCGACTTTCTGGGGCTGGGTCTACTGAGAAAGTTGAGAGAGTGATCAAAGTTGCAGCTGAGGGGCAATGAATACAAAAGCAGAGAGGCAGAGATAGCACTAGGAGGATCAGTGCAGTAGCCGGAGAGAGGGACGCAGAAGCAGCCAAGGGTTCACGCAGAGCCAGCCAGGCTCACGTAGAGCCAGCTAGGAGTTGTGCGGTGCCTAAGAGGGCCAGTGTGGGTGACGCAGAGGGCCAGAGGGCTAACAAAGTGCCTCCAGAGGCTGACTCAAGCCAAGCTAGAAAGACGTTGGGCTAACGCTGGGCCAAAGAGAGGCTGATGCAGTCCCTAGAGGCTGACGTTGGGGTTTCGTGGGGTAGATTGGAGCTATGGAGCTGCCGGAATGTTTATCCGAGGTTTCAGCCAGAATATCTGCTTCCGACTAGAGAGGTGCTACTTCCGAGATTTTTCTCTGTTGGGTGAGCTGGATTTGGCACCCAGATTGTATTCTAAAACTACTTAATAAATCAAACCCTTAGATAGTTGCACGGTTTTCCCGCATTGGGTTTTTCCGAGGACATTGGTCCAAAAACAATGGTGCCACTTGTGTGCTTGTTTCTATTTCCTTCAGTTGATGATCTGTAATGTGTTGAGCATGTACTTGTATTTATTTCCAGTATTTACATGGTAAATAACTTGTTAATTAACAGAACAAGTAGGTAGGAATAAATCAGTAAAGTGCATGAAGGGTTTCTAACGTGTTAGACTTAAAAATTCCAACATGGTATCGGAGCGTGGTTGCAAATCACAGGAGAACTAAGGACATCAGCCGAACAGAGCAACAGTGATAGAAAGCAGTTGTCCTGAGTGACAGAAGTTGTTCCTAGTAGAGTAGCAGCAAGGAAGGGGTGACGCAGTACCTGCATCATCAAGATTGAGCCAGGAAGAGGCAGCGCAGAGGCTAAGGGAGGCAAAGGCAGGCTCATGCAAAGGCCAAGAGGGCTGACGCAGTTAGCTGAGGAAGCTGATTTGCCAGTGCCGGGATTGCGCAGAGCCTAGGAGCTCACCTTTAGTTTGTTGGGGTTTAGGAGGTTGTGGGTAAGTTGCAAAGTGGAGTTGGTGGGGTATTGTAGTCAGAGCAGTACCTAATAGGGCAAGGCCAAGGTAAGACCCTCTTATTCATCAAAGTAAGGTGGATTTCTAGCCAAGGAATCCAGATCAGTGTTGCAGTTGCACAAACGATTAGAGAGGGGCATGTCAGCATTGGCAGAAGGGTTTCCAGGAGGGAAATCGAGGCTCAGAGGAGTCATACCGAGCACTTCCAGGAGGGAAGTAGAGGAGTAGCGAAATGGCTCTACACGGAGTAAGAGACCAAGACAGACTGGACGGAGCCTCAAACTTCATAGTCCGGAAGGCCAGAATTTTATCCGTACTAGACAGGAATTGTGTCAAGCACTTCGCCTTAAGGACAATAGCTATCCCAGTTAACCCGGTTGATAACGACAGGTACAAGGGTGTAATGGTGAGGGCTAAGAGTATCATCCTTAACGGGGTCAAGGATCATATAGTACCACATATTGCCGAAAAGAACACGGCACAAGAGATGTGGGAGGCCCTGACCAAGTTGTATCAGTATACTTCCGTGCAGAGGAAGATGCTACTAAAAAATCAGCTATGATCATACTAGATGAAGAAAGGAGAACAGATCGACCCATTCCTTGGTTGATTGAAGGAGATCCAAGATCAGCTGACTTCCATAGGGGCAATGCCGGATCCATAATTGATGGTGAGAAAAGCCCTAAATGCAGTCTCAGAAGACTGGGAGGTGTTTGTCCAGAGTATACTAGGCAGGGCGACCTTTCCAGATTGGGAGGAAATGTGGGTTGCTCTTTGTCAAGAAGAGATCAGAAGATTGAGCAAGGTGGGAAGCAGCAGCAAGGGGATCAAAATCAAGGAGGAAGAGGAGGATGTGGCCCTAGCATCTAAGGGAAAGCAGGAGAAACGGAAGAAGAAGGACCTCTCCAAGGTCAAATGCTTCCACTCTAGCGAGCTGGGTCATTATGCGACCCAGTGTCCAAGGAAGAAGAGTAAGGGAGAGGCCTCCGAGACCAAGGCAGCGCCAGCAAGGGCAGAGAAGGAAGTGGAGACAGACTATGATTATGCTATGATTACTCATGTGCCACTTCAGAAAATGTGGGGAGACATCGAGTTGTAGTCAGGAGGACTACAAGCGATGAGGGGCATGATCCTCGAGGTACCCAGCCTCTTGGATAAGACCTTGCTACGAGAGCCCCGAAGAGAAGTAGCAGGACGGGCGGATGTCGGTCAAGACAGATGCGGATGGAGCGATAGAGGGACCTACAGTGCAGGATTCCCAGGACAGCGCGAGGCTAGCAGGCTGCAACAGTGCGAGAGGCATGGGAGTGTTGCACCAATGTAGGATGGCACAGAGAGGTGTGAAACGGTGCGAGATGCATGGAGTTGTCACAGCAGCGCAGAGGTCAAAGAAGGAGCACTTGTCAATGACAAAGGGAGCTTCAGCATCGGGAGTGTTTCTAGCCTGACAGAGATGTCAAAGTTGGGAGATCAGTTACTTACTTCTCAGTAACTGAGTTGCAATGCAGCAGTTAGCAGTGGTAGTGCTATGGGCAGCACGATGCAACATGATGAGAGGGGTTGCAGTGCAGATGTAGCAGTGGCAGTGGCAGGACCATGGCCAACAAAACAGATGCAGAGGGAGTTGCAGTACGGATGCAGCAGTGGCAGTGGCAGGGCCATGGGTAGCAGTACAAGATGCAGCAGTGCAAAGGATGTTGGGCAGCAAGCCTAGCATCAGCATAGGGACCGATGCCGAATGATCAGGGTGATGCTCAGTGAGGAGTATTACTAGAGCACAGTCCTCGCTAAGAGGGAGTGTTAATTTGGGGTAGCATCGGATGTGCTCTAGCCACGAAAATTGGTGTAGAGGCTAAGGCACATGAAATCTCCAATACCCAAAGAGGGTTTGGGTAGATTCTAAACAGTTTGGGAGATATTAAAATAATTAATATTTTTAATGGAGTCCCTAAGTCTAAACTTAGGGAAATTAAAATATTAATGTGAATTAATATAAAATTGTGTTAGAATGGTCCAAAAGTCATGGATCAAGCCAAATCTAATGTTAGCCGTTGATTAGGGACTTAATCTCGGTCGTTGATTTGTCAACGAGATAAGTATAAGAGGAGGCTTGAGGGTCACTTGGAGAACACACCAAGAGATCAAGATTTCGACTTTCTGGGGCTGGGTTTTCTGAGAAAGTTGAGAGAGTGATAAGAGTTGCAGTTGAGGGGCAGTGAATATAGAAGCAGAGAGGCAGAGATATCGCCAAGAGGATCAACGCAGTAGCCAGAGAGAGAGACGCAGAAGCAGCCAAGGGTTCATACAGAGCCAGCCAGGAGCTGCGCAGTGCCTCAGAGGGCCAGCGTGGGTGACGCAAAGGGCCAGAGGGCTAATGTAGGCCAAGCCAGAGTGACGCTAGGCTAACGCTGGGCCAGAGAGAGGCTGACGCTGGGGTTTCGTGGGGTAGATTGAAACTGTGGAGCTGCCAGAGTGTTTATCCGAGGTTTCAGCCAGAATATCTGCTTCTAAGTAGAGAGGTGCTACTACCGCGATTTTTCTCTGTTGGGTGAGCCAGATTTGGCACCCAAATTGTATTATGAAACTGCTTAATAAATCAAACCCTCAGATAGCTACACCGGTTTTCCCACATTGGGTTTTTCCAGGAACACTAGTCCAAAAACAACAGTGTCACTTGTGTGCTTGTTTCTATTTCCTTTATTTGATGATCTGTAACGTGTTGAGCATGTACTTGTATTTATTTCCAGTATTTACATGGTAAATAACTTGTTAATTAACAGAACAAGTAGGTAGGAATAAATCAGTAAAATGCATGAAGGGTTTCTAACGTGTCAGACTTAGAAATTCCAACAAAGTGAAGCTGATCTGAACCTTTACGTTAAGGTTGAGAATGACAGACCTCTATCTTGGTACTTTATGTGGACGAACTCTTTTTAACAGGTGCAGACCCTCTTATTCATCAATGTAAGAGGGAGTTGGCAATCTGAGTTTGAAATGAAGGACCTAGGATTGATGCATTATTTCCTAGGGTTGGAGATCTAGGAAAAACTAGGTGAGATTATCCTTTCTCAAAGAAAATACATTGTCAAGCTACCTGAAAGATTTGTGATGGTGGACTGCAAGTCTATGACTACTCCGATGGAACTTAACTTCAAAATGTTATGCAGAAGTGTTGCTAGGCCCGATTTGGGAAATCCTTCTGAGTATCGTCAACTCATGGGGGCCCTGATGTTCTTAGTGAACTTTCGTCCGAACATATGTTTTGCAGTGAATACATTGAGTCAGTTTCTGGTCGAGCCTCATCACATACATTGGATTGCTCCCACGAATCTCTTGAGATATCTCCGGGGCACAATCACCTATGGACTTAGATACACTGCAGGGAATGTGAGGCTCCATGGTTATTCTAATGCTTACTGGGTTGGCAGTGTGATAGATGGTTATTCTGCTTCATATTTTGGATGAGCAGGAAGCAGAAGACAGTTGCTTTGAGCATCGTCGAGGCCGAATATATTGCTGCTAGTATGGCCTCCTTTGAAGTTGTTTGGTTGAGGAAGCTCTTTAGTGAGTTGTTTGGACATGTGTTGGATACCACCATAATCTTCTGCAACAACCAAAGTGGGATTCGTCTTTCTGAGAATCCCGTGTTTCATTACCGCTCTAAGCATATTGATATTAGGTACCACTTTATCTGCGATATGGTACAAAGGGGAGCAATAAGGCTCCGTCATATTGGGACTGATGATCAGGTTGCAAATATTCTTAAAAAACCCCTGGGGAAGGTCAAATTCTTAACCTTTCATGAACGACTTGGATTCGTGGAGAGACCCTCTTATGAGGGTCCCGTTTGATTTCGATATTGAGCTCTAGGAGCTCCGGGAGGCTTGGAGTACTTCTTGGAGCGATGAGCGACCATAGGGTGAGTGGTTCACCTTCCCCTAACGGTGCGTGATGTATAGGGTGAGTTGTGTTGAAGGAAATGTAACTAGGCTCGGTCTTCATAAGTGCACTTTTGATATTTTTATTTATTCAAGAAAAGAAATATTATTTTTATAATATATTTCAATGAGTTTCTTGCTCATTGAAATAGGTCTACCACATGTTAAAGTGTTATAGATGAGTCAAATAGTCAAAAGAAAATGTTGAAGACCTTAAGAGCATGTTGCACCATGTATATGCTTGTATAAAAATCAAAGGATATCCCTACAAGCAAAGTCAAGTCTCCTACAAAGCAAAGGCATCATCAAAGAAGCAATCTGGGCTATATATATGTCAAGTCGGCCTCAAGTGGGCCTAAAGAAGGGATAGTCCTCTATATATAAAGGTTGTCCACTTCTCTAAATAGAATGCACTCATATCTCTGAAATTAGCGAAGTAAGTGTTGAAGTTTCTAAGTCTAACTGTTAGAAACCCATCATGTACTTTACTGATTTATTCCTACCTACTTGTTCTATTAATTAACAAGTTATTTACCATGTAAATACTGGTAATAAATACAAGTACATGCTCAACACATTACAGATCATCAACTGAAGGAAACATAAACAAGCACACAAGTGACACCATTGTTTTTGGACTAATGTCTCAGGAAAAACCCAATGCGGGAAAACCAATGCAACTATATAAGGGTTTGATTTATTAAGCAGTTTCAGAATACAATTTGGGTACCAAATCTAGCTCACCCAACACAGAAAAATCCCGGCAATAGTACCTCTCCACTCGGACGCAGATATTCCCGCTGAAACCCCAGATAAACATTCCGACAGCTCTACAACTCCAATCTGCCCCACGAAACCCCAACGTCAACCTCTAGGGACTGCATCATCTCTCTCTAGCCTAGCATTAGCCCGGCGTCACTCTGGCTTGGCCTAGGTCAGCCTCTGGAGGCACTGCGTCAGTCCTCTAGCCCTCTGCATCACTCACGCTGGCCCTCTGAGGCACTGTGCAGCTCCCTCTGCGTGAGCCCTGGTTGGCTCTGCATGAACTCTTGGCTGGTTCTGCGTCCCTCTCTCCGGCTACTACGTTGATCCTCCCGGTGCTATCTCTGCCTCTCTGCTTTTGTATTCATTGCCCCTTAGCTGCAACTCTGATCACTCTCTCAACTTTCTCAGCAAACCCAGCCCCAGAAAGTCAAAATCTTGATCTCTTGGTGTGTTCTCCAAGTGACCCTCAAGCCTCCTCTTATACTTTTCTCGTTGACAATTCAACGGCTGAGATTAAGTCCCTAATCAATGACTAAGATTAACTTTGGCTTGATCCATGATTTTTGGATCCTTCTAACACAGTGTTATATTAATTCACATTAATATTTTATTTTCCCTAAGTTTAAACTTAGGGACTCCATTAAAAATATTAATTATTTTAATATCTCCCAAACTGTTCAGAATCTTCCCAAACCATTTCTGGGTATTGGAGATCTCGTGTACTTTAGCCTCTCCACCAATTTTTGTGGCTAGAGCACATCCAATGCTACCCCAAATCAACACTCCCTCTTAGCGAGGACTATGCTCTAGTAATACTCCTAACTGAGCATCACCCTGATCATCTAGCATCGGTCCTTATGTTTATGCTAGGCCTGTTGCCCAACATCCTCTGAAGCTGCTGCATCGCAACCCATGGCCCTGCCAATGCCACTGCTGCATCTGTACAGCAACTCCTTCTGTATCTATGCTGCTACCCATGGCTCTATCACTGCCACTGCTACATCTGCACTGCAATCCCTCTCATCATGTTGCATCGTGTTGCCCATAGCACAGTCACTGCTAACTGCTGCACTGCAACTCAGTTACTGGGAAGTAAGTAACTCATCTCCCAACTCTGACATCTCTGTCAGGCTAGAGACACCCTCGATACTAAAACTCCCTCTGTCGCTGACAAGTGCTCCCTCTCTGACCTCTGCGTTGTTGCAACAACTCTCTGCATCTCGCATTGTTGCCTCACGCTGTCCTGGGAATCCGGCACTATAGCTCCCTCTAACGCTCCATCTGCATCCTTCTCTACTGACATCTGCCAGTACTGCTACTCCTCTTCGGAGCTCCCGTAGCAAGGTATAATCTAAGAGGCTGGGTACCTCAAGGATCCTGCCCCTCATCGCCTGTAGTTCGTCTAAATACAATTCAATGTCTCCCCACTTCCGCTCAAGTGGCGTGTGAGCACTCATGGCACGATCATCATCTGTCTCCAATTCCCTCTCCGCCCTTGTTGGCACAGCCTTGGTCTCGGAAGCATCTCCTTTGCTCTTCTTCCTCGGACACTAGCTTGCATAGTGACCCAGTTCCCCACAGTTGAATCATTTGACCTTGGAGAGGTCCTTCGTCTGTTTCTCCCGCTTTCCCTCAGATGCTAGGGCAACATCCTCCTCTTCCTCCTTGATTCTGATCCCCTTGTTGTTGCTTCCAGCCTTGCTTAGCCTTCTGATCTCTTCTTGGCGAAGAGCCGCCCACATTTCCTCCCAATCTGGAAGGGTCACCCTGCCTAGTATGCTCTGGAAAAACACCTCCCAATCTTCAAAGACTGCGTTCAGGGCTGTTCTCACCATCAATTCTTGATCCGACGTGGCCCCTATGGAAGTCAATTGAAACTTGATCCTATATCTCCTTCAATCGACCGAGGAAGGTGTCGATCTGTTCTCCCTTTTGCATCAGGTATGAGCGCACCTGATTTTCTAGTAGCTCTACACAGAAGTATGCTGGTACAATTTCTTCAGGGCCTCCTACATCTCATTTTCCATGTCCTTTTTGGCAATATGTGGTACTACATGGTCCTTGACCCCGTCAAGGATGATGCTCTTGGCCTTCGCCATTGCCTCCTCGTACTTGTCGTTCTCAGCTAGGTCAACTGGGATTGCTATCGTCGCTAACGTCCTCAAGGCGAAGTTCTTGGCACGATCCTTGTCGGACAAGATCTTGGCCTTCCAGACTACGAAGTTTGAGGCTCCGTCCAGTCTGTCCTGGTCTCTTACCCCGTTCACTGCCATCTCGCAGCTCCTCTACTTCCCTTCTGGAAGTTCTCGGTGTGACTCCCTCTGAGCCTCGATTTCCCTCCTAGAAACCCCTCTGCCAATGTCTAGATGCCCCCACTTCGATCCTTAGTGCAGTTGCACCACTGATCCGGATTTCTTGGCTAGAAATCCTCGGCAGCAACTCCCTCCTCCTTGGTCTTGCCCTGTTAGGTACTATTCTGACTACAGTACCCCACCAGCTTCACTCTGCAACTTACCCACAGCCTCCTAAGCCCCAGCAAACTAAAGGTTAGAGCTTCTAGGCTCTGCAAAATCCCAGCACAAGCAAAAATCCACACCTCCTAGCCACGAGCATCAATCCTTCCTGACTGAGAAAGATGGTTGAGCACTTCATAGGTCAAGTCTCCTCCCCTCTGCCACTACGCTAATCCTCTTCCCGGCTCAAACTTGATGACGCAGGCACTGTGTCACCCCCTTCCTTGCTGCTTCTTTGCTAGGAACAGCTTTTGTCACTCGAAACAACTGTTTTCTGTTGCCGCTGCTCTGCTCGGCTGATGTCCTTAGTTCTCCAGTGATCTGCAACCACGCTCTGATACCATGTTGAAGTTTCTAAGTGTTAGAAACCCTTCATGTACTTTACTGATTTATTCCTACCTACTTATTTTGTTCATTAACAAGTTATTTACCATGTAAATACTAGAAATAAATACAAGTACATGCTCAACATATTATAGATCATCAACTGAAGGAAACAGAAACAAGCACACAAGTGACACTGTTGTTTTTGGACTAATGTCCCCAGAAAAACCCAATGCGGGAAAATCGGTGCAGCTATCTGAGCGTTTGATTTATTAAGCAGTTTCATAATACAATCTGGGTGCCAAATACGGCTCACCCTATAGAGAAAAATCTCGACAACAGTGCCTCTCTATTAGGAAGCAGATATTCCGGTTGAAACCCCGGATAAACTCTTCGGCAACTCTACAGCTCCAATTTGCCCCACGAAACCCCAACGTCAGCCTCTAGGGACTGTGTCAGCTCTCTCTGGCCCAGCGTTAGCCCAGCGTCACTTTGGCTTGGCCTGCGTCAACCTCTGGAGGCACTGTGTCAGTCCTCTGGCCCTTTGCGTCACTCACACTGGCCCTTTGAGGCACTGCGCAGCTCCTGGTTGCCTCTGCGTGAGCCCTAGCTGGCTCTGCGTGAACCCTTGGCTAGTTCTGCATCCCTCTCTCCAGCTACTGCGTTGATCCTCCCGGTGCTATCTCTGCCTCTCTGCTTTTGTATTCACTGCCCCTCAGCTGCAACTCTGATCACTCTCTCAACTTTCTCAGCAAACCCAGCCCCAGAAAGTCGAAATCTTGATCTCTTAGTGTGTTCTCCAAGTGACCCTTAAGCCTCCTCTTATACTTTTCTCGTTGACAATTCAACGGCCGAGATTAAGCCCCTAATCAACGACTAAGATTAACTCTGGCTTGATCCATGACTTTTGGACCCTTCTAACACAGTTTTATATTAATTCACATTAATATTTTATTTTCCCTAAGTTTAGACTTAGGGACACCATTAAAAATATTAATTATTTTAATATCTCCCAAACTGTTTAGAATCTGCCCAAACCATTTTTGGGTATTGGAGATCTCATGTACTTTAACCTCTCCGCCAATTTTCGTGGCTAGAGCACATCCGATGCTACCCCAAATCAACGTTAAGGAGGCAAGCAAAGGGTGAACAAAGGACAAGAGAGGATCTCCAAGTGCAATGAAGAAGAAGGGTACACAACCGAGCTAGAGAAGACTATTTCTAAGGCAAGCTACAGCCACACATGCGATAAAAACAAGACTGTCTCTGCAGTTATGACAGCAGCAACACAGAACTGATATATCTCACTATTTGGGGCTAGTAAACTAGGCCTATAAGGCTTTCCAAACAAGTGAAGAAGAAGGGCACTCAAGCGAAGGAGAAAAGAGCCTACAACATCAAGCAAACCACCACACGTTCGAGAAATTAGGGCTGCAGGACAGTCATACCAAGTCTATACCTACATCTCAAGGAAGAAGCTCATTTGGTCAAGAGGAAGGAAGGGATCATCACAAATAAGGAGACTCATCGTACACCAAGAATAAGTGCCTCTTCTAGAGCAAATGCAACAAGGTTTACCAACAGTTGAAAGAAGATCGAAGTGTTGGAAGGAGAAGGACGAAGTGCTGGAAGAAGGAATTGTCGGAAGAAGGACTAGACTTGTGCTTGGAGGATATTCTTGTCAAAGGTCTAGGGTTTGGCATTGATCAATAAGAAGCTTCAATAAGAGAAATTTACTGAAGGGTTTTCCTCTCAAGAGAAGAGAGGTTTTGGCCCTGGCAGAGAGCCAACATCTTGTGTTCTTGTTCTTATGTTTTTGGTAGCAGTTTGATGAAGTACACACACATGCATTAATAAGAAGAAGAAGAATATTAAATATCAAGAAAAAGTAAAAATACTCCACAAATTGTTATCAAGTCAAGAACAATCACACTACACCTAATTGCTCTTGATTCTTCAACAAGTGGTTCACCTTCCCCTATCATACCCCATAATGGTTGAGATATGCATATGATAAGTGGTTCACCTTCTCCTATGGGGTATGAACAGGATGAGTGGTTCACCTTCTCCTGCCGATACATTCTATCCATGCAATCTGGGACTCATGGGAAGTACCTCTCATCTGGCCAATGAGTAAGGAAATGAGGATACAGACCATAGTACTATAGATGGACGCATCGTGTACTACCATACTCCCTATGCTAGGATGTTTGATATTGATCTGGGATCAATGGAGAATGACTTCGGGTCAGTGGAGAGTGGTATGATACACTCTCGATTATTGGAGACAGATTTCGGGTCAATGGAGAATGGTATGACACATTCTCAATCATTTCTTTCTTCATTATTTCTTCATGGTTCAACAGAGTAGAGCAGAGTATATCAGGGATGTCAAAGATGGTATAGATTGACAAATGATTTGGCAGGTGGAGTTCTTCCTAGTTGAGAGGTAGTGTTAAATTTGGCAACTAGGGCCAAACTCCACCTTGGACAGCTCATATGATGAAGCTGATATTTTTATTGGATTCCTCTTTCCGAGATGTGTAGGATTGATCTAAAGATCATCTCATTCTAACATGTACAAATGGAATTATAAATTTATTTCGTTTATGGACAAATTGTCAAGGTCGGCCAGCAAACTAATGTAGGCTCAGAAGCCCAAAAGACATGTCTTTTCATCCTCAATGTTGCATATAAATAGAAGGTGCATCTACCTCATTTGGACATCATTCATTCTCACACATATCTCTCTCTCCTCATCTGATTGGGTCGTACAACTTCAGGACAGCCTTCTTCTCCTCCACATGTGCGAAGGGTTGACTGCGATTTTTTGTTTCCAGCGTTGACCAAGGTGCAGGTAGTTTGACCAGCGTTGACCTTGTTTGACTATGATTTTTGTGGGAATATTTCTGTTTGGGCAGGCCGCATTCATTGGCATAGAAACCAAGATTTTTTGTGATGTTTGACCAGCATTGACCACCGCAAGTTTGACCGCAGGTTTGACTCTGCATTGACCGAGTTTTGGGCTGATTCGGACTATCCTTGGAGGCCGAGTTGACTGGGTTTGACCGAGTTGATTTGGAGGAAGATTTCTGCTCAGTTGACCAGCGTTGACTTTCTGGTTAGGACATCCAGTTGACTGCAATTTGACTGGACATATTTGACTGTGTTTGGGCAAGTGAATTTTGGATATTGTACTCTCTCTCTGCTGAACTTTTGAAGAATAATAAGAAGACTTGATCAAAGGGTTTCCCCACATTGGGGTTTTTCCCTGGTATCCGCCAAATATTGTGTCCTCTTGTCTTGGTTTGCCTTTTGGTTTTTATTTATGTTCTATCTGCATTTACTGTCATGTTAATGTGATTGCTAATCTGGAAATTGATATTAGGCTAACAAGAAAAATTGAAGTAAATTGATCTTAAGCATAGAACATAACATTGTTATCTAAAATTAACATTTTTCGTATCCAGTTTCAACCCTTCAATCGATTCTAGCAAAGGCATCTCTACAAAGGCAACTAGCAGGAAGAGAAATAGAGAGCCTCAAGAGAGATGACAACAATATAATAAATATGTCTTAAGACAGTTTTAATGTCTTACAGATTCGGTTGTTTCCAAATTGAAACAAAAACACATAAAACATGGTGGTTTCTTAAATATCCAAATTGAAGTATCCACATAACCTTAGTATAATATGCAGTTGGATAAGATTGGCACAGCTAATAAAAATAAATGCTACTAGAATAACAGAATACGCCTATGGTCCATTCTGTCTACTATTTATTGCAATAAGTTTGCATTAGTAAAACAGCAAATCTTATGAGGCACTGGTATGGCTTTGGATAGCTTTCCAACCATCTAAAAATACTAAGTATAAATTACCAGGTGAGTAACATGTTTAATGCAACATCACTTTTACACTGACAGTTGTCGTATAGACTCAAGATATGACAATAATATAGTAGACATGTCTCAAGTTTCAACACAGATTTGACGTCTTATAGAATCTGTTGTTTCCAGATTGGCACAATATATAAAGAAACAAAAACTTATAAAACATGGTCATTGTTTAAGAATCCACATTGAAGTATGACACCACATAATCTAAGTATAATATGCAGTTGGATAAGGTTGGCACATTGAAGTATGACACCACATAACCTAAGTATAATATGCAGTTGGATACGGTTGGCACATCTTATAAAACAAATGCAACTAGAGTAACAGGATGGGACTATTGTTCATTTTATAGACTAATTGCAATAAGTGTGCATTAAGAAAACAGAAAACCTGACAAGGCACTGGTATGGCTTTAGATAGCTTTCCAACCATAGCTAACAATGATAAGAATAAAGTATCCAAGTTCGTACCATGTTTAATGCAGCATCAACTTTATACTCAAGTTGTCGTATTTCCTCCAATGTCAATCCATGCCAATCATCTATCCAAGAAAAACATTGTCTATGACTTTCTTGAAATAGAGCCCTCTCTGCCTGCATCAAAACTACATATATAAAATATACATGTAATGATCTAATCTATTTCAAGTATTTTCCCAAATACATTGAAAAGGAGAAAAAACCAAGAACGAACAACTCAGGTGTTATTTGAACAGTGAATTTCAGTGCAAAGAACATTTGAATCCAAACATGAAGAGACTTGACCATGGTTTGCATACTCACTTCTTTGAGGGGAAAACAGAAAACCACAAATGTAGTAACATATTTTGGGCTCTCACCTTATTTCTATCATGAAAGCTGAAAGTAAATTTTGCAAGTGTAAACTCATCTTGCACTTGCAAAGTTACAATGCGCAAGCTAAACCTAGCATTATAACATGATACTTCCTATGAGGAAGAAGTCGTTATCTGTCTATCTATTGTGGCCTAGGTTGCAGGAAAATCAACCCATTCCTCATGGTTTCAGCACCCCAAAATGTTTTAGGTACTGAAACACCTCTGAAACTAGCTGGACACAACCCAAAAATTTTAAGAGTTGTTTCCCAATTGTTTCAGGCATGTAGTGACCATTTCACCACCCCTAAGGCATGTGTGGGGTGTTGTGGGTCTCACATAGCACCTAACAAGAAAACTAAGTTTTCAACCGAAATAAACAAACAAACAAACAAAAAATATATATTGCTGATTTAAAGCAGAATTCACATTTGAATTTCTTTGAATGAAAAAGAAGAGAAAAATAACCCCACTTATTTCGCTCTCCTTGCATTTTCTATAGCAGAAAGCAATTCCTATAATATAAAAAACAATAAAGGGCCTCGAGTGATATTTGCAGCATAGTCACGATTTCTAGAGCAGTGACAACAGTGAGCATCAAGAAGAGTATCATTACCAGTAGTAGGAACCATTTCTTTTTTTATTTTTAGCATCCATGTCCTTTAAAGTGTTGTCAACTCTTATCCTTGAGAAAAATTGGCGGCCATAGTGATCCTTATCCCCTTTGGAGACATGCGATCAAACAAAGACATTTTCCATGTGGTGGCTCTTGGGAATGACAATGCACTCTTTGTAAGACTAATTTCCAGAATTCTTACAAAAGAGTAAAAAGCACATTTGTTGCATGGATGGAATAGGATTGATGGTTTGAAGGAAACAAAGCTAGCATATCAAAGGGCTCCATGTGAAAAGGATCATAATGATGCGCAAAGGCTCAAAGTAAGGATAACCCAACTTTCTAACCCTTTTCCAGCTACCACTAGTCTGGAGCTATGAATTGTTCAAGAGCCTAGAGAAATGAGACAAGTGCAACGAGAACTCTTACAAACTCAACGCCGAGCTAACTGGTAAAAATGTTTGGTGCTTAAGGCAGGAAAGAACATGAAACAAGAGTGGCAAGGGCTATTTACCCATGTGGTATCCCCTTCAATATGATTTGGTCTCCCTACTTGCAGGCCCCGGTGAGGGTGACTACCATTGCTCCTCAAGGTTTCAAGACGCAAACCAACATTACCATAGTGCGAGCAAAGCCACAATAAGAGTGTCGGGAACACCAATTCCCAAAAAACCTCAAGAGCAAAGCATCTTGGGAGCATTTTTTATATAATCTATATTTTATATATTTTAATGCATATATATTCATAAAAAAAATACAAAACACCTAATTAGTTGTTAAAAATATGAAAACATACATATTTATGCTACTTGTATACATTATTACGAAGTTGTAAACATGTCAGTATAGTAGACTTTAGATTAATCATTGAACATCAACCATTTATTACTACATAGATAACATCAAGCATACTACAAATGTAGTTACTATTACTTACCAAACTAGCACTTTAGATGTCATGTCCCTTCTCAAACAGGGCGCTGCTACACAATTTTGCACATTTTTTACTAAGGAAGAGGGCCCCACACTTTTGACTAAGGGACTTAGGGGCCAAATCGACTTTATTTAGCTGCTAGTGGAATGTGGGTGCCACCCACATAGGAGGTCGAATTATTCATTCGATATGCTTGGATGGAAGATCGAATGGGTGGATGGAAGGGGCCCACATGAGGCCAAGGGGGCCAAGGAGTTATAAAGAGGGATCAGCTCTCATTTTGTTTTCATCTTGAACATTTGCAAACAAACAGTCTTTTGTACGCTCTGCTGCTTAGCGAGTCTACTGGCTGAATAGCCACGAATCTCTCACGCGGGAGATTCAACCTCTTCTTTGGGGGACCATCCATGCCCACCCTAGGGAGGCCGTTCCACAGGAGTTTCAGGGAGTTCAGCACAGTCACACACTTCAGCCAACAACGTAGAGAGGGAACTGCGTATTTCCTGGGCAGCCAGAAACACGCAGGAGGAGTTGGAAGCCAGCAAGGAGGTTCATTGCTTGCTGGGAGTTCCGAGAGCTGAGGAGGTTGCTTGTTGAGGACATTTTCGTTGGGATTTGCAGCCAGCTAGACCAGTGCATCAGTTGTACAAATTTCTAGGCAGAGGGATTGAACAGAGACCTGTAGCAGCAATTTTGTGGGGTTTGGGAGAGCAGTTAATCTTGGCAAAGAGCGATCCAGGAGCAAGGAGTTGGATAGCACAAGTAAAACCAGCATTTCAGAGGTGTTTTTAGAGGGATTTGCAGGTTGTTTCTTGCAAGTAGAATTTGGCAGCAGAAGCTAGGGAGAGGCTCCAAAAGCTGCGGAGAAGCTCCAAGGAGGCCGAAAATCCAAAGTCAAAACCAGCGAAATTCCCTTCTGGGTTTTTTTGGGTTTTGTCCAAGGAGTCTGTGGCTAAAAGGATGTAATTTTCTGGGCAGTTTTTGGGCACATTCCAGTAGGTCAAAATTCAGCAGGGCAGCGTAGGCAAAGTGGTGCAGCAGTTGGGCAGCCTTCAGCTCAACTATTTTCGCACCTGGGTTGGTCTTGCTCGTTCATTAGGACAAGCCTAGGGGCACCATTCCATTTCATATTGTATCTAGCCCTCTGATTTTTAATAATATGGCTCAACAGTTCTTGATTGGCAGCGTTTTCATGGATGTCTAATGTGTGTTTTTATTTTTATATGTTGTTGCACTATTTATTTGCTTAATATCACTCACATTCCTACTTAGGAACATTACAGTGGTATCAGAGCATGATCTTGGCCCAGCTGTGGGTAACCAGTAAGATCATGGGAGATTTGGGCATGTATGCATAGTGACGAGTTACTTCGTACACTACCCATGGCTCAAGGGAGATTCAGTATGCAGGAATTCTGGGGTGGAATCCGCTGGAGCAATGAGAGGTTGGCTCAATTGAGGAAGATGTCAGACCAAATCCATCCTTGTCCTTACAACATAGACACTAGAGGTGCACAAGCCGTGGGAGTACAACCATCTACACTATGTGGGGAAAGCCGACAGAATCAGGGCACCAGATCTCCTGAAAAGGAGCAGGCAGGCCAAAGACAATTAGAGGATGAGTCAAGGAGACGATTTTTCTGGTGGAGACCTGGTCTTAGACATTAGGGGCCTGAGGAGGAGATTGAACATGAGGCAAAGGACACGCGGGAGTGTGAGGATCACATTGGTATACCCAGTGTGGCACAAGAGTCACCATTGTTGGAGGCCTCTTTGATAGCACCAGTTGACACCTTGGGGGAGAAAGTAGAGCATGCACCCATAGGACCATCCATTGATGAGGTGCCAGGAAACACATACAGGTCCACTATTGAGAAGGTGACATCCGTTGTTGAGATATCTGGGGTCGTGACTGAGTTTTCAGGTGATAGCAGCACACAATAGGATGATGAGGTGCCGAGAAACATCACCACCCTTGATGAGGAGTCGATAGGTACAAAGGCACCCAGATCTATGATAGAGTTGCGAGATGACAACCACCTACAACAACATGGACAGCACATAGAGGGGCGTGAGCTAGTCATGGAGGGGTAGTTCGTGACTCATGTTGAGCCCATGGGGGAGGAGGACGAGCAGTCTTCTTTGGGGCCCACCACTGACTTAGATTTGTTAGATGCACAAACCGTCAATAAAGTTGCAGTACTTCCAGATAATAACTATATCTGGGCTTATATAGATGGGGCTTGCAACATTGCTAGACTACCTTTGCACCACGAAGAGAGAGATGCAGAGACTCCCCGACAAATTTTATGTGTTGACCAAGATGGTGAGTTGAGGCAACATGAGTTGCGCAGGGTGCAACAGTCGCAGGATGGAGGGTTCGTTCTATGTGCAAGAATTTGTGCATTCGATCCCTCTCTTGGGGTTGGATGGCGAGAGATTCTGAGTTGGTACCCAGTGGAGTGGGCTAGACTCATGGAGATGGTCGTAGTTCGGAGTAAAGCTCAGTGGGAGCTCTCAGACATTGAGGGTGCTAGAGGCTCAGGTTGCCATTGGGATCCAGGCGGGGCTTCCTATCCGATATCAAACATGCGGGAAGGCTATGGCATTGATGAGGTAGTCAACCCCGTGCCTGAGCGCATGCATTCCTTAGGGGAGTTCCAGTTGATGCTAGTGGCCAGGTGGTTTGTGAGCAGACTCCATTGGTTGTTTTGGCAAGTTGGTTAAGCATGGGGGCACAGGATGATTAGCATTCTCTGGTACGAGTTGGTTGGAGGAGATGGCATGGGTATGTCACCAGACCGGATATTGTATGGAGACGATGTTCTCCCATTGAGGTTTAGGACTCAGGGGTCACAGAGGATCGGCACAACAGAGATATCCCCCCTAGCAGGAGTGGAGTTAGGATGCTCAGGTCTACCAAGATGGACGAGGGGGCGTGATGCGTGTCATGGTGGGGTCACTATCAAAGTGGGAGACACTTGGCACATGCGGGATACCATATGTTAGAGGGTGGTATGATAGTAGGCAGTGGTACATAAGACTGGTCAGAGTTAGGTCATAGCGTCCAATTTTATATAGAGGGATGTGGCCATAGCACCCAGTGGTGTGCAGGGCTATGCAGCAAGGAGCAGTGGCCTACAGAGGAGCATGGAGATACATGGTGGTATACCACATCATGTCGGTTTACATTGTGGGGTAGGAGGAGTGACTCGCATCGCATTGAGGACGTGCGGGGAGTGACAGGTGCAGTAACACAAGCAAGAAATGGGATGATACAAGATGGTATGGCTGTAGCCAGGGGTATTCCACACAGAGACAGGCTGTGGTATACAATGTCATGTCGATGAGTGTGGTGATATCGGGTGGTATGCAGTGGCAGATGATGCAGTGCAATGGGCACTTGGAGCGTTACCTCCAAGGAGACTTATGGACAGGGGCAATAGGTGTACCATTGGATGCATCTCACCTAGGATCGATGAGGACATGGTTGAGCATCTGGTGACACCATGTTTAGTGGAGATAGGGCCACGAGGGGGTTGTCAGTAGATCCAAGGCAGAGACAAGGACGTCCGTAGGATTACTCTTGAGCATTCTGGCAGACTCTTGATCATATCCTTCGGGACATACCCACCCATCCTCCTCCGGTGCTGCTTGCAGTCACATAGTGTTTGGTTGTTGCCACTTGACACTCTCCATTCAGGCAGTAGAGCATGGAAGGCTCACCCTAGACAGTTGGATGATACACCTTGTGTCATGGGCTGGGAGGAGACTCTCCAGTTGAGACACTTGGTAGGTGCACGAGTTGACAGATACAGGCTTAGGGATAGCATGGTTGATTGTCGAGGTAGCATATGTTCCACCCCTAGGCTCACACTTGGGGAGGTGACCGAGAGGGAGTTGTATGGTGCTTTTCTAGCTCGACAACTTGAGACATTAGGTGAGCATGAGGTGCGAGGGATGGTAGCCCTTGTTGGCAGGATGATGCCTAGGCTTCCAGTAGGACCAGGGCACATCATCAGGAGTTGGGATAGTAGATCTTGCTGTGTGATTTGGCAAGCGCGGAGCAATTGGTTATTCGCAACACGGGTTCTTGATGCTCAGTGCCTACCTATTGGATACCTACAGGAGTCAAAGACGGGGCACGAAGGAGTCCCAACAGCTAGCAACATATCACAGCGACAGGCAGGGAGGAATGGGGGTTGCGGACCCCTAGTATGGTTATGGGATCCACTGGATTGGTGGGATACTCCACTCCTCAATGAACATGGGCAGGATAACATGTGAATTGATTCATTCATAGGCAGACACATGGGGAATCAGCGAAGCCCTCACCATAGGGCGAGGTAGATTGTTGCTCAAGGTTGGGGCCAACCATGGAGGGATAGGCGCTAACACTATTGGGTCACTTTGGCATGTTGGGCCTAACCTCAATCATCGCATAGATTGTGGCCAAGACCTATGCGAGAGGAGGCTCTGGTACGAGCATGTTAGACAGTTAGTGATGACGAAGGTGTCGCGGGGTCAGTAGGACAGTTTCTTGTTGCGTTGGGCATGGGACCCTATCATCATAGTATTTGCAGTTCAGATACCCATAGGGGTGAGTTGGTTTCTATAGGGTAGGGTCATCAAGATTCTCCATTAGGTTTCAGTGATTCGCCAAGGGCGTGGGAGACTTCATCAACATGGCAGGATGGCCAGCAAGAGGATTTCAGGAGGAGCTCATGCAGGAGAGGCTTCATTCGCATAGGGATTGAGTTGTATCTTCAAGGGCACACAATCAAAGTGCATGGAGTGGACTATTCGATAGAGCAGCTTCATGAGGCTTCGGGCAGAGTTTTACATCGTCAGGATGCTCTACTTATTGGTGATAGACACAGGGGTTCTAATGCCCATATCTGGCAGGATAGTGAGTGGAGCAAGGGGGGCTTCACATTGATCAGGTTGGCTTGGGATCCTAGTATCGAGGGACTCCATCACTATAGGATAGTACAATGGCGAGGGACGATCCAATGGCACATTTGGGACCCTAGTGAAGTTTGCAGTGATAGTGGGGGTCCACAGTCAGAGAGGGTGTTTGTTCAGGCATTGCTTGAGGACAAACGATGTTTGGTGCATTGGAAGAACTTGCCAGATGAGGATGCCACCTGGGAGGGTGAGCATATTTTGGAGCACCCAGCTTTGGGGTTGATTGAGGGCAAGCAACATTTGGGAGGGGAGGATTGTCATGTCCCTTCTCAAACACATTAGTAACAGGGTGCTGCTACACAATTTTGCACATTTTTTACTAAGGAAGAGGGCCCCACACTTTCGACTTAGGGACTTAGGGGCCAAATCAACTTTATTTAGCTGCTAGTGGAATGTGGGGGGCACCCACATAGGAGTTCGAATTAGCCATTCAATATGCTTGGAGGGAAAATCAAATGGGTGGATGGAGGGGCCCACATGAGGCTAAGGGGGCCCAAGGAGTTATAAAGAGAGATCAGCTCTCATTTTGTTTTCATCTTGAACATTTGCAAACAAACACTCTTTTGTACGCTCTGCTGCTTAGCGAGTCTACCGACTGTTTAGCCACGAATCTCTCACGCGGGAGATTCAACCTCTTCTTCGGGGGACCATCCATGCCCGCCCTAGGGAGGTCGTTCCACAGGAGTTTCAGGGAGTTAAGCACAGTTACACACTTCAGCCAATAGCGCAGAGAGGGAACTGTGTATTTCTTGGACAGCCAGAAACACGCAGGAGGAGTTGGAAGCCAGCAAGGAGGTTCATTGCTTGTTGGGAGTTTCGGGAGCTAAGGAGGCTGCTTGTTGAGGACATTTTCGTTGGGATTTGCAGCCAACTAGACCAGTGCATCAGTTGTACGAATTTCTGGGCAGAGGGATTGTGCAGAGGCCTGTAGCAACAATTTCGTGGGGCTTGGGAGAGCAGTTAATCTTGGCCAAGAGCCATCCGAGAGCAAGGAGTTGGATAGCACAGGTAAAACCAGCATTTCAGAGGTGTTTTCAGAGGGATTTGCAGGTTGTTTCCTGCAAGTCAAATTTGGCAGCAGACGCTGGGGAGAGGCTCCAAGGAGGCCGAAAATCCAAAGTCAAAACTAGTGAAATTCCCTTCTGGGTTTTTTGGGTTTTGTCCAAGGAGTCTGCGACTAAAAGGATATAATTTTTTGGGTAGTTTTTGGGCACATTCCAGCAAGTCGAAGTTCAATAGTGCAGCAGTTTACTGGGGTAGCGCAGCGCAGAGTGGTGCAGCAGTTGGGCAGCCTTCAACTCAGCTATTTTCCTACCTGGGGTTGATCTTGCTTGTTCATTAGGACAAGCCCAGGTGCACCATTCCATTTCATATTGCATCTAGCCCTCTGATTTTTTATAATATGGCTCAACAGTTCCTGATTGGTAGTGTTTTCATGGATGTCTAATGTGTTTTTTTATTTTTATATGTTGTTGCACTATTTATTTGCTTAATATCACTCACATTCCTACTTAGGAACATTACATTAGATCCAAAGTCCAATATCGGTGCTAGCCAATGGGCAACTCAAGAGGGATGTCAATGTCACCACACAAACCTTCTTCTCACTTAATATTGGCTCTCCAATTGTACAAGAGGGGTGTCCCAAGTCTAGAATTACTAAATTTTAATGCAATTAGGTTCAAGGTGATATAAAGTAAACATGATTTTTTTAATATAGGAACTAAAGTGGATGGCCTCTAGAGGACCGAGACTAGTGCCAATCCGCAAGGGAAATGGATTCAAATTCAAGACTATGTTGCAAGAAATGTAGACCCCCACCCCCCTCGGTACCAACAATGTTATGATACAAAAACCCAAAAATGTGCATGAAATGCATTTCAGTTGGGCTGAAACGTGCTTTGGCTGAAATGCATTTCACGTTTTTGAAATGCATATCACCCTTTGTATGACACACTTGAGTTGTCGTACAAAGCATGGGGGTCCATATGGCTCGCTTGAGTGGCCTATTTTTAGCCTGGGACCCATTGAAAACCATTATTAAGTGATTAAAAATTAAATTTGTTTAGTGATTATGTTTTAATAATATTTTTTGAGATTTCTAAAAGCCTCTAAAAATAAAAAAACCTTTTTTATAAAAGGAAGTCCCTTTCACTTCTCCTCACACTATTTGAGGCTTAAGCAAGGGAGAATGAAGCAAAGGAAACTAAGCAAGGTTGATTTCGGCAATGGGTATTCAAGCAAGTGCGAGTTCAACAAGAGAGGATTTAAATTATTGCTGAAAAATGTGTAACTAGGTTCGGTCTTCATAAGTATGAAATGTACTTTTGATTCTTGAATATTGTAAAATGAAAGAAAAATTATTATTGTTATTTTAGAGCATGGGTTTCATGCTTGAGGTCTTTTATTTTAGAGGTAAAGCACCCATTGAGTGCTTCTAGGATTTGTCCTAGGTCAAAAAGTCAAAAGAGTCATTGTCATAAGTTGAAGACCCCATCGGGAACACTGTAACTTGTAAAAAGAATTATTTTTGTCCTTAAAAGTCTCAAAATACCCTTCAAGACCAAGTCGGCCTGCCAACTAAGAAGTCAGCCTATTTTGAGGGGCCTCGTCCTCCTTAGAAACCTATATAAAGGAGGGAACTCGACCTCCTTTGGACACACATACATCTCTCATTCATCCAAGCGAAGGAGAAGAAGAAGAAGGCTAGCGAAGGGGGAGTGTTAAGCCCTAAAACTACCTCTCTTCTACATACTTTCCTAGACCTTTTTCCCCTCACCAGTGCCTCATAAGCTATCAAAGATCATTACATATTGATTATAAGAGTGCATTTAAGTGGTTTTCTAACTATATTTTTGTGTTTGCTATTTGACTTAGATTTTGTTCATCAGTTGCGGAATGCAGCCACTTTCCGCAGCTGACTTGTGATTCTGCAGCTGTTTTTATTGATCTCTAGGTTACAGGTGTTGGCAAGTAAAACGAGGCATGTGGGCAGTTCAGGAATGATCTGGACATGGACCAGGTCCTATCGGTTCAGCCAAATTCGTAAAGGAAAGCCTTGGTCAAACGATGGTCAAACGAGGAGTTCTACAACAAACAGGTCTCTGTTTTCAACACGTGAAAGGTTCGAGACCGTTCCTAGATCCATGGATCCATTTTGACAGTTGTAGACTACCTCCACGACGCAAATCCAACATCCACCTTTTGGTAGATTGAATGATCATGGCAACCAAGACGCTAAGCTCATGGGTTCTGTCTTTTTACGTGTCCTCTGTTGTAGGTGTTTCATAGGAAAAATAGTTATGTAATTTCCTCTATAAATAACGCGTTTGCAAACGCATGTAGTTAGTTTTTTATATAGTCTTGTTGTTAGTTTATATACTGTTGCCGTGACATTGGTCCTGCTGTTGTAACGAGGGGATACTTCCTCTGTTTTGCAATATAAAAGACCCTGTTTCTTATGACTGTGTGAGCGTAATTTCAGATTGACAGCGTGTTAACCAAGGCCGTGCAGAGGGCCCCTGCTGGCTGAGGTTTTGTTTCTCTATTTTTGTAAAGTCTTCATGCATCGTTTTCTTATTTCCATTGTAAATATTTCATAGCTCGTTCACCTGTATGTTTCATAATTCAGTTATGGTGTTAGTGTTTCATTCCTGTACATAATTTTCCAGCATTGTATATTTTTGCTAACACTGATCAGTGTGTTTCAGGATAGGCTATGCTCGAGCGTTTTCATATAATTTTTTGCAATAAATAGTGACATGAGATTGGCCTCTCTGCTGACTTTGTTTTTTTAGCTTTTCAATTTCAGTTATGCTTTGATTTCAGTCTTATTTATTTGTTGTTGTTAGATATCAAATTCTTCATGTCATTTAACATTATCTCCAGAGCCATGGCTTAACCCCGAAAAGCTACTTGGCGAGCTATCGGATTATGAGTGAAGTGATTTGATTTTACTTTCATTTCTGCAGTTAGATATCAGGTTCTTCATGACATTTGACGTTATCTCCAGAGCCATGGCTTAACCCCGAAAAGCTACTTGGCGAGCTATCGGATTATGAATGAAGTGATTTGATTTTACTTTCATTTTTGCAATTAGATATCAAGTTCTTCATGTTATTGACGTTATCTCCAGAGCCATAGTTTAACCCCGAAAAGCTACTTGGCGAGCTGTCGGACTATAAGTGAAGTGACTTGATTTTACTTTCATTTGCAAGTAGGTAATTTAGATATCAATTCTTCATGACATTTGACGTTATCTCCAGAGCCATGGCTTAACCTCGAAAAGCTACTTGGTGAGCTATCGGATTATGAATGAAGTGATTTGATTTTACTTTCATTTTTGCAATTAGATATCAGGTTCTTCATGTTATTGACGTTATCTCCAGAGCCATAGTTTAACCCCGAAAAGCTACTTGGCGAGCTATCGGACTATAAGTGAAGTGACTTGATTTTACTTTCATTTGCAAGTAGGTAATTTAGATATCAATTCTTCATGTTATTGACGTTATCTCCAGAGCCATGGCTTAACCCCGAAAAGCTACTTGGCGAGCTATCGGACTATAAGTGAAGTGAATTGATCTTACTTTCATTAGTCTGCAATTTTTGGTTTGTTTGAGTGCAATAGTTTAACTTTTATTTCTATATTTAGATGAGCGGTAGAGACAGTGATTTCATGATCAGTAGTTCATCTTTTGTTTAATTTGAATAGCTGCACATTTACATTCTTGTTCAAGTACTAATCTTATCACTAGTATGTTTTGAGATCCTTTGAAGTGTTAAGCTCAGGAAGCTATCATAAGAGACATAATTGTCTAAAAACTATATCCATACTTGCCTTCTAAAGTATTCTTAAAACTTAGGAATAGGATTTCCATTCGCATTAGGAGATAAACAAAGACAAACCCAAAACAAAATAAAATTGAAAACAATAAAAAGTAAAAAAGAGGTTATCTTGCACATATAGTGCGCCACACTTCATCAGTTTACGACTCCTGGATTGATAATTAATGTATCAATTTAGGACATACTAAATTGACTAAACAGGTAGAAGGACAAAGGAAGAAATGTTTGGGCTATTTATCCCTCTCTATCTCACACGTGCGAAAAAGGAAGGCTAGGGTTTACTGCTTCAAGGTCGAAATTCTCAAGTTGCTAGAAGAGGATCAAAGTTGTTGGAAGAGCCTAATAGGTCACCTACTTGTTGAAGAATCTAGGGCAGTTAGAGTTAATTGAGATTCTTCTTCATGATGATAACTATTTGTGAGGTGTTTTAACTTTTTTCTTATTAGCATAGTCTTCTCTTGATATTATTAGTGTGTGTATTCCTTACATCATCAAACACTTACAAAAATACAAGAGACAAAGACACAAGATGTTGGCTTTCTACCAGGGCCAAAACCTCTCCTTCTTGGAGAGGAAAACCTGCACAAAATTCTTCTTATAGATATTCTGATTGACAAACACCAAGACCAAGACCCTTGACATACTGAGCCACTCCAAGACCAAGACACTGATCCTCTTCTTCATTACTGCTGAGATCATCATCATCACTATTGCTTCATCATGGTCATCATTACTACACCTTCACTGAGATATTCATTACAATAATGAGATTATTACTTCTGCACCATAGCTTCCCTTTCACTTAGATCATTGTTGCATTCTTACTAAGATCGTCTTCATGTCAGCGAGGTCTTCATACTCATATGTACATGTATGCATATGAGAGTTGCACCTTGTCTTCACCAAGATTGTGATCGATATCATGATCACTACTATACTGAGATCATTTCAGAGTGTATGCTGAGACATGTATACAAAGACAGAGTGTCATTATGTAATCACCAAGATCCTCATCATCTGATACTGTGACTGCATCTGCCGAGAGTGTATTGTTTGGAGATCATCGTCACTTAGTTTCCAAGATGGTGACTGCGTTTTTCCTTGTATTGAGATTTGTATCATCAACTCACCATCAAGATCATGATCAAGATCATGAATATGTCTAGAAGTATGTCGAGACAGAGATATTGTTAAAATTGGCAACTAGGGCCAAACTCCATGTGGGTCATCTTATTTATGGCAATTGATATTTTTCTTGGATCCCTCTCATCGAGAGGTGTAGGATTGATCTAAAGATCATCCGATTCCGATAAGTATTCATGGATATATGAATTTATTTGTGTTATGGGACAATTCGTCAAGGTCAGCCAACAACCAAAATAACCCCCTCATGTGCTCAACATTTTAGTATAAAAGGAGATGACTTGATAGTCATTTCTACACACACTTCACTCTTGATTTCTCTCCACTTGTTCTGGGTTTTAGTGGCAAGAGAAATCTAGATGATGAAGCCCTAGATGTAGGAGGATGCCCTAGCCGCAGTCCTAAGGAGGATGCCCTAGCTGTAGTCCTAAGGAGGATGATCTAGCCGCAATTCAAGGGAGGAGACCCCTACTTCTATACGCTGCCCAACCTGCCCTCTACGCTGCATAAAGGAGAGATATAGCAAGCCTATTCATGTTGCCCAAATACGCAGGTGCCCTAGCCGCAGTTAGGAAGACAAGCCAGCGAGTTTGAAGGGACATTTTCAAGTAACAGAGTGCTAAAAGGAGGGTCGAAGTACCATGCTGGAGGGCCAAAATAGTAAGGGACTGATCTTGGCTAGTAGATGGAGGTATTCCTCCTTAAACAAGCCGAGTAAGGGACTATTCTGTTGTGATTAGGACACAGGCTTGTAGGTGTTGTTTTGAGGATCAAGCATAGGGTTGTAGGTGCCTCCTCAAGCAGCGAGGTCACATAACTTGAAGAGGAAAGGAGGCCGCATAATTTAAGGTGTGTTTTGGGCATGACTATTGGGTTGTTGTAGGTTACAGTGGGAGCCCTAACCAGTGACCAAAACACTGCCCATAAACAAAAGTGCAAAAGTATGGTAACTTGTGCTTTGACTTGTTTGATTGGAAAGGTCTCTTCATTGATGAGGAGATTCTATATACTGCCACATAGGAGCAGCAATGACTAACAGTGGGACAGCAGTGCTAGTAGTGTGACAGCATGGTGCAGCAATGTCACAAGGCATAGCAATGCCACATGACAGCAGCAATGGCATGGTACAGCGAAACAACATGACAAGCATGGTGTTGCAAGCACATCGGGACAGCATGACAAGCATGGTGCTGCAAGCACATTGGGACAGCATGACAAGCATGATGCTGCAAGCACATTGGGACAGCATGGCAAGCATGGTGCAGCAAGCACATGGGATAGCAGTGTGGAAATATGGTGCAGCAATGGCACAAGGGACAGCAATGGTACATGATGCAGTACAGTGATGGGTACAATCATGATTAGTGAAGCATGATGAGATGTGCAACATAGTGATGATGGGTGCAGCATGGTGTAGCACAGTGAAGTGCAGCATGATGATGAGGAGCAGCACAATGATAGGTGCAGCATGGTGATAGAGTCACCTGGGAGAATCAGTTGAAGCAGCATGTCTTCAACTGAGTTCAGCTACCTCATATATCATCTACTTAGAGATGATCTATGCTCTTATTTAGATAAGTCAAAGTGTTGACTTCTATTGTATATGTACTATCTCTCTCTCCCTCTCTATTGAACTATTGAAGAACATATAAGAAGAATTGATCAAGGGTTTCCCCACATTGGGGTTTGTCCCTGGCTAGTGCCACATCTTGTGTCCTCTTGTCTTGGCTTGTCTTCTACGATCTATGTTTATGTTCTATCTGCAATTTACTTTAATGCTAATGTGATTGCTAATCTGGAAAAGATATTGAGCTAACTGTGAAAATTGAAATAAATTGCTCCAAGCATAGAACATACCTAAACTTAACAGATATCCTTATCACAAATAAACCAAGGCTTATGACAGCATCTAGACGTGGGTCGAGACAAAGTGAATTACTTTAGGATCACCGAGATCCTTCTTATCACAACGATGCTTAACCCTGCGACTGTCTAGAGAGCATGTCGAGATTGTTACCACAGAGAAGGTTACACTGTGATTTCTTGCACAGTTTCAGAGATGTCCGAGAATGTGTCTCACTGTGCTCATCCAAAAGCTACAGAAATGTATGCGAAGGTCTCAAAGAATCCAAATTTTATGTCCACGATATTTCATAGGAATCCGAGTTTCAGTTGTCTCTCTTTTGCACAGACCCTATGGGATATATATAGTGGTTTCGTTCTCCATAATAAGCCAACTTGAACCATTGAAGAGGTGTGTCATTTATGCAAGCCGACATGATTGATTTTACTTCGTTTTGCTGGCCGACTTCATCAAGAGGATTGTGCTTGTCTTGGAGGGCTAATGTAGGCATTTTGTAGACTTGTATACATTAGACATGAGCTCAAGAAGATAATGACATTGACTCTTTGACTTGCTTGACTTATTTAATAACCAAGAAACTCAATGTTATAGATAACAAAAATAATATTTCTTTTTCTTTACAAGTACAAAGATCAAAATTACATTTGTAAATACCGAACCTAGTTCCATTTTCTTCGACACTCCCTCTTAACTAGGGAGGTATTTATAATGGTACTTAGTCATTCTCAATCTGAAGAATTTCTCATAAGAAGAATCAGATCGGTAACCACTGTTATAGCATCATAATAACCAACATTGTTTCCACAACAAGGCCTTGACTGATAGCTCTATCTCTCATTAGATCAGAGCACCATGTTGGCAAGAACAATGACTATAGACACATTCATCATTGTCTCTCAAGGTACATACCCACTCGGGTGTTCACTGAGTATGACCTTCTAGGACTATTCTTATCTTGGGTTCCCATCCCTCAAAGAATATCGGTCCTCTTGCCTACTCTTGTCTTGGATTCCCTACACATCCTCAAAGAGCATCGGATGCCAGATGATTACCCAATCCTCCATTCTTTCTTCCAAAGTGAAGACAAGAATGTTGTGTCTATCTCTCCCTCTTAACTGGGGAAGATATGCCCAAGTTTCCTCTGATCAAAAACTTGCCCAAGCTCCCTTTTAATCAGGAACTTGTCAGAGCTCCCTCTTAGCTAGGGCCTTTTCTATACATCAACGACTTCTTCTTTGTGGGTCCTTCGGCTGCTTGATTGTTAAATTTAGGTATGTTGTATGCTTAGAGCAAATTTACTTCAATTTTCCATATTAGCTCGATATCAATTCTAGATTAGCAATCACATTTAGCATGATAGTAAAATGTAGATAGAACATAAACATAAATCGTAGAAGACAAGCCAAGACAAGAGGACACAAGATGTGATGCCAGCAAAGGACAAACCCCAATGTGGGGAAACCCTTGATCAATTTTTCTTATATTCTTCAATAGTTCAGCAGAGAGATAGATAGTACATATACATCAGAAGTCAACACTTTGACTTGCCAAGATAGAAGATCGGACATCAGAGATCTTCTCTATGAAGATGACACAAGAGGTTGTAGATCTAATGACAAGCACTACAGATCTGAACTCAGGTGAAGACATACTGCTTCAACTGATTCTCCAAAGTGATTACATCACCATGCTGCATCCAACACTATGCTGCATCCAACCATGCTGCATCCATCACTATGACAATAGCTCTGTCAACCTCATATTGCAGCAGCATCATACAACCCTCTAATAGCTTGAGATCTCAGCAGTATTACACACTATAGCTCCATACATAATGCTAATGATATGAGTCCTCAAATATCCATACGAAATTGACTGTGATGTTATGGCCTGCGGCCTAACAACAGTCTTCAGGCAGCATATTCATTTTGCTTGTCCCTTCACACAGTGACCCAATCAGACTTTATGCAGCAGCCCTATTGGATACTTCTGCCCAGCATATCATACCCAAACAAATGGCCATGCTGTCACCTACAGCAATGTGGCATAATCCCAGTGGCTAGGTGACTGTGTAAGGCTGCCTGTGACCATCCTCCTGTAGCTATGGACAGTCACCCTTAACTGCGGATGGGGTCACCTCTTGATCTGCGGTTTAGAACAGCAGATAGGAGCCTCTTCTTAGGCCTCCTTTACTATGGATAGGACAGAGACTAGAGCTCCCTTTAGCTACGGATTAAAGCCTTATTGACTGCATCCTAGGGCACATTTAAATGCTATTGTTTGGAGCCTCCTTTAGCTACCTATAGAGCCCTCCTTGACAGTGGCTAAGATGTGCTAGTTCTCCTTGCTTGAACAACACCTAATTACATCCTTTAGGATTGTGTATGAGTCTCTTTCTTACTGCGCATAGGAGATCATTTAGGTTCCCTTTGACTGTGTCTAGTTGTGTATAGAGCACTGCAGTTAGGGCTTTTATGGAGCCTCCTTTAGCTGCGTATAGAGGCTCCCTTTGACAGTGAATGGAAGCCTCCATCATGACTGTGTTAAGTGCCTCTTCTTGCTGCAAACACACCCCTAATGATTGCGGTCTAGGACAGCGTATTAGGCATCATTTAGCAGAGGTTAGGGCTTCTCCATACCAACGTTAAGGCCTCTTCTTGGACTGCGTAGGAGAGCCTCCTTTAGGGCAGCATAGGTGCCTCTTCTTCAACGTGATACTCATGCTCCATGACTGTAATTTAAGGCAGTGTATAGATCTCTTCAAACAGCGTCTAGAGCTAGGGCAAACCTTCTAGATCTCTCCAACCACCAAAACACGAAAACAAGTGGAGAGAGATCACAAGAGATGATTGTGTGAAATGACTTGAAGACCTCTTCTATTTATGGTGAAACGTTGAGGACAAGTGGGGGTAGTTTGGATGCTGGCCGACCTTGACGAATTGTCACATAACACAAATAAATTCATATCTCCATGAATACATGTCGAAATCGGATGATCTTTAGATCAATCCTACACCTCTCGATGAGAGGAATCCAAGAAAAATATCAGCTGCCATAAATAAGAAGACCCATAGGGAGTTTGGTCCTAGTTTCCAATTTTAACATTGATCAACTTCTCTCCTTGATGTCATGAAATTTAGATGAGCTTCTTCCTTGTAGGGCAACAGCCATCGATCACTTTCCTCCTTAGTTCATCATGTCATTCCTTTCTTCATGGAAAGTGGCCTTCTTCATATCTGGAACCTTTATATGACTACTTCTTTCTCATCATGCTTCTTCCATCCATCACATGAATGCTAGTTGTACTTGTATTTACAACTCTTGTTCGAGTAGCCCTGCATTATCCAGATATTATTCAAGAAATCAAAACATCATATTACATCAAATCATACCTTACAAGATGGCTCTTCATCATGACATCTTTCTGTAGGTATCAACATCCTGCATACATGTTGACACATTTCCCAAAGATATCATTGTCAAGGGTCTCCATTTTTCAGACTTTCATCAGAGTCTTCATTTCTTTCCGAGAGATTTCATAGTCAACTCTTCTTGGTCTTTTGGATGTTGATTGCATCATAGTTGCATAGCTCATAGTCTCTTTCTTCCTCACACATTTCATTCTCAGGGGTTTCTAATAAGAGTTTTTTAATCGTAGTCAACCAACTCATACTTTATATGAGGATATATTATGTTGATTTCATCTAGTGTGACTTATGCCTTTCTGCATCTTTTCAGAGGAGGAGATCCTTTTCCCTTGATCATGCTTCTTAAGATAGAAGTGATGATCTATATTACCTGCAACCATACGACATGACATTATAATATTAAATACACACATACATACCTCATTTCACCTTTAGGTCATCTAGGCTTATTCCAGCAGCTTTCTTGATTGAAGTGTCTTCAACCCCTTGATCTGCTTCTATTCTTATGTCACCATAACATCATCCATGAATTTCATGAGTTGGAGTTCTTGATGAAACACTTTCTTCCTCTCTAGATTAGTGAATCCTCCAATTAGGATTCTATCAGAGAATCTTGAGGATCTTGTATATCCTCATCTTGCAGATGTTTCCCTTTTGACTTGATGTATGATGAGACCTGTCTTGGATGACTTCTTCCTTTCCTTCAATGTCTAATGAGGTTCCTAAGAGTTATGTCTTTCATGTTTGACTGCTGTGGATTTTGTTCTTCATAATTCCCATGGTGATGCCACGAGCTTTTGCTTCTAATGATTTCATGATGCCACGATGCATCTTAATATCATGGTCATATCTTTAACAAAAGATCGAGGAGCTTATGATAATATCTTTTTGTGAGGGAGGCCATCTTAATCGTAGTGGAGATCTCTTGCCCCCTCTTTCCTTTTCTTCAGCTTCCTCCATCTTTCTAGCGATATGAGCTTCTTTCCATATTCTTTCCATAGCATTAAATCTTATACTATTCTGTCTTTTCCTTTCCTTTCTACACAATTGTGTCCTCCAACATTTTTGCCTTCTATCTAACATAGATATCACAAGTTGGCGAATGAGGTAACCTTCTTTGTTCATGGATATTTGTTACCTCAATGATTATCTTCTTAGCATCTTTCCTAGATCTCTCAATTGAGATCTCATGAAGATATCCCTTTATTCTTTGACACCTTAAAACAGGTCTAAGTGATATGACCTTCTTCATTGCATTTCAGAGAGTATATTTTCTAGCATTTCATATATCTCTTTTATGTGTCTCCTTTCTTGTTACATAGGGATGAGAGAACCTTAAAAGTTCCTTCCCATGAATTCAAAGGAGACCTTTTTCTTGATTCTGACTTCTTTTTATCTATGAGGATTATGACAATCCTCCTTACTTCATGCAAGGACTTTTGATGACCCATTCAATCCATAGATCTCCTTGCAATCATGAAGTCATTTAACCAAACTTGATTATAAAATGAAAGATACTTACTTGACAAGTGAAGATGAACTCTTCTACTTGATCACTTTGATGATGGATGAAGAAGATGCATTGATGCTCCCTCTAGAATGATCTTCTTCTAGGGTGAGGAGATGATTCCTTGCTTGATTTGAGATGGCATTGTATTGCTTCAAATCTTGTAGTATGCAACATCAATGATTTGTGATGACAGATCTTGTGGGAGGTTGCCATGTACCCGAGTTCTGAATGCTTCATCTTTTGACTGTTGTTCTCCAAAACCCTTGTTGTTGTGGACTATTGTTGTAGATTGCTAGGGTTTGATCAAGATCAAGGTTTGTTTCTTCAATGCAGATCTTGATATTCTTCAGCTTGCTTTGATGCCCTGCTAGAAACTTGATCCTTGAATGTCTCTTTTCTGCCCTTCCTTAGACTACAACCATAGCTCTGATACCATGTTGAAGAATCTAGGGCAGTTAGAGTTAATTGAGATTCTTCTTCATGATGATAACTATTTGTGAGGTATTTTAACTTTTTTCTTATTAGCATAGCCTTCTCTTGATATTATTAGTGTGTGTATTCCTTACATCATCAAACAGTTACCAAAACACAAGAGACAAAGACACACGATGTTGGCTTTCTGCCACGGCCAAAGCCTCTCCTTCTTGGAGAAGAAAACCCGCACAAAATTCTTCTTATAGAGATTCTGACATACTGAGCCACTCCAAGACCAAGACACTAATCCTCTTCTTCATTACTATTGAGATCATCATCATCATTGTTGCTTCATCGTGGTCATCATTACTGCACCTTCACTGAGATATTCATTATAACAATGAGATTATTACTTCTGCACCATAGCTTCCCTTTCACTTAGATCATTGTTGCATTCTTACTGAGATCATCTTCATGTCAGCGAGGTCTTCATACTGATATGTATATGTATACATATGAGAGTTGCACCTTGTCTTCACCAAGATTATGATCGATATCATGATCACTACTATACTGAGATCATTTCAGAGTGTATGTCGAGACATGTATACAGAGACAGAGTGTCATTATGTAATCACCAAGATCCTCATCATTCGATACTGTGACTGCGTCTGTCGAGAGTGTATTGTTTGGAGATCATCGTCACTCAATTGCCAAGACTGTGACTGCGTTGTTCCTTGTATTGAGATCTGTATCATCAATTCACCACCGAGATCATGATCAAGATCATGACTATGTCTGGAAGTATGCCGAGACAGAGATATCCTTATCACAAATAAACCAAGACTTATGAAAGCATCTAGATGTGTGTCGAGACAAAGTGAGTTACTATAGGATCACCGAGATCCTTCTTATCACAACGATGCTTAACCTACAACTATCTAGAGAGAATGTCGAGAGTGTTACCACAGAGAAGATTACACTGTGATTCTTGTGCAGTTCTAGAGATGTCCGAGAATGTGTCTCATTGTGCCCATCCAGAAGCTACATAAATGTATGCGAAGATCTCAGAGAATCCAAATTCTATGTCCACGATATTTCAGAGGAATCTGAGTTTCAGTTGTCTCTCTTTTGCGCAGACCCTATTGGATATATATAGTGGTTTCATTTTCCATAATAAGCCGACTTGAACCATTGAAGAGGTGTGTCATTTATGCAAGCCGACATGACTGATTTTACTTCGTTTTGTTGGTCGACTTCATCAAGAGGATTGTGCTTGTCTTGGAGGGCTAATCTAGACATTTTGTAGACTTGTATACATTAGACATGAGCTCAAGAAGAGCATGACATTGACTATTTGACTTGATTGACTTATTCAATGACCAAGAAACTCATTGTTATAGACAACAAAAATAATATTTCTTTTCCTTTACAAGTACAAAGATCAAAATTACATTTGTAAATACCGAACCTAGTTACATTTTCTTCAACACTACTAGCTCTAGACAAGGAAGCAAACCAAGCAAAGCTGCTAGAAGGCCTTGGAAGGCTAAATTTCACTCACACGTGTGGATGTAATAGCAATTGCGGGGACTGAAAATTCCAGACCTGCAGTAGAGGCCGAAATTTTGTAGCTGGGGGTCAAAGTTGTGTTATTGGGAGAGATTTGACTGGGTTTGACTTGGACAAAGAAAGCACATCATCAAGAAGGTTGGACTTGGTCTTGAAAGGGTATTGGTCTTGGTCTAGAGGTCTTGGAATTCGTCAATTGAAGAATCTATAAGAAGAGAAGAGATTTACGGGTTTTCCTCTCAAGTGGAGAGGTTTTGGCCCTGGCTTGCAACCTATATCCTGTGTTCTTGTGTACTATTGTTCTTCTTGTTTTGGTAGTTGTTTGATGATAAGAACAAACATAATAATAAGAGAAGAAGCTAATAAGTAAGAAAAAGTAAAAAGACATCACAAGCAGTTATCAAGAATAGAGAAATCATCCTAACTATTGCCCTATAGATTTCTCAACATGGTATCAAAGCTAAGGTTGGCTAAGGGCATAATGAAGATCTCTACTACACTGAAGAAGTTCCTAAAGAAGTGTTCGAAGGTGGCAAGTCAACTCAAGAAGGGAATCAAAGAAGTATGGGATCTCCTATTTTCTTCCAAGAAGGAAGTAACCAAGACATCTACAAAGGATGAAGGATTGTTCTCAACACTTACTGGCACATTTCAAGATGAGAATATTTGGGTGATCGACAGTGGAGCATCAAGACATATGACTGGTCAACATAAGCAATTGAAGACATTATCAAAAGGGAAGTCCTCTTACTCCGTAGAACTTGGGTGATAACAAAAGCTACCCTGTAAGAGGAATTGGATCAACTTTGATTGAGATGGAAATTGGAGGGAACATTAATCTCAACATATCTTATTTGTTCCATATTTGCACAAAAAATTACTTTCCATTTCAAATCTACAAGGCAAGGGTGATAGAGTTGCTTTCATTGATGGAAAAGTTGTAGAATGGAGTAAAAACTCAAGCATAGAAGATGCAAGAATGATTGGGATCCGTGAAGGAAGACTTATTGTTTGTTGACTCCCCTCGCTCAAGCCTTGGTTCATATTGAAGTTAGTCCTTGTGAACTTTGGCATAGAAGATTTGGTCATCTCCACTACAAAATCTTACCAACCCTAAATACCATAGTAAATGGCATCCCAAACTGAAAGAAGAACGTGAATAAATTTGCAAGGGATGTGCATTGGGTAAAAATACCAAGAGAGCATTTGGAAGTAGTGCTTCAAGGTCAAAAGAAATTTTGGATCTCATTCATTCTGATGTTTGTGGTCCTATGTCTCCAAAATCTCTTGGAGATCATCTATATTATGTAAAATTCATTGATGACCACTTAAGGAAAACTTGGGTTTATGTCCACTTAAAAATAATATTAAATATTAAAAAAAAATATATATATATATATATAGTAACTTAAATATTAAATATTGATGACAGATGGAATGATGTCCACTTGTTGGGGAGGCAATGAGCAGGATGGAAGAAGCACTACAAGAGGATGTTTTAGTTTGGGATCCTCCATGGTCTCATGGATGAGCAGAAAGCAAGATACTGTTGCTTTGATTAGTGTTGGTGCTGAATATATCGCAGCCTGTGAAGTAAGCAGAGAAGTTGTCTGGTTGAGGAAGTTGTTGTCCGACTTATTTGAAGGACCAATGGACCCTATAGTGATACATTGTGATAACACCAATTGTATAAGATTGTCTGAAAACCCAATGTTTCATGGAAATACAAAGCATATAAACAACAAGTATCACTACATTCGAAAGCTAGTACAAGACAGTGCACTGCAGCTACAATATATCTCCGTCGATGAGCAGGTAGCTGACATATTGACAAGATCTCTTCCTAACAAGAAGCTTGTGTATTTGAGAAACAAGCTTGGTTTGGTTGATATAGCCTCCCTGGTTGAGAGGGAGAGATAGACACATCATTCTTGTCTTCACTCGAGAAGACAGAATGGAGAACTGGGTAAATATTTGGCATCTGATACTCTTTGAGGATGAGCTAGGGCATCCAAGAATAGAGTAGTTGAGGATTGATATTCTTTGAGGATGAGCTAGGGCATCCAAGATAAGAGTAGTCGAGGATTGATATTCTTTTAGGACTAACTATCTAAGATAAGAATAGTCCAACGAAGGACATACTCTGTGACCACCCAGGTGGGGTATGTACCTTGAGAGACAATGATGATGGTGTCTATAAATCATTGGTCTCATCAGCATTGTGCGATGATCTTGTGGAGAGACAGAGTTGTTAGTCAAGGCCTTGCTATATGACAATGTTGGTTGTTATGATGCTAAATAGATGGGTTACCAATCTGACTCTTCTTGTGAGATCTCTTCAGATTGAGAATTTCCATGTACCATTTGTGAATACCTCCAGAGTTAAGAGAGAGTGTTGAAAAATTTGTAACTAGATTCGATCTTAATAAATATGAAATGTACTTTTGATTCTTGAATATTGTAAAATGAAAGAAAAATTATTATTGCTATTTTAGAGCATGGATTTCATGCTCGAGGTCTTTTATTTTAGAGGTCAAGCACCTATTGAGTGCTTCTAGGGTTTGTCTTAGGTCAAGAAGTCAAAAGAGTCATTGTCATAAGTTGAAGACCCCATCGCGCACATTGTAACTTGTAAAAAGAATTATTTTTGTCTTTAAAAGTGTCAAAATACCCTTCAAGACCAATTCGGCCTGCCAGCTAAGAAGTTGGCCTATTTTGAGGAGCCTCGTCCACCTTAGAAGCCTATATAAAGGAGGGAACTTGACCTCCTTTGGACACACATTCATCTCTCATCATCCAAGCAAAGGAGAAGAAGAAGAAGGCTAGCGAAGGAGGAGAAGGACGAAGGAAGAAGTGTTTGGGCTATTTATCTCTCTCTCTCTATCTCACACGTGCGAAGAAGGAAGGCTAGGGTTTACTGCTTCAAGGTTGAATTCTCAAGTTGCTAAAAGAGGATCAAAGTTGTTGGAAGAAGAGCCTAATAGGTCACCTAATAGCTCTAGACAAGGAAGCAAACCAAGCGAAGTTGTTAGAAGGCCTTGGAAGGCTAAATTTCGCTCACATGTGTGGATGCAGTAGCAGTTGCTAGGGCCGAAATTCCAGACTTGCAGTAGAGGCCAAAATTTGGTAGTTGGGGGTCGAAATTGTGCTGCTGGGAGAGGTTTGACTGGGATTGACTTGGACAAAGGAAACACATCATCAAGAAGATTGGACTTGGTCTTGAAAGGGTATTGGTCTTGGTCTAAAGGTCTTGGAATTCGTCAATTGAGGAATCTATAAGAAGAGAAGAGATTTACGGGTTTTCCTCTCAAGTGGAGAGCTTTTGGCCCTGGCTTGCAACCTATATCCTATGTTCTTGTGTCCTATTGTTCTTCTTGTTTTGGTAGTTGTTTGATGATAAGAACAAACATAATAATAAGAGAGGACGCTAATAAGTAAGAAAAAGTAAAAAGACATTAAGAGCAGTTATCAAGATAGAGAAATCATCCTAACTACTGCCCTATAGATTTCTAAAAAATTATTAGGTTGCTACAACCATTCTTGTTGCTGGTTTGAGCAGCTACAACCATACTTTTTTGTCGTTTTATGGTGTTTTTGGATAGCAACAACCATCATTGGATTTTTTTGTGATGTTTTTCGGCAACCTCAGCTACAAAAAACATCTTTTGGTATTGAAGCAAACACCTTTGAATTATTTCGTGTTTTCTAAGAGTTTATTTCTAAATGTTTTCTAAGAAAATGATTAACTTTTTTAATTTCCTTTTTCATTTTATTTATTGCAGATTTGTTTTTGTATTTTTTGCAGCAATAAGAGCTTCTTGTATAGGTACTTCTACTACAGTGCCCATGAGCGACATGAAGACTAACTTTTATCCTCTTTGGAAGCCTATAACAAAAGTTTCCAAAATTGTTGGTGGTGGTTTATGGGAATGGATATGCAATGTGTAAGAAACCTTATAAGGGCTCTTACCCAAGAGTGAAGGCACATTTTTTGCATGACAAGTGAAAGGTTATGGATGTTCACCCAAAGATAGTAAACCCACAAGAAAGGAGGATGTATGAGATTGAGCAAGAAGAGGTTGATGGATTAAAATAAGGACATGAATAGTTTGCTAATGCTACTCCTCAAGCTCCAAAAATTGAGCCAATGATTGTGCTTCAAGCAAGGAAGAGGAGAGAGGACATTGAATCCAGATTGGCAAGGGCCATGTATGCTTGTGGTATCCCTTTCAACGTGGTTCGGCCTCCTTATTGGCAATACACGGTGAGGAAGATTGACACAACTCCTCAAGGTCATGTTAATTTTTCAAGTGTTCTATGCTTAGCACAATCACTTACAAAAATTCTTCTTCAATTAGCAATCACTTTATCCAATATTTAATCTTTCATTGATAGTAATAGTAATTCAAATGCAATAGAAGACAGCCAAGAACATGAAACAAGAGAGACACAAGATTTGGTCAAAGACTAGGGGAAACCCCACAAGGGGGAAAACCCTTTCAAGTTCTTCTTCTATTAGATTGTCATCAAAAGTTCAACAGAGATACAATATTCCAATCCAAGAATGAGTCAAAGGACAACAGCTTTATCAATTCAACTAACCAATATCCAATGAGAGATGAGCCCAAAAGTCAAATTTGATCCAAAGTCAACAGTAGTCAAAGATGCCCTAACTAGACAATAATCAGCAGTCAAATCATCTCCAAATCAACTCGGTTAGCAGTCAAAGAATTCAGCCTTCCTTTTTGGTCAAAGTCAAGCCAAAACAGCTCAGTTAAAGGAGAGAGAATCTAAGGTCAAACTTGCTGTCAAACTGCAGTCAAGGGTCTACAGTCCACCTCAGTCAAATAGCCCAGAAAAATTTGCTTTCTTCACCAAAGAATTCGACCTCCCAAGATCGAAATTTTCCAAGTCAAACTTGGTCAACCGCTTGCCCAAACAAAAGTCAACGCAGATATTTCAAATTGCCCTTCTTTCCTTTGCATGTGTGAGCTCAGCTTCTTCACTTCAAACCTATATGAACCAATCACAAGAGAAGAAAGAAAAGAAGATGTGTTGATGTGATGTCCAAATGAGGTTACCTTGATGTGTATTTATATGTGACTTTGGAGACCCACTTTGTCCTTTAGGACAACCTGAACTTTTGTGTACTTGCTGGTTTTCTATTAAAAATAATATTTTTCCTTGACCAAATTAAATTTTTCAAAGGCAAATAAGGTTTTCTCTGAATGAGGAAGGTTGTCCAAAGGAGGGAATTTGTCCTTGAGCTATGAAATTAACATGGAATCAAAGTTGAGGTGAAGACAAGCCCAAGGAAACAAGAGACAAGAGAAATCACCTTTGAAGCAATCATCTTTGGAAGAAGCTAAAGGAGCCTATTTGACTTGATCAAGATGTCTACCTCTTAATTCAAGGATATAGAGAAGTTGGGTGACTCATCAAATGTTGTTGCTTGGAAGATCAAGTTGGAAGTAATATTGGATGATAATGATGTTTTGGAAAAGGTGGAAGGAAAAGTGCCTAAGCCTCCGAAAAATGCTCCTGCTGCTACCAAGGCCAAATATAAGAAAGGTGAGCTTAAAGCCAAGAAAATTCTTATTGATTCTTTGAAAGATCATTTTCTTACTTATGTTGGAAAATTGAAGAAGTTTAAGGATATCTTTGATAAGTTGGTTGGGATGTATGAGGTAAACAATTTGAATCACATCCTTTCCTTGAAGAATCAATTCAAGGACATTAAGATGAACTAGGGGGAATCTATGCAATCCTATGTCATGAGAATATCCCAACTAAGGTATCAATTGCAAATAGTAGGAGAACCTATATCTGATAGAGAGCTAGTGCTTGTCACTCTTCAACATCTTCCTCCTATTTGGGAAACCTCCATCACCACTATAAGAAACAATGACAAATTTCTAACATTTCACGAGTTGGTTGGCAAATGTACTTAAGAAGAATCCATGATGATCTCCAGAGGGAGGATTCAAAAACATGAAGAAGAAGAGCCCTCTGCATTTGTTGCTTGAGACAAGAAAAGAAAGGGAGAGGAGGTCCATCTAACTCAAGGAAGCCAACATCCAGGGACTCTCAAAGAAGATTTAAGGACAGTTGAATGTTTCAAGTGCAATAGGTATGGACACTTTTCCAAAGATTGACCAAAAAATGAGAATGCTCCAAGGTCCAATTACAACAACAATCATGTCTTCAACAACAGCAGGTTCAATGATAGAAGAAGAACATATGATAGAAGAAGAGGAGATGAAAGAAGAAGAAGAGATGTTCCTGATGATTGTGAAGAAGGCCATCGTCTTCAAAAGATGTCAACGAACTCCAGGTATGGAAATAATGCAGCTGCTCAAGCATAGAACATACCTTAAATTAACAAATAGTTTGCATCAAACTCAAGTGGATATATTTTAGATTTAGACAAATCTACCAATCTAGGTGAGCCCATAAGAATATGGATAGGTGCATTATACTAGATGCAGATAACTACCAGGTCGGATAATGTATCCATTTTTGTCCTAGCAGAAAAAAGGATGGCTGGCATTGTATATGATTGGTGGACAGGGCCACCAGAGTCAGAAAGACAAGCAGTAATTGCAGTAGGGTTATCTACCCTTGAGTTACTGTTAAAAACCCAGTTCGTGCCAGAACCAGTGGACGAAAAGAAACAAATCATTACAGATCTCACTAGGATGGAGCTGAAAGATTTGAAGTTTCTAGAATCTTTTGGTCAAGAATTTATGGCCAAAATCTATAAAGAAAATCTTTCTAATGATTCAACTCAAAAAATTGCATTCTTGTCAAAACTTCCAGGAAATCTCGGTGATCTGATCTCAAAGGATCTTGAAGTTCAGAATAAAACAATAGATCATATTTATTGGATAGATCTGTCTTTCTTTTAGAATCTGGCTTTTCTAGGTGTCATTCTGACAATACTGTCTACACCAAGAAAGTGGGCAACTCTCTTATCATCCTTGTTCTTTATGTTGATGATCTTATCCTTACTAGTAGTGATCCCAACCTTATAAACCATGTGAAGTCTAGCCTCAAAAGGAAATTTGAAATGACAGACTTAGGACACTTACACTATTTTCTCGGTCTTCAAGTCTTGCAATCCAAGGAGGGTATTTCCCTTTCCCAGTCCAAGTATGCTTGTGATATTCTACGTCATTTTCACATGGAAGACTGTAAGCCAGCCCCTTCTCCCTTTCAGTCTGGAGTCAAACTCTCAGTCACTTGTACTTCTCCTGAAGTTGATGCTACCTTATACCGTCAACTTGTAGGAAAACTTTGTATCTAACCCATACTCGTCCTGACCTTTCCTTTGTTGTTGGCCTTGTTGCTCGGTTCATGCAAAACCCCCGTGAAAGTCATTGGAAAGCAGCTAAAAGAATACTTCGTTATGTTCGAGGTACAGTTCAGTTTGGCATTCATTACAGTGCCAAAGCATCTCCTCTATTGGTTGGTTTCACTGATTCCGATTGGGCTGGTGACCCTGATGATCGGAAGTCTACTTCCGGTTATGTGTTCACTCTTGGTTCAGGACCTATTACATGGGCTTGCAAGAAACAGGGTGCCATTTCTCTTTCATCAGCAGAAGCAGAGTATCGTGGTGCCGTAGAAGCTAGTAAGGAAGCCTTGTGGCTTCGTCAGATCCTGTCAGAGTTTGGCTTTGAGCAGCAGCATCCGACAACACTTTGGTGTGATAATCAAAGTGCCATTCAGCTATGCAAAGATCCAGTCCAACATCAGCGCAGCAAACACATTGAACTGCACATGCACTTCATCAGAAAGCTCATTCACGACCATGTTCTTGAAGTGCAATATTGTTCAACAGATGATCAAGTTGCAGACATCTTCACAAAGGCTCTCACAGAGGCAAAGTTCACTAAACTTCGATTTATGGTTGGAGTTCAGGAAGTTGTCACTAAGGGGGGATAGGCTCTAGTGCCTCCTTCCTTCTCCTATTGTGTCATATTTGTAAATCCTTCAATCCTATCCCAAGTTGTTCTTAAGGGGGGATGTTAGGATATTCCGACACATAGGATATAGTTAAGTTCAACTTGGTCTAGTGTAGAGTTAGGTAAAGTGTGTTTCTTTACCGTTGTACATTTTGTAACTTACAATCCGACGGTCACGATAAGTAGTGATCCGACGGTTCATTCTCTCCTCGGTATTATCGACACTTGATCTGTGGCTTGACACCCCGATTGGTCCATGAATTCTATTTAAAGCGCATGGAGGGTCATTTGTAGGGTAATCCATGCATGAGAGAAGCTTATGTAAATTTTCATTCTTTGATTAATAAATTGCCTGAAGTGGCCGCGTTGGCTCAGGCCGTGGACTGTTTCCCTCTTTGAGGGTTTTAACCACGTCAAAAATACTGGTGTATTGATCTATGATCTGGTTGTGAGCGGTGTCCTTTAGGTGCCAAGAAAAGGTTAAATATTTATGTTGGCAGAAGAAAGCACATGACTTAACTCCCAGTCCTGATGTTTGTCGTGTTGTTCTTCCTTGGACACCTTTCAACAGAAAAAAGAAAACTCAAAGATATGGTAGATTTAAACCAAAGAAGGTAGCCAACCCTAGAAGACCATTTCAGAAATTTCATTTTTTGAAAAAGAGGAAACAGCCCAAAAAGAACAATAACTACTGTTTCATTTGCAAGCAAGAAGGACACTTTGCCAGAAAATGTCCAAATAGCTCGTCAAACAAATTAAAAGCTTGCTTTGAAATCGAAGATTTTGTTGATGATTGGTCAATTGTAGATTCTCAGGAAGAAGTATCAGATGTATATATTCTAACTGATGCTTCATTGTCAGAAGAAGATCAAAATCCAGGAATTTCTCAGAAAATGAATATCTACACAAATTGTTCAGAAGAAGAATTGTCTGAATTATCTGAAGAAGATGAATTGCATTTTAGTGATGAATTTGAAACTGAATCAGAAACTGATGAGACAAGTGAAAGTGAAACTGTTTCACTATGCTGGTTTCCAGAAAAGAATAAGGACAAAGGTAAGCAACCAGTGTCTTCTCTGCCAAAGCTAAATTCTTTTTGTCCTTATGAAAAGAATGTTAGTCCTTCATCTTCTATGCCTATGCCAGAATTTGATGCAGAAGCAGAACAATTTTTTTTGAAGAAAATGGTCAAAACCAATAATTTGTTATATATACCAGTATCAGTTCAAGTCAGAAATAGTTGGATAAATGTAGATGCATTCATTGATACCGGAGGCTCCAACAATTTAGCACACCCATCTTTATTCAAAGGTATGTGGAAGCCATTGCAGAACATATTAGTATCAGAAACAGTTGGAGGAACTGTAAATTTAACTCATTATGTTGATAATATTTCTTTAAAAGTAGGAGGGAGTATTGTAAAAATTTCAGCTATTCAGCACTATGATCCCTCAGCTAGTTTATTTCTTGGCATGCCATTCATTAATTATGTTCTCCCAGTCACAATCAGTGAGGATAAGTTGATTATCAATCTGAAAAAGAAGGCAATTTTTGTGCCTAGACTACAATTTGCAGACTCAGAAGCTAGAAAAGAAAATAGCCAAAGAAAAGCTGGTGCTAGAAAACCACAAAATGATTCTAGAAATTGGCAGGAAGTGCTGCAAATTTATGAAGAAAAAGAAAGCATGAAGACAAAACAGAAAGCAGTCATTGATCCCCAATGGTCTCAAGAACAAAGTTCTATGTATGAACGATTGCTTAAGAGCTGTTCAGAAGATCCTCAGAAATTCTGGGAAAAGGAAAGTCTGAAGCAAGAAATTGTCACACTGCATGACAACGGAGTAAAAGGTAAGCTCATTCCTTGTACTCCTAGCGATGAACAAGAAATTAGAAAACAGATTGTTGAGTTATTGAGTTTAAAGTTAATTGAACCCAGCTTATCACATTATTCTTGTTCCGCATTCCTTGTTAGAAATCATTCTGAGTTAGTAAGAGGAAAGGCAAGGATGGTGATAAACTACAAGCCTTTGACTGCTATCACCCAAAGTTTCAACTATCCTTTGCCACAACAAGAAGTCATTATGCAGAAGATTCAGCATATGAAATCTGGTTATTATCAGATACAGATAGAAGAAGGGGATAGACACAAAACAACTTTCACATGTCCAGCAGGTTTTTACCAGTGGAAAGTTGTTCCGTTTGGTTTGAAGAATGCTCCTGCCTTCTTCCAAAGGAGAATGGATTTCATATTCGGTAAGTATGATTTTATCATTACTTACATTGATGACATTTTGATTCATAGTCCTGATCTTACAACTCATTTAAAGCATTTAGAGATATTCTTGTCTGAAGTCCAGAACCATGGAATAGTTTTATCAAAAAGAAAAATGGTTTTGTTTCAAGAAAACATTGATTTTTTGGGAATTCATGTGGTTAATGGTCACATACAAATGCAACCACATGTACTGACCAAATTAGCTGATTTTCCTAATGAGCTAAAAGATACAAAAACAATTCAGCGATTTCTAGGGGTACTAAATTATATTCATAAATACATCCCTAGATTATCAGAAAAAACTGCTCCAATCAGAAAACATTTGCAATCTGGATGGTCAGACCAGGCAACTGAAGCAGTTAAGAAATTAAAAGTTGAATGTCAGAATCTTCCGAAATTACAACCCCCAGGAGAAGGTTTGCTAATTCTGCAAACTGATGCTTCAGATGATTTTTGGGCTGCAGTTCTTTTTGAAAAAAGGGAAGATAAGAAAGAAGAAGAGCTATGTGCTTATGCATCTGGCGAATTCCTTCCCCATCAGAAAAATTATTTTACTGCTGAAAAGGAGACTCTTGCAATATTTAATGGAATCCAAAGATTTGAACTTTATCTTGCTCCTAAATTTTTTTTAATTAGAACTGACTCCATGAATTTTAAATATTTTCTAGCAGCAAAGATATCCAGGCAAATGGCAAGAGGTAGACTGCTATCTTGGCAGATCTGGTTCCAACAGTATGACTTTGATGTAGAATGGGTACCAGGAAATTCTAATTATCTTGCAGATGCACTGACAAGAGAAATGAATAAAGCTCATAGGGTCAGTAGCAACAGTCTCTTTGATATCCCTGGTAAGGAAGATGATTTTGCCACTTTTGTATACAGATTTAAAATTTTGGAAAAACATTGTAAATTTCTTTGTGAAGAAATTAAAAAGATTGTTGGGCTAAGATTAAGAAGAAACCAGTGGATCCAAAAATGCCAAGCTTGGGAATCCAAAAATATTGGCATTCTTCTTGGGTTAGATGCAGAATTGGTAAAGGTATATCCTCTACCTAACATGAAGGTAAAGATATATTTCAGAACCCTTGATGATATATGGTCCATCAAATATACAGAGCCCATGATATGGATTTTGAAAATTTTGAATTTTTATCAGATGATTGGCAGTGTTGATTTTGCACTAGAAATTTTCACTAGTGCTAAAATGATGGATTTAGAAGAGATAAATATCAAAGCAGAAATTGAAAATTATTTGAGAACATTACGAATTCCAGATCTCTTTGAAGAATTGGAGGCTTCATTCCTGCAAAGGAATACTGAACATTATGCTAATACTGACACATTTCCTCAGTATGAGCTTTTTGAGCCTTTTGCAGATTGGGAGATGAAAGATGGTTTTTGCAGAAAGAAGCAAGTGATCAGAACATCTCAATGTATTGAAAGAACTATTCAATATTTGAGGATATTCTCATCTCCATGGGATTATTAGAGTTTAGAAATGAGGAATGCAATCTCTCCAAATCCATTCGCCCAAGTTTTTGAAAATACTTTCTCAGAAATCTCTGTTCTTGCAAATAACACTGAAGAAATCCAAAGAGTAATAACTTGGTTAAAAGAATTCAGCCGAGCCAAGTTAACAGAAAAGATCCATATTCTAAAGAAACTTGATGAACTGCAAGGAGAAAAGAAAGTCTTAAGGTTTTCAATAAATCAAAAGGCTTTAATAACCATTGCAATAATTTCAGGAAACTGGACTGCAAATGTAATATGTTTAATCAGCCTATTATTATCTACTAGAACTTGCACTTCATTCAATTTTGAGTTAGGATGGCAAAACAGAGATATCATAAGTGATAACTGTAGAATATGGGTTCAGCACACTATTGAGACCGCCACAAATATGTTCCAGATTTTCAAGTGGGAATTATTAGATGGGATCGAGCTATCAGTTCAACCAGTACCAGCATTCTCCACAGCTCATAAAGATTCTTTTTTAGATATTGAAGTAAACCCGACAGCATACATTAACAGGTGGAGAAAGAGAGATGATCCCTTTAGACAGCCTTATCAGAATCATCATGTCTTTAAGGACAATATAAAGTTGGAAATAGGGCAGTCCTCAAAAGCAAAAGCTGCATCCACAGCAATGGCATCTCGGAAAGGAAAAGAAAAGCAAGAAACAAACGAAAAAGCCACTTTATTTTTGGATGTATATCAAGATGCCCAAGACCCCACTGAGTACGATTTCGAAATTGATTACCTCAGAGCACTTGAAGATTCCTATTTGGAGAAAAATATCTCTTCTGATGATAATTATGATAGTGACCGAAGTCCGAAAGGACCTTGGTAATAGTATTTTTCTTTGCATTATTGTACTATGGAATATTGAGTAGACACCATCTGGATCATAGATATCCGACAAGACCCTCAATAATTTCATCTTTTTAGATAGGTTAGAATATTAGGTCTTTTCAATCCTGGACATAGATCCTCTCTCAATAATTGTAATCTCTTATATAAGAGAGTGGGTGTTTCATTCAGAAACACGGCAAGTTGAGATGGCAAGTTGAGAGTTTGCGTGTGTTGTAATTTCTAAGAGGGCTTTGAGTTCATATACTCTGAAGCATCTCGTGGTATGTACATGTTTATTTGAGTAATTTGAAGCCTGTTGGGCCGCCTGTCTGAGGATAGTTTTGTAAATTCAAAAGAACCTTGAGAAGTAAAGCGATGGCGTTTTGAAGACCCATGAGGAAGAGGTCGTGTTGCGCTCGTAATCTCGGTGTGAGAATTTGAGGTCCGACGTTCGTCTTCTACATTTGCTCAAGTAAGTTACAGAGTCCACAATCTTTTTGGAGTCCATATACCCATTTCGAAAACTCCAAAAGGTTTCAACATTTCGTGCAACATAGCCGAGAGACATTGTCTTGGAGGTTGATGCAGCGAAAAGAATGGAAAAGCATAATATGACCACAATGAAAGGAAATGAAATCAAAATGCAAAATATGGTCGAGGCATAAGTTAGCGCGTGGGAAAAAGCCTAGCATGAGCTCTACCCTCCTTATTAGCCATCACTCGGCTCCTAAGCACTTGATGTTTTATCTCATCAAAAAGAACCCTTCCATGTCCCAAACAATAATGAGCAATAAACTGCCTCATCTTAAGAGGTAAAATTAAATGCTATATCATAAAGAGCAAGCTTTGATCCTTGAGCTATGCACCATAATACAAAGCATTATCAAAAAGAAGTAAAAGATGAACTAGATGGATGGAAAAAGTAGGCCGAGTATAGTAACTCATGCCTCCACGATTGCTCCCTCCATTACATCTATACACTTAGGGTGTGGACTCCCATTAGTCATTCCCCTAGCCATGGCACTTGGCCATGAAGTCTTTCCCCTCCATTGCCACTCACTTACACCAACACCTTTTGATTCAAGGGTTAACCTTGGAAATGTCACCTCCCCTTGGGGGCTAGAAGCACCTAATACGGTTGACTATTAGCCACCCCTACCAAGGTAGGGAACACCTTTATGGCACTTGGTCTACATAGCTATTGGAAGGTGATCCCTGTTTGAAGTATTAGTATGCCCTTAATATACAAGTTTGGTCCACTTAGATGCTTTATGATCTTAGTCTCTAATGAATGGTTGTTTTCACTTGAGTTTGAGTTGGTCTTGCCAGGTGGCCCACAACAAAACAAGCCTTAAAGGCACCCACTCCACAGGAACCCAAGGCCTCCAAGGAGATTGATTACTTACCAGATGCAATGTTTCCCACTTGCAACAGAGTAGGGGATAGTTTGATGACTGGAGCAACTGATACACATCCTAGAGTACCTCCAGGACCTAGGATGTTGATCTTCTTTTTCCTAGCACAGAGGATTCTTGATGATTGTACCACTGGACCTAGCATGACCCCAAGATGGCCTTGACACTACCTGATGGGCAAGTCATGATTTAGAGCCCAGGTGAGGATGGTCTTCCATAGGATGAGTAGGGAAGGCTTGTTGCACCTGATGGAGCCCTAACACTGGAGAGTGGAAGCATTATGTTGACCCTTTGAGACCCATGGACATGACATGGGGGCACCCCAATTTGATTTGGGACCTTTGGAGCTTCTTTGAGGTTTGATTTGAGGATTTCTCGTCAAATGATGGATGATCATAATGCTTGAAGACATTCTCGACCTTCCTTTCACCATGACTCAACATTTGGAGCCTAAAAAGGGCATGACATCATCATATTAGAGGCTTACAGATCACACATGTGGGTCTATTTCGGAATTATTTCATGTTTGAGCTAGTGGGTTGGCTTGTAACCCAAGGTTTACTTGTGTTTACTCAATATCAAATTTATTTAGGGGTTTCTCAATTACAGATTAGGTGAGGTAGACATCATATAAATAAAAGATCGCCATACACTTTCATTCATCGTCACTTATGGATTATTTCATCATCTTAAGAGAATTTTGGCCTAGCTCCTATACCCTACTATTCTTGCGGAGATGTGATCTTTGTGGATTTTTGCTATTAGAGACTAGCCCTTGTTGTGGAGACATCATTTTGGGATAAAGAAGGATTGTTCATTGATATCTTGTGACTATTTTTCTTATTGAATATATTTTATGGTTATTGTATGCAATGTATCTTGCTAGGGTTTCTATATTCCATGTCTAAATGCTTATCTTTATATGAAATTCTTGGTGAAAAGTTGCATGCTTTAATTAAGAATCTTGAACTTCCCTTGAGAACCTCCTAGAGAGCTTTTCTCTTGTTTTTATCCCCATATTGAATGATAGCTAGGGTTTTAAAGTGAAAACTTAAGGTTTCCCCCTTACTCCCTTCCAAGATTTGATATTTCCATAGTAAATTTCCCTTAGACTCCATCACCCAAGTAGTTAGTAGGCACTGGCATACACAAAGGTGGTCAAAAACTATAACAACTCTCTTTTCTCTCACCTCACCTAATTCGGCCCTTCAACGCAAACCGCTAGGGCTAGGGCATAAGGAAAAATTCAACTATGGTTGAGGCATTGGCCTATTTTGAGTTTCTTCCTACTAGTTGGACCTTATGTCACCTAAATCTTGCATTTTGCATAGTTGAAATTGTTAAAAAATGCAACTAGGTTTTGTCTTCATAATTGCTATTGTACTTATATTATTATATATTTCATGTAAAGAACAAAAGAAGAAAAAGAAATATTATTTTTCATGCATGGGTTTCATGCTCAAAATTATTTGGTCATTTAGGTCAAGCACGTTCTTCATGCTTCTAGGGTTTATGGTCAAAAGAATACTTGTCATAAGCATAGTTTAAAAAATCGGAACTGGTGAATGGACCGGTCCACCTAATAAACCGGGTTTCAAATCGAAACTGGTCAAACCAGGACTGGTTAGATCTCAATGAACCGGTTTTAAAAAAACACATGAAATAATTAATTTTTAATAAAAAAAATATTTTTAAGATTTAAAACCATGATTCCAAACCAATAGACACAAAATATGCAAAGTTTGCTCATATATATACCATGTAAAGGTGAATATATCAAAATGGCACCAAGTGCAATACATATCAGCAACAAAATATATAATCAATGAGGCTCTAAATGGCCTCTAGAGTGCAAAAACAAAGCCTACAAACTATGGGGCCACTAGCCTACTACAAGTCTACATATATGATAATAGTGATCAGCATTATCACTTGAAACTTCTCATGAGTCATCATGATCAAACTCAGTTGGTTGAGTCTCGACTCCCAAACTTTGCAACTGCTTGAGTCACAAACTTCTCTATTGGTTCAGTGACTTGAGTCTCAAACTTCTGAAGGTATTCTGCCCTAATATGCCCTATTACTTCATTTGGTGCTCCACATGGCTTTACATGACCTCCTATCCTAGCCAAGTGTTGCTTGAACCTGTTAATACCCCCTCCTTCAATAGATTTTTGGCAATATTTGCAGATCATTTTGCCATCAATCATATCACAATGAGCCCATGCAGTATCCTTGGCTTTTGGAGGCATGATGACTACTACTTAGCTCAAAACTCTTTGATGTTCCACTACTCCAGCAAAAACTCAACACTCTCCAAGCTCCCAATCAAACTCACAAAAACTCTAAATGAGATGTGTGAGGCAAATGAGGGGGATAAGCTCCTTTTAAAGGCTTGGAGAGGGTGTTTTTGGAGGGAAACAACCCTTATTTTCCCTCCAAAACACCCTCGAACCTTCCTAAACTGCATTGTGTGGGTCCTCCGCGGCCTTGGCAGTGAACCAACCAGTTTAGGACAGAATCGGCCAGTTTGACCATAAACCAGTCGGTTCCATCCTAAATCGGTCGGTTAGCACCAGTTTATGTGTTTTTTGGGTGAAGAGGTGGGTTAAACCCGGTTTTTCTACTGGTTTGACACAGACGACTAATGAATCGATCGGTTTGACCATTTTCCGGTTCAAACAGACAGGTTTTTAAAACACTAGTCATAAGTCAAAATATTGTTCTTGAGTCAAGTCCCATTTGGACTTTAAAAAGAAAGTGGAAAAAAGAAATTTAATTGAGTCAAAAAAGTAATTTTTGTACCTACAAGACCAAGTCGGCCCTGCCTTATCAAGTCAGCCTTGGAAGGGGTAATTCGGCCTCCTGGATGTGTATAAATAGAGATAGTTTGACTTCATTTGATGCCCAAACCAAGAAAGTTCAATATCCAAAACAAGAAGTGCGAAATTCAAGAAAAGGAGCTGGAAAGCAAGAGAGAGAAAGAAGAAAAAATCGAAGCTTTTGCTCTAGATTCCTCACACGTGAAATTTTGAAGTTGTTGCAAGGGTCGAAGTTGCAGATTCCCTGAAGGTCCAAAATTCTGAAGTTCGGGGCCGAAATTCTGGCATTGGGGACGGAAGTTCTGAAGTTGGAGCTGATTTGGAAGGTTTTGACTCAAGTTGACTTTGTCTTGCTGGAAGAGCTTGGGAGGATGTTAAGTTTAGGTATGTTCTATGCTTAGAGCAATTTACTTCAATTTTTCGCATTAGCCCAATGACAATATTCAGATTAGCAATCACGTCAGCACGATAGTAAAGTGCAGATAGAACATAAACATAAATAGCAGAAGACAAGCCAAGACAAGAGGACACAAGATGTGGCACCAGCCAGGGGCAAACCCCAATGTGGGGAAACCCTTGATCAATTCTTCTTATATTCTTCAATAGTCCAGCAGAGAGAGAGAGATAGTACAAATACATAAATATGAGATTTTGTGACAGCAGTATAAAACCCTCGACCAGAGAAGTCAATGCTAGACAGAATCTTTCACCCAGGTATCATCAACATGAAGCTCATCACACAGAGCTAAACATAGTCAAGCCTTGACTCAATATAATTCCCAGAACGTTGTAGTCTTCTTGTTGCATAAGTTGTCCCACTGCAACGCTGTCCAGGTCTCATTGGCACCCTGAGAACTGCCTTTGTTGTTAGCTATGGCTTACGGCCTAGCCCAGCAACAAGATAAGCCCCCAGACCTTTATCAACCTGCATCCAAGCAGCATCATAAGAACTTGACTCTGTTGTCAGCCCTTTCAAACATCCAACTATTTACATATGTTGATCTAGGGCAGATGCATTCCTTCATTATGTAACAATGACTTACCAACATTACGCACAGTCCTTAAGGCATGACTTAAATGACTTCCATCATCATGTTGTCACCTGCAGCAATCTGAATTTATATGTTGTCCTTTCAGACCTCCTTATACTGTGAATAAGTGCCATCTTATGCTACGGATAAGGAGTCTCTTTCTTTGTTGCGTATAGGGTTTCTTTGCTGCGGAATGAGGGTTGCACTAACTGTGGCTAGGGCATCATTCTTAACTGAGTCTAAGGCCTTTCCTTGACAGCGATAAGGAGGAGCTTCTTCAGGCAGCGAATAGGTCCTCCATGACTGTGATATGGTCTCCTTGAGGATTGCGGTTTAGGTCTCCTTAACAACAGATATATTAGGTCTCTCTTGCCAACGTTAGACCTTCTTTATGCAGCGTATAGGGTTGCTGATCAACCCTCCCTTTGCTGTGGATAAGGCGTCTTCATAACAACGAATAAGGCCTCTTCCATTACTATGTATACATGCCTCCTTTGCTGCATAAAAACTCTTATTGACTGCGGCCTAGGGCACCCTTAAATGTGGCTAAGTCTCTTCTTTAGGACTGCATATGGGAGCCTTCTAGGATAGCGAATTAGGGCATCATTTGTTGTGGTTAGATCTCCTTCATGGCTGTGATTAGGGCATCTCCTTACCTGCGTTAAAGCCTCTCCTAGGACTGTGTAGGAGAGCCTCCTTTAGGGCAGCGTAGGTGCCTCTCTTCAATGTGATAATCATCCTCCATGACTGCGTCTATAGGGCCTGCGTCTAGATGTCTCATGACTGTAATTTAGGGCAGCGTATAGGTCTCTTTAGACAGCGTCTAGGGCTAGGGCATCTCCTCTAGGGCAACGTATTCTCTTAGGGACTTCTCCTTCCACCAAAACCCAAACAAGTGGAGAGGAAGAGATCACAAGAGATATGTGTGTGAAATGACTTGAAGACCTCTTCTATTTATAACAAAACGTTGAGGATAGATGGGGGTAATTTGGTTGTTGGCCGACCTTGACGAATTGTCACATAACACAAATAAATTCATATCTCCATGAATACATGTCGGAATCGGATGATCTTTAGATCAATCCTACACCTCTCGATGAAAGGAATCCAAGAAAAATATCAACTGCCATCAATAAGAAGACCCACATGGAGTTTGGCCTTAGTTGCCAATTTTAACAGAGGAGGGTTGACTTGGTTCTTGTTGAAGGTCTTGGTCTTGTTGTTTGGGTCTTGGATTCCTCATTTGATCTGATTTTATAAGAAAAGAAGAATTTTTTGGGTTTTCCCTTGGAGGGATTTTTCCCTAGCTTGGAGCCTACATCTTGTGTTCATTGTCTACTTGTGAAGTTCATAGTTTATGGTTTTGATAATTGTTTGATGAACAAAATAATAAAAGTAATAAGAAGCCAACATAATTGTTGAAATATGTAACTAGGTTCGGTCTTCATAATGATAAGTAATCATGATTTTATGTATCTAATGTAAAGAGAAAGAAATTTATTATTGTCATTCTTGATGCATGGGTTTCATGCTCAAGGTTATTTTTATTTATAGGTCAAGCACCCATTGAGTGCTTCTAGGGCTTGTCATTAAGTCAACAAGTCAATTGAGTCATTGTCATGTATGGAAGACCCTTTTGGGCATGTTGTATATTGTAAAGAAAATTTATGTAAAGTCAAAAGTGTCAAATAGACCCTCCAAGACCTTGTCAACAAGAAAAGATCAAGTCAACCTTCATGAGAGGACAAGTCGGCCTCCAAGCAGCAATTCGACCTCGAAGAGAAGCCTACAAATTAGAGACTTTGACCTCACTTGAAGAGCACTCTCTCATCACACAAGAGATTTGATCAAGCAAGAGGAAGAGACCAAAAAGGTATGAAGAAGTGGAGGACTAAAAGAGGAAGAAGAAAGCGAAGTTTTGGGACTGTTTTTGGGTTATTTCCTTCACACGTACGAGAAAATTAGGGCACCTATTATAGCAACTAAGACCGAATTGCAGAAGTCGAGTTGAGGCATCAATTGGCATACTTTGCAAGCCAAGTTTCCAAGAACAAACAATCAATTCAAGCAAAGGAGAAAAGAGAAAGAAATCACCATCTTTGTCACACCTGCAAGAGCTAGGGTTTCTACAAAAGAAACTGTTGGGGATCGAAGTTGCAGAAGAAACTGTTGGGGGTCGAAGTTGAAACTGCTGGGGTCGAAGTTGCAGAAGTTGTTGGGGTCGAAATTGCTAGAGAAGTTGCTAGAAGGAAAACTCATCAAGGAAGTATTGACTTGGTCTTGGAGGGGTCTTTGACAAGGGTCTTAGGTCTTGGAATTCGTCATTTGTAAGAAGAAACGAGTTCTTGTGTTTTCCTCTCAAGAGGAGAGGTTTTGGCCCTGGCTTATAGCCTATATCTTGTGTCCTCTTGTCTCATTTGTTTGGTAGTTGTTTGATGATAGAGAACACTAATATTAATCAAGTGAAAGAAGAAGCTAATCAAGTTAAGTAAAAATACATCACAAGCAATTACAAAGTACGAGAAATCATCTATTTAGTTGCCCCTAGATTTCTCAACAATAACTTCACAAGCAATTATCAAGTAAAGAAAAATCATCTAAGTGTTGCCCCTATTGATTTCTCAACATTGTATCAAAGCTAAGGTGAAGAAGAAAGCAGCTTGAAGATCACTCTTGTTGGCACAAGAAGAAGACTTTCATCAAAGATGCCTTGAAGGACATTATTTGCAGGAAGGACAAAAGGAAAGACACTAGGAAGGATATAAGGAAGGACATAAGAGAAGGATACAAGGAAGAGGACTCAAAAGGTTCATCTTGAAGGAAGGCTACTACTCCTCCATTGAAGGCTTTTTATCTTGAAGAACATTGATCTCTCTCTCTTGGAAGATTATCATTTTGAAGGTTCTTTGGAAGACAAGGAAGCATCAAGAATCTTGGGAACATCATCTACACTCTTTGAAGCAGCTTGAAGACACTATTGTTGGAGGCATCCTAGAAGTCATCACTCTAGGGCATCTTTGAAGTTTCTTGGAAGTCTTGGGAACATCAAGGTATTTGAAGATCTCTTTATCAAGCTAGACACTCTTATATCAAGTAAGTACTACATTATTCTCTATGGCTCAATCTTCAAATCAAATGACTTCATTTTGTAAGGAAGGCAATAAGCTTGATGGGTCAACAAACTTTCAAGCATGGAAGAAAATAATAGATTTGATACTTGTAGAAAAAGAAGTCATGGACCATGTTCAAGGCAAAGTGGCAGAACCAAAGAAAGATGAGTCTCGGGAATGAGCCAAGTACATGAAAGGAGAAGTAAGAGCTCAAAGGATTCTCATTGAACCCATTAAGGATCATCGCATTCCTATTGCAGATTTGGGCACATCTGAAGCAATGTATGACAAGTTGGTGAATTTGTATTCGGTAAGCACTACAAGTCAAAAGATATCTCTAAGGAATAAGCTTTACAAGACAAGGTTATCAAAATATGAGGACTTGACCTCATATCTATTAAAGGTCTCACAATTAAGGGATCAATGACAAGGTCTTGGAGAAATTGTTTCTGATTCTCAAATTATAACTTGTATACTAAATGCATTGCCCCCTGAATGGAGTAGCTTTGTGACAAGCATTTACTCAAGAAAGGACACTCCGAACTTTGATGAGATATGGTCTTTATGTATGATAGAATAAACAAGAATAAAGGAAAAAGATGACACCGAACCAAATGAAAAATCTCAAGATTTTGCTGCTAAAGTAAAGAAGAAGAAAGGGAAGTTTAGAAAGTTTGAGCCTCGTCAAAGGAACATCAATCAACCACGAAGAAATCTAGATGTGTCCAAAGTGCAATGCTTTGGATGAAATGAATATGGACATTTTAAAAGAGATTGTCCCAAAGATCTGCAACAAAAGAAGAACAACAAGAAGAAGGAAAGAAGTGGATCACATACAACTGAAGAAAATGAAGAACCCAAAAAGAAACTGAAGAATGAAGACACCAAGGATCTATATTATTGAAGGACTCTACTAGCAAGTTTGCTTACAGTATGTTTTCTTTTTCTTCAGAAGATGGCAGTTATAGTAGCATGTACAGTTACATTTATAGAAGAAAATTGGTTTTTGAAGCATGGCATCATGGAAGAAGCATAAAGCATGGGAAGGATTAGAATCTCCACTGTCAGTTGCATCTCATCGCTGTTGGAAATACTGAGAGGGGGGGGGGGGGGGTGAATCAGTATTTCCCTTTTTTTTAATAGTTCTAGTGATTGCCAAAAGCATATATAGATATGTATATGTATACACAGAACACAGAAATCAACAGCTGGAATTAATGCTTTTATTAGAACTCAAGACAGTGCAATGAAATAAATGCAATATAAGTATATATTTGATTGTGAATAGTTGCCAAGCTCCAACTTGGACTTCAGTGAGGCTCCAACCTCCAGTGCACCAAATCTGTTTTGCAGTGGTTCTGCACTTAGGAGCACCTACCCCTAATGACTTGGTCCTGTTCAGTTTTGAGGCTCCCAACTTTGGTATAAATTGGTATGCTGCTACACTATTCAGCTAAGGTTCTCTCACTCTTACTCTCCTGCCTCTGCTGCTTCTGCTGCCTCTACAGCCTCCGCTGCTTCTGCTGCCTCTTCTGCCTCTGCTGCTTCTGCTACCTCACACTCTGGTTCTTCACCACCACAACTACTACAACAGTTCTCTGTTTTTACTGTTTTTTTCATTCCCCATGCCTCTGTCTCTTCATTTTCGCTTACCACTACCTCTTTGTCTTCCTCCTCGGTCGTCGTGGCTTCCTCTGTGCTGTGCAAGTTTACCGACTCTCTGAGGACACGTAGATTCATTTGAGAGGTCCAAAACTCCATGGAGAACACATCTTACTGGTTACGACTGTAACAACGCTCCTTTGACAATGATTGTGGGCATGCACAGAGTTTTGTCTTTGGTTTAAATGGAGGCGTTATGCCCCAATCGCACTCTCCATCGCTCTGATACACCCTCCTGAATCATCGGACCAGTTACGGACCAGTTATCATAGGCCTTTCGGCCTAAGAACCCTGCGCAGGCCAAAAACACGATTACACAAGAAAACACAGGCAAAACAGTGGAAATGACTGAAGGGCGGACTTCAGGGTGTGTTACACCCGTGTTTATTTCTGCATCGGGTCCGTGATTAAATCGCAATCGGTGATTCGTGACTCCTGGGGATCCTTTATATTTTGGACCCATGACTCCGCTGATGGCCGACGGTCGATCCTCCACTGCTCCGATGAACCGGATGCGATGTGGTATTAAACCATGGTTTATATGCCCGTCGGGTCCACAGCCTTATCGCAATCAGCGCTTTCATGCAGCAAGGCTTCTCGGCGTGCGATCTGCAATGGATGCGATGAAGGTTAAGTCATATTGTAATGTAGCGGTGGGTCCACATGCATTCATCGCAATCGGGGGTTGCCCTTGGTGGAGGTCCGATGCGATATCGCTATCGGCGATCGCTTAACGTAGACCACTCCTTTATAGCAATGCGATATGAGGTACTGGACCCGATATGTCTCAGCGCTCCCGTGTATAAGGTTTCAAGTCCGCAATCCGCCTCTGATAGTGTATTTGCCTATATATGCATAGTTTTGCCCACCGATAGTGTTAAAGCATATATACCCAAGTCTTTCTGCCTCCATTTGCATTAGATGCATATACATATGGTTTTTCCGATGGGTAAATACATATATATACACATCTTGCATCCATCGGCTTCCTTCATTTCTCCTCCATTGCTCCTCCGATGGCTCCCGATGACCCTGTTGATTGCATGCATATAAGCTCTCTGATGACCCTATTCTCTGCTTCCTCTGTTTGTTCTGTGTACTCCTCTTCTTTGGCATATATATCTGACATATACATATATGGCTCCTCTATAGCTTCGATAGCTCTATTTTGGCATATATTTGAGTTCTGCTCCTCTTGGCTCCTCTTGGCTCCATTTGCTCCTCAAATATTTCCATATTGACATCAATGACAATCTGTGTCCAACAATCACAAGCAGTCATCAATTTGGAACATCCAGCTCTCCACAATTCAGGCAGTTACTTTTTGGCATTCACATCATTATAAAGGCAGTCTACTAGCTAGAAAACATCACAAGGATCCTTGATAGTGATTATGAAGGTTCTTCACTATGTGAAGGAATATTTAAAGCATACTTCTACTAAAATTATGGAAACTTGCTTCGAAGAAGCTCTCAGAAATGAAGATAATCAAGTTGCAGCATGAAGATATAATTGAGCACTTCTCATCTTAGAGAAGAAGTCTCATCTTGAACATCATTCTAGACATCATCCTCAAAAAGAGATGCAGCTCATTCAAAAGAAATAATACTAGATGGCAAGCATAAAGAAACAGGCATGTATATATTTAACTTCTCATTGAGAAGTACAATTCTTGTCTTCAGTAAAATTGCAGTAAGAGATTGTTGTAGAAATATGCTTGGTAGCACAAGCATGATATGTCTTGGATAAAGATTGGATTGGACAGAACTCTTCCCTTTGATTGCTCAACACATAAAAGCATGATGGATAAGAAAGAACTCTTCCATATACATAGAAGCATGATAGATGAGCATGATGATATGTCTTGGAACTCTTCCATATGATTATCTAGTATATAGAAACATGATGGATGGGCAGAACACATGATGATATTGATCAACATCCGATTTGGTCTCCTGAAGAATGAAAGATGTACAACTTCAGAGGGAGCTGCATAAACTCTACTAAACATGATTTTGAAGCTTGATCAATTTACTCCACAGACATATTAACTAATACTTGAAAAGCAGAAAGCATGAAGAAGGATTCTAGTATAAAGACAACCCATAGAAGAGGATGTTTCTCTCAGAAGGAGCTACTAGTAGAGCATGACATCTTGAAGCCTATCATAACTGGGTAACTTTGATTTTGATAATTTGGTATTGATGATTCGGCTGCCTAGAAGAACATGTTACAGAAGTATGGATTAAAAAGATAACAGTTGAGATAATATATCTACAATTGTTTGGCTTAGGCTCAATTCTTAAACAAAATGGATTGAGTTGACAACAATGATTTTTGGCTTAGTAGTATTGATGGCCGAAATATGCACACTATGTATGGAAAAAAAGGTAGCAAGTCACAAGATAACATTTTGGTCATGTTGAATCTGATGAAATTAACTTTCCGATGGACAGAGGGAGCAATGATTAACTCTACATTGATTGGTTGGGAAAGATACTATTGATAATGAAAATAGTGATTGATGGGAAGTGATGTAAAAGGTTAATGGCATGAACCTTGTTACGAAGGAAGATCGAGAAAGAGTTTGGCTCCACAACATCCAGGAAGGTCGAAGCTCAAATATGATATGAAGATAAGAGAGAGGAGCCCTTGCAGCTACTACTATGATCTCCACAGAAGAACAAGTAGCCAATGAAAGAAACAAAGAATGAAGCATATGATTATGATGAAGTCTCCTTGATTGAGAGGGAGCAAGAAATTTCCTTTATACTTGAAAATGTGTAATGACCTCCTCCTTGGTTGAGAATGAGTGATGGTGGACACTATATTCTCCATATGTGTCATGCACTAGGCCAGGACTAACCACAATATGTCTAGTGTATCACACTGGGAGGGAGAATGGAGGATTGGATAAGCATCTAGGGACTGGTACTCCTTGAGGATTGAAAATCCAAGATAGGAAGTGATCTTATGGACCAACACTCTTTGAGGATCTTACAGGGTATCCAAGATAAGAGTAGTCGAAGAGGACCAATATTATTTGAGGATTGGGAATCCAAGGTAAGAATAAGTCCTAGAAGGACATACCTTGTGAACATCTAGATGGGGTACATGCCTTGAGAGGCTGAGGTGTCCATATATGTGTGCCTCCTAGCATTGTGCTCTAATCTTGTGGAGAGATAGAGCTTGTTAGTCAAAAGGCCTCACTATGTTGGTATTTGACAATGTTGGTCATGTTGATGATGCTTAAAAGATGGCTTACCAATCCGACTCTTCTTATGAGAACATTTCAGTTTGAGTATATCCTTGTACCTATTATGGGATTATGAATACCTCCCTAGTTAAGAGGGAGTGTTAGAAAATGTAACTAAGTTCAGTCTTCATAATTGCTATTGTACCTATATTTTTATATATTTCATGTAAAGAACAAAAGAAGAAAAAGAAATATTATTTTTCAAGCATGGGTTTCATGCTCAAAATTTTTTGGTCATCTAGGTCAAGCATGTTCTTCATGCTTCTAGGGTTTATTGAATCAAAAGAATACTTGTCATAAGTCAAAATATCGTTCTTGAGTCAAATCCCATTTAGACTTTGAAAAGAAAGTGGAAAAAGAAATGTACTTGAGTTAAAAAATGTAATTTTTGTACCTACAGGACCAAGTCAGGCTTGCCTCAAGTCAGCCCAAGAAGGGTAATTCGACCTCCTGGTTGTTTATAAACAGAGACAGTTCGACCTCATCTGATGCACAAAACAAGAAATTTCGATCTCCAAAACAAGAAGTGTGAAATTCAAGAGAAGCTAGGAAACAAGGGAGAGAAAGAAGAGGGAAAAATTGAAGTTTTTGCTCTAAAATCTACCCTAGATTCCTCACACATCCGAAATTATGAAGTTGTTGCAGGGGTCGAAGTTGCAGATTCACTGCAGGTCCAAAATTCTGAAGCTAGGGGCCAAAATTCTGAAGTTGGGGGTGGAAGTTCTGAAGCTGGAACTAATTTGGAAGCTTTTGACTTGAGTTGACTTTTGTCTTGTTGGAAGAGCTTGGGAGGAGGGTTGACTTCGTTCTTGTTGAAGATCTTCATCTTGTTGTTTGGGTCTTGAATTCCTCATTTGAGCTAATTCTATAAGAAGAGAATAATTTTTCAAGTTTTCTCCTTGGAGGGGTTTTGCCCTAGTACTAAGCCTATATCTTGTGTTCATTGTCTACTTGTGATCTTCATAGTTTATGGTTTTGATAATTGTTTGATGAACAGAACATAATAAAAGTAAAAAGAAGCCAACATAACTTCGCAAGCAATTATCAAGTAAAGAGAAATCATTCTAAGTGTTGCCCCTATTGATTTCTCAACAGAAATAACCTCCTTAGGGCTAACATCACAAACCTTAGGAATTCTAGCCTAGATAACTCTAATCTAGCATTAAGGCTTCAACTTGTTGAAAATGTAACTAGTTTTGGTCTTCATAATTGTTGTTGTACTCATTTCAATATGTATCCTCTGTAAAAAACACGAGAAGAAAAGAAAAAGTTATTATTATTAAAGCATGGATTTCATGCTCTTTATTGATGGTCATCTAAGTAAAAGTATGTTCTTCATGCTTCTATGGTTTGTTAGGTCTTAGGACTTATTGCCATGAGTCAAAGGAGTCAACATCATGTTTATAAGACCCTTCTGAGCAAAATGTAATTGTTAAAAGAATTATTTTTGGGTCTGGAAAGTCCTGGAAACTCCAAAAGTACAAGTCGGCCTTGGCAATTACAAGTTGGCTTAAAGGAGGGAACTCGATCCCCTAGAAAGGCTATATAAAGAAGCAGTTCGACCTCATTTAGCACTCACTCATCCACAAGTTCGATCTATCAAGAAGGAAGTTCGATATATAGCTGGGAGAAGCAAAAAAGGAGAGCGAAGGTCTAAGAAGCAAGAAGAATCCAAGAAGAAAGGAAAAATCTTTGTTTTGGGCTCTATCTCTCTCATACGTGCGAAATTCTAAGGTTTCTGGTGTTGTAGAAGAAGGCCAAAGCTGCACATCTAAGTTGCAGGAGGACGAAGTGTAGTATCTTGTAGCTAGAAGGAAAAATACCCTACCTTGACCTCGTTGACCTTGGGGGAAGGTGTCTTTCTCTAGGAAGTTCTCAGGAGGAGGATAAATTAGGGTTTCCTTAGTAGTTGTAACGTCAAAATTGGAGGATCCAAGTAGCAGTACGAGTTGCAATTTTGAAGCTGGCAGGTCGAAGTTATAGTATTGAAGTTGGTTGTTGCAGGATCAGAGAAAGACTTGTTGGAGGGATGACTTGGTACTTGGAGGAGGACTTGGTCTAGGGTTTGGGTCTTTGTGTCTCAATTGAAGCAGATTTTATAAGAAGAGAAGAGTTTTCCAAGTTTTTCCCTAGCTAAGATCCTAATTTCTATGTCCTTTGTTGTTGTTTCATTCATGATCTTTGTTTGATGAAAGGATCTAACTAAAGAACATAAAGAAGATTAATTAATTTCACATGCAAATATTGAGGTTAAGGAAAAATAAGTACTAAGCTGCCAAATTGCATATTTTCCAACACAGTATCAAAGCTAAGGTGAACAAGGAAGCCAATTGGAAGGACACTAGAAGGAATTACTTGTCAAGGGGAAGGAAAAAGGAAACTCTCAAGGAAGGCCTAAAGAACAAGACTTCAAGAAGGATTGTTTGTTGAAGGGATCTAATCAAAAACTCATCGGTAGACCAGTTTAAAGGAAGCATCGAAGGATCTTATTATTCATCACTTTTGGAAGTTGTTGAAGGCATTAAAAAGGTTGGAAATGTTGGAAAATCAAGGCATATGAAGATTGATGTTGATTCTCCTTAACTTAATAATTACTTGTGAAATTTATTGTCTTTTTATTAATTATTTTGGTTCTCTTTCATCAAGCAATTATTAAAAATGTAGATACAAGAGACAAGACACCAAATGTAGGCTCCACACTAGGGCAAAACCCCACTTCTTGGGGAAAACCCAAACAATCTCCTTATAGAATCAAATCAAAAAAAGAGACTTCTCAAGACCCAATAACCAAGTCAAACCTTCTAGCCACAAGTCAACACTTCTCCAAGACTTCTCTTACTACAATCTTCGGACCTTTGTACCTCTTACTGTAAACTTCGGACTTCTATGTTGTACCTTCAAATCTTTGTACCTTTGCAATTTCAAACTTTTGTATTGCACCTTCAGATCTATGTACTTCTACAATTTACTGCACCTTCGAATCTATGTACTTCTACAATTCACTGCACCTTCGGAGCTTTGTACCTCTGCAATTTCAGACTACTGCACTGCACCTCCAAATTTGCATACTTCTGCAATTTCGGACTACTACATTCCACCTTCAAATTTGCATACTTCTGCAATTTCGGACTTCTTTACTGCACCTTCGAACCTATGTAACTTTGATCTTGTGCAAACTTCTTATGTTTCGGTTTAGGTACAGGTTTCTTATATTTTCGATTTTCTTCGCTTCAACCAATCCTGTATTTGAGCTTGTCTTTTCTGATCTCTGCACTGCAGTGTGTTGCGTGTCCAAAAGGATCCGAATAGGCTTCAGTATATACTTGTTTTTGCATGTTTATGAGGCCAACATGATCAATATCTAGGCCGACCTGTATACTGGTCTAGAGGTTGACTTGTACTACTTAATGTTGACTTGTAGCTAGAGGTCTAATTAGCTTTTGTAAACAATATGACAATATACCCAAGAGAATTTTACAAATTATATTGACTCTTCATGACAATTCCTAGAGGCATGCAATGGATGCTTTGACCTATTTGACCAATGACACAAGCATGAAACCCATGCTTTATAAATAAATATTTTTTCTTATATTCTTTACATCATACTCATCATGAGGACGAGGAAAATTATGAAGACCAAACCTAGTTACTTTTCCAATACTCCCTCTTAACTAGGGAGGTATTCATAATGACTCAACAGGTCTATCTCAGGTTGAAATATTCTCATAAGAAGGGATCCAGATTGATAAGCATCGTTCATCATAGTAGCATTGTCACGTTACCCAAGGCCTTAACAGGTACACTCTATCTCTCACAAGATCAAAGCACAATGCTGGGAGGCATAGGACACCGTACTACCTCATCATGGTACATACTCCACCTAGGATACCCAAGTAATCCTACCACCGTACAATTCTTATCTAAGTCCATATGACTTAGGATCTTCATCCTAACCCATCATATTACTTGACTTCAAGAAAGATTATCCAGGATGCTTTATTCAATCCAACATTCTCCCTATCCATGTTGAAGTACATGACTTAGGACATCAGTCCTGATTCATCATAGTACTTGACATAGGGAGAATTAAACTAGTCATCATTCTCCCTATCCATGATGCATGTACTAGACTTACAATTGTTATTCCTGGTCTAGTACATGACACAAGGGGAACCAATCACCAACCATACCCCTCTCAATCAGGGAGGAAATCCCTATTCTATTTGTAGTCTGAGAATAGATCCTGCTCGCATTCAAGGAGGTCTCCTTTTACTCCCTCTCAAACCTAGAAGAGATTGCAACTTCAAAGTCATCGCCTTAAGTCCTCTACCTTGTCTTTCACAATAGCACCAGCTATCAATTCTTTATAGCTTACATGGATCCCTCTTTCCCCCGCATCTTATTGTACAACGCATGCTTCCCTTCACGATATCACGAATCATAGATCCATCTCCTCATGATATATTCAGGTCATCCATCTTCTACATCACTTTCCTCTTGATTTTAACTTCTTCATGAGAGTGATCTTCCTTCTAGACCTTCAGGTTATCTTCTTATATTGCTACCTTCCAAATCCCAAGAGGAGCACAACTTTATCTTTATAGATGCCAGGTACTAGATGTTGAGTTTTTCCCTCAATATCTAAACAGTTGAACTTGTCTTATCTGTCATCTTGTACCCCTACAACATTTTTCCAAGTAGCAAAAACAATATATTAACAAGATAACCTACAACAAATATTAACATCAGACTTACCTCACCATGATAGTCTTCTTCAACAAAGCAACAACTTCCTCATGGTCCATCTTCATATGAGTATACTTTTATGCATCAAAGTGCCCAAGGATCCAACTTGATTACCAAGTTACCATTTTCCCTTCAATGAACTTTGATAGCAACAATTCCCACAGGATCTTTACGGTTCCCTCCATTCATCATGTTCTTCATGGCATCAGATCAGCATATCTTTCTCATTTTGCTTCCTTCATTATGTACTTGCAACATTCATCAACAAGTACCACCAAGCAAAATATACAAGTACAAGAGCATGATTATGATTTTGATAGTCTAGGGATTCCATGAAATCTTAGAGAGGGAGAACTTCTAGGGTTTTCAGATCCAAACCCTAAATCTCTTGATATTTCCTATTGAAACATGAATCTCAAATCAATTCTACCCTCACTAGGGTTTTCCATTCACCCTCGACTACTTACAAACCCTAAAAACCAAAATTTATGGTTTCTTATGAGGGAACAAACAGATTAGGGTTAGGGTTCCTTTCTAGGGTTTTCAAGTTCCAACCAAGGGTTTTACAAAAACTTCAAACCTTCAGAGCTTGAAGACGAACAACCTTCAACAAGATGAAGACTACAAACCTTGAACCAAACATGTCCAAAAAATCCTAATATAATTCATGTTAGACCCTATATGCATAAAACAATTAAACGTACCTTATAGACAAGGACTACATACCTTAGTTCTTCATGATCACTGGAAGTCGCTGCAAAGACTTCATCTCAATCCAAGGTAGTGTTTACTTCTATAATTCTTCTAAGAGAAAAACATGATGCCCTACTTCTTCCTCTTTTTGCTAGTTCTGATGAGAGCGAAAAACAAATTTTCTATGCATGTCTTCATGCTAGACCATTATCTAAACTTTTATGTATGATGCACCAGTCAGCATCCTTAATAGAAGAGGTCCTTGACATCTTCCTTTTGCTTCTTTGAGGGTTCTTCATATTCAGCTATTAAAGCTTCACACCTTTCCTTCCTTTTATTTTTCTTAGGATTCTTAGGACAATTTGCTTTGATGTGTCCATATTCATGACAACCAAAGCACTGAACTTTGGACATGTCTCTAAATTTGCTTTTCTTTTTCTTGTCAAAAACTTTCTTTGATTTAGCTGCAAAGGCTTGAGTAACTTCATCGGTAGGTTAGGACTTGCCTCTAGCCTTTATTTTGGATTCTTCTATTGAACATTGAGCCCATAATTCTTCAAATGATGGAGGTTCTTTTCTTCCACGAATGCTACTTGCAAAGCCATCCCATTCCTTAGGTAGAGCATTAATTGCTACTGTAATTAATTCTGAATCAAATATTTTCTCACCAGCTTCTTGAAGTTGGTCTTTGATTTTTGATAGCTTCATGAAAAAGGTAGATATGGTATCTTCTGTAGACATTTTTGATTGGTATAATTGAGTCCTTAAGGCAATCATGTGACATGTTGTGTTGACTGAGTATAATTTTACCAAAGTCTCATATACTTCTTTAGATGTGGATAGTTCTGACACAAATGTAATGAGGTGGTCTTTAATAGACTCAAAGAGCATTCTATTGATTTGGGGTAGCATCGGATGTGCTCTAGCCATGAAAATTGGTGGAGAGGCTGAAGCACATGAGATCTCCAATACCCATAAATGGTTTGGACAGATTGTACCCGGTTTGGGAGATATTAGAATAATTAATATTTTTAATGGAGTTCCTAAGTCTAAACTTAGGAAAAATAAAATATTAATGGGTATTAATATAAAACTGGGTTAGAAGGCTCCAAAAGTCATGGATCGAGCCAAATCTAATCTTAGCCATTGATTAGAGATTTAATCTCGGCCATTGAAGGACCAACAGGAAAAGTATAAGAGGAGGCTTAAGGGTCAGTTGGAAGACACACCAGAGTGATCAGTCATTTGATTTGCTAGAGTGGGGTTGCTAACAAAAGTCGAATCAATGATCAGCAGCGAGGGGCAATGAGTACTGGACACAGAGGCAGAGATAGTGTCGAAAGACCAGCGCAAAGGCAAAGAGCGAGAAGCAGCAGCCAAAGCAGGCCACGCAGAGCCCAGCAAAGACAACGCAGAGGCCAGAGGGCCTGCGTCATCCATGCAGAGGGCAACAAGAGTGACGCAGAGGGTCCTAGAGGCTGCGCAGTGCCTCAAAGGGCTAATGCAAAGTAGCAGGAGGCTGACGCAGTGCTTCAGAGTTGCTGGAGAGGGTTTCATGGGACAGGTTTTCTGAATACCTGTTTCCGAATAGAGAGGCATTATTGTCGGTTGTTTTTCTCTATCGGGTGAGCCGGTTTGGCACCCAGATGTACTCAAGGAAATATTGCATAATAATAAAAATCTCAAAATAACTGCATCGGTTTTCCTGCATTGGGTTTTTCTGGGGACATTTGTCCAAAAATAACGGTGTCACTTGTGTGTTTGTTTTCCTTCAGCTGATGATCTGTAGATGTTGAGACTGTATTGTATTTATTTTGTTATTTATATGTTTTAAATAACTTGTTCGAATTTAAACAAGTAGAAGAAATAAACCAAAAGAATACAAATTAAATTTCTAACAGATAGACTTAGAAATTTCAACACATTCTTTGAGCTTTGACTTCGCCTTTTTCATACTTTGCAACTTCTTCTTCATCCTCTGAATCTGAAATAGTGGCCTTTCCAAGAACATACTTCATGACTTCATTCTCTCTAAGGGCTAAGTCAATTCTCTTCTTCCATGCCTTGAAGTTGGATGCTCCTAATTTATTGGTTTCCTTGCACGTATAAGCCATTAGATTAGACACAAGGTGTTGGAGATGAACTCCTATTTGAGGGATACCTTCTGCAACAATGATTTTTCTTAAGCTGCTACAAAGATGGGCTTCTTTTTGCTCTCTAGATGTGGTGTCTCTTCTTCACCTTAGCTCTGATACCATGTTGGAAAATCAAGGCAGATAAAGATTGATGTTGATTCTCTTTAGCTTAATAATTACTTGTGAAGTTTATTGTCTTCTTATTAATTATTTTGGTTCTCTTTCATTAAGCAATTATTAGCAATGTAGATACAAGAGACAAGACACTAAATGTAGGCTCCACACCAGAGAAAAACCCCACTTCTTGGGGAAAACTCAAACAATCTCCTTCTTATAGAATCAGATCAAAAAAAGAGACTTCTCAAGATCCAATAACCAATTCAAACCTTCTACCCACAAGTCAACACGTCTCCAGGACTTCTCTTATTACAAGCTTCGAACCTTTGTACCTCTTATTGTAAACTTCGGACTTTTGTGTTATACCTTCAGATCTCTGTACCTATGCAATTTCAGACTTCTATATTGCACCTTTGGATCTCTGTACTTCTACAATTTATTGCACCTTCGGACCTTTGTGCCTCTGCAATTTCGGACTTCTGCACTACATCTTCGGATTTGCATACTTCTGCAATTTTTAACTTCTTTACTGCACCTTTGGACCTCTGTAACTTTGATTTTGAGCAAACTTCTTATGTTTTAGTTTAGGGATAGGCTTCTTATAGTTTTGATCTTCTTCGCTTCAATTAATCTTGTATTCAAGCTTTGTCTTTTCCAATCTCTACACTGTAGTGTGTTGTGTATCCAAAAGGATGCAAATAGGCTCCAATATATACTTCTTTATGCAAGTTTAAGAGGCTGACATGATCAAGATCTAGGCCGACATGTATACTGGTCCAGAGGCCGACTTGTAGTGCTTCTTTATGTTGACTTGTAGCTAGAGGTCTAATTAACTTTTGTAAACAATATGACAATATACCCAAGAGGGTTTTACAAATTATATTGACTCTTCATGACAGTTCCTAGAGGCATGCAATGGATGCCTTAACCTATTTGACCAATGACACAAGCATGAAACCCATGCTTTATAAATAAATCATTTTTCTTATATTCTTTACATCATATCCATCATGAGGACTAGGACAATTATGAAGACCGAACCTAGTTACTTTTCCAACAGGAGACACCATCAAGAAGAATCTTGGTTATCAAGTATCATATTATTACATCATGTTTGAATCTACTAGTCATATGGGTTCTTTTTGCAAGGAGAGAAATAAGCTCATTGGAGCATCAAATTATCTAGCATGGAAGAAAAGGACTGACCTGATACTCACAGAACAAGAAGTAATGGAGTATGTTACTTGAGAATTACAAAAGCTATCAAAGACAAGACACAAGAACTAGCAAAGTACAAGAAAGGGGAAGTAAGGGCTCAAAGGATCATAGTTGAATCCATTAAAGATTCTCTTGTTCCATTTGTTGCAAACTTGAAAACTTCCAAGGCTATGTATGACAAGCTAGTGAACTTGTACTCTGTAAGTACATCAAGACAAAAGATATCTTTGCGGAATAAGTTATATAGAATGAAGAAACAAAGGATGACGATATGGCATCCTATCTCATGAAAGTCTCTCGGCTAAGAGACCAACTGCAAGGACTTGGGGAATCAATTTCTGATTTGGAAGTGACCATCTGTGTACTAAATGCATTGCCACCAAAATGGAGCAGCTTTGCAACAAGCATCTACTCCAAGATAGATTCAACTCCTTTTGATGATTTATGGGCTCAATGCATTCTGTAAGAATTAAGGATCAAGGTAAAAGATGGCATTGGATCATATGAGCATTCTCAAGCATTTCTAGCCTGAGTTAGGAAGCTAAATAAGGGAAAGTTTGGAAAGTCCAAGAAGAAAGATATGTCCAAGGTTTAATGCTTTAAGCGCAATGAATTTGGACACTTTAGGAGGGATTGTCCAAGCCAAGAAAACAACAAAAGAAAGGAAAGAAGCAAAGCTCATGTAGCTGAGGCAGTGGGAGAAATTGAGAAGAAGTCGAAGAAGGAAGAAGTGAAGGATCTTAACTACTAAAGAAGGCTCACTAACTGTCAAGTTCCTTATAAGGATTAATCTTTCCTTTAGAATAGTTTGTTTTGCATAGCATCATAGAAAGAAGCATATGATAGTAGCATATCAAGAGTTTACATGATTAAGTTGCTTTTAATAAATCATCTAAATAGATAGGCTCCATGCCAAAGATATATCAAAGGCTTCATGTACCATCAGAGTTCACTATATCATTAGAGTTTTTTAACTTTATTTCTTCTTCTCATCTTCTTCTCATGTTGTACTCAAATTCCAAAAGTCCTATGGGGATGATGTAAAGTGATGCTAGTGTGATGAGTTGACTCATGTAACAGACCTGGGTAACTTCAGACATTGTCATCAAGTGAGTTTACTCTAAGAGATTTTTTTTACTTGGTTAATTATTAGGTGTTTTCGAGGACTTAATAATTAATTGAGTCTTTTCCTTCAAGCATAACCCCAAATCCAGAGTGTGGCTTGATGGTGAGGCCTTGGGTGAGTCCTAGTGTCTAGAGTCATTGTATATTACCATACTAGATCACTCGTAAAATTTCGTGGAATTTGAATAAGTCTAGGGGTCAGTTTTTTTTTTTTTTTTTTTTTTTTTTTTTATTTTCCGTAGGGCGGAAATTTAAATAAATTCTGAATGTAAAATGTAATAAGCTATGTTCCACCAAGACTCTGGTGCGGGGAGACACACAGGGCGGATGTGCGGGAGTACCCTTAAATTTTAGGGAAATTTCGAGGGTATGAGGCGGCGTCAGGGTATATAATTTTTAATTTTGTATATATATATATATATAATTCATATTCATATTAAATAATGAAAACATAAATAGACTAATAGTAATTGTTAAACACACATGGACAGCAAGAGAGATATGAAAGATAAAACATGCAATACATTTTTTATTAACATGAGATATACATTTATAGTACATTGTTGTGACCGTTGGGTTTCACATCCCAAGGTCTCTTGGACTACTTAGTCTATTCAGCTTCCACACTAACCCATTTAGGATTAGGTGTCCAACATTCCCCCCCTTAATCCGAAGGGTTATGTATGAGTCCAAGAAGAGAGCTATAATACAAAATGTGCAAATATGCATGGCAGCACTAGGCTGAATGTGCTCTATGAAATGTTGTTAAAAAGGGCGGTGGTTTAAGGATGACCACCAACACTGGAACGCTTAGTGCAGTTCCCGGAACTCTTCCAAAACTGGCAAGAAACTGAAGTTTTATGCTAGAGGAAGTGATCCTATTGTTTTAAAGAGGGAAACCTTCAACCATAAAAGGGAGGTCTCACCCCGCATAAAAGGTAAAACTTCAACCTGAAAAGGGAAGTCTCAACCTGTGATGGTTTAAGGATAACCAACAACTCTGGAATGCTTAATGCAATTCTTGGAACTCTTCCAAAACTGGCAAGAAGCTGGAGTCTTTTGCTAGAGGAAGTGTTCTCAATTTTGTTCCTGGAATGCTTCTGAAACTGGCAAGAAGCTGAAGTCTTCTGCTAGAGGAAGTGTCCCAGATTGCCAACTGAAGGCATGTTCAGGGGCATCTTTGTCTCTGGCTACAATTCTAAAACTGGTGTCGCAGGTTGTGGCTCAGGCTTGCTTGATGTGACTTTGAAGCTTGTAGATGACCATCATTTCCCCCCTTGTCAGATACAAGGTGAGATGATGGAGGAAACTCAACTGCAAGATTGTTCAATATTCTGGAACAAGTTCTGACATGTGTTTGGAATATCTTCTTGGTTGTTGATGCCCATTGCCAAGAAGCGATCCATCCAAGATGAATCTTTGTTCTTGCAGGATGTTTGTTTCTGAAGCATCTGTGTGAAGAATGACTGGTTTTATCATTTTATGACAGTGCTTACACGGATGAAGATCAAAACAGTGATCTTTCAAATGGCCAACTCGGTCACAGTGTTGGCATTTCACAATCTGTTGTTGTTGTTGTTGCTGTGGAAGAGGGGCAGAATTTGGAACAGCTGGAGGTGAACTGTCATGAATGAATCCAGCACTCTGAAACTGAATGGGCTTGGCATAGTCTGGAATATGAAAGGACAAGTCCTTGTCATATCCAAGACCAGTTCTGTGCTTGTTGTGGACAAGTTGTTCCCAAGGTCTGATGATGGGCTTGGGAAGTGCAGACTGAGTTTCTGCATTTGCATGTAAATCTGTTGTTGTATTAGGCACTGAATTTGCAACATTAGTGTCTTGCTGTTTATGGGAGTCTGTTTCAATTTTATGAACAGAAACAGGTTCAGAATGATGACTCCACTGTTGTAATTCTTCTTGTTGTAGCTTTGTCTCAAGTTGCAAAAAATCAATCTTTTCCTGTGCATATTGTAAAGATTTTTGAATATCTCTGAGAGTGTTTTAAAGTTTTTGTTGACTTTAACTATACTTCCATCAGTAGATAAATTAGAGTGCTTAATAACTCTAATAATCCATGATTTTTCTCCATTATTCAGACAATCAAATCAACAATATATTTGTAAAAACAATCAAATGACCAAAAATGCACTCCCCCCCCCTTTTTGTTGTTGTTGTTGTTTTAGTCTCCAATGCACGTTCCTTTAGATATTTCGGTAGAAGTTTCAACTATTTAAGATGAAAATTTCCCACTTTTGCAATACCCAGAAATTGTACCCAAGAGCAACCTTTTCCTCTGACATAGTACAGTAGTGGTTTCAACCACCTGAGTATGACAAGCTCGGTCTTCTGCAATTTTATGCCAATACGAGCTCCTGAATTCCAATGACTTGCTGGCTCCTAAACTTTACGCACAATAAGTGTTTTCATGCACACCTATGACACACAACACAACGTTTTGTTTCCTGTATATCACAGTGACAGTGAGCATATACGTTGCTGAGCGGACTTCGATACACTTGCGTTCTCCAACACATCGAGAGTTTTGAACAGATATCTCGGCCTAACCATGGCCACAGCCTTAGCAGACCTGTCTTATTTTATTATTGACAACGAAATATCGAGAGTTTTTAACATAAATCTCTACCCTTGGTGATATTCATGGCACTCAGTGGGAGTGATTCATGCACACCAATCCGAGTGCAGATGCATGTGATGGCTGCTATGAGGCCCGAAGTACAAGATATAATAGATTCTTTGTACTATTCGTAGAGATTACAAATTTGACAACTTCGAATTTACAAAACAATGGCAAACACTGATGCGTTTTGGCATTTTGTAACGAAATTTTCTGTTAAACACACATCGATTCATTGTAACTCCTAATACACACTGTCTCTTAATATCCCCTAACATAAATGACAAATTCGGCCTCTGACCGGGGATTTGTAACCCACAAACTTTAGCGTGTACCCAACAAGCAAGTAATGCGATCAACAGTAAGGAATGGTAATTCGACTCCTTGTAAAGGCTCGTGGGGTCGTTGTGACTCGAACTCCTTACCTCTCCTGGATCATTTCTGCGAGATTTCTGAGATCCCGAAGGCCAAAATGTCTGTCAAACCCAATTCCAAAGCCGATGCCCGGAAGCAACGTTACAAGGTGGCGGTCGATACAGTGGAGGCCCGTCACAAGCGGGAGGAAAACCTGGTGGAGATTCGAAAGTCTAAACAGGAGGAAAGTTTGCTGAAAAAATGCAGAGAAGTTGTTTCGTCTGTCCCCAATTCTCAGCTTTCAACTGGCTATGATCAGGCGATTTCTCTGAATGAAAAGTTGCAAAATTTGCCAGCAACTGTTTATGCGCTTGCTTCTGATGATATCAATAAATTGATGCAGCTGTTGGACCAAATGTTGTTCAACGACAACCCAAAAAAATACTATAACCCATCTGGCTATACGATCAAGGAGATCTAATATTCCTTTGGATATTAATACTCAAAACAAAGGTTGTGCACACTTCAATACATAACCAATTCCAACGCATATATAATCCATGCCAGAGATAAATTAATTGTTCAATCACGCAATACATTCATCCAAGGGACCATCATACGCACCGTGTATATATTGCAAACTGTTCCACCACTTCAAATGAACCATAGGTATCGCAACACAGGTCACGAACTATCAATTCATTTCAGCGCCGAGAGCAACGTATCACAACACAAGTGTATATATATGTGAAAGAAGAGTCACGGTTAGTCTCCACACCTCCACGCATATCAATTATTATAACCAAAATAACCACGCATACCAGTCTTCAAATACACCAACGCAACAAATCATACAGTGTATTCAGCAAAATTAATATTATACAGTGTATACTGTTGTACGAACAATGGGTTGTATTCGGGTTGACAAAAACACAGATATTTGTGTGATCCGCTTCAAAGATGCCTCAAGGATGATGATCCTTATGTGCGAAAGACGGCTGCTATATGTGTTGCTAAACTTTATGATATTAATGCTGAACTGGTGGAGGATAGAGGGTTTCTAGAGACTCTTAAGGACTTGATTTCAGATAGCAATCCCATGGTTGTAGCGAATGTCGTGGCAGCACTGGCAGAGATCCAAGAAAACAGTAGTAGAGCAATATTTGAAATTACTAGTCACACACTTTTTAAACTTTTGGCAGCGCTCAATGAATGCACTGAATGGGGTCAAGTGTTTATACTAGATGCTCTTTCAAAATACAAGGCAAGTGATGCCCGAGATGCAGAGAACATTGTTGAACGTGTAACTCCTCGTCTTCAGCATGCCAACTGTGCAGTTGTACTTTCGGCTGTCAAGGTGATTCTGCAGCAAATGGAGCTTATTACAAGCACTGATGTTGTTAGAAACCTCTGTAAGAAAATATCTCCAAAATATCTAACAAGGCGACGCCCATTTACATTGTTAGTATATGCTAGGCAGTGATAATATTTATATATCTGTTACAGAGAGTGTGTCTCTCAAACAACTCTACAATGGACGATTCATGACGGTTAACTCCCACACGACCAGCAACTGTAAGAAACCCGCAAAGAAACAACTAGGAAAGGTGAAAATTCTCAACACGGATACACAGTCAATCCAACAGTGTTTTCATTTCAATTCAGCGCAATACAGTTAAACGCATCAATACCAATACCATAACACAGCGTTTCAACCAGCATTGATGTCAGAGCAGCATTGATGGAGATTCGAACCTCGACTATTCAGTTTCCGATGCGGTCAGAGACAAGCTGCGACTTATGAGAGACAGATGTGTTATAGAGCGTTATGGACAGAGCGCAGTGGTGACAGAGGCGTTGATGACAGAGGCATCAGAACAGTTAGCGCAGAGCGACCAGCGGAACCGATGGGGAGAGCGATAGGCTGAGCGTTAGACTGAGAAGGCAGGCAAGTTTTGCAGAGTTGACAGACTCTTAAAATACCCAGGCCTCTATTTTCAGATTGCTGGAATGTACGTTACATCCATAATAGCAGCACTGACAATTATATGAATGTACATGACTTGCAGGTAAGAAAGGCCACAGAAAACAAGTGGCTCATATTAATTATGCAGGGCAGGAATACGCCTGCTCTGATACCATGTTAAACACACATGGACAGCAAGAGAGATATGAAAGATAAAACATGCAATACATTTTTTATTAACATGAGATATACATTTATAGTACATTGTTGTGACCGTTGGGTTTCACATCCCAAGGTCTCTTGGACTACTTAGTCTATTCAGCTTCCACACTAACCCATTTAGGATTAGGTGTCCAACAGTAATAGTAAATACATTGATCCACACATAAAATTTATATTCATAATTGAATTAAATAATGGCATGCATTGATCCCTCCTCATCACTCGTTTTGATACTACATCATTCATATGATATATTCATCATTCATCCATACCATGTGATTCAATAATGAAATATTCAAATACATAGATCCATGTCATCTATCATTCTATAATCTACATCGATTAAAAACTTAAATTCATCATTCATCATTCTAGAATCTACATTAAAATTTAAAAGAAAAACATACTAGTATATTACTATATACTACATACTAGATATTGAAGTTTGAACAATAAAATAGTATTAGATATCATTTTTTGGGATTCAACTGCGTTAAGTAAGTCATTCATGTATGACCATTTCCATGAGAGATTGTCGTAACTAACTAATTTCTCATGATTTTTGAATAGTCCACTTAGCACTCATTTCATCAGGTGATGCTCACAAGGGTGAAGAAGTGGGATTGAAACTAGTGAAATGAATCACAGCATCAATCATCACTTCCGGGGCTTGCACCCGATAACCAGGAATTCTCGGGAGGTCACCCATCCCCGATCGCCTCTGGCTCAAGCGCGCTTAACTGTGGAGTTTTCCCCACAATCAAGCCCACTTAGTTTCCCCAAATTCAAAAGAGTGAAGGGAACTCTACTTGAATGGTTCATGAGGCACAATACTTTCTAAGGTTTTGCAAATGGGATAGCAAGCTAAGTGGGCTTGATTGTGGGGAAAACTCCACAATTAAGCACGCTTGAGCCAGAAGCGATTTGGGATGGGTGACCTCCCGGGAAGTCTTGGTTACTGGGTGAAAGCCCCGGAAGTGATGATTGATGCTATGTGATTCATTTCACTAGTTTCAATCCCACTTCTTCACCCCTGTGAGCATCACCTGATGCAATGAATGCTAAGTGGACTATTCAAAAATCATGAGAAATTAGTCAGTTACGATTACCTCTCATGAAAATGGTCATACATGAATGACTTACTTAACGCAGTTGAATCCCAAAAAATGATATCTAATATAATGCACTGCGGAAACCCCTTAATTCTAAAATAGTAAATTACTTAATATGAAATTGATATAACTCAAAAATAGTTAAGTGTGAGGACTTGGTCATATGTGAATGACTTAACACAGTTGAATCCCAAAAAATGATATCTAATATAATGCACTGCAGAAACCCCTTCATACTGCGATAGTAAATTACTTAATTTGAAATTGATATAACTCAAAATCTCAAACTCAAAAATAGTTAAGAGTGAGGAGTCAATAGTTGGTCTGAGGTCATTAAAATTCAATATCTAGTATCACATCAAGTTAAAAGTGAAAAGTAAAAGTGGACAATGAGGACTGAAAATAAAATCAATATCAAGGAGTTAATCTCAATGATTGGTCCTCTACATTAAGTGCTATTAGACAAATTCAAGGGGGGGCGCATCCCCCCTCAAAAGGGGACGACCAGAAGCACCCCTTTTGGGGAGTCACATCCCTCAAAGGGGAAAGCACCCCTTTTGGGGAGTCGCGCCCCCCACACTGGGGAAACACACCCCCAGATGTCCCCCCGTCCCAGGTGCATGGTGTGCGAGGGGTGCATGGGTGCGTGCACTCGACCTTGGGGGACATGTCCCCGTGGAACACTCGTAATAAGTGATGTCTAGAGAAGTTGTATGGGGCATGTGTGCTCAAAATTACACTTCTCTTCTCACCCTCAACATTTTACTATGACACACTTTGAGGGGTAAAAAATAAGTTTTAGACCCTCAAAACCCACTTTTCCTAAGTTTAGTGGAAAATGTGGGAATAAATTAGCCCAGAAATTAAATAAATGGAGAGAAATAAATAACTCCATGTGAGAAAATGACATGGAAATGACTTGGAAATTATCTCAAGTCAAGAGTTAAGTCAAAGGACAAGTGGGAGATGATTTGGCACCTAACATCATCAAAGCATTTATCACATGGGAAAATCGATTTTCTTGCTACAAAAAGAGAATTCAATTTGCTGACTGGGAAAATCGAATTTTTTGGAGTAAATGCACATGAGGGAATATTTGGATGGATTTTTTATTGAGATTTTAGTGGAGGCTTGTCTCCAACATAACTCCACTACTTCTACACTTGGCATCATCATGGATCAACGAGTTCCCCAAGGAAGGCCCACGCATTTCCTCAAGGAGCTCCAATGCATGGCACATTGGGAACATCAATTCGATGTGGCACTTCATGGCTTGATGGTTGGGGAGTTAACTCCCTCTTGTTGCACATTTGGCATATCTTGGTCTCACACATGGAATTTTGACTTACTTGAAGAATTTGATGGCCACCTCAAGGAGTTCGATTTGGTTGAAGCTCCACACATGTCATCTCATCTCTCCACTTGGAATTCGACTTCTCTTCTTGGGATCTTCTCCAACACCACTTGTCACTTGGATCTCTCATTGGGATTTGCTCCCAAATTTCTATATAAGTGAGCATTGGAGTCTCACTATGTATTCATGTTATTAGCTACTGGGCTTGAGAACATTGTCATTTTGTACACTTGCATTTTGCTAATAAAAACAAAGACTTTGGGGCAATTTTGGTGGTGTTCTCTTGGCACTTTGAGGTGATTTATTTCCATACTATTGTTATTGTGCTTCAATTTCTTATACATTTGAATGTTGTTAGCTTCTATTGTCATCTATTTTGGATCAATATGTGCAAGCGTTTACAGTAGTATTCTAGGAGTGAGATTGCCAATTGATTTTTGGAGGAATCTTTGGTCTATTTCACCCATTGTGTTGCTCTAATTCCTTTTGCAAGCTAATATTTGTCTTCAAGTGTGTAGGGAAAATCTATTTGAATTGTGTGTAGGAATCCATTTGGGCGTGGGAGAAGTTTCACATAGATCAACTCACTCTCAGATTCAAGGTTGCTCAAGACCCATCAACTTTCACTTCAAGGATTTCATCTAAAGAGAAGCAAGAGGGGAGTTCTTTTTCCCATTATCTACTTGAATCATTTATAAATTTAAATTACATGTTTCTTTTGATCTAGAGCTTTCAAAGATTTCATAAGCTAATTAAGAGCAATTTTCTAAACTAGACAAGTATGGGGGTTCACTCCTTTCACTTGGTTTGGTTTCTTGTATATTAGTATGTACCATATTTTGTTTTCTTTGCATGCTCTCTCCACTAATAATCCTCTTTGTTTTGCAGCCCATAGTTGGAGCCTTTGGCAACTCATCTTGTGACAAGTCTTGAGGAGAGATTTTTGAAACTTCTAACTAGTGTTTGCAAGACCTCTCACACTTTTGGAGATCAATTTCAAGGAGGCCATGAGCACTTGAGGGCAGCTGCAAAATAGCTAGGCCATGGGCCCTTTGAGGTTGATTTCTTTCTTGTAATTTCAGATTTTTGTTAAATTTTCCATTGGCTATTGAGGTTGCCAAGTTTCACAAGGAGACTCTAGCTTCTAAAGCTCCTACTTTGTAAAAGTTTATCCTTTATCTTTTGGGCAGCCTTCTAAAGGCCTTCTCCTCATTGTAACATTTAATAAAAATTCCAATTTTCTTGTGGGAGCTTGGGCATTTACCCATGGCATCCCTCCTCCTCATTTAGAGGGAGGACCTTTCTTGGATGGATTGACTTGCATTTCCATTTTCTAGTTTTCTCACTTAGTTCATTTACATGCTCTTTTGGTAATCTAACTCACATAGCATCCACATTTAATTTCAAATTTTAGCTTGCTTTGTATTTCTCAAGTATTTGCAATCTCTTACATTCCATGCACAATCTTTGAGCAAATACAAGTACTCTAAGTTTTATGTGGCAAGTTTAACTCATTTACTTAGCATTTGGTTTCCTTGGAATATATTGCCTCATTACATGCTTACTTGTTGTTTTGATCATGCATCATACATTTTAAGTAATCATTTTGCTCACTTACAAGCAAGCATTTTACTCTTGGCTACATTTCAATTGATACATGCTTCATTGTCAATTTATGCTTAAGTATATTGTCCATTGGTATATCCTTTGATTAAGCATTTAGTTGGAGCAAATTTGCAAATCTTGGTCACTTATGAAGCTTATGTTTACATGCCATTTACTTTTACAAGCTTGTGAGTAATATTGGAAGTCATTGATGCAATTTTGAGCAATTTATCCATTTACTTTGAGGCATTTTCCTTTGCAAGCACTAATAACATACAAGCATTTAGGCATTTTAGTTTTAGATCTTGCATACTTAAAATTTACCTCCAAGCATAAGCTTGGTTGAATAGAAATAATAGGTTTTCCTTAAAAGTTTTTCTAATTGGTATGGAGTAAAGTAAAGTGTGCAACCTTGCAGTTATGAAGGTGGCTTTGCCCCTTATAGAAATGAAGGCACACATGGCTTGTAAGGATTAGGGGAAGAGTATCGTTAACGAAGACAAGTGCTTCCTCAGCCCCTATTCCTTTCAACCACCCCAATCATTACCCTTTGGTAAGAGCTTAAAGAGAAAATCTCTCACCTAGAACAGGCATTTAGTTTAAAAACTTACCAAGATAATTGCATTTCACCTTAGCTAAGTGCATATCATTCTAACTCATTTATTTTAAAGCATTTTCCAAATTTACTTGCAAATTTATCTCATGTACTTGTTATGGTGAACAACCTCACTATCCATTGAAGTTGTCATTTTTGTTGTTGAAGTATCTCATTTAACAAGTACAACATTTTTCTTTGAGAGTAAAGCTTTGTTTCATTTAATTTCATTTGCAAGTCATTATCATTTAACTTACTGCTATACATGCTTATCATCATGATTCATGAATGATAGTATCTTTATTTGAGCATCTCTTTAAAGTGCAATTTGTACCTTGCAATTGATATTTTTCATTTAACATTGATTTGTTTTGCAGGACTACTTCTGATTTCATTTTGAATATTTATTTGAGCAAGTCTTTACTATGGCTTGAAGCAATCATCAAGGCACTGGTTTTACATGTTTATATTTTGAAAGATATGTTGATGATCATTGAAAATATCCTTATTTGATTATTCAATCCATATTTTGTATTGCTCATTATATTCACTAAGTTTGCTCATAATTTTTTAAAGTAGTCTCATTAACCTAAGATCTCCTAGAAACTCATATTTCTTCATCTAACCTTCATTAGGGACCACCCCCCTTAGCTTTACCTTGGAGAGAGCTTTAATGGAGAGAGTTGGGAATAGGTGACAGCCCCATCTCTTAAGTTTGCCACCAAGCCACACTTTGTGGGGTTAAGGACTTTTCCCACACTAAACTAGGTGTGTGTGCTAGGCAGCATCAACAGACCTCATAACAATACAAACAAATATTTATAGGGGTATGTCACCTAGATAAGATGGCTCTATTTCTGGTTATGATCAAGTTTTTCCTTTGAGATATTTTATTGTAGAGTGTCCTAAACGCATGGCAAAGCAGAGTTTGATTTTGTTATTTTTATAGTCCATACAAAATACACGCTGCACTCAAAGAATTGTGACAATATATTCGGATCTGTAATAATATGATTGCCAATATGCAAACCATGAAATCAGAATATGTAAAAATATGTCTTGCTAATTTTGTAGAAATCAGAATTACAGGTTGCAAGGCTATTATAAAACAATATATTCTAATTCTTCCGTATTTCACAAAAATTGACACTATGGACAACCAAATATGTCTGGTATTTGGTTTTTAACTTAAAAAATAGGGGCCTGAAATGGGAAGCATACCGATAGAAGCATTTTTTCCAAACGAGAACCAAAACCCCAGTAAGGGGCATCCACTGTCACCAATTTGTATGCTGTCATAATTGGATTACATTTTTCCTACATCATTGCCATAGAAAGTATCACTGAAACCTGCAACTTAAAATCCTCAAAATTCTTTGTACTAAGGAATGATGGACACAGAAAATACTTTAAAAAAGATCACACATATAATGAAGCTACTAAAGTAAATCAAATTCTGGCACCATAAGAATCTTAGAATTCATACAATATCATTCAGCAAGCAGGATATAAAACTTGCGATGAACTTCTGAATGCTTCCCTCTTATTACTAGTAGAGAATAAAAGCAAAATAAAGAAGCCATAGTAGACAAATCTGAATACATGAACTCAATGTCTAATATGCTTGTCTGTTGATTTCAATTTTCAATCTAAAAGCTATCTGTAAGGGAACAATGTCTTTAAGAATCAATATAAACCAATTTATACTAGGCATCGTGGAAATATTTAAAAATCTGAGCCTGAGTGATGCAAAACAAAATCTTACCCATAAATGTGGCAGGTAGCAAAAGATGCTTTTATGAAGGACCATGCTTTTAAACTCAAAAGTTATTCTTTTACCCAAAATGGAAGTTTGTATAAGATGTTTAAGTAACGAGAGAACCACTTTTACAAGTGAAATATCAATACTTGTTCTACTATTCTACATGTTACCCCTGATTTTGCACGAGGTCTTAAACTAGTGAATTTTTTTCACTACCCTTGCGATTTTTATCAAAAAAAGCTTTGGATGGCTAGCATTTGTTGGTTCTCACTTGGTTTCTTGGATTGTTGATGACATGGATGATGATGTGTTAGAGGCTTTGATGGTGTTTTGCTTGATGCACTTGCTTATCATGAAAGAAATAACATTGCACTTCATCAAGTGATGTTCTGGTCTCCATTCTTTGCTAAATTATTGGATATGAAGATGTATGAATCCCTTGGTGGAATTCCCTGACACTTTGGGGCTATGCAGGCATTGTATTGGCATACTCCTTTGGTTGGCCTCATCATGGCATTAGAGCACTTGGTATGCATCCCCTTTTTTACATATGGCGTATCACTTGGATGGACGAGTATGAGCATGCTTTAAGCTCCTTTGTCTCCAATGCCCTAGCTCTAACAGATGAATTTTATCAATTTTAAAGCCCTTGGTAATTGCTATCCTATATTTCCCTCAATTAAATAAACCAGATCTGAATCAATTTCACAACAGAAATAAATATTTTATAAACATGCAGCAATCACATATATAGCTGAAAAATGAACATCGAAAGCATAAACACAATACGCTGGTAATTACACCCTCCAATCATATTTTCATTTAAATATCCCAAACTTATAAGGAAACCTCCACAAGCAGTCAAACTAACAGCTGTGTGGTATACACAAAAAAATCATATCTGCACTCAATAAGATAAATCTACCTGTTGGTCAATTGAGAATCTGCCAACCTAAACTATTGTACAATACTGTATAGACTGTATTTTGGCCTGCTTCGTGGCCTTGGCTCCTCTCCTGTGCTTTGAATCTGCTCAACTTATCTATCTTGATCTCTTTAAGTCTTCTTGGTGTAAAAAATGTGTTTCTAACTTTCTTCAACCTCCCCAATCTTGTTCTATTTATGCTTTGAGAGAGATTACTAATCTCCTCAATCTTAGCAATTAATTTCCCAAATTTTAGCAACTATTATCCCAAACCTTAGCAGCTAATCCCCTTAATCCTAGCAACCACATTATCTCAACAATGACATGTACTGTAATAACCATTCACACACAGTAACTAAAATCTGAAATACAGAAGCCTGAAGAATTAATTTGTACTTACCTTAACTGCTGCTGATTCTGCTACTGAACTGGTGATTCTGCTGCTGGTGATGCCGTGGCTATTTTGATCCAATCTCCGGGAGACCAATACCACCCAACCAGACTGAGCAAACCTAGCTGCTCAATCCAGAAAGCTGCTCAACAGAAGCTCTCTGTCCCTCCGTGCCCAGAACCTCAGACGGCTTAAAGCTCTTCCAATGGATAATTATCTTCTCCTGGTTTTCTCCTGGTGAAATTCTGCTTCCGGTTCTCTCTGCCCCTCTCTGGTTTTTCCCCCCCTCTCGATCCAGGCTGCCGGTTTTTATCTCCGGGCCTGGCGGTGGCCGCCCTCCTACCTGCAGCCACCGCCTTCCCTCGACTTGACACGCCCTCCATGCAATTTAACTCTCAGATCTTTTCCTGGCAAAGGGCGCTCTGCTATAAATTTTCAGTTGGTTGGACGCGCCCCTTATTAATGGATCCTTTAATGATTTTTTTAGGTATGCTAGCATAGGTTGTGTTTTACGCTTAGCATATGTATACTTATAAGTTCAGCTATATATCTTTATAACATTTAAGTTATATATATATCATAAAGTTCCATTATATAGTATATAAAATTTATATTATAAAGTTCAATTATGTATTTTGTAAATTTAATATATATATATTATAAAGTTTAATTATATATTTTATAAAATTTAACTTATATATGTTTATAAATTTAAATTGTATTTATAAAACTTAACACATTTATTGTTTAAATTCCATCACATTTGTTTTATTATAAGGTTTAAAACTTTATATAATGGATCAATTTAGCTGGGTCGTTACATGTACGGCTAAGATTAGATGAAATCAAATAATATTCTAAAATCTCTCTTAATCCTAGCAACCACATTATCTCAATACTGACGTGTACGGCTAAGATTAGATGAAATCTAATAATATTCTAGAATCTCTATAATATTTCATTTAGATTTCATAAATTAAGAGAAATTAGGAAATTTGACTTTGACTTTTATTTATTGAAGTGAAATTACAAGATGGTATTATTTCCCACTTTTATTAAGTGATCACTAGAAGTCGTCTCGAACTACTTCACACACATTTACATCTAAATTGTGTAAGAAGCTCTTGTTCAATCAATATTTCTCGACAATTTTTACACATGGATGGGTTACATGTAGCATGGAGCATGATATTATCTTGAGTGCTCCCCATCATAGGCCTACCTTTGGAAGCATATGCACATTCTGCATCACTTCATGCATATTTTGATGAAGTTGTCTTTCTCCTTGATGAGTTGGTTGGATTCTTGATGACTTGGCACTTGATTGATGGCTTATTTGACTCATTCTTCCTTAGATCTCCCACCTCACACATCTTCTCATGATTTATTGGTTTGCATGGGCTATTTGAAGGTTACATTGAACACTTTAGCTTGCTTATTAATGGGTTGTCTCACCGAGCAAGGAGGTGACATGCTACAAACCCTCATTTGAGGAGGATGGACTCCACCACTTTCAAACCTTATTGCACACATACTTATGCTAATATTGAGGACATCCACCTTGGAGGAGCTTTTACTCACATCCAATGGAGGTTATTTCACTCAAAGGGTCACACATGCCATTTATGAGGTCTTCTACTTGGTCCTTTCACACTTTGTGGAGAATGTTACACCTTGAGAGCTCCACATCCACATTGGAGGAGATAAAGGAGGCTTATCTTGCCTAACTTGAGGAGTTGGTTGTGGGTCTATCCACTTGGAAGTTTTTGGAGGCTAGACATTGCAACTTTGACTCATCTCAGGGCTTCTTTGATAGAGACGTCCAACTCTCTTGTGCCTATTACCAATCCAATTAGCATGGTTGCTAAGGTCCTCGCAATCCTCTAGATGGGCACAAATAAGGCAGGAACCCACCGTCACCTCAGCCCAAGCCCTCATTTTTTAGACCCAACAACCTCCTAAATGGTCAAGGGAGGAGTCCCAAATATAACCCCAAACAATCCCAAATAAGATCGGTGTCTTAGATGGGGTCACTTGGAGTGGAGGTGTTAATCTCTTGGAACTGTCTAGTTGGTCTTTAATGTCATTGTATGGCAAAAAAATAAACAGATTTAGAAGTACCAAAATCCTGGAAGTATGAAGTGTAACCAATGAATTTTAGTCTATGGAATTTATTCTAACCAAATATGTAATTATATTTCAGTTTGGACCATTGGTTAGAGGCTTATGGGTCAAAAAAGTTTGTTGTTCTCTAAAATCAGACTGCAAACTCTACATAAAAACAAGGACAACAACTTGTTAAGCCCAAATCAGCCCCCCTACAAGTGCCTAAGCACTTCCAGACTTTATGTCTATGGGTGGAGAGGCTTGAGGATCAAAATAGAGACTTATGAGGCCTCTCATCAACCTATGACAGCTGAAAAGGTCAATTTCCAGCAAGCTGGAGCTGGAAATTGCTTTTCCAGGAATTTGGTCAAATCATCTTTGGCAATATGGGAGTGAACTTAAAACAATATATTTGGTTGAACTCAAAGGAGTGGGTTTGGCCTTGGACAGAAACTGCCCCCATTATTGACTTAACTTTCTTGGTGACTTTCAAACTCACTTAGAAGCGACCTCTCTCAAAGTGGTGTCTCTAGCCTTCAACTTCTGTGTGTGATAAATGCAAGACCCTACACAAATCAAAGCTCCCCTCTAGAGATGGTTTGGTTGCTTGGATCGACCCACTTGCAAAACAAAAGAACTTGAGTGGGGTCAACCCCTTGGTGGCCTTTTCCATGTGGCTAGATAGCTCCTCAATAGCAAGAATTGTTAGCTTTAGCATAATTTTATTTATCACCAAGAATAGTTAGAACAAAAAGCCTAGAACATATATCAAGAAAAAGAATGAAAACAATATTCACTCCACACAATGCATAAACAAAATTTACACAAGGGTATTCAAAAAGTGAGCTCTTTATTATGATAGCACCTATCTCAATTGACAACAACAACAATACAATGAGGGAAGGCTAGCCTTTTATAGAACAATTTGCAGTGGCTAGATAATGGCTAGCTAACGATTAGTTTTGACTCCTCAAAATAGTAATTTACTAGTCATCCACAAATTGGAGACTTAGTAATTTTTTCATAAATATTACAATATAATTTTTAATTCACCCACTAGGGGGTCTACTTAGACAATCTTCCAAAATTTAGCTCAAAATTCCCTTTGCTCATGGTCCACAATGGTTAATAGTCAAAACAGTAAACAATAGTAGCTCAATGTTCCACTTGATCACCCTTAAAAAAATAGATTTGGTCCCTTGGGGGAGAAATTCATCTTCTAACGGCTACTTCGGTCCATTTCCCAACTAATTGGTCCACCAGGTCCTCAATGGCTAGTATTTAGACCCTCTTATGGCTAGTTGATTTCACCAACAAATATTTTTGACTTGATTATTCCCTCTAGTAATTCAACTTAGCTACATGGAAGATGAATCTCCAACGCCCTTGACTTTCTAACAATCCCAGCAACTAGGTATGTTGAAACCAGCTTGGATCTAAACTAGGTATCTCTCGAAATCTTCATATCTTTCATAGCGCTACCAAATCATCACCTACCTACCACATCATCTTGCCATGTGGTGGATCTCTAGCTACATTGGGAATTTAGAGAAATCGATACGTGGGTTTTGTTCCTCTCATTCTATAGACTAATTTAGACATTACATCTCAAATTCTATCAATATTTTCCCCTATTAAGCCATCTAGAAACATATTCTTTCGCATCATCATGCCTAAGTAGATGATCTCTAACACCATTACGGATTTGCAAAATTTGAAACATGGGTTTTATCCCTCTCATTTGTGAATATTTCTGAATCTACACATCAGAAACCCCTACTACAATTACTGGTTTAACCTCTCCTAATTGTTCTTTGCATTAACAAGTTATTTAATTCCATAAATATCGATGTAAAACACTATTGCAGCCTACACCTACATACAAATCATGATGAAATACACTGAGACAATCACACAAGGGTCACCGCTATTTTTGGACAATCGTCCCCGAAAAAACCCAATTCAGGAAAACCGGTGCAACATATAGAGGGTTTGTAATATTAAGCAGATTCTTGAATACAACTAGGGTGCCAGTTATGGCTCACCCAACAGAGAAAAATCCTAGCAGAAGCACCTTTATCCAGAGATAGATATTCTGACAATTTCAGCAACTGGATGATCAAACCCCACAAATGACCTGGTTGTTCCGAGTGCTCGGCAGTGATGGTTGCTCCAAGCTCTGCGTTGGAACTGCGTCACCTCCTCTAGGAGTTGTGTCACCTCCACAGTGAGCCTCCTTTGCTCAAAAAGCTTATTTGTTGAACTACTCCCTCTCTGCCCCACAGAATCTCCCCAATGTTGCCTCTAAGGGCCTGCGTCAGCCCCCACGGCCTCTGCATCACCCTTTCTGGGACTACGTTATCTCTCCCAGTGCTGCTCTTCCTCTCTGCTATGTATTCTTCGGCCTTGGACTAAAGTTCCCTTTCCGAACTGCCCCTCACTGCGACTCAGATCACTTAGCTCGACTTTCTCAGCAAACCACGCCCCAGAAAAATCGAACTCTTTGATCTCTTCGATGTATCTCCAACTGAACCTCAAGCCTCCTCTTATACATTTCATGTTGATGAATCAACGGCAGAGATTAAGTCCCTAATCAAAGGCTAAGATTAAAATTGGTTGATCCTCGTCACTTAGAACCTTCTCACCCATATTTTTATTAATACACATTAATATTTTTATTTTCCTAAGTTTAGACTTAGGAACTTATTAAAAATATTAATTATTTTAATAACTCCTCATCCGAGTGGAATTTCTCCAAACGATTTCTGGGTTCTAGAGATCTCATGTGTTCTAGCCCCTCCACAAAATTTCGGAGCTAGAGCACATTTGATGCTACCCAAAATCAACACTCCCTCTTAGCGAGGAATGTGCTCTAGTAACACTTCTCAATAGAAGTACTACACTGATCCACTGCATCGGTCCTCTGTGTTGCTGATGCTTGGCCTGATGCCCTTCATCCACTGCACTGTTGCTTCCTGTACTGCTACCCATGACTCTGTCACTGCCACTGCTACATTTGTACTACAGCGCCTCAAAATGTTGCCTCATGCTGCCCATAGCGTTGCCACTGCTTGTTGGAGTTTCTAAGTCTAACAGTTAGAAACCCTCCATGTACTTTTTGATTTATTCCTTCCTACTTGTTATGATTAATTAACAAGTTATTTACCATGTAAATACTAAAAATAAACACAAGTACATGCTCAACACATTATAAATCATCAACTGAAGGAAACAGAAACAAGCACACAAATGACACAACTATTTTTGGACTAATGTCCGCGGATAAACCCAATGCGGGAAAACCGGTGCAGCTACCCGAGGGTTTGATTTATTAAGCAATTTCATAATACAATCTGGGTGCCAAATCTGGCTCCCCAACAGAGAAAAATCTCGGCAATAGTACCTCTCCTTCGGAGACAAATGCTCTGGCTGAAACCCCAGATAAACACTCTGGCAGCTCCTCAGCTCAAATCTGACCCACGAAAAACCCTAGCATTAGCCTCTAGGGACTGTGTCAACCTCTTCTGCCCTTCGCGTTAGCTTTCCCGGTAGTTCTAGTTGTTCCCGATAGTTCCGACTTCTGCCCTCTACATTAGCTTTCCCGATAGTCCCCGGCAGTTCCGGCTTCTACCCTCTGCGTCAGCTTTCCCGGCAATTCCGATTGTTCCCGACAATTTTGGCTTCTACCCTCTGCGTCAACTTTCCCAGTAGTTCCGGCTATTCCCAGCAGTTCTAGCTTCTACCCTCTGCGTCAACTTTCCTGGCAATTCCAGCGTCTGCCCTCTGCGTCAGCTTTCCCGATTGTTGCGTTGATCCTCCCGGCATTATCTCTGCCTCTCTGCTTCTATATTCACTGCCCCTTAGCTGCAACTCCAGATCACTCTCTCTTGGTGTGTTTTCCAAGTGACCCTCAAGCCTCCTCTTATACTTTTCTCGTTGACAAATCAACGGCCAAGATTACGTCCCTAATCAACCGCTAAGATTAGATCTGGATTGATCCATGAACTTTGGACCATTCTAACATAGTTTTATATTAATTCACATTAATATTTTATTTTCCCTAAGTTTAGACTTAGGGACTCCCTTAAAAATATTAATTATTTTAATATCTCCCAAACTGTTTAGAATCTGTGCAAACCCTTTCTACGTATTGGAGATCTCATGTGCCTTAGCCTCTCCACCAATTTTCGTAGCTAGAGCACATCCGATGCTACCCCAAATCAACACTCCCTCTTAGTGAGGACTGTGCTCTAGTAATACTCCTCATTGAGCATCACTCTGATCATCCGACATCGGTCCCTGTGTTCATGCTAGGCCTGCTGCCCAACATCCTTTGTAATGTTGCATCCTGTACTGCTACCCATGGCCCTGCCACTTCCACTGTTGCATTCGTACTGCAACTCCCTCTGCATCTGTGATATTGCCCATGGCCCTGCCACTGCCACTACTGCATCTACATTGCAACCCCTCTCATCATGTTGCATTGTGTTGCTCATAGCACTACCACTGCTAACTGCTGCACTGCAACTCAGTTACTGAGAAGTAAGTAACTGATCTCCCAACTCTAACATCTTTGTCAGGCTAGAAACACTCCTGATGCTGAAGCTCCCTCCGTCACTGACAAGTGCTCCCTCTCTGACCTCTGTGTTGCTGCAACAACTCCATGCATCTCGCACCGTTGCACACCTCTCTGTGCCATCTTGCACTAGTGCAACACTCCCGTGCCTCTTGCACTGTTGCAGCCTGCTAGCCTCGTGTTGTCTTGGGAATCCTGCACTGTAGCTCCCTCTGTCGCTCCATCCGCATCCGTCTCTACTGACATCGCCAGTATTGCTACTCCTCTTCGGGGCTCCCGTAGCAAGGTCTAATCCAAGAGGCTGGATACCTCGAGGATCCTGCCCCTCATCGCCTGTAGTCCGTCTGACTACAGCTCAATGTCTCCCCACTTCTGCTCAAGTGGTGTGTGTGCACTCATGGCACACAGAACAGAAAGGATGCTGGCCTTCGAGATGACAAAGTTGGATGCCTCATCCAACCTGTCCTGATCCCTCAGTCCATTCATGGCCATCTCTTTGCTCTTCTTGTTGACTCCTCCGAGTCTCTCTACTTCCCGTCTGGAAGTTCTCAGTTCGACTCCTGCTAAGTCTCTCTACTTCCCGTCTGGAAGTTCTCAGCTCAACTCCTGCTGAGTCTCTCTACTTCCCGTCTGGAAGTTCTCGGTTCGACTCCTGCTGAGTCTCTCCACTTCCCGTCTGGAAGTTCTCGGTTCGACTCCTGCTGAGTCTCTCTACTTCCCGTCTGGAAGTTCTCGGTTTGACTCCTGCTGAGTCTCTCCACTTCCCGTCTGGAAGTTCTCGGTTCGACTCCTGCTGAGTCTCTCTACTTCCCGTCTGGAAGTTCTCTTCTGGACTCCCTCTGAGTCCCGATTTCCCACCTGGAAATCCTTCTGCCAACATCAAGTGGCCCCTCTCCAATCATCTGTGCAACAGCAACACTGATCCGGATTCCTTGGCTAGAAATCCGCCTCGGCAGCAACTCCCTCTACCTTGGCCTTGTCCTGTTAGGTATTGTTCTGACTACAGTACTGCACCAGCGCCACTCTGCAACTTACCCACAGCCTCCTAAACCCCAACAACCTGAAGGTTAGAGCTCCTAGGCTCTGCACAATCCGGGCACCGGCAAATCAACTTCCTCAGCCAACTGCGTCAACCCTCCTGGCCTCTGCGTGAGCCTGTCTGTACTTCCCTTAGCCTCTATGCTACCTCTTCTTGGCTCGAACTTGACGTCACCCCTTCCTTGTTGCTTCTCTGCTAGGAACAGCTTCTGTCACTCAGGACAGCTGTTTTCTGCTATTGCTGCTCTACTCGACTGATGTCCTCAATTCTCCTGTGATCTGTATCCACTCTCTGATACCATGTTGGAGTTTCTAAGTCTAACAGTTAGAAACCCTCCATGTACTGTCTTATTTATTCCTTCCTACTTGTTCTGATTAATTAACAAGTTATTTACCATGTAAATATTGAAAATAAATACAAGTACATGCTCAACACATTACAAATCATCAACTGAAGGAAACAAAAACAAGCACATAAATGACATCGTTATTTTTGGACTAATGTCCCTGGAAAAACCCAATGCGAGAAAACCGGTGCAGCGATCTGAGGGTTTGACTTATTAAGCAGTTTCAGAATACAATCTAGGTGCCAAATCCAGCTCACCCAACAGAGAAAAATCTCGGCAGTAGTACCTCTCCTTCGGAGACAGATGCTCCAGCTGAAACCACGGATAAACACTCTGGCAGCTCCTCAGCTCCAATCTACCCCATGAAAAACCCCAGCGTCAGCCTCTAGGGACCATGTCAGCCTCTTCTTCCCTCTCCGTCAGCTTTCCCGGCAGTTCTAGCTCTGCCCTATGTGTTAGCTTTCCCGGCAGTTTCGGCTATTCCCGGCAATTCCGACTGTTCCGGACAGTTTCGGCTATTCCCGACAGTTCCAACTTCTGCCCTCTGTGTCAACTTTCTTGGCAATTCTGACTTCTGCCCTCTGCGTCAACTTTCCCGACAGTTCCAGCTGTTCCCAGCAGTTTCAACTTCTGCCCTCTACATCAGCTTTCCCGGCAATTCTAGCTTCTGCCCTCTGCATCAACTTTCCCAACTACTGCGTTGATCCTCCCGGCACTATCTCTGCCTCTCTACTTCTATATTCACTGCTCCTCAGCTGCAACTCCAGATCACTCTCTCAACTTTCTCAGCAAATCCAGCCCCAGAAAGTCGAAATCTTAATCTCTTGGTGTGTTCTCCAAGTGACCCTCAAGCCTCCTCTTATACTTTTCTCATTGACAAATCAACGGCCGAGATTAAGTTTCTAATCAACGGCTAAGATTATATTTGGCTTGATCCATGACTTTTGGACCATTCTAACACAAGTTTTATATTAATTCACATTAATATTTTACTTTCCCTATGTTTAGACTTAGGGACTCCATTAAAAATATTAATTATTTTAATATCTCCCAAACTGTTTAGAATCTGCCCAAACCCTTTCTAGGTATTGGAGATCTCATGTGCCTTAGCCTCTCCACCAATTTTCGTGGCTAGAGCACATCCGATGCTACCCCAAATCAACACTGCTAACTGTTGCGCTGCAACTCAATTGTTGAGAAGTAGCCAACTGAAGACTCACCCAAACACTGACATCCTGGTCAATGTGGATGCCTCGTGATCCTGAAGCTACCTCTACTACTAATCTGTGCTGACCCGTTGTTGCTACTGTGCTGCAGCAAACTGCTCTGTGCCTCTCGCACTGCTACAACATCCACTGCGCTACCTCAAACTTTGGCACTCTAGCAATGCCACTGTTGCTCCATCACACCTCACTCCAACCGACACCCCTCATTTTGCTACTTTCGTTAAGGACTCCCGTAGCCGTATGTGATCCAAGAGTTTAGGCACCTCAAGGATCATGCCCGTCATGTAGTCCTCTTTACTACAACTCTATGTCGCCCCACCTCTTCTCCAAAGGTGCATGAGCACTCATGGCACAACCGTCATCCTCGACATCCTTGTTTGCCCTTGCTGGAGCAGCCTTTGAGTCAGAAGCCTCCCCCTTGCCTTTCTTCCTGGGGCACTGAGTGGCATAATGTCCCAGCTCCCCACAGTTGAAGCATCTGACCTTAGTCATGTCCTCCTTCTTCCTCTTCTGGGGCCCCTGTTGTCCCACTGATGCGAGAGCTGCATCCTCCTCCTCCTCCTCCTCCTCCTCCTCCTCCTCCTTGACTCGGGCTCCCTTGCCACTACTTCCTGCCTTGGTCAACCTCCTAAGCTCTTCTTGTCGAGGAGTTGCCCACATCTCCTCCCAACTGGGGAGATTTGCTCTACCCAAGATACTTTGGACAAATGTCTCCTAGTCCTCAGTGACTACATTCAGGGTAGTCCTGACTATGAACTCTGGATTTGGTGTAGACCCCACAGAAGTCAGTTGGTCACGAATCCCTTGCAACCTGAGAAGGAAGGGATCTATCTCCTCTCCTTTCTGCATCTGGTATTGTCTTAGCTGATTCTCTAATAGCATCTTCTGTTGCACGGAAGAGCCCTGGTACAACGTGGTCAGGGTCTCCCACATCTCTCTTGTTGTGTCCCTCTCAGCAATGTGTGGTACTACATGATCTTTGACCCCGTCTAGGATCATGCACTTAGCCTTCGCCTGGGCCTCCTCATACTTCTATGCCGCATCAGCGTCAATCGAAACAGCAACCACCTTCAAGGCATAGTCCTTAATGTGATGTTTATCTAGGATTGCCAAGATCCTAGCCTTCCAGATGACAAAATTGGAAGCTTCATCCAATCTGTCCTGATCCCTCAACCCATTCATTGCCATCTCTACTCAAAAATAGAATTGGTTCTCTTCTCCCTCTCCTGTTGTCCATCTAGCAAGACTTGGATCTGGGTTCCTTGGGTGTAAGAAACCCTCTAAGGAACAACACCTCTCTAGACTCCCTCCGAGTCTTGATTTCCCTCTCGAAAATCCTCCGGCCAACTGTCGAATCGCTCCTCTCCAACCCTCCTTTATTGTTGCAACCCGGATCTAGATTTCTTGGCTAGAAATCTGTCAAGGTAGTGATTCCCTCTACCTTGGTTCAATCTCCTTAGACATTGTTCTGCACCAACAGAAACAGCATCCCACCAGCTCCTCAAACCAAAAATCTGCTCAGCTTCCTTAGCCCCGGCAACTTGAATAATTTGAGCCCTTCAGGATCTGCGCAACCACTGCGTGGGCTGGATCAGCTCCTCCTAGCCAACTGCGTCAATCCTTCCTAGCTCAGAAAGATGACGTGGCTCTGCATGAGCTTGATCTGTCCCCCTCTACCTTTGTGTTGGCCTTGATGGTTGAAGTAGCTACTGCATGGGCTCCTCCTAGCTACTGTCATCTCCACCTGGCTCAAAGTGTTGACGCAAGCACTGCGTGCGCCTCTGCGTCACTTTCTCTGCACTACGTCACTCCACCTTCTGCGTCTTTGGCTCTGGAACAGCGCTGTCACTCGCGACAGTTGCTTTTCTATTGCAAATTATCCAGATTTCTTGGTTGGTTTCTTCAGTTGCCTGTGATCTGCAATCACTCTGATACCATGTGAAGATTTATGAATCTACACATCAAAAACCCTTACTGCAATTACTAGTTTAACCTCTCCTACTTGTTCTTTGCATTAACAAGTTATTTAATTACATAAATATCGATGAAAAACACTATTGCAACCTACATACATACAGAACATGAACTGAAATACATTGAGACAATCACACAAGGGACACCGTTATTTTTGGACAATCGTCCCCGGAAAAACCCAATTCGGGAAAACCGGTGCAACATATAGAGGGTTTGTATTATTAAGCACATTCTTGAATACAACTAGGGTACCAGATATGGCTCACCCAACAAAAAAAAAATCCTGGCAGAAGTACCTCTATCTGGAGACAGATATTCTGGCAAATTCAACAATTGGATGATCAAACCCCACAGACAACCCGATTGTTCCAGTGTTGGGCAGCGATGGTTGCTCCAAGCTCTGTGTTGGAACTGCGTCACCTCCTCTAGGAGCTGCGTCACCTCCACAATGAGCCTCCTTTGCTCAAAAACTCGATTTGCTAAACTGCTCCCTCTCTGCCCCACAGAATCTCCCCAACGCTGCCTCTAAGGGCCTGCGTCAGCCCCTACGGCTTCTGCATCAGCCCCTATGGCCTCTGCGTCACCCTCTCTAGGACTACACTGTCTCTCCCAGTGCTGCTTTGCCTCTCTGCTATGTATTCTTCGGCCTCGGACTGAAGTTCTCTTGCCGAACTACCCCTCACTGCAACTCAGATCACTTAGCTCGACTTTCTCTACAAACCATGCCCCAGAAAAATTGAACTCTTTGATCTCTTCGATGTATCTCCAACTGACCCTCAAGCCTCCTCTTATACTTTTCTTGTTGATGAATCAACAGCCGAGATTAAGTCCCTAATCAACAGCTAAGATTAGAACTGGCTTGATCCTCGTCACTTAGAATCTTCTCACCCATATTTTTATTAATACACATTAATATTTTTATTTTCCTAAGTTTGGACTTAGGAACTCATTAAAAATATTAATTATTTTAATAACCCCTCATCTGGGTGGAATTTCTCCAAACGATTTCTGCGTTTGGAGATCTCATGTGTTCTAGCCCCTCCACAAAATTTCGGAGCTAGAGCACATCCGATGCTACCCAAAATCAACATCATTGAGTAGACCACTTTTGACATAATGCATGTCGCAAACAACACAATGTTGCCCCTGTCCTGTCACCTAGAAACTTGGTTTGATCTATTGGCCGAGTTTGACCAAGTTGTAACTAGCCACTACCATCTTTGATTGGAAAAATTCGATGTGGCATGGATTCTTCTTTTCAAATTGCACATTGTGAGACCAAGTTGAATGCTTGACCACCAGGACCACTTCACATTGGGAACCATGAATTGCCTCAGGGGATGTCAAAAGTTGTCAAGTGAGACTGTCACTCTTTGAGTGTTGTTTGAGGAATACTACACCAAAGCCATGGCCACCTACAAATTCTACAGATCATAACCATGTGGAATGACATAGGTGCTCCTTGATGTGCATTGTATGGCCCATACACTGGTGATCACTCGTACAAATGCAGACTCCCATAAAACCGTAAGTCCTCAAGAAAATTCACCTAAGGCCCTCCAATCCTATACAGGTTGAGAGTAACTTGAAGTGAAACTTCAAGGGACCAACCATGGTTGAACCAAAAGAACAAGATACGCACTCAAAAAAAAGGTCAAGGATACTTAATACAAGGTCTCACATGGCTTTTACATCACTTTTGACTTGTGACCTTGGGCTTAGAATGGTGGTGATAAAAAATGCAAAAAAAAATTACCCTTGCAAACATTGAGGGGTAACAGAGCCTCAACGGAGGTCACAATGGACTAGGGGTAAAGGATAATCTTCCAAGTGAAGGATAGGAACAAGGATACAATCAAGAGAGATCAATCATCCAACTTGGCCTATGACCCATATTAGTATGCCCCAAACGTTAAATGAAAACACATGATTACAGAAATTATATGTGTACCTTCTAATATATGCATGTGTAAAGGTGCTGAATGAATGGGCAAGACTTCAAGGAAAATGACCATAGCCATGGAACCAGCTTAAGGAAGTCCAACATATCTAAGTGTTATAATGAAAAGAGGGAGCAATCATGGAGGCATGAGCTACCCCTTTCCTCGGCTTGCTTTTTCCACCCCTCTAATGCACCTTTTAATCCAATTATTTGTCTTTCTTTCTTGCATAGCTTAAGAGACCCAGGCTTACTTTATGATTTTCCAATGCCTCTTAAAGATGTAGCATCATCAAGGTTGGGACATTCATGAGTTTCTTTATTTAGATAGAGCATGAAATATTGAGTAACAATGTGATGGCCAATAATGGGGGGTAGAGCTCATGCTAAGATTTTGCCCACATACTTACTATGTCCCAACCATCTTTTGTATTTTTCTTTTTCTTTTTGTGGCTTCATATTTTTTTATCTTTCTTTTAGTTGCATCAACCTCTTTGGGAAAATTTCCAAGCCCTGACACAAGAATGAGGATATAGGGTGCCAGCCCCAGTGACAAATGTCTATCAACCCAAAGAATGGATGTGGATGATAAGAGAAACATGGCACATGGTAAATATGAATTACCTTGGGCATGCTAAATTAATTAGTGCCTCCTATTAGTGTCCCTCCTAATAGTGGATGAAAAGGGGCTCAGGGGAGGTCACACTAGACTAGGGATAAAGGATAATCTCCCAAGTGAAGTATGGAATCAAGGGTACAATGAAGAGTGGTCAATCATCTAGCTTGGCCTGTGATCCATATTAGTATGCCCCAAACATTAAATGAAAATACATATTATAGAAATAGTTAGCATACCTTCTCATAGATGACCCACCTTCTTTCAAGAACTATGCTAGATGGGAAAAAGCACTAACCAAAGCATAGGTGAAGAGCTCTAAAGTAATGTTATTTGTGGATCATGATTGGGCTATTGGCTGGCTAGCTGACCAATGGGAGAGAAAAAATTTCTCCTGGGGTTACCCACTTTGGGTGGGTAACAAGGCACATGAACCATTCTTGCATGCAAGTGTTTTCATTTAACGTTTTTAGCATTCTAGTATAGATCATGAGCGGAAATTGTATTATAGACCATGATGTTTGGGTTATATAAATTGTTCCCTTAGTTCACCTTGGTGGCTACCATTTGTTCCTAGTCCAATTTGACCTTCCTTAGGGTCTTTCTTTCATTGTCTAAGAGGGGCATGAATAGGAGGATATGATTGTGGTAGTGTTCCAGGATATTCATACTTAACACTTGTCATCACTCCCCTTATTTCATTATCCCAACTTTTGACTAGTTGTTGTCAGTTGCTCATATTAGTTCCCTGTATACCTCGTCTTATGAGAAGCAAGGGAGTTGAAAATACCCGAGGTTGATGCAACTGTAAGAAAAGAAAAAGCACAAGCCAAATGTTAAAATGCAAAAGAATGGCAAGGGATGTAAAGCAATCAAAATCCAATTATAGCTTGAGCTCTACCTCCTCTTATATAGCCACTTATCCTCGAGAGTATCCATGCATATCATGCCTATCAAAGAAAAAGAAACTTTGAAAGAACATCCTAACCTCAATGAAGTGATAAATTGCCCATCATTATAGGGGAATTATATTATCTTTATTCCATGATTAATGAAGCTTGTTAAACAAGCCAAATCAAATAAAGAAAAAGGTAAATAAGGGGGCTTGGAAAAACAAAGGTGAGGGAAGGTAACTCAAGTAGCTACGCACTCCCTTTATAGAGACATTCATGGATGATGGTTTTACTTTAATATACCTTTTTGTTTAATTAGCCATAAATAACCAGAAAATATGTAAAAACTTTCGATAAATCTTTTCTTGACAATTTCACACAGATATATTTGCCAAAAAAATAATGCCATGACTCTTGGGAAAACTTGGCAAGAAAACACAGACAATATTTATTAGAAAATCAGCCTCATTTCATTAACTGAAATATGACATTACATGCCAAATCTGGATTGGAACCTGTTAAACACCAACAAGATATTTGAATGGTTGATAATAAACAATATAGCCTCCAGAATTATTGTTGTAATATTGTTCCTAGCCTCTCAAAACCGAAACTAGAAATGAAGTCCAAGTTGGAGATTTAGGTGATCCCTACCCCAATCCACAGATTTGCACATCAACTGATACTGATGAAGCTCTATGAGAATTATGAATGAAACCTCCACAATCGTGATTGGGGTTTCATCCAACACAACAAGAAACCCAAGGGTTTTCGTCCTAGGGCTCTCAGAACCTCAAAACCAAGTTCTCAAACTCTCCAAGAAAGTAATCCGAATCCAAGATGTCCCCAGTGACTTACTCTGCCCACTTTTAAAGACTTCATGGATCTCTCTCCAACCTTCTAGAAGAACTTTTATTTTATTATTTTATTTTCATTCTAGAAACTCCTCCCTTTTATTTTATCTAAGTGACTCTTTTTATTTTATTTTATTTAAGTCACTTTTAATCTCGGAAAATGATTAATATGCCTCTACGATCTCTCTGGCCACTAAAAGTCACTTTTCATCATCCCATGTTGTAGATCTCTTCACTCTAATTCCAACAAAGTAATTACACTGGTGTTTCTCGAAATAATTTGCTCCAAATAACACCTTTAGTGTATTTATTTAAAATATGTTGGATAATAACCCCATTTTATGAGAATCCTCGGAATGCAATGGAACCAAGAACGAACTATGCGGAACTGACCTTGATGATGAAATACTAAGTTGCACGAATTTCCGAAACATTTCAGAGTTTTTGAAACAAGTACATTTAGAAACGTCACCTCCCAAAAATGGAAATGTCAACTGAAACATCATATATATATATATATATATATATATATATAAGTAAATAACACATTATCTAGCAAGAAAAAAGGGAATAAGACCCATAGATGACAATTTAGAAGGAAAACCATGTCTACTAACTCTCATAGATGATTACATGATGGCTGAGTTTCGGGTACGAGTACGGCCCAAAACGTCGAGTTCGTAGAAGTTTTGTGCAACATAAATGAAATATAGCAAGCGAACTATAAAACTCCTTTGGGCCCACTGATGACGTAATCTCGCTCCTGTGAGTTGGTTGTCACCAACCCTGGAAGTCCATCCTAACTGCATCATAAAGGAAACCAAAAATGGGGATATTACAGATCATAAGGGAAATCAAAAGTCCGGCCCACTAATGACATAATCTTGCTTTTGTGACCTGGCTGTCACTAACCCTGGAAGTCCATCGTAACCGCATCATAAGCGAAACCAAACATGGGATTTTTTGGCTTCCCATATGATCTGTAATATCCAATGTTGCATTAATTGTTATCGGGTTAATATCGGCGCGAGGAAAAAATCGGAAAAAATCGTAATTATTGGGAAATAATCGGAAATAATCGGGAAAAAATCGTTTGGTACAAAAATATTCATTTTTCTCAATTTTTTTCAAGTTTTTTAATATCTAAACCATCTACAACATAAAATAAATACATTGACACATAAATATGATAAAAGAACTAATATATAAGATGTTTAATATCATTTCTAGTGCTAAAATCACACAAAACATTGAATCATGTCCTGAATAGTAAGTCCTGACTCCTGAGTCCCAACTCAGCCTCAAAATATCAACAAAAAATATAATAATGTATCTCATCATGTCATAATGTCATATACAATAAAATGAAGAAAATAACTAAAGTCTAATCCTATTGATTTCCTCTGCCCCTCTTGTGAGAAAATGCCACAGCTTTCCCTTTCCCTCTAGATGTAGATGCTGGTGTTGGTGGAGTTGGCAATGGAGTCCGCTGTGCTCTAGAAGCTGAAGAACTAGAAGTAGGAGCTATTGGAGGTAGACCACGTCCTCTACCGGTGGCAGGGGTAGCCCGGCAGGTGGTGTCACCTGGAAACATTACAATCTCCAAACCCTGAAATTCTGAAAAACTGATAAGTCTGCTGGATTTTGAATGAAATCTAAAATTCTACTTTCTCCATATGAAATCCAATGAGGTCGGAACCACTCTCAAACATCCTGAGTCATTTCATGGTAATGTTAAAAATTTAAGTAAAAGGATGAAAATGAAGATTAAGGAGAATGTCACTTTTATTTTAAGAATTTAACATTACCATGAATAGCATATCAATACTAGGGCCTAGACTTGATCATTAAGCTGCCCCACTCAAAAATTATTTTTTTCTTTCAAAAAAATTGCATTTCGAACATTTAGCATCCCTTATAAAACCGCGCTGCCCCGACCCTCAGCAATAAATTGGGAAAAAAATCGCGACTTTTTCGAAATTATTGTGTATAAAAAAAAATCCGCGATTACTACTTGCGATAATATCGGCTTCAGGATTCACAACACTAAATATCCCCATTTTTGGTTTCCCTTTTGATGCGGTTAGGGTGGATTTCCAAGGCTAGTGACAACCAGGTCACAAGAGCGAGATTACATCATCAAAGGGTTTGGAGGGTTTTGGAGGAGTTTTATGGCGTCCAACAGGGTTCGCTTGCTATATTTCATCATCAGGGTCAGTTCCGCACAGCTCGTTCTTGGTTTCGTTACATTCTAACGATTCCCGTAAAATGGGATTATTATCCAACATATTTTAATCAAATACGCTAAAGGTGTTATTTGGAGTTGATTATTTGGAGGAACACCTTAGTGTAATAACTTGGAATCGAGATGAAAAAATCTAGAAGGAAGGATGATGAAAAGGGGCTTTGGAGTGGCCGGTGTGATCATGGTGATGAGGGGACCTCATGGGTCATTCTATTCTATTCTTACGTTCACCTATTTGGAAATTAAACTTGGACGCAGCTCTACTAGAGCGTGCTAGGGCTTCCAAGGGCACTCATATTTAGCCGGTTTCGGTGGACTTTGAATGCCACCCTAGCTAGCATCCAACGGAGAAATCATCTCAACTTTCCCATTGATCTTAAAGCAAGGAATTTGCAACGATTTTGGAGCTAGTTTGTGGAGAAATTTGTACAGCCATAGAGGTTGATTTATAGGCAGTACTTTTTTATCTCAAGGGGCTGATTTTGCAAGGTTTTGGGGGTTGTTTTCTGGGAAGCAAGTGCCCATTTGTTTCCAATGGCCATAGAGAGTTATAATAGCCACAAACGAGCCAATTTTCTCAGTCATATCATGGGGTTTTAGTGGCTAAGTATGGGTCACACGTTTTTGTCTTGTTGGGCGGATTTTGGTTGAAGTTTGGGTCTGTTTTGGGGGCGGCAAGTGCCTATTATGTTTTCAGCTATTGACGAGGAGAAATTAACCAAGTAGTGGGCCAATTTATAGGTCATTTTGTGGGGTTCTAGAGGCTGGACGCGGGACACATCCAGAGGTTGAGTTTCCTTTTATTTTGCTCATTGTATCCCTTATTTTTCTCGACCATACCTTCTCTATTGTTGGGTTGTGTTTTCTTCTTTGTTTGGGCCAAGTTGTTGAGATTGGTAACTTGGGATGTACTCCAAACACTAGGATATAGCGTTGTGCAGGAATTGGCACCACAAAAGGGCTTTGTGGGCTAAAAACCCAAGAGGTCAGTTTTGCAATGGATGTGAAACCATACATGTTTTTTATTTCTTAGCACATGGAGATGATGGAGCACCCTTAAAGGAGCAAGGGGTTGCTTAGTACAACAAGAGAACACTTGTCAATGTGGAGAAAAAAAAAATTATGTCAAAGAATGGGTTTGTAACAAAATTTTCAAGTCGATCTAGACTTACAGGTTCCCTTCAAGGGTTAGTTGTTACCACCAAGGAGACATATAAAAAAGGGAGAGGAGCATCCTCATTTGTCACATCCAAGTGCAATGAATCATAGGTAAAACATCTATGATTTGGCCGTAGTCCATTGGTGCCCTAGCCGAAGTTGAGAAAGGTGAGGTTTTGGTTCTTTCTTGTGACACAGTGGAGGCCAAGTTTGGAAGAGTGCAGGCCGAAGTCTAGAAGGCAGTTCTGTGCATAAAGGTTGTTATGAAACCAGCTCAAGAAAAAGATAAAAAAGATAGATCAACGCCTTAGAATTCAGCCTCTTCGAGGGGATAACCTCCTTTACATTACATAAATGAACAATTCTTGGATGATTCAAATGACAAAACCTACTTTCTATATATAGGAGTATAAGGAGTCACAATATAACCCAGCCGACCTAACAATAATAATATAAAGCCACAAAAATAACAATAGAGGGATTCTATGGGGCACAATAATAACAATATGGGGATAATAGGGGCACAAAAATATTAATAAGGGGTAAAACTACAATAGTAATGGGGTAATCACTAGTATTATAAGGACCCAACATGCCCCTCTCCTTCAAAAAAGTGTTGTCCTCAACGCTTGAGAAGTTCTGGATACTTCTGTATAAAATTCTCATCCTCCCATGTGGAATCTTCAGCGGATAAGTTCTTCCACTTGATAAGATACTCCGAAATTGATCGATTTCGTGGCTGTCGAGTTCGTATTTCTGTGACTGCTTCCGGTTCCAATATAATTTTTCCTCCCTCGTCAAGTTCTAGCAATATTGTTTGAACTGGGAGCTTGTCTCCTATAACCTTCTTTAAACATGAAACATGGAAAACTGAGTGCAATCAAGAAGCTGCAGGAAGCTCCAATTTGTATGCCATAGTACCAATCTTTTGCAACACCTTGTATCGACCATAATACTTTGGTGATAATTTATTATCCTTCTTAGCTTGCTTGAGGGACATTTGCTTATATGGTTGTAGCCGTAGGAATACCCAATCACCTACATCAAAACTTCTTTCGCTACGATGTTGATTTGCCTGTTGTTTCATTCTATTATGTGCCAACACGAGGTTATCCTTTAAGAGTTGGAGGACTTGTTGTTGATGTTCGATGTGATGTTCCACTGCTTGAACCTTAGAATTTTCACTTAAATATGATGTGATGGATGGTGGCTGATACCCATAAAGTGCCATAAATGGGGTCATTTTTGTTGTTGTATGGAAGGAAGTGTTATACCACCATTCAGCCAGAGGCAACCATTTGACCCATTGTGTATGTTTATCAGATACAAAGCAACGAAGATATCCTTCCAAACATTTGTTTACTATCTCAGTTTGCCCATCAGATTGAGAATGATAAGATGAGCTATGAGCTAACTGAGTACCAAGACAAGAAAATAATTATGTCCAAAAATTTCCAGTGAAAATGGGATCTTTGTCACTTACAATAATCTTTGGATTTCCATGTAGCTTTTGAATTGTTTCCATAAATGCAGTAGAAACTGTACTGGCTTTACATGGATGTGATAATGCACAAAAGTGTGCATACTTGGTAAGTCTGTCAACTACCACCATGATGACACTCTTTCCCTCAGACTTGGGTAAACTGTGATAAAATCCATTGAAAGCTCCTCCCAACGTTGGCTTGGAATGGATAAAGGTTGTAATAGACCCGGTGTCTTAATTGTTTCAATTTTATTTTGTTGGCAAACCAAACATTCCGCCACAGATTTTTGGATATCTGATTAAAGGCCATCCCAAAAAAATTCCTTCTTAACCCTGTGGTAAGTTTTTAAAAATCCTGAGTGCCCTCCTAAGGGAGAAGTGTGCAATTCCATAAGAATCTTTTGTTTTAGCTGGGAATTCTTACAGAGGTATAAGCGATCTTTGTACCATAACGAATAATTTTGCCAGCTAAATGTATCAGACATACTGGAATCTTGTTGTAACTTTTGAATAAGTGCCCACACTTCTTCGTCATTCTTCCATTCCTCCCTTGCTTCGTTTATCCAATCTGGTTGGATAATAGAAATGGCACACAACAATGCTTCCACATCCTCATCCTTTCTTGAGAGTGCATCTGCCACCACATTTTGCTTCCCTTTTTTGTAGATGATTTCAAAGTCATAACCCAACATCTTTGTGACCCACTTTTGTTGCTCTTCAGAGGATAAACTTTGTTCTAAAAAGTATTTAAGGCTATCATGATCCATTTTTACCTTGAAGTGTCTTCCCATTAGGTAGGGTCGTCATTTCTTAAGTGCATGGAGTATTGCCAACATTTCCTTCTCATAAATAGCTTTGTGTAAAAACTTTCCCTTGATTGGACGACTTTCAAAAGCAATGGGTCTTTCATCTTGCATTAAAACAGCACCAATTCCATTTCCTGAGCATCACATTCCACAATAAAGGTTTTTGTGAAGTCCGGTGTAGCTAAGACCGGTGCTTGGCACATTGCCTCTTTAAGATGTTCGAATGTCTTTGTTGCTTCTGGAGTCCATGAAAATGCATCTTTCTTCAATAATGTTGTTAGAGGTGCTGCTATTCTCCCATAATTCTTAACAAACTTGTGATAATACCCTGTCAACCCGAGAAATCCTCGCAGATGCTTTATGGATGTGGGAATTTTCCATTCCTTAATGGCTTTAATTTTGCTAGGGTCTACCTTAACTCCTTCATGAGATACAATATGACCCAGATATTCCACCTCTTGTACTCCAAAGAAACATTTGGATCTTTTTGCATATAATTGTTTCTCCTCTAATAGTTGTAGCACCCTGTCAACATGTTCAACATGATCCTTCCAAGACTTGCTATAGATTAGTATATCATCAAAAAATACTAACACAAATTTTCTAAGGAATGGTTTGAAAATTGAATTCATCAAACCTTGAAATGTTGAAGGTGCATTGGTAAGGCCAAAAGGCATGACCAAAAATTCATAATGACCCTCATGAGTTCTAAATGTTGTTTTCGGAATGTCTTCAGTCTTCATTCTGATTTCATGATATCCTGAACGAAGATCCAACTTGGTGAAGTAAATTGATCCATGCAATTCATCCAGTAATTCATCAATGACAGGAATGGGAAACTTATCTTTAATAGTGAGCTTGTTGAGTTCCCTATAATCCGGACACATGCGCCATGATCCATCATTCTTGTGCACCAATACTACTGGAGCAGAGAAAGAACTTTGACTCGGTTGAATTATACCAGCCTCTAGCATTTCTGCAACCACACGTTCAATTTCACTCTTTTGGGCATAGGGATATCTGTACGGCCTGATGTTTGGAGGAACACTTCCTGGAATCAGATGAATAGCATGATCGTGATCACGAATAGGTGGGAGACCTTTGGGAGTCTCAAATACCTTGGAATGATTGTCCAAGGCTTTTTGGAGATCTGGAGAAATAAATGATTCCAATGTGGAAACATCTAGCGAACATAATTGTGCAATTACACCTCTTTGTTCCTTTTTTAGAAGCTTTGTCATACCGTTAGAGCTAATTATCTTTCTCGGTTTCCCTACAATACCCCTTAATTCAACTTCCTTTCCTTCCACAGAAAATTTCATGAAAAGTTCTTGAAAGTTAAAAGCTATTGTACCCAAGGATTGTAGCCATTAGACTCCTAGTACAACATCAGCACCTCCCATTGGAATGGAAAGCATTGGGCTAGTCAATACATATTCTCTCATCGATAGCTTGATATTATGGCACTTTCCTGAGCAATTTATTGTTCCTCCATTTGCAACCATCACTTGACACTCTGGTGCTGGATATAAGAAGCAATTCAATTCTTTTGCTACCTTACAATGAATAAAATTGTGGGTACTTCCTGAATCAATCAACACTATTACCTTTTTCTTCTTGATTTGTCCTTCTATCTTGATGGTTTGAGGAGTGGTAATTCCCGCCAATGCATTACAAGATATGGTCGGATTCATTTCTTCTTTATCTAGGCTTTGTTCCTGGAGTATATCCTCTTCTTTTGACTTTTCTTGCTCCTTTTCTTCTTCCTCTTCACAATCTATGTAGAATAATTTCTTCTCAGCACACTTATGACCTTTAGTGTATTTGCTATCACAACTATAACAAAGCCCTTTTGCTCTTTTTTCTTCCAATTGTTGTGGTGTCAACCTTACAGGTTGTGGAAGACTAGGGGCAACAATACTTCCATCTTTATAGTTGTGAGTGGTGTGCTTCCTGGTTGCCATAATTTTGCTTTCCATTTTTCTTGCTAACCTGAAAGCCTTCTCTAATGAATCAGATTCCCAAAGGCGAACATCATGTTAGATATTATCCTTTAAAGTCCCTATGAACACATCAATCCTATGCTCCTCTGGAATATTTTTTACCCTTATGTTCAATTTTTGGAACTCCTCAATGTGCTCCATTATTGGACCCTTTTGTTTGAGACTTATCAATTGGCTAAAAAAAGTGTTGCTTTTTGTATCCTCATAATGTGTTGTCAATTCTTCCGTAAAAATTGTCCAAGTGATAATTTGTTTACGAGAGCAAAGCCATTGATACCATACAAACTAATTTGGTTCCAAATATAAAGTTGCAATACGTACATTTTGTGTGTTTTGCACATTATTGAGATCAAAAAATTGTTCCATCTGTAATATCCATGTTGCGGGATCCTTGCCATCAAACTTCCTCATATCGATTTTTGGAATATGGAGGGTCTTCGATCCAACATTAGGGTCTATGGAATCATGATTAACATTTCTTTTGTTCTCATCATGATTTTCCTTTACTACCTTTTCACCATTAGGGACCATTTCTTGTAGCAACTTATTCATATTTATCTTCAATTCTTCCATGTCTGTCTTCAAATCTGTCTTCCAATCGTCCATCTTAGCTTCCATGCCATTCATCTTAGCTTCCACGCCCTTTATCTTAGATTCCATGCCATTTATCTTAGCTTCCGTTAGCTTTTGTGAGACTGACATTTGTTGCACTTGGTCTTGTAATTTTGATATATCATGTAGCATTTCTTCCTCTTCTTCATGAGTCATGCTACTGCTTTCAGGTTGCTTACTAGGTGTTTGCATTTTCTTTCCTCTGGGCATCAGTTACCGATAACAATGCTCTACTATGCCCTTTGAATTCCTTCAAAATAATTTTTCAAACCAAGCTTAAGCAAAAATTTAAAAAAATCTACACACCTTTTTTCACTTTGTAGGAGCTCGATATTGCCTCTGATGTATCTTTGTAATTTCTGATCATCCAATTCTGAAATTGCGACCTGTAGTAGCCCTCTGTGTCCTCTTTCCAATGCCACCAGTCTAATCCCAATTGGATTCTCCAAGGAAGAGTTATGTCAAATCTCCCACAGTGACCTGATTATAGACTAGTTCAGTAGAGCGAACTTGTACGACATGCCACGTGTCCCTGTTTCGACCTTTGGCTCTGAAAAAGATATACAAGAAACTATAGTCCGTCCTCTTTCTGTAGCTTCTTACGAAATTTCAATCCGATGCTCAGAGAGAAAGTTATGATGATTTTCCCCAGGTCACCTGTTTGGAATGTAATTCAGGAGTCTGTAAAAAGACCAACTTCCTCAGATCATATCTCTGCAAATATAGCGCGAAAAGCTCTGAAATTCGGACCCGAGATTCAACGCGATGTCTTCTCAAATGGGTTTTTTTTAGCTTCTGAAACGTCGTAGAAAAAAAGTTCTAGCGAAAATGCCACGATGACCTGTTTGGAGCAGCGAAACCCTAGAATCCAAAGCTCTGATACCAAATGTTATGAAACCAGCTCAAGAAAAAGATAGAAAAGATAGATCAACGCCTTAGAATTCAGCCTCTTCGAGGGGGCAACCTCCTTTACATTACATAAATGAACAATTCTTGGATGATTCAAATGACAAAACATCCTTTCTATATATAGGAGTATAAGGAGTCACAATATAACCCAGACGAGCTAACAATAATAATATAAAGCCACAAAAATAACAATAGAGGGATTCTATGGGGCACAGTAATGACAATATGGGGTTAATAGGGGCACAACAATATTAATAAGGGGTACAACTACAATAGTAATGGGGTAATCACTAGTATTATAGGGACCCAACAAAGGCATAGCGAAATATCCTATAATCAAGCCGCATTTCTCTGTGTGTTTGGAAGGAGGGTCGAGAGTCTTGTAACCTCTAATTTAGAGAGGCCGAAAGGCCTAAGCAAGTGCTACATCAGTCCTAGAAGCTAGCAAAGGGAAGAGAATTGAAGATGGAGCAGGACTGCAGCTTGAGGATGGGTTTTTGGAGCAGAAAGGTAGGGCTTACATGTACAGTCAGAAGCCCTAACTAGGTCGAGAGCCTACAACATTATGCATAGGTCCAGTGACAAATGAAAAGGTATGTAGAATGATGTTTTCAAGTTGACTTTGTTGCTAGTGGATGAGAATCCAGGTTGGACAGTTTTGTTTGACATCCTGAGGATAGAAAGGAAGGACTGTAGTAGGTGTCACATGAGCCCTAGATCAGTTTTGCTTATAACAGTTGTAAGAAGGGTAGACTTGATGAAGCCAAAGGGGTTGTTCTTGAAGGAATAAGGGCAGCAAAGTGGGCTTATGTTAATTTTAGGCAACAATGGTATGTTCTATGCTTTAGAGCAATTTACTTCAATTTCCTTATTAGCCCAATATCAATTCAGATTAGCAATCACATCAACATAATAGTAAAGTGCAGATAGAACATAAACATAAACATAAACAGTAGAAAACAAGCCAAGACAAGAGAACACAAGATGTGGCACCAGCCAGGGACAAACCCCAATGTGGGGAAACCCTTGATCAAATATTCTTTTAGTCTTCAATAGTTCAACAGAGGGAGATAGTACAATTTACAAATCTGATAATTTATAACATCAACAAAAGAGCCCTAACCAGAAAAGTCAACGTTGGTCAACAGGGCAGATTTGACCCTCAGCAAATCGATCAACTTCAATGAACTTTAGCCTCCAAACAACAAAATAAAACAGCCCTCAAAACAGTCAAATTCAGCCCAGTCAAAGTCTGGTCAAATAACCCACCTGCTATCAACCCTAGCTGCAGTCAACATTGGTCAACAGTCAACATTTAGCCTTGATTTCTATGCCCAAAAATGCGGCCTGCCCAAACAAAGATAGCCGTCACAAAAAAAACACAGTCAAGAGATCAACGCATGCTGGTCAACGCTTAGTCAAACTGTCCAGAAATTTGATCTCCTAAAATTTCGGCCTCGTGAAATTTCGCTCTCCTGAAATTTCGGACATGTGGAGAGAGAGAGGCCCAGAAATCCGTACCCAATCAATGAGGAAAGGGGGAGAGAAGTGTGAAGATGAGTGTGTCCAAATGAGGCTAAGTCACCTTATATTTATATGCAACGTTGAGGATGAATAGACGTGATTGTTGGGCTTCTGAGCCTACATAAGTTTGTTGGCCGACCTTTACAATCTGACCATAATCAAAATAAATCATAACTTCATTTGTACATGTCAGAATTAGATGATCTATAGATCAATCCTACACCTCTCAGAGAGAGGAATCCAAGAAAAATATTAGCTGTCATAAATAAGATGACTCGTGTGGAGTTTGGCCCTAGTTGCCAGCTTTAACACTCCCTCTCAACTAGGGAGAACTCCATCTGCTAATCCATCTGCCAATCTGTAATATCTCTGCCATCAATGCACTGCTCTGCTCTGCTGAACTATGAAGAAGAAGAAGTGATCGAGAATGTATCGTACCATTCTCCACTGACCCGAAGTCAGTCCTAATCAAAGGAGAGTGTGTCATATCACTCTTACTAACCCGAAGTCAGTTCCAATTGATCCCAAAACAATATTGGTCATCCTAGCATAGGGAGTATGGTAGTACACAATGCGTCCATTGGTAGTACTATGGTTCCTATCCTCATTTCCCTACTCATTGGCCAGATGAGAAGTACTTCCCATGAGTCCCAGACTGCATGGGTAGGATGTCTCAGCAGGAGAATGATGAACCACCGATCCTACCTACATGTCTCCAAGGGGTATCGCAGGGGAAGGCTAAACCACTCACCCTATACACAGCAAACCACTAGGGGAAGGCTGAACCAATCACCCTATGGTTGCTCATCGCTCCAAGAAGTACCCCAAGCTCCCTAGAGCTCCCAAAGCTCAATGTCCATCTCATAGAGGACCCTCATAAGAGGGTCTCTCCACGGCTCCAAGTCGTTCTCGAAAGGCCAAGAACTTGACCTTCCCCAGGGGCTTTGTCATAATATCGATGACCTGCTCATCAGTGCCAATGTGATGGAGCCTTATTGCTCCTCATTGTACCATATCCCAGATAAAGTGGTACCTGATATCTATATGCTTGGAGGAATCATGGAACATGGGATTCTCTGATAATTGGATCCCACTCTGGTTGTCGCAGAGGATCACGGTGGTATCCATCTCATGTCCAAACAGCTCACTGAAGAGCTTCCTCAACTTGACAGCTTCACAAGAGGCCATACTAGCAGCGATGTATTCGACCTCAGTGGTGCTCAAGGCAACCAATTTCTACTTCCTGCTCATCCAGGATATCGAATCAGAACCCAAAAAAGAACAACATCCAGAAGTGCTCTTGCGATCCACCACACTACCAGCCCAATCAGCATCAGAATAACCATGCAGCCTCACATCTCCGACAGTGTATCTTAGTCCATGTGTGATTGTGCCCCGAACATATCTTAGAATATTCTTGGCACCAATCCAATGTATATGATGAGGCTCAACCATATATTAGCTCAATGTGTTAATTGCAAACCATATGTCCGGAGAGGAGTTCACCAAGAACATCAGTGCTCCTATGAGTTGACGATACTCAGAAGCATTTCCCAATTTAGGTCCAACAGCACTACCACATAACTTCTTAAAGTTAAGTTCCATCGGAGTAGTCACAGGTTTGCAGTCCACTATCCCAAATCTTTCCAGTGCCTTCACAACATATTTTCCTTGAGAGAGAAAAATTTCCCCTGGATTTTGCCAAACCTCCAACCCTAGGAAATAGTGCAACGGTCCTAGGTCATTCATCTCAAATTCAGAAGCCAACTCCCTCTTACATTTGCGAATGAGAGGGTCTGCACTTGTCAAAAAGAGGTCGCCCACATAAAGTACCAAAACGAGAGGTTTATCATTTTCAACCTTAAAGTAAAGGTTCGATTCGGCTTCACTTCTAGTGAATCCCAGCTTCATTAGATAGCTATTGATCCTCTCATACCAAGCCCGAGGTGCTTGCTTCAATCCATAGAGAGCTTTCTTCAACCTACATACATGAGATTCCCGATCATGAACCTCAAACCCCTTGGGTTGTTCCACATAGACTTCCTCTTTGATTGAACCATGCAAGAAAGCGGTCTTGACATCCATCTGATGTAGGTTCCATCCTTGCGAGGCAGAAAGGGCTATGATCGAGTGGATGGTGGTGTATCAGGCAACAGGTGCAAATATCTCATCGTAATCTACACCTTCCTTTTGAGAGAAGCCTCGAGCAACAAAGTGAGCCTTGAACTTTTCTGCACTTCCATCAGCTCCATGCTTGATTTTGTAGAGCCACTTAGAGGTGACAACCGATTTGTCTTGGGGTCTAGGGACCACATCCCAGACATCATTCTTCATAATTGACTCGTATTCTTCATTCATAGCATCCTTCCATACTTCATGCTTCATTGCTTCTTCGAATGATGAAGGCTCATTTTGAATGATAGTGCTCATGGCGGTCAAATATCCTTGATACTTGTTCGGCTTCTTGCTTTCACGGAAAATCCCCCTTGGTGCAATGTGTCTCTTGGCATCTTCGAGAGTCTTCCTAAGCCATCAAGGTCTCCTTTTGGAGGAGGGCTCATGAGGAGGAGGATCCATAGGTTCATCAACATCAGGCATCATTTCGTCTTCTTTTGCACCCAGATTTCTGGTGTCAACTTCATTGTCCTTCCATAGGATTGGAAGGTTGTTGATCTTCCTGAGGGCCATATCTTCGTCGAAGGTGACATCATGAGTTATCTCAAATTCCTTTTGACCAGCCATATAAATTCTATATCTCTTAGAATTTTCACAATAGCCCACAAAGATTCCTTTCTTCCCAAATGCACCCAATTTTCTTCTTTTCTCTTTCGGAACATGAAAATATATGGGACTTCCAAAAAGTCTAAAATGAGAGACATCAGGTTTCTTACCAGTGAACATTTCTTCAGGAGTCTTTGAGTCCAATGCTTGATGAGGGCATCGGTTTTGAACATACACGGCAGTATTTGCAGCTTCAACCCATAGGAACTTTGAAAGGCCTTGACCATGAAGCATGGCACGAAAGTCTTCTACAATAGAGTGATTCTTCTTTTCCGCCACACCATTTTGCTCAGGAGTGTATGGCATTGAAGTCTCCCTCTTAATGCCATCTTCTCTGCAATAATCCTGGAATTCATTGGATTCGTACTTGGTCCCATTATCAGTCCTCAATATCTTGATTTTCTTCTCGAATTGGTCTTCGATCAAGGCTTTGAAGTGTCGGAACCAGGTGAACACTTTATCCTTCTTCAAGAAGTACATCCAAGTCTTGCGAGAACAATAATACGTAAAGGTGAGATAATATAAGTATCCTCCCAAAGAGTTTATGGGCATCATACCAGATATGTCGGAGTGGATCAACTGCAATATATCTGTGGTCTTGCTATTACTTGAGGGGAATGGTCCCCTTGTAAGTTTTCCTTCGGCACATCCTGGACATACACCTTCATGCTCTACTTTGAACTCAAGCATACCTGTCACCATCTGTCTCACATCGGGTAGGGCCTTATAATGAAGATGGGCAAACCTCTGGTGCCATAGTTCAGATTGTAGAGATGTGTCGCAAGACATGGCTCCCAATGGACTTCCTCCAACTTGATACAAAGTGTCAACCCTGAACCCAAGAGTAAAAGCATCTTTAAAATTTCTTTCCAAACACATACCTTTCCATCGATGAATGCCACCTTGAATCCTTTGTCCTCCATGGCTAAAATGGACACCAAGTTCTTCTTGAGATTAGGTACATATAGTACTTCTTGCAAATGAATAGTGTTACCTTGAATCAATTGAAGGGTACCATTCCCTACTCCCTTCAAGAGATAGGTGACATCATCTCCAAGGATGATCTCCAAGTTTGTCTCCTTTTCTTTCTGTTTAGAGAGGCTTCCTTGTATCCAGTGAAGTGCCTTGAGGTACCATTATCAATCAACCAATTTCCCAAGTGTCCAAAGGAGAGGCAGTGGAGAGGGTCGATATAAGATAATACTCTTTTTGCTTATTGTTAACAACATTTGATTCTTCATACCTAGATTTCCTTGATTTCTTGGAGGGTCGACCATTTCCTTGATGTCCCGAATTCCTTTTTCCTTTGCCATTGGACCTGCCAGTCCTTTGATCGTTGTTGTTGAAGTTTCCCCTAGAATGATTGTGATCATCATCATGCGATGTGTCCCTTCTATTTGGACACTGCCTTGCATAGTGGCCAAACTTATTGCAAACAAAGCACCTGCCCTTCCTTCCTCCCTTAGATCTAGGCTTTCTATGGAAAATCTTTAGACCCTGCATTATTTCTCCTTTTGGCATAAGCGGAGAATGTAGTGGGGTTGCTTCTAATAGAAGGCATTTCTTGCTCCACCATTCTTGTTTCTTCTTGAATGCATCTCGACATCAATTCTTCCAACCCTGGAATTCGATCATTGTTAAGGACAGTGTGGGAGTCCTCCAAGGGTGGTGAGTGTAAGTTCCCTATCAGGAATGACTTCTCCAATCGAGAGTAGATCATTCATTACTAACCTTGAACATGCCGACCAACTTGTCATAGATCTCCTTGGAGGTCTTCAATTAGGAGATGTAGGCCACCAAATGATTGTCAATGGAATCCCTAATAATCTTCTTTGCTTTGACTTCAGACCTATTGTACTTGGTCTTCGCAGCAATCGGCGCATTTGTAGGAGGTTTAGGGATTTTACTCTGCACATAGTCTATCACTTCTTTTTCTTCCAAGGTCAAATCAAGGGACATCTTCCATCCATGATAGTCAGATTTATCATGGAGCTTGTCTTCAGCCGTGAAGTAGGATGAGGAACGCATTGAACCTTTTGTCCTTGTCCAACTATCTTTAGTGATTGCTCTTTCACTCTTGCTTGGGATTTGTCTTCACCTCAGCTCTGATACCATGTTAATTTTAGGCAACAATGGTATGTTCTATGGTTTAGAGCAATTTTACTTCAATTTCTTTATTAGCCCAGTGTCAATATTCAGATTAGCAATCACATCAACATGATAGTAAAATGTAGATAGAACATAAACATAAACAATAGAAGACAAGACAAGACAAGAGGACACAAGATGTGGCACCAGCTAGGGACAAACCCCAATGTGGGGAAACCCTTGATCAAATCTTCTTTTAGTCTTCAATAGTTCAAAAGAGAGAGATAGTACAATTTACAAATCTGATCATTTATAACAGCAGCAAAAGAGCCCTAACCAGAAAGGTCAACGCCGGTCAACAGAGCAGATTTGACCCTCAGCAAATCTATCAACTTCAGCCTCCAAACAACAAGATAAAACAGTGAAATTTAGCCCAGTCAAAGTCTGGTAAAACAGCCCACCTGTAGTCAGCCCTAACTGCAGTCAACATTGGTCGACAGTCAACATTTAGCCTCGATTTTTGTGCCCAGAAATGCGGCCTGCCCAAACAGAGATAGCCCTCACAAAATACGCAGTCAAAGGAGGTCAACACATGCTGGTCAACGCTTGGTCAAACTGTCCAGAAATTCGGTCTCCTGAAATTTCGGCCTCCTAAAATTTCGCTCTCCTGAAATTTCGGACGTGTGGAGAGAGAGACGCCCAGAAATTCGTACCCAATCAATGAGGGGAGAGAGAAGTGTGAAGATGAGTGTGTCCAAATGAGGCTAAGTCACCTTCCATCTATATGCAACGTTGAGGATGAATAGACATGATTGTTCAGCTTTTGAGCCTACATAAGTTTGTTGGCCAACATTGACAATTTGACCATAATCAAAATAAATTAATAACTTCATCTGTACATGTCAGAATCGAATGATCTTTAGATCAATCCTACACCTCTTGGAGAGAGGAATCCAAGAAAAATATTAGCTGTCATAAATAAGATGACCCATGTGGAGTTTGGCCCTAGTTTCCAATTTTAACAGCTTATGAATAGGCTCTAAGTTGACTGTTGGAGAAGGACTTTTGATAGTGATAGTGGGCAGCCTCCATGCCCTAAGTCTGTCTTAATATAATAGCAAAGGAAGGCAGAAGTGGGAAGAAGTCCCAAAGTGTTGTATTCTTGAAGGACTAAGGAGCAGCAAGTGGGAAGTTGATGAAGACCTTATGTGTTGACACATCGATGGACTAATGATCGGCTAGAGGGAAATTGGTGAGTTGTGTTTAGTGACCTAAAGGACGTGGATCATTGATAGAGGCATATTGGTGTTGCTACAGATTAGGAGCCAAAGGACCAGCATAATGTTTAAACTTTAGGACACGTGGACTAAAAGGGTTGTGGAGCGCTACATCAACAAGTAGGTCAAGTGTTGTCTTGTTCAAAGTAGATTGGTTGTCAAAGGACTGACACCAAGGCCTAGTTGTATTCTTGTATCAGTGATTGTATGAGGGCCATGATCCCTGGTACAGTAGCCTAGACTGTTGTATTAAAGATTGATTAATATAACGAAGTTGGGTTGAAAATTGTAAAAAGTTGTCTAATGTTCACTAGTTGATTTACTGTTGTGTTTATTCTGTTGTGCAAAGTAGTTTGTTGTGGGATTTGAGTTGGTTGTGTCAGAGATTGTAAGACCCTAACCTAGATTCTCTAGTGTCATGGAACTTCAACACAAGTTGTTATAGCCAGATTGGGTTGATTTCCTTCTTCTATTGTAGGTCGTGTTCTCTCTTGCTAGGCAAAGTCCAAGTTTCATGTGTTTATTAGCTGATGTACTCTCTATTTTAATAAATAAAATATATGGAGTTTTTGGTGCTATTTCCAGTTGTTCATGAGTAATTATTGTTTTCCTGTCTATCTTTGAAGATTTATTTGCCTGTTAGCTTATTACTACACTAGAATAGCCATTTGGGATATTGCATTTACATAACCTACTAGAAGACTATGACACCTTTTATGAAGTAAACCCCAAGCCATAACACCTACCACTTGTGCCCATCATTTGAAAGGGTCACCCTAGAAATTGTTCCTCCCCTTGGGGTTGGAAGCGCCTAATAGAGTTATGTGATAACCCTTCCATACCTAAGACTAGCAACTTGTATACAATCATAAGCTAGTGAGACATTTGAAGATGCTACTTGTGTGAAGTACCTTGATGACTTTGACGTTAAATATGGTCCACCTTGATGCTCTTACGATTCTTATACCTAGGATGTTGATCTCACTTGATTCCTTGAGTATGTGCTAGATGATTCTTCCAGGTGTTGCCAAGATCCCTTGAGGGATGATGTGTTGCTTCTCCATTACTTCATAGAGGACGTCTAGCCACATTCCATGATTACGCGGAGCACTTAACGGGGGATGTTGGGGCACCTTTAAGGAGTGTTCACCTTGATGATGACTTAGTCGAGTTGATGAGAACCTCCTTCGACCTGAGGACCTTAGAAGTGAACCTTTGAGGCTAAGACGTTGGCTTGGAGAGCAGGTGCACCCTTGAGATGAAAGGACACCCCCACAGTAGCATTGTACCTTGTTGATGGATGTTGCTCTTCTCTTGATGGTGATTGATGAGGATGGCCACTTGGGACCACTTTGGAGGGGTAACTCCACCTTCTACCTTGATGAGATCATGCCCTAGCTTGATGAAAACACCCTAGCACTCTGTTTAACAATGACATGAGCATTTGGAGGCTAACATATGGCTTGAAAGGGCTATTTTGGTGATGAGACACTTCCTTTGGATGGAGAGACATGACTTATGGGATGAGATACACCCTTTGAACTATTTCTTGCACCTTTTCATAGAAAGGCATGCCTTTTGACAATAAAGTCACCCTTGGAGGAGTTTATGCTCACACGTGTGGGCTCTTTGAGGCTATTTTTCATGTTATTTCTTTTTACAGACTATATTTGGGTGGTAGCTTGATGACATATCCACCTTTTATCATGAATTTAGTACTTTTTAGCGCCTTTAGCCTAATTTCGAGTTAAATCGATTGGCTACAGTAATAGAAATACGAAAGCAATTTACCTCCTTCATTTATTGTCATAACTTGGATCATTCATTCTCTTGAGTGAATTTTCTCTCTCGTGCACTATGGAGGCTTAGTTGAGCAACTTCTCCTGGGTGGAATTGTGATATCATGTGATCTCTTTTCATGGATGCTTATGGTTAATCTTGGATGATGCATGGTGAAGAAAGATGGTTTATTTGTTTTATCTTGGTATCGAGATCATATCGGACCTAATGGAGTGATCGAGCCCACTTCACTGGTTATAATAAAGTGATTTGCACGTATTAAAAATGGTGCCTAAAGGTACTTGGGAGCCACTTGGAAGTAAACATCAGATTAACCATGTTGAAGAAATTTCAAGGGGATTGAGCTTTGTTACTCCACCCTTGCAATGTTTCATGGGATGCAAATTCATGTGCTAAGTTAGTTTATTTTGTATTTGCTTCATTGTACCTTGTTAAGTTTATTTCGTATTTGCTCCATTGTCCCTTGTTAAGTTAAATCTTTCTTCCAAGTATTTGAGGAATAGAGATATTTTATTATTTTCCTTAATCGTCTAAAAAAATGCAAACCTAAATCTCCAACCCTCGGGTAAGTTTGTTTATTTTTCCTCATCTATTTGGATTTAGTGTCACTCCAAGGAAACCTAAAATTGTTTGATTCTTAGACTCCATATGCCCTAGATTGATAAAAAAATTAGTCCAAATCTCTTGTGGCATTCATTTAAAATACAAAATGTTGTTTTTCTTTTTATTTTATGGTAGATTACGTTTAAATTACAACAAAATCTTAAATTTTAGCATTTAATGACTTATTGATGTATGCCCTAGGGTTAGACATTGTGTAAAAGTGCATTAGAGAAATAAATTGAAGTTCTTCATATTTTTAGCCATTTTCTAGGACTGATTTCAAGGTTTGATTTGCAGTTTTCTGCCTTATTAACAATCAAAAATTGTTATAACTTTGTCCCTAGCTACTCTCTAATTTACCCTTTATTTTACATACGTATCCACTATTCTCACAGCTAAAATTGCTGCTGTTATAAACAATTGTGTTGTTGCAATTTGCTAATTTAAAACCATAGTTTATAGCAACCATGAGTATTTTCTTGATTTGGTGTTTGGGAAAACAATTTGAGACTCTTTAGGCCAACCCTAGCCTTTCAATTGACCCATAGCTCTCTTGAACCCAAATCTAGAATCCACTCCATCCACCTCAAACCCTAATTTGCTATACTTTATCAGTGGATTTACATAGTAGGATTCTTAAGGGGAACTTAACTTAAAATGCTTGGGTTACTTGATCCCTAAGCCCTACCAGGGAAGCCTTGCTTGTGTTGGATCGTGTCCCTCACTAAAAAGAGGGGAGTAGTTACTGAGGTGACAATGGTGACACTCCTGAGTGTTGCACATTGTCTAGGTCACCTAGTGATGCTTTGTGCTAAGACAACAGATTTTGTTGTAACAGTTCCCGTTACCCACAAACTTTTTGGGTAATCATGGAGGGGTCATGAAGTTATCTCGAAGCACTTGAGCAAGCCAAGTATGTCAGAACTATGCCTCTGTGAGAACCTTTGTAAAGATGTCTGCAACTTGATCATCTGTTGAACAATATTGCACTTCAAGAACATGGTCATGAATGAGCCTTCTAATGAAATGCATGTGCAGTTCAATGTGTTTGTTGCGCTGATGTTGGACTAGATCTTTGCATAGTTGAATGGCACCTTGATTAACACACCAAAGTGTAGTCGGATGTTGCTGCTGAAAGCCAAACTCTGACAGGATCTAACGAATCCATAGGGCTTCCTTACTAGCTTCTACGACACCACGATACTCTGCTTCTGCTAAAGAAAGAGAAATGGCACTTTGTTTCTTGAAGCCCATGTAATAGGTCCTGAACCAAGAGTGAACACATAACCTACAGTAGACTTCTGATCATCGGGGTCACTAGCCCAATTGGAATCAGTGAAACCAACCAATAGAGGAGATGCTTCTGGACTATAATGAATCCCAAATTGAATTGTACCTTGAACATAACGAAGTATTCTTTTAGCTGCTTTCCAATGACTTTCATGTGGATTTCACTTTCGCATAAACCGAGCAATAAGGCCAATAGCAAAGGAAAGGTCAGGACGAGCATGGGTCAGATACAAAAGTTTTCCTACAAGTTGACAGTATAAGGTAGCATCAACTTCAGGGGAAGTACAAGTGACTGAAAGTTTGGATCCAGACTAAAAGGGAGAAGGGGCTAGCTTACAGTCTTCCATGTGAAAATGGCATAGAAGATCACAGGCATACTTGGACTGGGAAAGGGAAATACCTTCCTTGGATTGCAAGACTTGAAGACCAAGAAAATAATGCAAGTGTCCTAAGTCTGTCATTTCAAACTTCTTTTTAAGGCTGGACTTCACATGGTTTATAAGGTTGGGATCACTACTAGTAAGGATAAGATCATCAACATAAAGAACAAGAATGATAAGATACTTTCCCACTTTCTTGGTGTAGACAGTATTGTCAAAATGACACCTAGAAAAGCCAGTTTCTAAAAGAAAGCTATCCATTTTGGCATACCAAGCCTGAGGGGCTTGCTTGAGACCATAAAGGGATTTCTTAAGCTGACATACAAGGCTGGAGTCTGTTTGTATAAATCCAGTATGTTGTTCTGTCTGAGGAACTTACCCTGTAAATTCCTACATGGTAACAGAGCAACCCCATCTAGGAATTTATAGGGCAAGTTCCTCATACAGAACACCAAAGGACACCGCTCACAAACAGATCACAGATCAATACACTAGTTTTCTTGATGTGGTTAAAACCCTCAAAGAGGGAAACAGTCCACGGCCTGAGCCAACGCGGCCACTTCAGGCAATTTATTAATAAAAGAATGAAAATTTACATAAGCTTCTCTCATGAACGGTTACACTACAAATGACCCTCCATGCTCTTTGAATAGAGATCATGGACCAATTGGGTGTTAAGCCAAGGATCAAGCATCGGTAATACCGATGAGAGAATGAACCGTCGGATCACTTCATGTCTAGAACATATCGTAACCATCGGATTGTAAGTTACAAAAGTACATAGTAAAGAAACACACTTCACCTAACTCTACATTAGACCAAGTTATACTTAACTATTTCCTATGTGTTGGAATATCCTAACATAGACATATTTCCTTACATAAAATGCAATCATCTCCAAAAATGTAGACTTTCTTTCTGTTGTTGTCAAGAACAAAATAAACAAGACATCTAAGGTCCATAAGCATCGCAATAGATTCCACTCATAATATATGAAGAATGCATTTTCCTTGATGCATGTAATGCATATACAAAATCTATAAAAAGAAAAAAAAGAAAAAAACGGGATTCATACAAAAGTTAGTGGTAGAAATCGCCATGACTTCCCTTCTGAACTAAAATTCATAAAAGTATGAGAACTCAATTCATCTTTCAGTCAAGGTTCAACTAATCACAAAACGATAATTCAAATGCAGAAGCAGAGTCATCCTCTTATCAATTAATATTACAGCATAGTATCATATTCACCTGCCATCCAGCCAAAAGGGGTCCTCGACCTGTTTTACATGACTGAAATGTTGAAATGTCGATATTGGTGCTTCCAATTAGATAATTCCAGTAATCTGTTGTAGTTGATGCTATATCAATACTTTCTATCTTCCTTAAAGCTAGTTTTTCCACACTTAAATTATGTACCTGCAGGGAAAAGTCCTTTTTTTTAACCATGTTCACTAGCAGTGTGCCTTTCACAATATTTTTATAAAGAGAAAATTTATATCTTAAGTAAAAAGAAAAGTACACTAACGTGGTAGTGCAATTCAAGATAGTTTGGCAAAGAGAATCAAATGGATCATTCTTAAGATAAAATAAAATCATGCTTACATTAAATATTCGCTCATTGTCTGCCACATGGATAGTCTCGACAGTCACAGTAAACTTGGTAAAATACGGGCACTAAACAAAGCAAATTTTAGTAATTTCTCTCATCTGTAATTGTATATGCTACAAAAACAAAGAATTACTGTTGTAAAAGGGAAAAAAAAATTGAGAAATAATACAGAAATGCAGTAAAAAAGCATCATGCTAATTTATCTTCGGAGGCATACCTTGAGCACTTGAAAAAAAATTACGATCCATTGCCAGCATAACAAGGAAACAGTGGAAAGTTTAGTACAAAGTCCATACTGCTGAACAATAATAAGAAATAATAATAATAAAGTTATAAAGAAAATAAACAAGAACACTGGAAACAACACACAACCCAAAAGGTTCAAATAGTGGAAAACCTGTTTTGCATTTTGGGAAAGCATTCCACGCTTCCTCTTCAAGGATGAGAGCATTTGCCGGCGCAAAACTTTTCAGCCATGAAGGAACTTTACTACAGGACATTTATGAAATTAATATAAAATTTATCAGCATGAGGGATATGCAAGGTAGAAATTGAAAAGGTGCCCAACCAGACACAAAAATTGAAATTAAACAATCTGCATTTTACACTCCTATATTCAGACTCCTAGAAGTGTAAGGGAATGTAGAAACAAGGAAACTCAAGCCCAAAAAGGTCTAGTATGTCAGGAATAGTAAGACATGGAAGCAAAGGAAGGTAGAAATTCGTAAGTATGCTTTGCAAAGATGAAAAACAGACTAGCACACAAGACAAATAAGTTATAGCAACATCTAGGGATGGTGAAAAGATTCCAAAGGGACTACAAATGCATGTATAATATATTAATATATGAAAAGCACACACGTAACTTCTTCAAGTTATGCACAAAACTGTAGAGTATATGTTTCCAAGCCAAGACAGAAATTGAGAGTTCTCTTTGTTGCAGAAAACTAGCAACATTGTTGTAGGGAATCTATCTTTAACAGGCATATAGGATTTTCAGATGATCAAGAATAGAATCCAGATGGTGTATCTTGAAGTAGAAAAAGTAATATGCCAAAGTGAAAATATCTAATCCAATACATAATTTGGAATATATGGCATATAAACTATCTATTTTCCATAAATAGAATAAAATTAATTTTAGATTAGGTTTACCAATTACAAAATCCAGACTTTCATTGTCTGAATCATCCTACAAGTGAAGTGCATATAGTAGGTTACATGTTGTTAGCTAGTTATGGGTAGAAACCGTTTGCTGATCACAACTAAATAACTATATTTTCCAGAGGGAAACTGTTAGTTGCAAGGTTGAAAATAGAACAATGATTGTCATCTTGGGGAACAGTGATTACAGGACAAAGCAACCAGTTGCGATAGGTAAAGTGCCACTTGCAAAACAAATGGGTTAACTATGAGGTGATGACATAGGGCATCGATCCTACAATCAGAGTTTCAGACAACTGTAGCAGAAGGAAC